>OU906971.1:1489603-2232103 GCA_918317495.1 Synanthedon vespiformis | reverse complement strand
TAACCATGGGATGTAGTTTATAATAATTTTTTTTAACCATAACCATGGGATGTAGTTTATAATTTTTTTTTTTTAACCATAACCATGGGATGTAGTTTATAATTATTTTTTTTTAACCATAACCATGGGATGTAGTTTATATTTTTTTTTTTTTAACCATAACCATGGGATGTAGTTTATAATTTTTTTTTTTTTTTTACTATAACCATGGGATGTAGTTTATAATTTTTTTTTTATTTTTTTTTTTAACCATAACCATGGGATGTAGTTTATAATTTTTTTTTTTTTTTTAACCATAACCATGGGATGTAGTTTATATTTTTTATTTTTTTTTTAACCATAACCATGGGATGTAGTTTATAATTTTTTTTTTTTTTTTTTTAACCATAACCATGGGATGTAGTTTATAATTTTTTTTTTTTTTAGCCATAACCATGGGATGTAGTTTATAATTTTTTTTTTAACCATAACCATGGGATGTAGTTTATAATTTTTTTTTTTTAACCATAACCATGGGATGTAGTTTATAATTATTTTTTTTTAACCATAACCATGGGATGTAGTTTATAATTTTTTTTTTTAACCATAACCATGGGATGTAGTTTATAATTTTTTTTTTTTTTTTTTTTTAACCATAACCATGGGATGTAGTTTATATTTTTTATTTTTTTTTTAACCATAACCATGGGATGTAGTTTATAATTTTTTTTTTTTTTTTTAACCATAACCATGGGATGTAGTTTATAATTTTTTTTTTTTTAGCCATAACCATGGGATGTAGTTTATAATTTTTTTTTTAACCATAACCATGGGATGTAGTTTATAATTTTTTTTTTTTTTAACCATAACCATGGGATGTAGTTTATAATTATTTTTTTTTAACGATAACCATGGGATGTAGTTTATAATTTTTTTTTTTTAACCATAACCATGGGATGTAGTTTATAACTTTTTTTTTTTTTAAACCATAACCATGGGATGTAGTTTATAATTTTTTTTTTTTTAACCATAACCATGGGATGTAGTTTATAATTTTTGTTATAACTATCGCAGAAAAAACCTACACAACGAAGTAAAATTTATTTATTTCTTATCTGAGTTATTTATTTTGTCGTAGTAATTTTCTCCTAAGGTCAGGTTACTTATTAAAAAAGCTCGTTCTGAAGCTTTTGAAATGTTTCCTAGTATTTCTCAGTGAACAGTCGTAAGTCGATATTTCTTTATGGTGTTAAAAGAAATACGTCTGTAAATAAATATCAACTTGAAACGTGGTTCTTTAGTTGGGAATGGAAACGCAGAACGCCGATGCTCGCTAGTTTACTGTAAAATACCGCTCACATATTTTAAAAGTTGATTGCGCAAAATATCCACTCATTTTACAGAACCAGGTGCTACGAAGAATTTTCCCACGTAAAATGTCGTCCAAATAAATACAAAACGTGTTTCACTGTCTGATTTTACATAATGATTGTTCATTTAAACCCTCCGGGAGAGAATGCGGAGTTCCAACATTTTATATGCAAATAGCAAATTATTCCCAATAGGAGTTTTACGAGAGCCGTCAAAAGATTTTCTCACCGGAGACTAAAGACAATTCTATACTGCAACTTGTTCAATATTATATTGTAATTAATAATAATAATCATCATTTATTTCAGATTCACATCCATAATTATTAACTATTTACATCTAAGTGTAATATTATAAAGAGGAAAAATTTGTTTGTTTGTATAGAATAGGCTCCGAAACTACTGGACCGATTTGAAAAATTCTTTTACCATTAGAAGCCGACATTATCCGTGATGAACATAGGCTACTTTTTATCGCGGGAAAATGCTTCATTCCTACGGGAAATCTAAAATAAAAGTAAATACTAGCGGCTTGGCCCGGGATACACTTGACAGCGCCATCTATCCAAAATACGGTAGATGGCGTTTTATACTTTTCTAAGCGGACGAAGTTGCGAGCACCAGCTGGTTATATATAATATTATAAAATATTATAAATGTGAATGTGCGTTTGTTTGTTTGTTACGCTTTCACGCAAAAACTATAACTAACGGTATTTTTAATTGTTATGTTTTTTTATTATTTTGTTACTAGCTCGTGCCTGCGACTTCGTCCGTTTTGAAAAAGAAAAAAGTAGCCTATCCTATGTCCCGTACGTCTGAATGTTTATCTACCAAGTTTCATGAAAATCCTAGGATGAAGTTATGCAAAGCCTAGGAAAAGCTCAGATATGGTTACAGCTACAGTCGACGGTCAAGAGTTAGGTTAACCCACTTTATAGTTGATGGCTACCGTCGTCAGTGCAAACATTAATCACCAGGGGTATATAGCGATAGGATAATAATAACTGTGACATTCCTTACTCGAGCCTCGAAACCCAACAACACATTTATATTTCACGCATTTAGAAATGTTTATTTTACAGACCTTCTAGGACCAGTTTGATATGCTTTTGGGCTTTTAGACCTTCTAGGACGAACACCGCATAACAGTTTACTTATATACAGATTTTATCTTTTCTAATCTGCACAATTACAGTTTGACAGTATAATATTTTATGAAATACTACAAAAATTTAACAAAAATTGTAAAACAAAATCAATTATATTTTAATAATATTTTTTTAATAGTATTAAACATTTGTATGTGTAAAAACACAGAAAAAGAAGAAAACCCAATTAAAAGGAAGAACCAAGGTCCCACACTAGGCATCGCCTTATCTTACTAATATATTTCTCAATAGTGTCAAATATTTTTATTTATTTTAAAAGCACAGAAAAAGAAGAAAACCCAATTAAATAGAAGAACCAAGGTCCCACACTAGGCATCGCCTGCATTTTACTAATATATTGTTTTCACAATAGTATCAAATATTTTTATTAATTTAAAAAAACACAAAAAAAAGAAACCCAATTAAAAAGAAGAACCAAGGTCCCACACTAGGCATCGCCTGCATTTTACTAATATATTGTTTTCACAATAGTATCAAATATTTTTATTAATTAAAAAAAAAAACACAAAAAGAAAACCCAATTAAAAAGAAGAACCAAGGTCCGACACTAGGCATCGCTTTATCTTACTAATATATTTATCAATAGTGTCAAATATTTTTAATAATTTAAAAAAACACAAATAAAGAAAACCCAATTAAAAAGAAGTACCAACGTCTTCCACACTAGAAGGATTATCGCATAGTAATTTCACGCAAGAATAATTGATTGTGTGGATGTCTTCAAAAATATATCTTTAAACCTTTTTCAAAGATGTGCTTCAAAGAAGGCTTCCTTAAACCTTACCTTAGGCAAATTACTGTTAAAAGAGAAGCTTTTTAAAACATTCATTGCTTACCGCTATCTAAGAAGAAAATCTTCCTTCTGTTATTGATGTGGTAGAACCTGTAATTAATAAAAAAAGGATTAGTTAGTAATTAAGCTATATCATGATTAGATTTTACTACGATTCGACAGACAATTTTTAGAAAATCTTTGAATGCAGTGTTACTAACTTTTAAAAATAACATAATGTCTTCCTTCATGATAAATGATAATGATGATGATGATGACGTCTTGTAAATAGATAAAAAAATTCGACTTCTGGTGTACGATAAAAACTTGAATAAGTTTATGTTACACTAGCTGGTGCTCGCGACTTCGTCCGCGTTGAAAAGTACAAAACGCCACCTACGGTGGAACGGATCGCTAAAAATATCACCAAGCAGTTGTCATGTTAGTCGCTTCACTTGATTCTGGATAGATGGCGCTAAGTATCTCCCGGGCCAAGCCTCTAGTATTTACTTTTATTTTAGATTTCCCGTAGCAATGAAGCATTTTTGCCGCGGTAAAAAGTAGCCTATGTTCATCGGGGATAATGTCGGCTTCTAATGGTAAAAGAATTTTTCAAATCGGTCCAGTAGTTTCGGAGCTTATTCAATACAAACAAACAAACAATCAAATCTTTCCTCTTTATAATATTAGTATAGATCTAAACTGTGTACCACTAATTAGTTTTTTTTGTGTAAATAAAAAAAATATGACACTATAATATTAAAGACTATACCGGTCCATTCCTTTGTGCTCTGCGAAATTCTCGTTAATACATTATTATTACAGAGCTTGTATCCAACGCTAAGTAATGTCTGCTAACAAAGGGTTCTACGTACATTCATGAGTGAAAGAGCCAGGTTTTCTTTCTCTTTAACATAGAGACTTTTATATAGTCATTACAAATGTAATGTTATATAGTCATTACATATACAATGTTAGTTTTTAAGCAGCGGTGTACACCGCTGGTTAAAAACTAAAGAGCCATAAAACAAATAATTCAAAAATGCCTTCATATTATGTATTTTACAAAAAGACTTATGGTTTGTTTTATTCAGTACTAGCTGGTGCTCGCGACTTCGTCCGCGTAGAAAAGTATAAAACGCCATCTACCGTATTTTCCCGCGCTATCTTCCGGGCCAAGCCGCTACTATTTACTTTTATTTTAGATTTCCCGTAGGAATGAAGCATTTTCCCGCGGTAAAAAGTAGCCTATGTTCATCACGGATAATGTCGGCTTCAAATGGTAAAAGAATTTTTCAAATCGGTCCAGTAGTTTCGGACCCTTTTCAATACAAACAAACAAACAAAAAAATGAAATCTTTCCTCTTTATAATATTAGTATAGATATTAAACTTAGGATTAGATTTTATTTTAACTAAGCATATTTTTAGTTTGAATTGTTAACTAGTGAATTTTATATAGATCAATAAACAAAGTAGATAATATATGAATTAATATATAGTATAATATGGATAACTCAATTAGTTTTATAAACTTTGGCGGGTTCATATATATATATATATATATATATATACGCTGTGGAATAACGGACAAAAATAACCATGTATTTTTTATTGCCGCTGCAACGTAAGCGTATAAAGGTTAACTTCTATTGCGAGGCCAGTTATTTCAAGAACAGAATGTTTATTTCTTCGGTACAAAGCTTTGTGAGAGCTGTGATCTTTCAAAATGTACTATGTTATAATAATCATCTACTAATAATAAATCTGTAAGTGTAGGTATTGTATGTAAGTATGTTCCTCCAATATCTTCACATCACATATTCCACACAGCACCATCTAGTACCACAGTAAGCAACTAATGGTTGTATTATGGATACCAGTCAGTTGATATACTACATTGATTACTTTTTTTTAAAATACATACATATTTAAAAAAAAACTTTTTAACAAAAAATAAAAATGCCGAAAAAACTGAAAAGCATAAAATAATCTTATTATCATTTTATTTCGTTCTCAAATAAAATTGTATTCTAGTATAATTTAAACGTAGCACCTAGTCTTTGAAATTGGAATATTTACTGTATTTCAATATTTTATTTGAATATTTGATGTAAAATTGAAGAAAGGCAAAGAGGTATTTTTCAAGTGAATACTTCCTTTAGAAGTGTTTGGCACTTTTAGTATAATAAGGAAAATAAAACCGCCGAAAAAACTGAAAAGCATTTTTTTTTATTTATTTTTTTTATGTTAAGGTCGACAGACAGGCTGACGGTCCACTTCACAAGCAACGCCATAAGTGCTACAAGTGCGCTGCCGACCATAGAAGGATTAAGGATAAGGGATTAGGGGGGGGGGGGGGAGGGGTAATAGGCTCTGGCATCCCTTACTCACTCACCGAAACACAACAGCACATAATGCTGTTATTTCACGGTGGTATTCTGTAAGGTGGTGGTTAAGCATAAAATAATCTTATTATTTTACCTAAGTAATTTTGAGTTACTAGCCATTAGACCAAACGTAGACCATTAGACCAAATTGTGCTGTAAAAATTAATTCGTGTCTAGAGTTTTTGGTCTAGATTCTCGTTGGGTGGAGATCTCATCCATCCAACGAGTTCGTCAAAGAATCTCTTTTCACTTCTATAATTAAGAAAAGAAAACTTCATATATTATCATATATAATACTACAAACGAAAGCTCGTTTGGAACAGATGCTTCTTAGGTTACATTAATATCAGATCCTAACATTAAACTTTTCAATTAATTTCATTAATTATACATTATTTAAAATGAAATGAATTTATATATTTCCTTTCAAACCTTAATCCTATTGTGGTTGGCACTCGCAGCGCATACACATATGTGTTGTAGGGGATGGTAGCCACTTGCCATCAAGTGCACCTTAACATATAAAAAAGCCTTTAACAATCAATGTGTGCATATCTGCATATAAAATTTCAGATATGTGCTGCAAGTGTGCATAATATAATAAGTGTGCATATAGAATTTCTTCACAGAAATGTAACCTCACTCTCATCCTGTTATTAGTCATATTAGTCCAAAGCATATTAGTCCAAAGCCTTAAAAAGGAAACTAATATTAAGGTTTAACATTACTTACAGTGAAAAGAGTCGTAAAAATGGAAGATAATAAGGCGCATCTGAAATGTTCAAAGGGTCTCTGTCCGGACGGACGCCATAACATAAATTGTTAGGTTAAGATAAATCTAAGCCGTTTCCTTGAAATCCTTCGGCCGAATAAAGTGCTCAGGTTTCTGACCGTCTCCGTTTACCATCACACGTAAAAGCTCACATAAATATAACTTGTTAACATTTGCCGGCGTCTTTATCCGCGCCCCATTGTCTTAGGTGTAACATCTAATATTAGGTGTAATTATCTAATACTAGCTGTTGCACGCGACTTGGTCCGCGTAAGTTCATAAAATATAGCCTATGTTACTCGCTGATAATATAGCTTCCCAACAGTGAAAGAATTTTGCAAATCGGTCCAGTAGTATCGGAGCCTATTCAATGCAAACAAACAAACAATCAAATCTTTCCTCTTTACATCCTTACCTTACTAATATTATAAATGTGAATGTAAGTTTGTTTGTTTGTTACGCTTTCACGCAAAAACTACTGAACCAATCACCATGAGATTTTGCATACAACTTGTCTGACATGAGAAAGGACATAGTGTATTCGGATGAAGTCGCGGGCACTAGCTAGTATATAAATAAATAAATAAAGATGTAAGCACTAAATTATAGATTAAACCTACTCGTCATCTTTATCGTTGTGACCACCACAATTATTAGAACCAAATTAGTACCTCTTAGTTTTAGACGAGATGTAGCCTCTCTTTGTGTGGTTATACAATGGTGAGTGCTCTAATGACTTGTTCCTTACTGCGAGCCATAGATGCGAAATTCCTACATTACTTGCGTAATCTCCCTTTTAAGGTGTTTCTATTTAGTTACAATTTAGTAGAGGTAGGGCACACTGCGTTTCGCAGTCATTTGGGCAGCCCGTCTGGCGGCAGTAACCACCACCTTACAGAATGCCACCGTGAAATAACAGCATTATGTGCTGTTGTGTTTCGGTGAGTGAGTAAGGGATTCCTGTAGCACTACCATGAGTTGCTATCGAAATCTCACGTTAGTTTACTTCTGTCGATAACGAACCTTTCACCCTTCAATGTGCTAGTGAATGATTTAACTACTGACGTTACGGTATTTCTCGAGAGCATCAGTCAAATTTGTAACTCATGGTACCGATTTTGTATAGAAATGTCAAGTTAAACGTTAGTCGGTAATGGTCGCTAGCGACTACATTCGATAGGTTTTTCACTTATACAACTCATGTTACCGGCTTTAGTTCTTTGAGTAACCGCTAGAGGCGCTGTACAATTTTTCATACAAATATTTTACGTTCTCGCTCATCTCTCGCTAGCGATTTCGGTCGTCATAAACTCATGGTAGTGCTACTGAGCCCATTACCCCATCCCTCCATTATCCCTAATTCTTAATCCTTCTATGGTCGGCAGCGCACTTGTAGCACTTATGGCGTTGCTTGTGTTATAGGCGACGGTAGCCACCTACCATCAAGTGGACCGTCAGCCTGTCTGTCAACCTTAACATAAAAAAAAATAAAAAAAATGGAATTCTTCAAGCAAGCAGTAAACAAATATTATCTAAATGCGTCTGCAGAGCGACAGGCGAAAAATGCGAAAAATTTGTGCAATATCACACTAAATCGTTAATTTTTACGCAAATCACACTGTGTTATGAGCTACGTGATACGATTTAGTGTGATATTGCATTTTTCGCCTTAGATAATTTTCAGCAGACGCATTTAGATAATTTACATCTGAGTATGTATTATATCAACTGTCTGGTATCCATAATACAAACATTAGTTGCTTACTGTGGAACTAGATGGTGCTGTATGGAATTTGTGAAGATAATATAGATAAAAAAAAACTTTCTGCCCACTGCCACCTTAATTAACGAATATATAAAACGTAGATTTGAATTCTAAATATTAGACTTCGTATCGTACTGCCAACGTTTGCTGAAAATGAATTTTATACTAAGGACTTAAGATCGAACTACAACACAGATCTGTCTTTAAAGTGATCGGAGAGTGTTATCTGTGTGAACGTTGACTGCCACACACTAGTTCTCCCTTTAAGGGAATTAAATAGCAAGTGTTCCTGTAAGATAACACTGTGCCCGTAAATGGAAAACGAGTTTATAGTGGTGCAAGACAAACGTTCAGCAGTAAACTGTGTGGAAGTGTAATTTGTTTGAGCTCCTCTTTGCGACTCGAGCGAATGCTGTCATGTATTTCGTTCTCAAATAAAATTGTATTCTAGTATAATTTAAACGTAGCACCTAGTCTTTGAAATCGGAATATTTACTGTATTTCAATATTTTATTTGAATATTTGATGTAAAATTGAAGAAAGGCAAAGAGGTATTTTTCAAGTGAATACTTCCTTTAGAAGTGTTTGGCACTTTTAGTATAATAAGGAAAATAAAACCGCCGAAAAAACTGAAAAGCATAAAATTTTACATAAATAATTTTGAGTCGCCGCCGCGCATCACTCTTTACGTAATTTTTGCTTGTTTGGCGCCGACTCAAAATTACTTAGGTAAAATAATAAGATTATTTTATGCTTTTCAGTTTTTTCGGCGGTTTTATTTTTTGTTAAAAAGTTTTATTTTATATTTTTTTGTGGCTACAATCTAATATTTACTACATGCTTAATTTTTAATTTTCCCACCTCCATTTTCCCACCCTTAGGGTAGGAATTTAATTTCCAAATTCATACGAGACCAACTTCGACGTATACCCTATCCATTAAAAAAAGAATTATCAAAATCGGACTACTCTATAAAAATTTATGCGTGGTTATACGCTACAATCGGTGAGTGAACAATCAATCATGCCCTGTTTTCCTACCCTTAATTTCCCCGGGGGTTGGAATTTTTTTTCCAAATTAAAATGGAACCCCCTTGGGGGTTCACTCTTTCAAATAAAAAAAGAATTATCAAAATCGGACCACCCTGTCAAAAGTTATGCGTGATCATACATAAAAAAATATATACGCGTCGAATTGAGAACCTCCTCCGTTTTTGTTTTTTCGTTTTCGTCGGTTGAAAAACCAGTTAATTCGCGCGGCCACGCCTAAGGAGCGACACCCTCAATGACGTTTAATTGTATGAAATAAGCGCCATCTACCCGAATTAGTACGTTGTACTTCTTGGTTCATAATAAGTGTAACTATTATACGTTTTTTTTTTTTTTATTAGAGATGGGTTTGCTCTTGGCCAACAACCAGCTGGGTAGCAAGGGAGAGGCCTAAGATGGAGCGAGCTCACCCAGCAGATGCCTATTCACTCGAACTTTGAAAAGATTAGGGTTATATGAACTCGGAAACACAGACGCAGGCAGGGAGTTCCAAACCTTGGCGGTGCGCATTATAAAGGATGTTTTAAAGCGCTTGGTTCGAATAGTTTATTAAGATGTTTTTACATTATATGGCGAAGTTTTCACTTCTCACGTGCAGTACTGCGATGGAGAATTTTTTTATGTTAAACTCGACAAACAGGTTGACAGTCCACTTGATGGAAGGTAGCTACAGTAAGTAGCCTATAAGTAAGATTAAGGATAGGGATTAGGAAGGTAGGGAAATAGGCTCTGACATCCCTTACTCAATCACTCAAACACAAGCAACCTACCATAAAGAGGACTGTCAACTTCTACATAGAAAAACCTTAACATAGAAAAAGTAGTTTTGATTATAAATGAAATAAGTTCTTAATATTGTGATTCCTCATCATGTTTAAATGACATATATTTTTTTTATGTTAAGGTCGACAGACTGGCTGACGGTCCACTTGATGGCAGGTGGCTACCGTCGCCTATAACACAAGCAACGCCATAAGTGCTACAAGTGCGCTGCCGACCATAGAAGGATTAAGGATGAGGGATAAGGGAGGGAAGGGGTAATGGGCTCTGGCATCCCTTACTCACTCACCGAAACACAACAGCACATAATGCTGTTATTTCACGGTGGTATTCTGTAAGGTGGTGGTTACTGTCACCAGACGGGCTTCCCAAATGACTGCGAAACGCAGTGTGCCCTACCACTACTCAAATGTGGCGTTAAGTACCTTTTAGGGGTAGACGTTGGAAAATGTAGGTAAAAACTTTCCAAGATAATAGACCTCTTGTATTTGATGTACAATTTTTTTAATATCAATCATTTTGTATGGTTAATTTACTTTCTAAGAAAACCACACAATAGACAGAACACAGAAAGGCGAAGGTCAATGATGAAAAGTTCATTTTGAAGGTTGACAATTGACTCAATTTGTTAAAAAAAATTAACTCCCTGCCGGCGTGTTTCCGAACTCATATAAATAACTAAATAAATAAATATATTCAACATTTCACACAGCACCATCTAGTTCCACAGTAAGCAACTAGGTAATGCTTGTATTATGGATTACCAGGCAGTTGATATACTACATAGATAATTTTTTTTAAATACATACATATTATAAATACAATAATCCATAATAATACAACATCGACTCAGGTACAAAAGTAAAATGTTAACACATAAACATTTGCCCCTAGCGGGATTCGAACCCGCGACCGTGTGGTTAACAGCTCGGTTTACTAGCCACTAGACCAAACGTGTCCTCAAACTAACCACATCTTCGAGTGCTCGCTCTTCGAGTATACATAATTTAGCTCGCTCCATCATAAGCCTCATCTTTCCCACACGGCTAGATGCTGGCCAAGGCCCAAAGCCCTCCTCTATTTAATAAAAAAACTAACGCAACTCTGACTCTAATGAAATAAAAAACTAATGACCCTACAGATGGTAGACATTTCCGGGAAGGCATTTGAGGCAAGCTGAAAACTTATAGAAGAGTTATTGTACGGGACTGTAGCCCCCTTACAATTTACAAGAAAAATGTGCTATCTATCTATATATGTCGTCGGCACATCGTAAAATTGGGCAGATCGTAAAGTATGAAATCAAAAATCTTTCACCAAAAGTAAAAAATAGGTGCGACGAGGAGCGGAGCGAAGCAAAGCGAGGAGTAGCGTGTTAGGTTTACATGGAAATAAATTTGGGAAGCTGAGAGAAGCGGAGCGGAGTGAGGCGACCCTCTCAGTTTTAACAGATCTGCCAGAAATATCATGATATGCCCAATTCTACGATGTGCCGACGAAATATACAATATTTGCTTACACAACTAGTCGCGGAAATGCCATGAGTGAACAAACCTTACACCAATAGCGTGCAAGTGTAACACGATCGCCCAAAACTATATCTATCGCATTGTATCTGTCTCTTTCTAACACTATTTCTATTATTGGTTTATTATTCTAGCACTGTTTTTACGTTACGTTACGTTAGTTACGTAAGTTACTCCTAAATCACTTTATTTTCGAACACTATTTTTAACAATTTTACATTTATTCTCTATTCTGTAGGCTGTCCGGAACATTTATAGTACAAGTTTTCAGCTTGCCTCAAACACTTACTCGAAAATGTCTACTACCATCTCTAGGAATATAAGCCAAAATTGTTATAAACAGTAAAATATGGACTGGCCTAAATAAAATTCAACCATACGGATAAAGTACGGATACACGAGATCCCCTAACTTTATTCGCTTAAGCTAATGACGTTAATTTAACCTGTTACAACTATTTGTGACAATATTATGGTCCAAGTCAAGAGCGCCTATCATTTGATTTGATTTTTTTTAACCGGATTTTCGTAACGCAAAAATGTATCAGAGCATAAATCTATACAGAATATATGTATTTTTCTGTATTTGTAATGAATAATCTCAAAACTGGTGGACCTATTTCGAAATTTCTTTCACATGAAGAAAGCTACATTATTAACTAGTAACATGAGCTATTTTATATAAAATTACGCAGGCGAAGTCACGTGCAACAGCGAGTATTAAATAAAATTCGCCCGCGTTCAAAATGTTATTTAGCCTAAAGCCCTCTCGCGGTGAGTATTTGTATAGATTAATACAAAAATATTACAAATGTTTAAATAAGAGAAAATAGTTTCTCTTAATATTTTATTAAAATCGCTTACGCTCATGAATTGTACCACAACTGAGCCTAGTACCCAGTTAAGCTTCCGTAATTGTTTTAGAGGAGGCAGGAAAATTGTGGTCGCCAGCGGCTATAACGTTCTTTACTTGGCCCGCTAAAATAATTAGTCCTACAGGTGATGTTTATGAGAAAAATATTAAAAAATTCCAGAGAAGGGATTCGAGAAAACATTCCAACCCGAATTAGACCAAGGTCGTTCTTTACTTATTAAATTTCCTTTAGGGTGTATTTTTTTTAAAACCTTTGTCTAATGGTATGTCAAAGGTTGTCATAGATATTATATTTGCCACATTTTATAGAAGTACTACAACTATGGAATTTGCCAAAACGGCACATAAAAAGTACACCTAAAACGGAATCATGGCGGAGTCTTGTCATCGCGCGTCAATGGTAAGAGGTAGTAACGGTAAAAAGTCTACTTACGCCAGTCATTAGTCGGAATCTAAGGGTTGGAAATGAAAGTGAACCGGGAAAGCTAAATTTTGGATTTCCTGGTTGCATTTTCCGCCATCTTGAAAAAAGCCTTTAATTCAGTTTTTTTACAATAACTCGGCTCTCCGTCGAGATACGAAAATTGTGATGTAATACTTTTTTGTAGATTTTTTTATGATCTATAATTTATCTCTTGCACATTTTCACCTATCGCTCATAATTATCGCGATATCGATCGGAAAAGGCAAAAATGTAGGTTGATGCTCACATCATAGATTTTATAACACAATAACACACCACGCACGCACACACACAACACACAGTCACACACACACACACTCATTCACTCACTGTAATTGGCAATGTACGCCTCTTTCACAAACGTCAAGTAGGCCAAAGTAACTAATCAACACTTTACTTGTAGATGGTGAAAGAGGCGCTTAAGTTAATACTGTATCTATAAATAATAAATGTTATTTTGTTATGCTTGTAGAATTTATGCTGAAAATAAAATAAATTAACTACTCTACACCAATGATCAATAAAATCAAGGATGCCACTAAAACACGAATAATGTTGGGAATTTTTGTCTAAGTATATCTACAATTCTCGGCGAGCCAAACAAGGTTTCTGAGCCTTTGAATGCACATCAAAGAAAGGAACTTCGCCTTTGTGAAATATTTGTTATCATTGATTTAAGATATTTTTTCCTTCGTCGACCGTCTTTGTGAAAACCTTGTGTCTAGTATATTACGAGTACTGTACTACATTGTTAGTATAGGAGACAGTAGCGAAACTTTGACGCTATTAGGTAATTTATTCCCCTTCTCACCAACAGTCGCCTAGAGTTAGGAAACACCTAACTACTATATAGTAGTAGTACTTTAGTAGTGGTAGGGCACACTACGTTTCGCAGTCATTTGGGCAGCCCGTCTGGCGGCAGTAACCATCACCTTACCACCGTGAAATAACAGCATTTACGTGCTGTTGTGTTTCTGTGAGTGAGTAAGGGATGCCAGAGCCCATTACCCCATCCCTCCCTTATCCCTTATCCTTAATCCTTCTATGGTCAGCAGCGCACTTGTGGCTCTTATGGGGTTGCTTGTATTATAGGCGACGGTAGCCACCTACCATCAAGTAGACCGTCAGCCTGTCTGTCGACCTTAACATAAAAAAATACTCTAGATCGCTGTTGGTGAAAAAGGGAATTGTATCAGGGCACACAGCCTTTAGTGGTGTGCCCTGGTGTCAGTAACAAACACCCTACAAGAGGAGCACTAGCAGTGGAGAGACCTACATCTAGCATTGGAGAGACCTACATCTAGCAGTGGAGAGACACGGGTTGGTGATTATTATATTTTTTATTTTTCTTGTGCGCGGACGTAGTCGCGGGCACAAGCTAGTTCTTAATAATACCGTGTCAAGCTAAATTGCCATGAACAAAGGGCGTCCCGTATGAACATGTAATCTGAATCTAAAAAAAATATTGCAAACGAAAAGACGTAAAGAAGAAAAAACATTGTGAGGCTAAAGACAAACATCATCAGTATTGTCCCATTAGTTTTCGAGTTTATCGCGTAACCATAGACAAAGAACAAAGTAAAATACTCGACGGAGTTTTCTGGAGAACGTTATCAGTCCGCAGATGTGGGTAGTCATAAACCGTCACGTTTAGCGTATGGCCCATGTTGGAAAATGAAGCGTTTTATTTTTCATTATTTTCTATTGAAAAAGAAATCTATTTTTCAATTTATAATGCTGCTTATTAGTTCCTTTAAATGCGTTAAACTCTGGAACTACCAGTCGCATTCAAAAAAATCTTATTGCATTCAATACCCCAATGTTTGAGGAAGGTTGTGTCTGGCAAAGAAAGGCGGCTTCAAAGGAACGCGCTGTATCAAAACCCGGGTGATTTTGCTGATCGGGTAAGCCGAATGAAAGTCGAACATAAATTTAGAAGGTACTTCCTAGTCAAGAGCATACCAATACAGACGCTCCCTTTGCGTACTTACGAAACGAAAGAAATAAAGTCCGGTGATTGGTTGTTGTCACATGAAATTTTGACCAATCATAAAGCTTTACTCCCAGCGTAGCGTAGCCTGAGCGTAGCGTTTACGACTGTAGAAAGCACTACGGTTGCTCTAGGCTAGGCTTGTTCAACATAAATTGCCGAATGAAATGTGCCGGCCCGACCATAATTGAAGACGTGAGTGGGTGAAGGTGAAGGTGGGGCATAATTTCAATTTTGAATAAATCGAGGTTAAAGTTTTACTTTTAATTTTTGAGATAAGTCGCCATGAAACTGATTTTTGTACTAAATCATGATACAAAGTTGTGTAAACAACCTAAATATTAATGATATGATAACTTTAAAAAAAAGTGAACATAGCTCCCTCTTCCATTAACAAAAGTAAACTTTTGTGCACTCTTTGCTTTTTAAAATTAACTGTACACACACTTTTCAACTCTTTATTTTCCAAATCTTCCAAATCATTCATATGGACATATTACCTACATCAAAGCAAAAAAATGAAAAAACCCAAAAATGTGACATAACACCTTCATCCACGTAGATCGCTAGCCGTTCAAGTCTGAGACAATGTAATGTGTGACTTGGACCATACAACAAGGCTTAAAGGTTTTATTGAGCCCGTGTTAAAGGGTCTTATGGAGAATTCACCCACTGGGGTTACACAATATACATAGTCAATTTGCGTTTAGAATTTTAGTTTTTTCGTTATTTTTTAAGTCTATCCATACTAATATTATAAATGTGAATGTGAATTTGTTGGTTTGTTTGTTACGCTTTCACGCCAAAACTACTGAACCGATCACCATGAAATTTTGCACACACGTTGTCTGGGACACCAGAAAGGACATAGGGTACCTTTCATCCAAGAAGAAAGTTATGTTCCCGAGGGATTATCTAAAATATAAAACTGTAACTAACGCCTGGCCAATGTGTTATAGCAATAAGGCGTCAAGCGTTACAGTTGCTTTTATATTTTTAATTTATCATCGCGTACGAAGTCGCTGGCACCAGCTAGTTAACATTACTTAAATTTACAACTTAGTTAATTGGAAATTTAATGTGAATGTATATATATTAGGTCCTTACATATGAAATTGGCGTTTTGTAAGGGAGGAACAAAAAAGTCGATTTTTTTAAAATATAATATACTAGCTGGTGCCCGCGACTTCGTACGCGATGATAAATTAAAAATATAAAAGCAATTACAACGCTTGAACAACTTGTTGCTATAACACATTGGCCAGGTGTTAGTTACAGTTTTATATTTTAGATAATCCCTCGGGAACATTACTTTTTCTTGGATGAAATGTACCCTATGTCCTTTCTGGTGACCCAGACAACGTGTATGCAAAATTTCATGGTGATCGGTTCAGTAGTTTTGGCGTGAAAGCGAGACAGAGACAGAGTTACTTTCGCATTTATAATATTAGTAAGGAAGTAAGGATTTATTTAATCAAAGTATGTACGATTGCTATCTATGAACTTTTACCATCTCATAGGTAGTTCATTGATCCCTTTACTAAATACTAAAAAAACCATTCGGACGGGAATCAATAAAATCTTTGAAGGCTTGAAATCTTGAAATCTGCCACATCGAGTTGAATTTTTTCCTTTGCAAAAAGTTATCCAAATTTCGAATCTGTTTGAGTAAGGTCCGGGGATGTCTTAGACATTGCAACTTCTTCCGCGACTTTGTCCGCGTTGGAAAAGGGAAAAGCAGCCTATAATGTGTCCTGTATGTCTAAATATTTACCTACCAAGTTTCATGAAAATCACCTTTTTTTTTTTTTTTTTTTTTTCGAGGAGAAATCGTCTTATTGATCCCCTACCGCTGGCTAGGCGGCAGGGGTATGTGGGACTCGACCAGCATACTCCGCGTGCCCTTTGAGTGGGGGGTGGACGGGCTCTGCCGAGGCAACTGCTCCGACCCACCCTCCTCGGGCGGCCTAGCCATTTCTGGCTAGGCTGACGCCAACGAGGGGGATTGCCCGGAGACACCCGAGCAATCCCCAGATGGGGGGGACCCGTGCAGGCACACACAGCTAGCCAGCTGTGTGCGCAGGTCCCCAAGGGCATTTGAAGACGCCTTCTCCTGCCCAGCCATCTCCGAGCAGGGGACCAGGGGCCACCCCCCCAGGCCTCCCTGTTCCCCTGAACTCCAACAAAACACCCCGACGACAGCTGGCGAGAACATGCATGGAGGGCTACATGTCCCGCCCCAGCCGCCGGGGTGGCCTCCACAACGAGCAGGGGACCAGGGGCCACCCCCCCAGGCCTCCCTGTTCCCCTGAACTCCACCAATAACACCCCGACGACAGCTGGCGAGAACATGCATGGAGGGCTACACGTCCCGCCCCAGCCGCCGGGGTGACCAACAACGTGTGCTCCGCCACGAGCTCCGCTGAACGGAGCCCGCTCGGAGCACACGGGTGTGGGCCTTGTTGGTCCCCAACAACAATCCCATGGGACGAGAAAAGGCCGGTGAGAACCACCGGCCCCCCGCGACCCCATCGGATTGTCGAGGGTAAGCCCCCCCACCACGACAAGGTCATGGCCCACCTAGGGGGGGTTCATGAAAATCACCTAATTCGTTTATGAGTTATGGAGGAACATACATACAAGTACATACAGTGAAAAATCTAAAAATCGTCAATTTAGTTTCAGTATTGTATAGAGCCTATAAACACGATATCTCTGAAAACAAAGTGACTTACTTCATGACCAACACTTACAGATTTATTATTAGTATTGATTTTAAAATAACCTTATCAAATTGACGCTTATCTAATAAAAGAAACACAAAAAAGGTCTAAGGAATAAGAAAAACACCGCCTTTTAACTCTAACACGCTGCAAAAGGTCTAATACGCACAAACGACGTTGAATGTAATGCAATTTCCTATGGAGGTAAATTAAATTCTCTTAATCTGTCAACCGGCTGGTCCTATGTCAACAGCGTGTTAAAATTTGTGCTCAACTTATTCGTAGATAGGAACAGGCCCCGGCCTCGTTTAAGAGCACGTGACTGAGAGGTACTCGCTCGACTGGAGGGGACATTTCGCACATTATGCTGTACTGAAGTGAAGACCTCTTTTGAGATACTAAAAAGTAATGGCTGAAAGTACTTTTTGAGGCCCGTAGGCTATTCTGACTGTATTCTAATAATTGTAAGGTGAGTCAATTTTAATTTGAGAAATTTTAAGAAATTAATTGATTATATAATTGGCTTTTAGGTTAGATTTATTTAGCTACTTCGTCGACTAATCTGAAGATCTGAAATCGGCTGTTTTGGAGTCCATACATACATACATACATACAAATTTTGCCTTTTATATATATATAATATACTAGCTGGTGCTCGCAACTTCGTCCGCATTAAAAAGTATAAAACGCCATCTACCGTAGAGGATCGCTAAAAATATCATGCATAGATGGCGCTATCTCCCGGGCAAAGCCGCTAGTATTTACTTTTATTTTAGATTTCCCGTAGGAATGAAGCATTTTCCCGCCGTAAAAAGTAGCCTATGTTCATCACGGATAATGTCGGCTTCTAATGGTAAAAGAATTTTTTAAATCGGTCCAGTTGTTTCGGAGCCTATTCTATACAAACAAACAATCAAATCTTTTCTCTTTATAATATTAGTATATAATAATATATATATATATAGTCAGTAGTCGCGAACAGACATACAGACGCAGCGGTGGACTTTGTTTTATATTATGTAGTGATAAGATTGAAAATTGGATTGTCAATGGTCATCAGATCACCAATTCCAACGCTCCCTTACGAAGTTAGAGAACTATAGAAAATAAAGCCCGATGATTGGTCAAAATTTTGTGTGGGCGTTACAACAACCAATCACCGGGCTTTATTTTCTGTCGTTTCGTCAACCTACAACGCTCCAGTTTGCACTTTTGACGATTACATATGTCTTCCATCGCATTCTGTCGCGCGGTCATTTTATGAAGTTGTTTTTTTTTATATTGTGCCACAGGTGGCCCAGCCTGACTACAATAGGATTAAGAATAAAGAAATTGGGTAGGGAACAGGAAAACTGAAGTCAAGTTAAGTAAGCTCCCTCGTTATTCTAATCCTATATTCGCTTTAATGTGGAATATTTTCGAGCTCAAACATTTCTTGTTTCTCTCTTAATGTATAAAAGTTGTAAACGCCACAAAGAATTTTCTCTTTTTTCTTGAAATTTTGGCGAAAAAGAATTTTATTAATGATTTATACATATCCTATCAATAAAGTTCGCCTCTCGTCCGTACAGTGTAATACAAAACCGCAGGGGACCACGTTGACAGCCATTTTGGCCTATTTTCTTCGCAACTTTCGACATATTTCATTCATGTCAATTTACAAATAATGCTTTATGTATTCGAAGATTTATTATCTAAAAAACATAAAAAAAAAACACATAAAAACGTTCTGTAAAAAGAAATATACTAGCAATACCCTTTTGCATCGCATATGTACATTTTATTGAACACTTGCTAGATTTGGATGTTCAGTTGTCCTATAGGAGCCTATATTGTTTATTTTGTTTATATTTATTTATTTATTTAGGTACAGTCGGCCGCATAAGTCGATTAACACTCAAAAGTGCAAAACAACTGAACACTGAAGTCGCGGGAACCACTTAGTTTATAATAGACTAGCTGTTGCACGCGACTTCGTCCGCGTAACTTTTTAAAATATAATACATTCGTGTCTGTGAAACCATGGAAATACACATACAAAATTTCAACCCAATCGGTTCAGCCGTTTAGAAGTTATACATATGTGAAAAAGATAAGTACGGAAGGATAATTCTTCCTACCCGTTGTCCTATTACCCGTTTTCCCATAGGAATGAAGCATATTCCCGCGGTAAAAAGTAGCCTATGTTCATCAGGGATAATGTCGGCTTCTAATGGTAAAAGAATTTTTCAAATCGGTCCAGTAGTTTCGGAGCCTATTCTATACAAACAAACAATCAAATCTTTCCTCTTTATAATATTAGTATAGATATTGTGTGGAAGCATGAACTAGTATGGATTATATAAAAATCTTACATGAAAAAATATCTCATAGACCATAAGGAATTAGCGAATATACAAACAAACAGACGAGGCAAGCGACTTTGCTTTATAATATAGAAGGATTTGTCAATTATCAAATTACAAACTAGTTAAATAAGTAATATTGCTAACCAAATAAGATACAATATTGATTTAATCCCGTTTTAATATCAAAACCTTGTGAAGGTATTGGGTATTATACGAGTGAACTCATTTGGAAACAGTTCGAGCTCTTAAAGCATTTCGGACCTTACTGTGAGGTAATAAGGTTCATAATGGTTTGTCTTGTATCTGTCTTACATTCGAGCCGGTTAAAGATGTATCGGGCGAAGCACTTCCCTACTACGATCGACGCCTTGATTGCGCCCTTGATTGATAACCTCCAAATTAAAGATTTCTGCGCAACGTCTTGTTTTATGGTCGAAATAGAGTCGGCCATTTTGGAATTCTAGCTTATTCCCACTAGTTCTGTGCTGTAGTACTGTACACAGAACTAGTGACCCATTATTTCTGTGTACAGAACTAGTGGAAACAAAATTACTCACTAGCTGGTGCTCGCGACTTCGTCCGCATTGAAAAGTATAAAATTATAACACTTGATAGATGGCGCTATCAAGTGTATGCCGGGCCAAGCCGCTAGTATTTACTTTTATTTTAGATTTCCCGTAGGAATGAAGCATTTTCCCGCGGTAAAAAGTAGCCTATGTTCATCACGGATAATGTTAGCTTGTATTGGTAAAAGAATTTTTCAAATCGGTCCACTAGTTTCGGAGCCTATTCAATACAAACAAACAATCAAATCTTTCCTCTTTATAAAATTATAGTATAGACTAGTTCTGTGTACAAACAAATATAATATTTTTAATCAAGTGCATTAATTTATTGCATAGTGTAATAATTATAGAAACTTAGAATAAAAGTTAGAACTTATCCTAATATTATAAATAGGAAAGTGAGTTTGCTTGTTTGTTTGTTTGCTGTGGTTTTGCTTGTGTTATTTGGTGACGGTAGCCACGTTACAATCAAGTGATCCGTCAACCTGACTGTCGATTTTAACATAAAAAAAATCTACTTTTACTAGAGAGAATCCTTACTAATATTATAAATGTGAATGTGAATTTGTTTGTTTGTTTGTTACGCTTTCACGCAAAAACTACTGAACCGATCACCATGAAATTTTGCATGTACATTTCATCCAAGAAAAAAGTACTGTTCCCGAGGGATTATCTAAAATATAAAACTGTAACTAACACCTGGCCAATGTGTTATAGCAACAAGGCGTCAAACGTTACAATTGCTTTTATATTTTTAATTTATCATCGCGTACGAAGTCGCGGGCACCAGCTAGTATATATTATTGTTTATTTATTAAGTAAGTTCAAAGAAATGTCAGTCGACGATCTCATAGGCCTAGTCGTGGTTAAGTATCATTATTATTTAAGAAGAAATTTGTTGTCAATATTGAAGTGAATGAAGCTTGATTTACAACCGGCAAACAAAACCAATTAATTAACTAATGAAGCCAAATTACAAGATGTAGACCTCTAAAATTTCCTATTGAGGGTTTAATTGATTGGCTTTTATTTTAATATCCCCTAGTGGCACAACGCTCCTTACGTAAGTACCCTTAATTGTTAGTCTATACTATTTAACACATATTATTTTATAGAGTAGATTTTATATTTGTTTGTAATGGATAAACTCAAAAACTAATGGACCTATTTTTAAAATCCTTTCACCTATAAAGAGCTACATCTTAAAAAAGTTACGTGGACGAAGTCGCGTCCAACATCTAGTGTAGGATAAATTCTTACCAATATAATGTTTGTTACATTTTCACGCCTACCAATCAATCATCAAGAAATTTTGCATACACGTTCTCAATAAGAACACTGGAAAGACCTGGTGGTCCGTAAGCCAGGCACTAATTTCGTCAATGATTTCCTCTCAGTCCATAATTTGTAAAATGTCTGAGAGAGTTGTATCATGATGCGTTGTGAACGTCAGCTGCGGCTCCGATCGTGCGTTGAGCAGTGGTAGCCCGTTACACTTTCAGAGCATCAGCTGACAAGCATTCGACCAAGATATTATAGCCAGCTGACTTTTTTATTTATTAACAGTAATACATAAACTATCATCTGATAAATTTTCTATTGGGAGGTAATCACTGAACACGTATATATATTCGTGTGACCTGCAGACGCATAATCCACCATTTTATAAATAGCTGACAATTTTGTTTCTTCAAAATATTAGGCTAACTATAATTTGATGAATTTTTAATCGAAAATAAATGATTACATTTTTTTTTATTATGTGCGTGGGCGGCTACCACTCTACTGCTCAACCCACCATCGGAGCCGCAACTGACGTTCACAGCGCTTCATGATACAACTCTCTCAGTCATTTTACGAGTTATCGACTGGGAGGAAATTGGTCATGAAAATCTGTCGCTGGCTCATGGACCATGGGTTATCTTTCATCCAGAAAAAGTACTGTTCCCGTGGGACCGTCTAAAATAAAATAAAAACTAATGTCCGGCAAAAATGTAAAAGATGTCACGCGTTATATTGCTTATATATTTTTATTTTTCAACGCGGACGAAGTCGCGGGCACCAGCTAGTATTGAATAAAAATTAACAATAAAACCTACGAAAAAGGGACGCGAACGAACTCTTGCTATGCGTAAAAGCCAGTTATTTGCTCTATGCTCATTTTAAAAGTGGGGTTGGGTAAAGCTAACATTACCTTGCGACCAAATAAATTCCATTAGGCACACGTTTAACCAAATCTAGTTACAGTGTGAAATATCATAGTAGGAAATTGATCTTTTGCGTTCAACCCGAGTAGCGTAAACATCACGCGCGGCGGCAATAAAGTGGGTGGAGGCTTTATGAGGCATCGATGCGATCTAATTTCTGTATCGCCGGGGGACCGGGTAGGGTTATCACTGCTTCACTCCGGGAACCGACTGCGCACTTGAGTAATTAGGCGCTCTTTGATGCGAAGCTCTTCAACGATCTATCCTTGACTCAACAGTTATAACTCCAGGCAAAATTTGTTCGGATCTCGGTCCAAGAGATCCCGAGCTTCCTCTAGTGGTCCAGGATCTGAAACAGGCTGAAACTCCCTGAGTAACTTCGGTTTGCCGAGACATCCACCTTTTTCCTCTGCGAAAATTCTCAATAGAGGTAGCTAAAGGAAGTTAGCAGCTGTAAAAAACTTCCAAGGGTAGGACTGGGAAAACGTACCACTCAATTTGTAAGACTATGCGGCCATTTTATTATACAAATGTTTACTAAGCTGCAGACAAAAAAAACAGTTGGTTAGTAATTCCATCTCTCCCAAAAACCACTCCCAATATATCACAATAAATAGGCCATAAAAATTATTAATAACCAGCTGATTTTTTGGTGTCAAAATGGTCAAAATGGCCCCATAGTCCCAAAAATTGAGTGGTACGTTTTCCCAGTCCTACGCTTGGGAGTTTTTTACGGCTGCTAACTTCTTTAGCTACCTCTATCGAGAATTATAGCAGAGGAAAAAGATGAACGTCTCGGCAAACCGAAGCTACTCACGGAGTTTCAGCCTATTATTAATCAGAAAAAATTCAGGTGATGGATACTGGACCATAGCACCTGTCCAGAGTGTATATTTTGTGTGTTTCGGTTTGCCGCAGGGTCCATGTTTCAATGAAACACCAGCAAATTTGCGAGCCTAACCTTTGCGACTTTTATTTAGTTCCTGTTTTTAGCACTAGTGCTCAATAGCCATGCGGCTCTTAAATGTTTTTTAACAAAACAAGGCAGCTCCGTTTCGATTGCAAAGTTTGCGGTACCATAGAAGATGTCCAACATTTACTTAAGGTGTGCTCTAGATACAAATAGGAAAGTGCTAGCTTCCTATTTGTAGGAACAAATAGGAAGAGCAAATAGGGATAAAAAAGAGCAAAAGGTACAAATAGGGAAGAGCGCGTATATTTTGCCTATATACCATATATATAGGCAAAATATATGTGCACTTATAGGGTTGTGCTAGCGGAGCCACACAATGATGCGGCAAATGACTTGTATGATATGTTTATGCTTCAATGAAGCTTTTAAGATTTGTCTTAAAAGCTTCATTGAAGTCTTAAAAGCTTTCACCTTATATACAAAGGGGCTGACATACCTTTGTATAAGGTGAAAGCCCCAAAACATAAAAAAATAATTTTAAAAAAAGGCAGCGCTTGATCACAATCTTCTATTTGTTTTTATTTATTTGTGCGAAATTTTTACTAAAACTAATTATAATTTTAATTTAAAAATAATTAAAATGTAATATACTCTATTACTGGTCCTCTCTTTCTCATGTTAGGAGATATAATAATATATATTAAAAAAATATTTTACTTTTGACAACCCTACTTTGAAATCATTGTTGATTTGTTGATTAACTGTTGAGAATACAATTATCTACTTTCCTTGAAACTAAATATGATATATTTCATTTATTTTATTGCACTAGCTGTTGCACGCGACTTCGTCCGCGTAACTTTATAAAATATAATACATTCGTGTCTGTGAATCGATGGAAATAACATACAAAATTTCAACCCAACCAGTCAAACCGTTTAGTAGTTGACATACCGACAGCAGCGCCACCTACCGGGTCCAATTGTATTTTTTAAATCATCCAGGAAATCATCGAAATACCCATATAAAATTTCAACCCAATCGGTTCGGCCGTATAGAAGTTATGTGAAAAGATAAGTACGGAAGGATAATTCTTACTACCCGTTGTCCTATTACCCGTTTTCCCGTAGGAATGAAGCATTTTCCCGCGGTAAAAAGTAGCCTATGTTCATCACGGATAATGTCTGCTTCTAATGATAAAAGAATTTTTCAAATCGGTCCAGTAGTTTCGCAGCCTATTCTATACAAACAAACAACCAAATCTTTCCTCTTTATAATATTAGTATAGATGAAAATATAAAGCCCACTAGAGGACCGCCCCGGCTTCGGACGGATTTTTTCCTATTAATCCATATAATAATATTGTTAATGTGAAAGTAACTGTGTACTTTAGCTACCGAGTGGTGTAATTTTCAACCGACTTCCAAAAAAAGGACGAGGTTCTCAATTCGACGCGTATGTTTTTTTTTGTTTGTGTTTGTTACCTCATAACTTTCGACTGGGTGAAACGATTTTGATGATTCTTTTTTTATTAGAAAGCTGATGCGTCCCGTGTGGTCCCATATCAATTTGGTCCAGTTCTGACAATGGAATCCATAAGAAAAGACCATGAGACTGTTTGAAGTCGGGTTTATTTTTTGTTAAAAATAGTTATTTAGATAGGTATATCTTCTGAATTGTCTCTCGTTATGGAAGCAAAAAATAACGTGCTCACGTCAAACAGAGACTACCAAATTTGCGTCGTGTCCTGAGTGGGAGAGAGTTTGTTGCGTAACGAATGGAAAATTCAAAAAAATCCGTCTAAAGTCGAAATATAAAGCGATGCAATTCGAGTTTGTTTACTCGCCGGCAACGAGGTCTCACGTCTTTTACAAGCGCTTAGTGTGTATTGAACTATAAGAGTCATTCAATTTGCGCTCTTATCTCAATAGCATTAAAGCGCTATCACAATTTCACTGGCGAGAAAGGAGAGTTCGTTTAAAACTGTATGCTGTTTTAAAATTTAGAAGGTCTGCGATGTTTTGTATTTTGTAGCACGTCATTGCGAATTATGTAAGGAATGTGTAAGTTCTTAAGAAATATTTCACATTAATTTTTGATTTAATTTAACTCCAGTCGTGCATCGGCGACACACACACTTCTTATTTTCAACAGACTTCCAAAAAAGAGGAGGTTTTTATGTTTGTTACCTCATAACTTTCGACTGGGTGAAACGATTTTGATGATTCTTTTATTATTTAAAACCTTGTACTTCCCGTGTGGTCCCATTTAAATTTGGTCCAGTTCTGACAATGGCATCCATGAGAAAAGACCATTTGAAGACGTTTGAAGTCGGTTATTTTTTTGTTAAAAAGAGTTACGTGTATTGTTACTACAAATAACTAAGTGGTGCGTATATAGTATTAAATTAGTAAGCTGCTCAAGTTTGAAAGTGAGTTTTTAAAAGACAAAGTCGCTAATTTCAAAAGAAATCCCATTTAACCTTATCAGTTTTCACACATGAACGTATTCAATAATGGCAGTAAATTAATAAAGAGATGAGCCTAACACAATTTTCCTGCCCAATGATTTTAGCAAGAGTCAAAGCGTTTTCATAATATCACAAGCCAAATTACAAAATTTCGTTAAAATCAATTTTAAATAGTATTAACCTTTATGTGATTCTAGCTTTTGCCAGCGACTTCGTCCGCGCCATTTTTAGGCGTTCAAACACGATTGTTCGGACTAATGATCGCTAACTACAATTACTAAAGCAGTTTAGTCCAGTATCCCTCACCTGATTTTTTTCTGATTACTAACAACAACAACAACAACAACAACAACTTTTTCCTCTGCGAAAATTGTAGTTAGAGATAGCTAAAGGAGTTAGCAGCCGTAAACAACTTCCAAGAAATTGAGTGGTCCTACAAAAGTAATCCCATCCGTCCCAAAAAACCACTCTCAATATATAAAAATAACGAGATCATAAAAATTATTACTAACCAGCTGATTTTTGGTAAACATTTGTATAATAAAATGGCCTGCATAGTCCTACAAATTGAGCGGTACGTTTTCCCAGTCCTACGCTTGGAAGTTTTTTACGGCTGCTAACTCTTTTAGCTACCTCTATCGAGAATTTTCGCAGAGGAAAAAGGTGGACGTCTCGGCAAATAGAAGTTACTCACGGAGTTTCAGCCTGTTAGTAATCAGAAAAAATCCAGGTGAGAGTTACTGGACTATTTGTAAATAACTCTTTCATGGAGTCAGCTGGAACACTAAAAAAGATAGCATACAACTTTCAACTTTAAATGCGTGTAAAGCTGTGAGTAAAATCTTGTTAAATTTGAAATTAGACTATGAAGACAAAATAGTCAAAGATTCAATCATAAATAATCGTTAATCATTATAATTGCTGGATTTAAGCGATTCGCGGAGCTCATACTATCGACTGTATTTTTTTTAAATGTTTGTTACCTCAAAACTTTCGACTGGGTGAAACGATTTTGATGATTCTATAGTTCTTCCCGTGTGGTCCCATTTCAATTTGGTCCAATTCTGACAATGGAATCCAGTTATATTTCAGAGTTTATATTTTAAAGATGACAAAAAGAATGGTATTCTTAGTTTCTTTCGCGATTACTTCTCAGGATCGTCAACTTGGCTTTTTTCCGAAACTGGTTAAATGAAGCTCATAAGAGTTTTTTGGAGTTACCTATATGATAAATAAACATTTTGATTTTGATTTAATTTTCTTACTATACCTACACAATATCGAAATACAAAGTTAATTAAATCCATCCTAATGTACAGAAGCGGAGAGGAACTTAACAATTTGCGGATCATATACTATACATCGGGGATTCGTCAGTCTAAACTTTAATGTTGGGTGGAGACCCGATAATTGAGATTATCTGCTGATTAAATTATCTTAAAGCACCCTTTAATGTATACATATAATACAAATAATGTGAACACTATTGGATATTTGTCAGATAATAATTATAGTACGCGAAGATCAATATAGGTAAGTAGATAATGTTATCGATTTACTAATATTATGAAGAGGAAAGATTTGATTGTTTGTTTGTATTGGGCTGGACAACTGGACCGATTTGAAAAAATTCTTTTACCATTAGAAGCCTACATTATCCCTGATAAACATAGGCTACTTTTTACCGTGGGGAAAATGCTTCATTCCTACGGGAAAACGGGTAATAGGACAACGGGTAGTAAGAATTATCCTTCCGTACTTACTTAACTTTTTCACATATAACTTCTAAACGGCTGAACCGATTGGGTTGAAATTTTGTATGAATATTTCGATGGTTTCCTGGACGTATTAAAAATACAATTGGACCCGGTAAGTGGCGCTGCTGTCTGTATGTCAACTACTAAACGGCTTGACCGATTGGATTGAAATTTTGTATGTGTATTTCCATAGTTTCACAGACACGAATGTATTATATTTTATAAATTTACGCTGACGAAGTCGCGTGCAATAGCTAGTTTTTAATATAGATAGAGTGATTCAAAAGGAAGGCACCAGCTATCTACTAAAAATAAATACACAACCCCTGAAAATTTTATAACAGCAAAGATGTCAGGCGTAATTGCTTTACACATTTAGTCAGGCACTACAAAATTACACATGCATTACTTTTAACGCGGACAAAGTCGCGGGCGCCAGCTAGTATTTTAAGTTACGCGGGCGAATCCGCGTGCAAGAGTTAGTTGTTTATAAATAGCCAGTCATAAAGACGTTTGAAATGAATCCGTACATCGTTAAGGTGTTGGAATTGAGGTTGGGCGCGTGCCCGATCGTCGCAATGGCCAATTTCTAACGGAAATCGCTTTAAGTTGGGGACGCCATTGATGCCTTGTTACATTTGCATCTAGAGAGATGTTTTTTTTTTATTAGAGATGGGTTTGCTCTTGGCCAACAACCAGCTGGGTAGCAAGGGAGAGGCCTAAGATGGAGCGAGCTCACCCAGAAGATGCCTATTCACTCGAACTTTGAAAAGATTAGGGTTATATGAACTCGGAAACACAGACGCAGGCAGGGAGTTCCAAACCTTGGCGATGCGCGGTCAAAGCGCTTGGTTCGAAAAGGAGAGATTTCGACAAGATGAGGATGGTAACCAGCCGTACGTCTGTATGTCCGATGGAAGAATGGGGAAGGCGGTATGAGCTCATGCAGCCCCTGAGCACACTCACCGTTTCCGTTTTTAGATACCCACAATCTACATATCGCACCTTCGGCAAGACAAGGGCGTAACTGCACTTTTGTAATTTTACAGGAGAGCCATTTATAAGTTAATTTTTTTGCATTCAATATCGTATTCTTCTGCTTTTGCTTTGCTCTTAAACAATAAACAATTCTTTTTCATCAAATAAGCCCCATAGTCTTGTAAATATTTTTTTATTTAATAATGTTTTTAAGACATTTCTGCATATATTTTAAGTTTAACTCATTGAAAAAAAATTGTAAGTTGAAATACGACATCGCCCGTACAGTAAAATATATTGTAAAATATTTATAATCCTAACTAATATTAGTAATGCGAAATGTGTGTTTGTTTGTTTGTTACTATACGGTAAAAAAGATAATAACTATAATGTATTGTTATGCGAGAACGCATTAAAGGTGGAGAATTTTATTTGGCAGGTCTACCTTTTGACGTGAATACGAATTTGCTAACATGATAACAAAATCGGGGGATACAGTTTGGCGTTGTAGTTTCGAATCTTATATGATCTACATCATAATTAAATTATACCACTGCGTAGCTAGAGCTAAAGGATCAAAGAATTTATATTGTAACACAATATTTATTTGTTTTATTTTATTTAAAAAATATAACCCGTTACATAAACGTATTCACGTACAACACACGGCTGTGTACATGACACGGCCACTCTTCATTTTTTTAACGTTGCCAAATCCTCTTTGATACCCGGCAGTGTAGGGAACACTGTGGGGATAACCCATTAGTATCTACCGGGTAAAACCCAACGACTTTATAGCGCGGCCGAAGATGGACGAGGTCGCAGGGACGTTATGACACGACATCGGGCCCCGTCACTGCTACCCAGCGCCGGGAGGGTTACGCTGCCTGTCCGAATCTCGGCGTACCCGAAAGCGGAGGTACGCCGACCATCTCGGGGTACCTTAATAAGTGCGGCAGTCTCCCCAAGACCACTGCCTGGGTTCAGAGGGGAGATAAGCTAGCCGCCTTCGCCCGAGGGTAACGAGTTTAATAATACAAACATGATTGAGTAACAGGCATCCAAATATTTTAAAAAAAATCTTCACGTCAACTTTGGAACTTTGGATACCACTAGCGACCTGTTGAATGCAAATGTGTCTCTTAAATCCGAGGAGGACATAATTCTAGCAGTGGAACATTTCAACAACATCGTCCAAAATGCAGCGTGGAACTCGACGCCTATCACACAAAAAAAATTGCTTAATTTCAAAATATCATCTCCAGTTATCGAAAAGATTAAAATAAAGAGGAAACTTAGAAGGAGGTGGCAACTGACTAGATGTCCACAAATCAAAACAAAATTAAATTATGTCACTAAAGAACTCAAAAAGCTTCTACTTATGGAAAAGGATGCGGGAATACAGAAATATCTTAGTCAACTTGAGAATACTCCAAATACAGACTATTCCCTATGGAAAGCCACCAAAAAGCTTAAAAATCCTATAGTGACATCAGCGCCTCTTCGAAAATTGGACGGTGGATGGGCTCGCAGCGATGATGAAAAGGTAACGGTATTCGCCAATCACCTTACAGAGGTCTTTAAGCCCCATCCATATGAGGGGTCTCAGAGCCATTGGGCTTTCGTCGAAGATGTTCTCACTGGTTCCGAACAGATCACGCAACAATCGGAAAATACTGTGGTCAAGTTTTCGAAGAGCGAGGTCCGTGGTGCCATCAAAAAATTAAATAGTAAGAAAGCTCCTGGCTACGACCTGATTACAGGGCGCGTTCTTCGGGAACTTCCAGAGTCTGGTATTTCGTTCCTGACTTTCCTATACAACGCAATGCTAAGACTAAAATTTGTGCCACCCCAGTGGAAAGTTGCAATGATCAGAATGATACCTAAACCAGGTAAAAGCTCTGATGATCCGAAATCATACAGGCCGATTAGCCTTCTTCCGATTCCCTCAAAACTTTTCGAAACATTGCTTCTATCGAGGCTCTTGCCTATAATTAAAGATAAAAATCTTATTCCAAGCCACCAATTCGGTTTTCGACGCAAACACGGTACAATTGATCAAACACACAGACTAGTTAACAAAATCCACTGCTCTTTCGAACGGCTGGAGTATTGCTCGGCCGTGTTTCTTGACATATCCCAGGCGTTTGACAAGGTCTGGCACGGGGGACTTTTGTGTAAGCTTAAACAGAACCTGCCTGACGAGTGCTTTCTGATTTTGAAGTCCTTTTTAAGCAGCCGTAAATTTATGGTCAATTGTGGTAACTCATATTCGGACTTACACTGCATAGAGGCAGGAGTGCCCCAGGGAAGTGTACTTGGACCTGTCCTTTACCTACTACACACAGCCGACTTGCCAACTAGCGACTCTGTTCTGACCAGTACCTTTGCGGATGATACTGCTCTGCTTGTTTCCCACACTGACAGAACATCAGCCTCTTTAGTGCTCCAACAAAACCTAAACGAAATTTCATTGTGGATGCAAAATTGGAGAATAAAAGCCAACGAATCAAAGTCCGTTCACGTCACTTTCACGCTGAGAAGAGGCGACTGTCCAACTGTAGTCTTAAACAATAGGGAAGTTCCACAATCTGACCACGTCAAATATCTTGGAATACATCTCGATCGAAGACTCACATGGCAAAAACATATTTTCACAAAAAGAAAACAACTGAGTGTGCTTTTTAGAAGAATGTACTGGATGCTGGGAGGCAAGTCAGCACTGACCCTGGAAAACAAATTGCTGATTTATAAGGCTATAATTAAACCTGTCTGGGTGTACGGTATTCAGCTTTGGGGAGCTGCCTGCCAATCAAACATTGAAATCTTACAAAGGTTTCAATCCAAGATACTAAGAGTCATGACAGGCGCACCTTGGTATGTGTCTACCGAAATCCTCCACAAAGACCTCCGAATTCCATTCATTAATGAAGTAACTGTGACAACATCCCAAAAATACAAGAAAAAAATCTTGGAGCACCCCAATGAGGAAGCAAAGAGATTGCTCTCTGTGGCATATCTCCATCGCAGACTCAAGAAAAGACTTCCTCAGGACATCCTAGCACCAGTTGCTGATCATTAATATTTGGAGATGTCATCGGATGTCTCCAATACGTGTCATTAATCCTTGATCATACAAAATGCTGAATGCCCTTAGCTGTGGTAGATTGCATGGAGCAAAACAAAAAAAAAAAAAAAACTTTGGAAATTTGTTCGGAAATTGTTCCGACCTTTTGTTTGTTCTTAGCGACTGTACCGCATGCGCGCCCGCCCGTAGTGACTTTAGGTTTCAGTCCGACAAAGTTAGACTGAACGTATTGTATGTAGTTTCACTTTGCAAGAGACATGGCCTGATTTGGACATTTGAATGCCTACTGAAACTGGATGGTTAGGCACCTCAAGAAGAACCAAAACAATTTTAACAAAAAATAGTATTTTTTTTTAATGTTAAGGTCGACAGACAGGCTGACGGTCCACTTGATGGTAGGTAGCTACCGTCGCCTATAACACAAGTACCGCCATAAGTGCTACAGGTGCGCTGCCGACCATAGAAGGATTAAGGATGAGGGATAAGGGAGGGATGGGGTAATGGGCTCTGGCATCCCTTACTCACTCACCGAAATACAACAGCACATATGCTGTTATTTCAGGTTGTGGTTACTGCCGCCAGATGGGCTTCCCAAATGACTGCGAAACGCAGTGTGCCCTACCACTACTTTTTCAAATGCAGACCAGAGTCAATTTTGAAAATTATATTAAAATTTCCAAAGTTGACCCCGCCGGGAATCGAACCCGGGTCCCTGAAACGTTAGGCAAGCACCCTTGCCACTCGTCCAACGGGCACGTCAAAGAATTTGTTTATTTGCTTTTTAAAAAACATGATATATGCAGAATGACAGATATGAATTTATATATTTTTTAATATGCAAGGCGGTTTTAATTTTCGTTTAATACTGGCTGGTTGGAATCATGCTGGGATCGAATAAAGCCCTCGGACAAGCATCGGACTAATAATGTTACAATATTTTATTTAATTACTGCGTCGACGTGGACACAGCTCTAATTTGTAGAGTCCACAACAGCGTGTGTCCAATTTAATCAATGGACCTTTTATTAGAAGCGAGTTCAGTGGAAACGTGTCCAGTGACATTGAACCTTATTTACTGATCCTACTAAGGTACTAACAGCAAATAGTTGCTAACTTAGCTCTCGCTACACTAGCGACTCGCCATCAGCTTCGCATGGAGTTAATTTTCAAAATATTTTCTTAGAGGATGCTTGAGCCTTGAGAGAGACCTACATCCAGCATTAGAGAGACGCATGCTGATATCATTGCCTCCTTCCACTTGGATCCACAGCTTCGCTCCACATGTGGATCCGCGTATACATTTATAGGTGAATTATTATATTATGGTTTGAAGGCGGTACTTGTGGGGGAATCGGCGCATGTGTACAATTGCGCACAAAATTGCTAAGAAAAATTACATTTTTTTTTCTTATTTCGTAATTTTTCACCTCACTAACTTAACATTGCAGGCAGTGTTGATATTCCTTCCATAAAATCATCGTGCGATGTCGAAGGACAACGTTTTTTTAGGCATTTATTCACCATGACGTATTTACTAATACGATAAAACAATCTGTACGCAACAGTACCTAAGAGACTCGAGACGCGCGAACGAAGTGCGGGAGGGGAAGAGCGACTGAGTCTACCAATAGCGTGTCGGCACACCGACACGTACCCGCCCCTCACTTTCCTCTGCCCCCTCAAAGACCTAAAAATAGGATTCTGCGCACATTTGCCGAGGAGTCTTTATTCGCTGCACGACCTATATCTCCTCTTAAATCCACGCGAGGATCCATGTAGATATCATTCATTATCATTACACATTCCACACAGCACCATCTAGCAACTATAGGCTTGTAAGTATACGAGTATTATGCACATAGCTGGTGCTAGCGACTTCGTCCGCGTTGAAAAGTACAAAACACCATCTACCGTGGAATATCACCAAGCAGTTGTCATGTTAGTCGTTTCACCCATCGAAATTTTCCCGGGCCAAGCCGCTAGTATTTTCTTTTATTTTAGATTTCCCGTAGGAATGAAGCATTTTCCCGCGGTAAAAAGTAGCCTATGTTCATTACGGATAATGTCGGCTTCTAATGGCAAATAAAGTTTTCAAATCGGTTCAGTAGTTTCGGAGCCTATTCTATACAAACAGACAAACAAACAATCAAATCTTTCCTCTTTATAATATTAGTCTATTAGTATGATTATGAAGAATAAATCGACTTTTGTCAGTCGTCATCGGCATTTTTACTCGCACCGCACGTAACAATATTAAAATATCCAATAAAATACTGAAACCGAGTGAATACTGAAGAATATATTAGTAGAATGGCTTTCATTGTCATAAATAAACCAGGTAAACTCCATCTCCGTTAAAGTCCAATAAACATGGAAACTAATAAAACACACTCATTTCAACATTTCATATTTGCGATTGAACGTTGAACCATTCACGTCGTTTTAAATTGAAAATAGATGCTGATGACACATCATTTTGCTGATGACACATCATTAATATTTAAGATTAAAAGACAACTTGGATGCTATAATGAGGTAAATTATGCACTTTCTAACATAGTACATTGGTTTAGTGTAAATAATCTTCTTTTAAATGCCACCAAAACTAAACTTGTTAAATTCAGTACCCCTAATGTTAAAAATATTGGAACGAATGTGATTTTGGGTAGTGAAAAATTGGAACCCGTGGAATCGACCGTATTTTTAGGTATTACCATAGATTCTAAATTACAATGGGGTCCACATATTGAGAAACTAAGTAAAAGGCTTAGCTCTGCGGCTTATGCAGTTAAGCAGATTAGACGCCTAACAGACGTAGATACAGCTAGGATTGTCTATTTTAGTTATTTCCACAGTATAATGTGTTATGGGATTCTTCTTTGGGGTAGCGCTGCGGACATAAATACTATTTTTATTTTACAAAAAAGGGCCATTAGAGCCATCTATCAACTAGATCCGCAGTCTTCCCTCAGAGAAAAGTTCAAAGAAATAAAGATTTTGACTGTTGCATGTCAATATATTTATGAAAATTTAATTTATGTGCACAAAAATATTAGTCAATTTAATAAAAAATGTGATGTACACAATATCAATACTAGGTCCAAAAGTGATTTAAATCTTCATAAAACACGACTACATAAGATAAGTAATTCTTTTATGGGTCAAAGTGTCCGGTTTTATAATAAACTGCCTCAAATAATCAGAGCCTTATCTATAAATAAATTTAAATGTGTCATTAAAACTAAACTCCTCTCGAAAGGCTATTATAAAATCACTGATTATTTGAGCGACAAAGAAGCCTGGATTTAAGCTATTCGGAGTTCGTACTATGTTTTGTATTGTAAAACTATAATTTGTATATATATACTTTAAGTTTGTTAGTGTTAAGTGATGTGTATTGTACTATTTTACATTTTAATGATGACAAAAAGAATAGTATCCTGAGTTTCTTTCGGGGTTTCTTCTCAGGATCGTCATCTTGGTTTTTTTTTCCGAAACCCTGGTAAATTTAAACTTATAATGACGATCAAAAGAGTTTCTTGTAGAAACCTAATTGATAAATAAATATTTTGATTTTTTGATTTGATTTTGATTCATATGCGCTCGTTTACCGTTTTATTAGACATGATTTAATGGTGTGTGGTATGTAACAGTTCATCGTTACGTACCGTCTAATACCATGCACGAATTCAAACCACCAAATCATGGTAATTTCTTGAAATATGTAGTGTTTGTTTTGTATTTACATGGACCTAGAAAGTCTAGAAGGTGCCATATACTTCTACTCACACACACACACACACACACAAATCTTTATCCTGTATTGAATGCTATATTCATTTGCCTATAGTAAATACAGAGCGATCTGACGAACTAAAAACAAAAGAGGCGTGGAATGGAACCGCAAAATATTCTGCCTAATTTTACTTGCAGATAGGCCGCACTTTGCATTATCCTCTTGTCACCTTCAATTCCATGTGATTGCGCGAATCCGAGTTCAGATTACATTAAAATTAGTATCGAGGTACCTTATCCAAATACAAATTAATATTCTTAGTTTGGTCTAGTGCTTTGCTTTTGTTTCAAAATTGAAATTTTTCCTTCATCTAGTACTAGCTGGTGCCCGCGACTTCGTCCGTGTTTAACGATGAAAGGTACTCTATGTCATTTCTGGTGTCCCAGACAATCTGTATGCAAAATTTCACGGTGATCGGTTCAGTAGTTTTTGTGTGAAAACGTAACAACATTCATACATTAATAGAAACTTTCGCAGTTATAATATTACTAGCTGTTGCACGCGACTTCGTCCGCGTAACTTTATAAAATATAATACATTAGTGTCTGTGAAACCATCGAAATGCGCAATACATACAAAATTTCAACCAAATCGGTCAAGCCGTTTAGTAGTTGACATACCGACAGCAGCGCCACCTACCGGGTCCAATTGTATTTTTAAATCATCCAGGAAATCATCGAAATACCAATATAAAATTTCAACCCAATCGGTTCAGCCGTTTAGAAGTTATGTGAAAAAGAAGTTAAGTACAGAAGGTTAATTCTTACTACCCGTTGTCCTTTTATCCGTTTTCCCGTAGGAATGAAGCATTTTCTCGCGGTAAAAAGTATCCTATGTTCATCACAAATAATGTCGGCTTCTAATCGTAAAATAATTTTTCAAATCGGTCCAGTAGTTTCGGAGCCTATTCTATACAAACAAACAATCAAATGTTTCTTCTTTATAATATTAGTATATAGATTAAGTACGGATAAACTAATTCAAAATTACTTAATAGATAAGCCTCGTTTACATTTACAATAGCTACTCAGCCATTAGATTCACGTTTACAATTTGATATTGTATCATTTTGTAAAAAATGTACTCATACATGTGAGAGATCAAATTCAAAATAAGGCATTTCAGTATATTATATTTTTATCCCTATCCTCCCCTAAGAGGCCATTTGCAAAACCCTAAGGCGTTGCTTATGTTAAAATGAACTGGCCTTTAAAAAAACGTAGGTACCAATAATTGACGACACGTTTGGTCTAGCTGTTTACCAAACGGTCGCGAGTTCGAATCCCGCTAGGGGCAAATGTTTATGCGTTAGCATTTTACCTTTGTACCTGAGTCATGGATGTTTTCTATTTATAATATGTATGTATTTACAAAATAAAGTAATTTATGTAGTACTAGCTGTTGCCCGCGACTTCGTCCGCGTTAAAAAAGATAAAAAAGTAGCCTATCACGTGTCCCGTACTTCTAAATGTTTATCTACCAAGTTACGTGAAAATCAGTTAATTCGTTTAAGAGTGATGGAGGAATATACATACATACAGAAAAAAAATCTAAAAATGGTGAATTTAGTTCAGTATCATGTATAGAGCCTATATACACGATATTTCTGAAAACAAAGTAAATTACTCCATGACCGACCTCTACAGATTTATTTAGATACAGATATCAGCTGTCTGGTATCCATAATACAAGCATTATTTACTTACTTTGGAACTAGATGGTGTTGTGTGGAATGTGTGAAGATATATAGATATATTAATTATAATTAACAATTTACTGCGAAATCATTTCTTTAGTTTTCTGCACACAATTTAAGTAATTTGATCAAAAATTACTTACCAGACGCCTTTGTAACACACGTTTACCTGTAAAAAAATACATTTATGAAAATCGATTAAATATTAAAGTCCTTGCGAAAACTAATTTAAACGAACTGTCCAAGTGACTGCGAAACGCGACTACAATCAGTAGGAAGTTGGCAATACATATGTATATGCAAAGTACATCGAACTATTACAATATGGAATCCGCGTGCCATACAAAACACTACGAACTTTATGGAACACTAGCTGGTTGCCGCGACTTCGTCCGCGTTTTCTCATCCTCGATAAATGGACTATCGAACACAAAAATAATTTTTCACAAAAAAGTAAGTATATAGATTTAAAGTGACATATGCGTAGAGCATGAATTGTCATTTAAAACCAACAAAACATATGTAAAGTCGGGGTACGAAAACCTTCGTCATTTCAAATTCATTCCTTTATCAAAATCGTAGACTCTTAGTACCTTTTGAAACTAAACCACTAAACAGCCAACTGACAAACGTTTAAAATGAAATTTTGGCATGACTGACAATTCTGCTGGTGCAAGCAAATATCGACTTAAAGGTGACGAACCTTTTCTTACCCCGACTGTACTTCATTTAAAGAAAATGTGACATTACGTCAATACATTGGAGTTTAAAATGAATAGTAGAAATCATTACTAACTTTTACCATTGACGCGCGAAGGCAAGACTGAAGAGTCTGCCATGATTTTGTCAAAGGCGTACTTTGTACGTGCCGCTTTGGCATATCTGTGACGCAAATTCCATTTGAGTATTTCGATGGCATAGCACTTTTAGTTAGTACAGGAGTTACAGTACGATCTGGAGTATTCCCAAAATGGGAAAGTCTCTAAAATAATAATGAAGAAATTGTCACGTCCGAGGGAAATTGAAGTTTCGTGTTGTTTCTGTCCCACAAATTTATGCTGCGAGGGTCACGCCAACGGTTTTACGGCCGAATAAATTTTTCATCAGCCTCATTCAATTGTTATTGTTCATATTTTATAAGCCGCCTTTGATGTATTGCAGTTGCTAAGAGCAATTCTGTGATGTTTAGCAGCCATTTCTGTTTTCGTGATTCTTTCAAAAGATTTTCTGGTACTACTGAATGAAATTGATTTTTTTTATTACGAGACTACTGCCGGCGACTTCGTACGCGATGATAAATTAAAAATATAAAAGCAATTGTAACGCTTGACGAATTATTGCTATAACACATTGGCCAGGCGTTAATTGCAGTTTTATATTTTAGATAATCCCTCGGTAACAGTACTAATTTCTTGTATGAAATTGTCTCAGACATGTCCCTATGTCAGAAAAGGTAACAGGCAAACAGACAGAGAGTTACTTTCACATTTATAATATTACTAGCTGGTGCCCGCGACTTTGTCCGCGTTGAACAATGAAATGTACCCTATGTCTTTCCTGCGGGCCTATTCTCTATCTGTGGTTTTTAAAAACGTGTCGACTTCAAAGTCGACATTAAATAAGAAATAGTACTTTGTCAAACTAAAAACCACACAATAACGCGCCAATAACTTCATCGACATGTATAACTATGGAAAAAACGTCGTAGACATTTTGACATGTGCTTAGTGAATACCAAAGTAGACAATTGTCGAGTCTATAACCGCATCGAGTCGATAACCACAGCAAAGCCACACTTAGAGAATACGGGCCCTGGTGTCCCAGACAACGTGTATGCAAAATTTCAAGATGCACGGTTCAGTAGTTTTTACGCCAAAGCGTAACAAACAAACTCACATTCACATTTATAATATTAGTAAGAATTTAGAAAACACGGAATTTCATACTATGAATTCCGTGTCTGAAAAATTAAGCTTAAATTAGAAAGCACGTCTTCTCTATTTATTTCCATATACGGAATGAAATTATTATGAATCATCTCATTTGCGCTGAAATTTTTTTCAGTATTTTTTCTTGGACTTTTTGTTACATCTGACGCAGAAAATTAAACATCCCTAGGGAAAACGACTTTTTTTGCTGGATGTAAGTACTTTCCGGTATCTCTGAAAAAGTGTATGCAAAATTCCATGATAAATCCATTGAGTAGTTAAGGCGTGAAAGGGTAACATACGGACAGCCAGGGTTACTTCCATGCGTAAGGAAGCGGCGGAAAGGCAGCGGGAAGAGGATCCTCTCTCCCAGCCAATCCGCCGGAGAAGGCTCGGGCGCAGGCGGGTAGCCTTTATCCGCCGCCTTCCACCCTGACCGGGACCTGGGCGGTAGTCTTGGGGGAGACTGCCGCCCGTCGTAAGGTCCCCCGAGTAGGCCGGCGTACCTCTACTTTCGGGTACGTCAAGGTTCCGACAGGGAGCACAGGCTCCCCGCGTTGGATAGCCGTGGCGGGGCACCGAAGTCGTGTCATAACGTCCCCACGACCCCGCCCATCAACGGCCGCGACAGATAGAAAGTCGTTGGGTTTTAGCCGGTAGGAATCCGGCATAACCCCGCAGTCCCCCTTTACTGCCGGGTATCCAAGAGGATTTCCCAACGTTAAAAAAAAAAAAAAAAAAAAAACAAAAAGGGTTACTTCCATATTTATAATATTAAGGCGAAGTCGAGAGCGAGTCGCTAGTAATCTTATAAATAACAGCATATTTACTCGTAATTCATGAAAATCAATTAGTTCGATGGACAATGGAGCATACATACATATACACTTACAGATTTATTATTAGTATATTGATATAATAAGACGACAACATCGGGTACTGAATTCCCTACGTTTAGTGTTAACTATTATTATGATATGATAATAAGATTCTATGACATATTCTATAATACCATTAAAATATTAGACAAATTTGTTACATACGAGTAACTACCTAAGGTTGTGGTTTCTTGTAAACATCACAAGATTTTGGTAAGTAATAAATACATCAAGTACATTCGTGTACATAACATATAAATATTATCATGTTTATTGTAATTGGCTACTGTAACCAATAAATGGAAGCACTGCATCAGGAGAAGCAAGTGAAGCAAGCATAGTTTATAGCATAAGCAGACTAATGGGTGCCCGCGACTTCGTCCGCATTGAAGAAGAAATTTAAGTTGTTTTGCAACTATCACTTACCTACCAAAAAAAATTCATAAAAATCGGCCAGAGATCGGACCTCAAACTACAACAAAATTCTGAACGCACCTATAAATATTTGACAACCAAGTGACAATTATAGACAAAATACATCAATAATGTTTCACAGCTAGGAATATTTTGTATTGGAAAATTGTTGTCGTTTTTAGTATTTTCCGTTACTTATTTATTTATGTTGTCACCATTTAAACCTTCCCTGGACTTTCACGAATATTGCAAAACCAAAATCTCTTGTAATGTCATCTCATGTCATCTCATATCGCTGTGACGTCGATGGCGCCGCCATGCGACAGTGGCCCCCAATTATTTATGTTTCTATATGATCCCTCGGGAATAGTCCTTTTTTTCTGAATGAAAGGTACCCTATGTCCTTTCTGGTGTCCCAGACAACGTGTATGCAAAATTTCATGGTGATCGGTTCAGTAGTTTTTGCGTGAAAGCGAGACAGACAGACAGAGTTACTTTCGCATTTATAATATTAGTATAGATAAAGGGAAGACAAAGGAACTAACCGTAGGTAATTAAGCTTCTTAATTAAACACTTAACCCTCCATCCGTTTAATATTCAAAACGCTAGTTAAAAAAAAAATCATACTAGCTGGTACTCGCGACTTCGTCCGCGTTGAAAAGTATAAAATTATAACACTTGATACCGGTAGATACCGTGGAGCGGATCGCTAAAAATAACCTCAAGTAGTTCTACCCAAATCTGATGGATGGCGGGCGCTATCAAGTGTATCCCGGCCCAAGCCGCTAGTATTTACTTTTATTTTAGATTTCCCGTAGGAATGAAGCATTTTCCCGCGGTAAAAAGTAGCCTATGTTCATCATGGATAATGTCAGCTTCTAATGGTAAAAGAATTTTTCAAAATCAAAATCAAAATCAAAATCAAAATATTTATTTATCAATTAGGTTTCTACAAGAAACTCTTTTGATCGTCATTATAAATTTAAATTTACCAGGGTTTCGGAAAAAAAACCAAGATGACGATCCTGAGAAGAAACCCCGAAAGAAACTCAGGATACTATTCTTTTTGTCATCATTAAAATGTAAAATAGTACAATACACATTACTTAATATTAACAAACTTAAAGTATATATATACAATTATAGTTTTACAATACAAAACATAGTACGAACTCCGAATAGCTTAAATCCAGGCTTCTTTGTCGCTTAAATAATCAGTGATTTTATAATAGCCTTTCGAGAGGAGTTTAGTTTTAATGACACATTTAAATTTATTTATAGATAAGGCTCTGATTATTTGAGGCAGTTTATTATAAAACCGGACACTTTGACCCATAAAAGAATTACTTATCTTATGTAGTCGTGTTTTATGAAGATTTAAATCACTTTTGGACCTAGTATTGATATTGTGTACATCACATTTTTTATTAAATTGACTAATATTTTTGTGCACATAAATTAAATTTTCATAAATATATTGACATGCAACAGTCAAAATCTTTATTTCTTTGAACTTTTCTCTGAGGGAAGACTGCGGATCTAGTTGATAGATGGCTCTAATGGCCCTTTTTTGTAAAATAAAAATAGTATTTATGTCCGCAGCGCTACCCCAAAGAAGAATCCCATAACACATTATACTGTGGAAATAACTAAAATAGACAATCCTAGCTGTATCTACGTCTGTTAGGCGTCTAATCTGCTTAACTGCATAAGCCGCAGAGCTAAGCCTTTTACTTAGTTTCTCAATATGTGGACCCCATTGTAATTTAGAATCTATGGTAATACCTAAAAATACGGTCGATTCCACGGGTTCCAATTTTTCACTACCCAAAATCACATTCGTTTCAAATCGGCTTAGTAGTTTTGGAGCCTATTCTATACAAACAAACAATCAAATCTTTCCTCTTTATAATATTACTAGCTGTTGCACGCGGTTTCACCCGCGTAACTTTATAAAATACTAGCTGGTGCTCGTCCGCATTGAAAAGTATAAATCGCCATCTACCGTGGAATATCACCAAGCAGTTGTCATGTTAGTCGTTTCACTCATCGAAATAATATAACTCTGTGAGGATTCACCTAATTTGGATAGATGGCGCTATCTCCCGAGCCAAGGCGCTAGTATTTACTTTTATTTTAGATTTCCCGTAGGAATGAAGCATTTTCCCGCCGTAAAAGGTATCCTATGTTTGAAACAAAAAATGTCGGGTTCTAATGGTAAAAGAATTTTTCAAATCGGTCCACTAGTTTCGGAGCCTATTCTATACAAACAAACAAACAAACAATCAAATCTTTCCTCTTTATAATATTTGTATAGATATAGAATAAGTAACACTTGTGACGGCGAATATACATGAATCACAGACTCACTTACATAGGCAATTGTCACGCCATGTAGATCACGATTTCCTGTTTGCACAAGAATTTAACATTGAATGCTGCGACAAAATTAGGTTATTTATTCGGTACATATATCGCTGAGGACTTCGTCGCCACAGAGCCTATTGTTAAGACTACATTGTACCCATTTTAAAAATAAAATTTTCAATCGGCCTCTTGATAAGGGCCTCTTAAAGGGGAAATAAAAAAAAATTGTTATTACTAGTGACACCATAGTAATACCAGAGCCTATCAATCAATCAATACTAAGTAATAATAAATCTGTAAGTGTAGGTATTGTATGTATGTTCCTCCATAACTCTTAAACGAATTAACTGATTTTCATGTAACTTGGTAGATTAACATTTAGACGTACGGGACACAAAACAGGCTACTTTTTTCTTTTTCAACGCGGACGAAGTCGCGGGCGCCAGCTAGTTTATCTCATAATTTCTGCTTTCCCAATTAGTGGTAGGTACGCGCGTAGAGGCAATGTTGCCTCGACTTCGTAAGCATAATTTTATAAAATACTATAGCTGTTGCCCGCGACTTCGTCCGCGTTAAAAATGATAAAAAGTAGCCTATCACGTGTCCCGTACTTCTAAATGTTTATCTACCAGGTTTCATGAAAATCAGTCAATTCGTTTAACAGTGATGGAGGAACATACATACATACAGAAAAAAATCTAAAAATGGTCAATTTAGTCTCAGTATCATGTATAAGAGCCTATATACACGATATTTCTGAAAACAAAGTAAATTACTCCATGACCGACCCCTACAGATTTATTATTAGTATATTGATAGCCTATGTCACTCGCTGATAATGTAGCTTTCTATAGGTGAAAGAATTTTTAAAATCGGTCAAGTAGTTTTAGAGATTATTTGTTACAAACATAAAAAAATACAAATGTTCTGTCTTCTTTAGTAGTAGTATAGCTCATTTTACTCACTGAAAATGTAGCTTTCTATAGCACAGGTAAAAGAATTTTCAAAATCGGTCAAATCTTCCCTCTTTATAATATTAGTATGTATAGAAAAGGGTTCAGTGACCGCGTTTCATATTAATTGGAGATTTATGTCCTCCTACCTATACATATAAAAATGGAATGGTAAAATACATGTTTTTCGTAACGAATTTCGGTCACGACATTACGCAATTAATTTGTAAGCTTAAAACGTTTTGTAAGCCTGTTACAGCATATCATACCAGACAGATTTAGGACATTGATAATGAACGTGAAACAAAAATCCGAAATGATAAAGATCAAACAAGCATAATGTTCCCGCTTCACTGTTTTTCATTACTACTATATTTTTTATGATAAATGTAAGGGTTGCTATACATGTAGTCGGCGTCGCACGGCTATAAGTATAGCAATTTGCCGAACCAGGGCACCAACAACACCAACAAACAATCAAAAGTTTATTCTTTATAATATTAAAAGTATAGATAAGCTATATTTTTAATAGGCTTGCAAGTAAGTTATTACATCCCTGCGAAACCGGAAGAGGGTCGTTCATATAAGAAAAATTAAGTGATTTTATGGAAATTTCATATATGGAATATAGGTATGGAAACAATACATAAACCGTAGAACAAGAAATTTTATTTGAACAAAAAATGTTTTATTAAAACCAAATGGAATATGTTCATAACGGGAATAGGCCGTACATTTTATTAGATTACACGGTCCCATATCTAAAGTGCGCCTTCGTTCCGGTCCAATGGATTTACATGCTAAATTAAAAAGTTACACAGAAGATAAGGATTTTTCCATTTTTTTTTTCGTTTTCATTTAATATTCAAACTGAACGAACACGATTTGGAATGACACATTGCCATGTATGACGAAATAAAATACCTCCTTCATATGAATATCAGCTGAATTCAATTCCTTTGTGTTTGCATAATTTATAAGCTGTTATGTTACTCGTAATATCTCGTGTCGTATTTTAGCTTTTTATTCGTAGCTTTGATTTTGGAGGGATTCATTTGTTTTTGATTTTATGGATTTATGTGACTTTGATTTTACGATTTTAGGATTTCGTTATAATACGAGTATTACGAATATTTTCATATTGGAGTCACCAATTGTTAGAAAAAAATAATAGCGATATATTTACTACTAGCTGGTGCCCGCGACTTCGTCCGCATCGAAAAAGAACATACATACATACAATACCCACACTTACAAATTTATTATTAGTATTGATTGATTTTGTGATAAATCATAATGTTAGATATTTTATAGTTTTTATCTCTCTTATCATAATTATCCAATACATAAGTAGTTCTAAGTGGAATATATAATTTAAAAAAAAACTAAACTTGAAATTTTACTTAAAAACTATAATATTTAAGTATATTTTAGTAAACATTAGTAATTATAAACTAAATGATCCTAAAATGTTGCATGTTCACATTTGAGATTTCAAGACAGCCTTTGACTGAGGTAATTGTAGCATTGCGTGCAATGGGAATAGAAAAGTTATTTTAGATACATTAATATCGCATCGTATTAATTATTACAAATCGTTTTCATTTTATAATCCTTGATAAATTTATTGCACTGTTGAGAATGAATTTTAAGGGAGGTAGTGTCTCAGGGCTGCGTGTTAGGTCCCTTAATTGCTATTGATTATCGTTGATAGCAGTTTAATTTATAATCTCATGTTTACTAGTAAATTAGCAATAAAATAGCAAATCTTGTTTTGAATTATCTCATCATCTCAGTCGTAAGACACAGGCCTACCCCATAATTTTCCAACAAGACTATAATTTTCCAAGAAGAAAATACTTGTAACCAGTTATTAATTTTGTATTAGTATGTGTATATTTAGTCATTGTAAATTTAAATAAAAAACAAGGACGATTTAATTTGTAGATATAAAAATATTGTGAAATCACAAGGTGATAATTCGCAAACAAAGATACGTTCAAAATGTGAAGGTTTTATTAAATTTAGTCGTCAATGAAATCACGATTAGGTTAACGACTGCATCATAAAATTTTGTTCTAAGGCGAGCAGTTTAAAAGTTACCGATAAGATTGACCGGTCTACTAATCAAACCTTTTTATGACACAATTTTTGTGATGAAATGCATTTTGTGTGTAAAAAAAGGTGTATAAAAGGCAATGTGTGAGTGTGTGTTTGTGTGTAAAAATTTTAACATACATATAAAATATTTCGATGGATATTTATATGGATATAGTGCATTTCATGATCTTCTAATTTTACATTTTTTATATGAATTGAGATATGAAAAATGGTTTATTTCAGTGAACATAAGTTAATATTTGTTTATATAGATTGTAGATTATTTAAATAATTATACTGGTGCCCGCGACTTCGTCCGCGTATAATACGGTGTAATTAATATCACATGATAATATTTTTAGATGACCCCTTTCGTCAGCGAAAGCAATATAAAAGTTTGATGTATTGTTGCTATAACGCTTTCGCCAGGCGTTAGTTTTATTTTATTATTCTTGATCCCTCGGGAACAGTACCGACTTTTTTTCTGGATGAAAAGTACCCTATGGCTTTTCCCAGGGTCTAGGCTACTATATACCAAATTTCATTTAAATCGGTTCAGTAGTTTTGGCGTGAAAGCGAGACAGACAGACAGACAGAGTTACTTTCGCATTTATAATATTAGTAAGGATAAAGTAAGGATTTCTTTTTCTTCTTAATATATAAAAGGCAATGTGTGTGTGTGTGTATTTGTATATTCCCTATGGACTTCAAAACCGCTGAAGCGAATTTGATAAAAAATTCAGACAATCTTCAGATTAGTCCGGCGATTAATCCTATGAACCTAGTTACCGTTAAAACCACATTTCAATCAGTTCCGAAATGTTTCAAAGAGATAACATCCGCAGGCACAAATTTTAATTCCTATACAATAGACCCCATGTCTTTTACGCTTTATTTTCGTATAGTACAACGTAAGGCATAAATAACGCGTAACAATAGATATAACAAGGCTCAGATAAGCCCCGGGCTTATACTGAAGTCCGCGCAATAAAACTACGCCTCAGTACAGGACTTAGGGTTGTGGGTGTCGAGTCCAATAATACGTATTCAGACGCGAGCCCACGCGGATTTGAAAATTTGGTTTTTTTATTATTAGTTTAAAAGGAGCATGGGCAAATTAGTATGGAGTCTGGACCAATGCTCAACAGTGATAAAACTCATGCCATTTGAAAGCTTTTGGAGTTTTATTTAATTTATACTATGGCAGCCAAGTCAAAATCTAGCGCGAATATTGTGTTTTGGAGCTCTCAATAATATAAAAGTACTTTGGGAGTTAGTAGCATATTGTGTTTTATATTAAAAAAAAACATGTTTATCTTGATACATTGATTTATCATGATTGATTTTGATATCTTTTAAACATTTTTTTATTTCAATACTCATAACTAAAATATTTTTTTTAATATACAAACCGTAACGTCATCCAGATAAACAAATGATAAAAATCAATGTGAACATAAAAAAATAACTGATACATTTGTTTTAGTATCTACTTATATAAATAAAAATCAATAGGCGAATGTATGTACACAAAGAAAGGGTCAAACACTTGATTTTTTTTTTTAATTATTATGAATGATTTCAATTTTTTTAATTTTAAAATCTACGAAAACACTACGTTCGCGCTTGATTTCAACTTAGCTGCCATAGTATAAAATGAATTATAGCCTAAAAGCAATCATTTGACATAGGTTCCATCACTGTTGAGATGTTGGTCCAAAATGTCCCATTGTCCTTTAAAAAAATGGGCGAGCAGCACTAGAGATGCCGCTCAATTTAAAATAATCTGGGGGCATCTATGGACACGTTGTCTACGGGATTAAAATCTAAATGCCTTCATTTTTTTGTAATTTTTTTTATTCAATATTTAATTAAAATAATGGAGTTTGAATTGATTTCCTATTATAAGCCCGAGGTATAAAAATTTATGGGACTAAAAATCAAATGTCACATGTCACACGTTACGCGTTACAGACTACAACATGCTTCAATATATATTATTATAATGTAATACATATATTAATATGTTTCAATTATATTTATCAAATTATTTATTTATTCGTTCGTAAGGAGTAGAATCCAGTCGTGCATCGGAGCTGACACACACATTTTTTTTTAACTTATTATTTATTATTTACCTCTTTTGCAATGTCTTTAGGCAAATTATGGTAACTACTAATTTTCCCGAGGACACTGCCCTTATATAGTGTGTATTCATCACCTTAGTTATTGCTAATGCTACTTTCTGTGAAGAGGGCGCTGTATCCATGCTAACTCTTACGAATTTAAGAGACATCATCACATTACCATAATAATCATAGTCCACACCGCTGTATTCGCGATCGATTGCTGCCTTTGTACTCAAGAAAATCAATATATATTATAGATACGTACAATAGTTACAACTCACTATCATTAGAAGTCTGTCAATCATTTGCGTACCTAATTGATTGCGCCAATTTGTCGCAAATTGGTTAAAGGTAGAAGTAGCACCGTATACGCAGAAGAAACAGTGTCTCAACTATCCGTTATTTAAATACATTAGTCTCACATTCGTATAATGAAATCGCTTTCAAATTTTACTTAACAGAGCTGAAACCTGGTCCTAAATTGTGCCACTACATCCCAAAGATGTAGTGATGGAAATCCCTCCTTAATAACTTATGGATAGCGTTTCGCACAATAAATCAATTTTGGAGTAGATTAAAGTAGTAGACATGCTTTCGCCGGTCGTGCCATATCTAGGAACAAGAATTCAAAGAATTTCCACATATCTAGGAACTGTAATTCAATGAAACGGTTTCTGATTCATGGTCAGGTGTATGGCATACGTACATTGGCATACGTGATCTACTATGATACGGTGTGCTAGTGACCACATAATCATCAAAAAAGAATCTCAATAATTTCAGACGTAGGGCAGGTCACCAACCTCATCTTGTTAAAATTCCAAAAGTTTTAAAAACTCTTTCATTACACGCACTGCAAAGGGTTGGAACTCCCTTCTGGCGTCTGTGTTTCGGAGCTCATATAACCCAAACCTTCGAGTGAAAAGGCATATTCCGGATTAGCTCGCACCATTGGCGGGGTGTTACCAAGCTGGCCAAGAGCAAACCCATTAAACTAATATAAAAAAAAGAGTTTCTAAGTTTTAAATCTTGAAGAAAACTCGTCTGTGATATATAAAAAATTTGCGTTTATGTGTCTCACAATGACTACTGGCGTACTTATTGTACCTTGGCAGCAGTGAGGGTTAACAGAACTAATTATAGATACGGATAATGAATGACACAGTTCGAAATTAATTGCTGGGACACTCTCGAAGGGCTTCACGGAACGTCACAAAAAGTTTGCGTCGATTTGTTACTGACACCCTTTTTTTTCTGACACTCCTAGGGCTAAAACCCAACGACTTCCTAGCGCAGCCCGTAGATCATCCAGGAAACCATCGAAATAGCCATATAAAATTTCAACCCAATCGGTTCAGCCGTTTAGAAGTTATATGTGAAAAAGATAATTACGGAAGGATAATTCTTACTACCCGTTGTCCTATCACCCGTTTTCCCGTAGGAATGAAGCATTTTCCCGCGGTAAAAAGTATCCTATGTTCATCACGGATAATGTCGGCTTCTAATGGTAAAAGAATTATTCAAATCGGTCCAGTAGTTTCGGAGCCTATTCTATACAAACAAACAATCAAATCTTTCCTCTTTATAATATTAGTATAGATAAATACGCAGGCTTTATAGACTTCCTTTTAATAACAGAATTAGGTTGGGTTAATCCCTAAAAGTGTGCCGGATTACCACTCCTTGGGATTAATTAGATTTTTTCACTAGCAAAGACTTAAATGTCGTCATAATTAATGGCGTATTGTAACAGTTATATGTTTTAATCCTTCCCAGGGGACTCTTAAAACGCGGGCGTGTGCGTTTGTCTGTACTCAGTTAATTGAATATTACTTTTAACTTCATTAATTAATCCCGTATAAACGCTTAACGAAATGGAATGTTTATGGAATTAAGGGTCAGGTTTTTTTATGTTAAAAGGTTCAAAGACAGGCTGTGTCGGAGCTGACACACCCTTTTTTTTGTTTTAATTTTTTATGGTAATTTTTTTTTAGTGATATCAATATCGTATATTATTTTTTGTCATTGATTCTTGTTTGACCCGATCAACAAGTTCAAGTCAATACAACGGTATTCGGTATAGTTTTCGAGTTTTTAAAGCATACATAAATAAGCCAACACAAAGTTTTTATATGTAACTAGCTGGTGCTCGCGAATTCGTCCGCGTAGAAAAGTATAAAACGCCATCTACCGTATTTTGGATAGATGGCGCTATCTCCCGGGCCAAGCCGCTAGTATTTACTTTTATTTTAGATTTCCCGTAGGAATGAAGCATTTTCCCGCGGTAAAAAGTATCCTATGTTCATCGCGGATAATGTCGGCTTCTAATGGTAAAAGAATTTTTCAAATCGGTCCAGTAGTTTCGGAGCTTATTCTATACAAACAAACAAACAATCAAATCTTTGCTCTTTATAATATTAGTATAGATATAGTTTTATATGACCTATATTTTTATGTTTATTACAAATTCGTCCGCGTGTTAAAAGAATAACTCTTTTTAACAAAAAATAAACCGACTTCAAACCGTCTCATGGTCTTTTCTCATGGATGCCATTGTCAGAACTGGACCAAATTGAAATGGGACCACACGGGAAGCACCGGCTTTCAAATAAAAGAAGAATCATCAAAATCGTTTCACCCATTCGAAAGTTATGAGGTAACAAACATAAAAAAAAAATACAGTCTAAATGAGAACCTCCTCCTTGGAAGTCGTTTGAAAATGTTTATCTACCAAGTTTCATGAATATCAGTTAAGTAATTCGTTTAAGAGTTATGGAAGAACATACACACATACTGGAAAAAAAATGTAAAAATAGTCAACATAGTAACGTAGTAACTTACTACGTGACCAACGCTTACACATTTATTATTAGTATTGATAATGTCAGTGTGTTTGTGTTATTTTATGCAGAAAACATGTGCAAGCTCATATGTACAATTTTAACTTTTAAGGGTGCGGTTAGAAGTATAATATGTATACTGAAGATCCGAAACAGAAAATACCTCACTGACCGTATAATGTCAGCCATCAACCTTCTCTTACAAACTGAGAGAGCTGAGAGTAGGTCGCGTTAAAACAGTGCGTTTCGTTTAAGGTTGTCGTTAAATGCATTTTATTACGGCTACATGCATTAGCAGTTAAGGTTCGATCATACCAAGTGCTACATGACAAAATAAGTGAACCAATCTATCTATAGATTACAGTCATTACAGATATAGAGTAGCACCGTACTACTACTACTAGCTGGTTTCTGCGTCTTCGTCCGCGTTGAAAAATAAAAATATATATAAGCAATATAATATACGCCTGACATCTTGTTGCTACAACATTTTGGCCAGGCGTTAGTTTTTTATTTTATTTTAGATAATCCCTTTGGGAACAGTACTTTTTTCTGAAAGAAAGGTACCCTATGTCCTTTCCTATATCCCTGAGAACGTGTAGTGTATAAATACTGTATATACAGACTTGTATGGACTGTATATACAGAGGCATCGGTTACACGGTAACAGGTCGCGAGTTCAATGGTTTCTTCCGATCTAAAAAATGCTCAACGCTCCTAAAGAAGTTTCCACTTCATAAAACCTGCCAGCAGAAATATAATTATGCAGTTAAGGTATAATATTCTGTAAATATCGTCGATCGACTAGCTAATATAATATGTATAAATTATAGTATAATACCAATCACATCACTATGGGATTAGGACGTTGACGTTGCGTCAGTGTGTACGCAGCTTAACGACCAACCATATATCGTAAACAACATACGAGTAACATGCACGAGCGGCCCTCCACATTAACTGGTGTTTATTATCTCTTCAAATGCCTCTTTAGTATTCAAAATGACAACTTGTCTTTATACGATTTGCATAGGAGGCCTCGACAAGATGGCGTCTTTGACGGCAGGCGTAGGAACTACTAAGTAAATGTACCTATCTCGTGATAATATAATATGGAATAAATTGACGACATGACGACGACACAGCTGTTAACCAAACGGTAGCGGTTTCAAATCCCGCTAGGATATACTGAAGCGATTTTGAAAATTCTTTCACCATTGGGATATTACTTATTGGAACATAAAGGCCATAACAATTCATTGTCAAGGTCGTCAAACGTTACATTTTACTCGATTTTTATTTATTTTTATTTTCGTGTTGGTTTTCGAAGAAACTAATCATATTAACATCATTTTGAATATTGAATAATTTGAATATTTGCAATAAAATATTTCAATTTGAATTTTATTTTATTTTAATTCAATAAAAAAGTCTAAAAGGCAAAAATTGTCTAACACAAAAATAATTAGTTTTTTAGTACAAAAATCTCAAGAGAAATTATATTTCTTTTCCAATTTTCGCTTTGCCGTTGATGTTTATATTAATTAAAATAATTATATATTAATAGAAGCGTAAAATTATTCGTTCGTTAAGAGGCGCAATAATTCGCAAAACGTCTGATACTAAACACAAACAAAATGACGCTATAATTTTGTCAGTGTGTAACGAAATAAAAAGCATGACGTGGAGGCCTTCGGCGGACACACTTTTTGTCAGGGGCACACGATAAAAAACGGTACATTGACCCCGGACCGTTGCGTCATTTTCCTGGAACGAGGAGGTAGGTCTTACCAAATTTTCCGGAAAAATTTCACCGAAAAACAAACATGTTTATAGACAAACATCGAAATAATATCACATTCTACACAGCACCATCTGCTTAGTTCCACACTAAGCAACTAAATGCTTGTATTGTGAATACCAAACAGTTGATATGTTACGGCTAAAGATAGGTGTGAACATAAACTTAAGATTAGCCGGCTAAACTTAGGTTTATCTTCGGTGAGTGGTTAATGTTAGTTTCTTCTATCATTAGCCGGCTAAACTTAAAGTGTAACCGCAGGCCCTTGGCTAAAAATGTAGAAGCAAATGAAAAAAGAAACCGTATAATAATGTTCAACATGTTTATAGACAACCATCGAAATAATAACACATTCTAACACAACACTATCTAGTTCCACACTAAGCAACTAAATGCTTGTATTATGAATACCAGACAGTTGATATGTTACGGCTAAAGTAGGTGTGAACATAAACTTAAGATTAGCCGGCTAAACTTAGGTTTATCTTCGGTGAGTGGTTAATGTTATTTTCTTCTATCATTAGCCGGCTAAACTTAAAGTGTAACCGCAGGCCCTTGGCTAAAAATGTTCGGTTAATAATAATGTTAGGTTAATGTGCACATTAACCGGTTAAAGATGGAAATGGACGACGCAAACTAACATGATATCGAACTTTAACCGCTTCTCGAAAATAAACTTAAGATTATGTTCACACCTATCTTTAGCCGTAACATATATACTACATACATTAATTTTTTTTAATGTAAATACAAAGGTAAAACATTAACACATAACACATAAAAGAAAGAAGATTTTTGTATGTTTATCATCAATATATCTATACTAATCCTTACTAATATTATAAATGCGAAAGTAACTCTGTCTGTCTGTCTCGCTTTCACGCCAAAACTACTGAACCGATCACCATGAAATTTTGCACACACGTTGTCTGGGACACCAGAAAGGACATAGGGTACCTTTCATCCAAGAAGAAAGTTATGTTGCCGAGGGATTATCTAAAATATAAAACTGTAACTAACGCCTGGCCAATGTGTTATAGCAACAAGTTGTCAAGCGTTATAATTGCTTTTATATTTTTAATTTATCATCGCGTACGAAGTCGCGGCCACCAGCTAGTAATAAATATGTAAGTGTAGGTATTGTATGTAAGTATGTATGTTCCTCCATAACTCTTAAACGAATTAACTGATTTTCATGAAACTTGGTAGATAAACATTTAGACGTACAGGACAAAGGATACGGACGAAGTCGCGGGCGCCACCTAGTACATTATATAAAAAAGGCTTCTGCTTGCTCAGAGACGAAAAGTGTTCACCATTTATTATCCCTCAATTTATTGGTACGAGACAGCTAAGAGGTCAAATAAAAAAAATAACAAAAAAAAAATAAATGCTGAGAATAGAATCTCGAAAATTTCATTACGAATTTCAAACGCTCTCTCAATTGAAACGAGGAAAATGTTACTTATAAAATTTGAGGTTTGTGGAATGGGATACAAAAATTGAAATGATGTTGAACGATTTTCGAGTAGTCGGGGAGGTCAGGACTAATGAATGCGATAGATCAACAAATGTACGTACTTTAATATTATTATTTTTTTGGAAATTTAAAAATGAAGTCTCCATTTCATAGGAGCAAATACAATGAGCATATAAACACTAGAGAAGGAACGTCTTACAAACGATTCTCAGAAGTGCGTAACCACTTGACAGTTCAAAAGACGTAGCTTTGAAACCGATACATTATGCCAAAGTAAACCATATTTGTCTCGTTTCATCCACTAATTAACGCTACTTAATTAATTAACTTTAACGTCAGACTGACGTCAGATATGCCTGCAGGCATCTTCGAAGTGGCAACGCGTCGCTGCCGTAAACTGCTAATCTAGTAACATATAATATCATTGAGCAAATATTAATGTTTTTTCCCCATACAAAAAGTGGCCAACGCACCTAAAAAAGTAAAATATTCCTAGACTAGTAAAATATTCCACGTGGGCGAAGCCGGAGCCACCAACTATCTAAAAATAAGAGCCAACGCTTGGCTAAGGTATAATAATCTCAGGCTTTATATTGCTTTACATATTTTGTCAGGCGTTATCTATTCCTCAACGCGAACGAAGTCGCGGGCACCAGCTAGAACAATTCAAGACGTGAGTGGATGAAGGCGTTATGTCGCATTTTTGGGTTTTTTTTTCATTTTTTTGCGTTGATGAAGGTAATATATCCATATGAATGTTTACAGACCTTAAGTTCGTCGATTTAAGACATTTTTGGAATATAAAAAGTTGAAAAAGGTGTTATGTAATTTTAATAAGCAAAGAGTGCAGAAAAGTTTACATTTTGTTAATGGACGAGAGAGCTATGTTCACTTTTTTTTAATTAAATTAATACTAGTGTTTACTGGCTATCATACCATTCATATTTTAGGTTGTTCACACAACTTTTCATCATAATTTAGTACAAAAAACAGTTCCGTGGCGACTTATTTCAAAAATTCAGTGTAAAATTTTAACCTCGATTTATACGAAATTGGAATAATGCGACATATCACCTTCATACACTCACGTCTTCTTGTCATTTCATAGAAAATTGTAAGTAGTGCTTATTAAACAAATAGATTCACATAAAATTTTATTGAAATAGGTAAGAAATGGCGAGGAATCCATAAAAGCTTTGTTGAGAGGTCAACAAGGACTCGAAGTAGGCAATCTCGCAATACAAACAGTTGAGAGTCGGCGTCTTTAATAAAATGTAACTCGATATTGGCAAACCGAAGACTGTAGGCACAATTCAAAGTGGACGTCATTATGTAATAAGAGAACCAGCCATGAAAATATATGAGGGGCAAAGATTTAAATCGAGAGATGTGCCTTTACTAGCGAAACTGTGTTCCAAAATACAAAATAAATATACTGAAGACAATATAAAGACAATGACTGTGACAATAGCGACGATCTCTTCAAGCGACCGTCACTCACTGTAGATGGTGTGCAACTGTAGTTTTCGGTGTGTTTTTAGTAAGGCGCGAGGAGATTTGGGCGCATCTTCGATTTAAATCTTTGATGAGGGGTATACAATAAAAGAGGTAGCCGTCGACCTATACCTATGTATTCTACTAGACTGACTAAATACTTAACCGTAGTGCCGGTTATGAAAAATGGTTATAAAGGGCTGGCAAGATCACCTGGGTTATACTACAGACACTTTTATTCGGACGTTTGTTACACCTTCTTTCAACGTTGGGAAATCCATGTATACATGTATGATGATCATGTATAATGTATCATGCTCGTGGTTATACAGGACTCGTAGCGGCTACGGTTTTAGCCGCGGTTTTTACTTTCTGGTGCGGCCGAAGATGGGCGAGGTCGCGGAGACGTTATGACACGACATCGGTGCCCCGCCACGGCTATCCAGCGCGGGGAGAGCTACCTTTGTTACACCGTTAGTAGCAAAAAGCGAACCTTCATGGCTTCTATAAGAAAAGAAAATTTGTATGTAAAAATGTCTTTGAGACCCGAACAAATTGTTTGTCTTCCGCTAAAGTTCGAATGCGCCATGGAAAATACGGCGCTTACGCGTTCTCATTTATACCATGCCTAATAATCTAATCCTATTAGACTTAGTACTTATTGCATAATACCGTTCAATTACAAACTACTGGAGGAGTTATTCCTATTTCCTAATTAGGTCATAGTCGATTAGTCCCACTCCGTATTTTCACTTTGACCATTGCGTGTATGTGCTTACTCAAATCCAACTCGAATCACTAGTAGAAACAATTATTATGTTTAGAAAGTCTGACACACACTACTCCTTTTGTAAAAAAAAACTCCCGATGCCCAACACAAGAACGGGGTGTAATTTTGATGTGTGCGTCTGTCCGTCTGTGGCATCGTAGCTCCCAAACGAAAGGACCGATTTTGATCCCGTTTTTTTCGTTAGAAATCTGACATGACAGAGTATTCTCGGCAATAATTTATGAAAATATTTTCAGGCGTTTGAAGACCATCAGCCCATTTCCTTGTTAACTAAGGCATGTCACTATCTAAATTGATGCAGAAGTCTCGCATTTGCGAATGCGGATGCAAGTATCCGCAACCACCCTTTTTTTAACGTTGGGAAATCCTCATGGATACATGGGATGTTGCGGGGTTATGCCGAACATCCTACCGGCTAAAACCCAACGACTTCCTAGCGCGGCCGTAGACGGGCGAGGTCGCGGGCCTCGCCCGTCGATGACACGACACGACACGACTTCGGTGCCCCGCCACGGTTATCCAGCGCGGGGAGGGTTACGCGCCCTGTCGGAACCTCGGCGTATCCGAAAGTGGAGGTACGCCGGCCATCTCAGAGGACCTCAGACATGACTGGTGATAGACTCATCCGCAACCACTTTGGTGTGTTTTGAAAGGGCCTTACAGTCGACAAAATTACAAATACTTTTATGCCTTAAATCAGTATGGAATCCCGTGGCGTTTTAAAAGTCGTTATCCTTGTTCGAGGAATTCCCAGCGTCCCCGAAGCAGTCTCCCGGCTCGGCCAGTCAAAAAGCATGGTTAAGCGTCCCTTAATAATTCAAATCCTCAAAGTTGGAGTTTGATAAAGTTATTTCTGTGTTTACGGTTGTTTATACAAAGTCCAGAGGGACCAAACAATATTACAGACGAGATAGCTAGTGCCCGCGGCTTTGTTTCGTGTTGCAATTTCTAAATGTATGTAAAAATTGATAAGTAAACTTTAGAAAATAATTCAAATTTTAAAAAAATCAAAATAATTTAAGTTGAACATTTTTACTTTTTTACTACACGAAGTCCTGTAAATTTTTTTTAAACAAAGTAGACGTGAATGGGGATTTATTTGCTTATAAATAAATTAATAATGATAATAATTGTATTATCAGAAAGTTCTTCACTTTTGCGGATAATTTTTTTTTTGTTTTTTTATAATATTTTTTGTTTTTATGTAATTATGGTGAAAAAATATTTAAAATTAAGAAAATAAATAAATAATAATAATTTATTTTAGATAATTATCCATAGCTAATACTAACTTATAATCAATAATAATAAAATAATTAAAAAAACTCAATAAGTAATAATATTGATAAGGAAATGGGACAATGAAATAAAAATAATAAAAAATTCAGTGAAAATTACAAGATTTAAGCTATTTACAGATTAATTTCTATTTGATTGGATCCCTGACTATAAAGAATTTTTTTATGTATTATCAGATAATATAGTTATATAATATTTATATAGACAAATGTAAATATAATTATAAATTTTCAATTATTATTTTTTTTTAATTTTTTTTTAATTTTTATATTATTGATAGCCAACGTAATAATGTGCTATTATTATTTATTTTTCTAATCATACGAATACTTACTCTATGGGGACCGGCGCTTCGTGTTGCATGAAAGACGTTCAAACAACCACTTTTTAACATTTATAACAAAAATAAATTTAAAAAAATCACAAGAAACCACAATAGAAAAAAAAACTGAACGATTGTCACTTCACATGTCATTAATTTAAAAAAAATACCACTATTTGCGTAATAAATGTACAGAAAAATCGGGTGTTATCACGAGTAAGATAACGCGGAACGACCTCTAGCGCTGAGCGCTAGCAACCGACTGGCTGGTACGTTGTTAGCGGCGCGACCTGGCTTCGCTTTATGCCATAGAAACGGATATATCCTTTCATTTCAGCGCTGAAGCCACTGATCTCTAATAAAGCACTGGATGGGTTATCCCATACAAATTACAGACACTTTCGTGTACCATTTTGAAGCGCCGCCGTACGAAAGAACGGGACCTAATCTTGACGTTTGCGTATTTTTAATCCATAGTTAAGTATAATAGTGGGACCTGACTGCTTTGGACTTGACGGACCTGTTTTGGAATACTAACAAGAGAAAATTATAGACTTGACTGACTAGACTTGAGTCTGCTACTTATTAATTTTGATTTCAATTTTGGCGAGAGGCTATTACAAATTGCTATTTTAACTTGACACTGCCATTTAACCTAAAAAGAAGAAGAAATATAATAGTGTCTGTTTTATTCACATTTTATTCTATTCGTTGATGTCTTGGGGACTGTTTTAAGTTTATTTGTGTCCGCTTGAGTTTTGAAACATGAAGAAATGTGTATTCTGTAAATGTCCCTATCATGCGGACATCACTGGTTTCAGTTCGATGTACAAAATGGCGATTTTCAAATAGTAATAAAAATAATTTAACAGTAGCCTATCCAGTGCTTTATTACAGGTCAGTGGCTGAAGCGAATTCGTCCCCCCTTCCTCTCCGTTCCCATGTAATGCCCTCGCCTTTGACTGACGTCTCTACGAAAAAATTCTAGTTGCACACCGCGATAAATACTGTCCATGTAACCTTGGCCGATCCAAGAAATATTTGGACATGAAGCAGTCATCATAATATGTAATTACTATGTACTATAATGTATATGTATGTAAGCTTACACGTATAGAAATAATATTATTAATTTAATTTAATGGTTTAGATTTATGAAATAGTTTTATTTATTGGCGTATTTTTGTAAAGTTTGTTTGCTACTAATTCACTATGTTTTTCACTATGTATGTTTCTCTCTTTTTTTAATTTAATATTAACTAGCTACTGCCCACGACTTCGCCCGCGTAACTTTGTAAATTATATATTAAAAGCTTCCTCGATAACCACTCTATCTATTGGTGAAAACAGCATGAAAATCGGTGCAGTAGTTTTTGAGTTAATCGCGAACAGACAGACAAACGCGGCGGAGGACTTTGTAAGGATAATGGTGTAATTGTTTTTTATAATAAAATTAAATAGAAATAAAAATAAAGTACTTATTTTTCATACATTTTCCGCGATTTTCTTTCGTGTACATTGTTGCATTTGATAATGGAGTTTAGTTACTTTTAAATCAATATATGGTCGGAGAATTTTTTCAGTAAGCACTTTTTAAACTTATTGACTGACAAAATATATTACCTACCAGTTTCAATATTTGCCAGGCGTTGGATTTTTATTTTTAGATGACTTTTTATATTTTAATATGATATGACACTTTTTATCCTGCAATAACTCTTTTTAACAAAAAAAAACCGAATTCAAACCGTCTCATGGTCTTTTCTCATGGATGCCATTGTCAGAACTGGACCAAATTGAAATGGGACCACACGGGACGCACCAGCTTTCTAATAAAAAAAGAATCATCAAAATCGATTAACCCAGTCGAAAGTTATGAGGTGACAAACATTTAAAAAAATACAGTCAAATTGAGAACCTCTTCATTTTTTGGAAGTCTGTTGAAAATTTTAGACTCCCGACTAGAGCCCGTCTGAAAATATAAAAAACTAGCTGTTGCACGTGACTTCACCCGCGTTTTTTTTTATATAAAAGTAGCTTTCTATAGGTGAAAGAATTTTCAAAATCAGTCCAGTGGTTTTTGAGTTAATTACAAATTACAACATACAAATCTTTTCTCTTTATAATATTAGTATTGATTCGGCGTCACTGTCGTTACAACGATAAAGGTGTCATATTTTATCATGTGTTATAGATATTTTTTCAACTTGGACGATTTTTCAAAGCGGAAGAAGTCGCGGGAATTGGCTAGTATCATAATATTGTTTCATGTCATGCCCCACTACAGGCGATGACAGTGTGCCATATTAAAATGCAGTTATAAAAGTTAAAAAAGAGACATTCATTTCTATTAATTCATAGCACCTTTGTTTTCAATTCAAGCTCTACACTCGTGAAGGTGTCTATCGTAGTATCTGTACAGGTGAATAATTGGGTGTATAGCCTTTACAAGTAGAGAGACAAGACCTCAGTAGAAGCGTGGAGCGTTTATGCACGAAGTACATTTTAAGTTAGGTCCAAGTGATAGAATTAATATATATTTTTTAAATAATAATAATATAGCTATTTCGTGTAAAGTTATTTGAACTCTTGAATAACTAATCAAAGTTTATATGTAAAGTATTTTGGAGTTTTTGTACACTAGAGTAACCTATTCAACCTCAAAGTTGCTCTAAAACTTGTGTTAACTTGTGTTGGATTTTTCAAGGATCATATCTTTTAAATTAATATATTTTTTTTAAATAATAATAAATATTTTTAATAATAAGTATATCAACGCATTAGTTGCTTAGTGTAGAACTAGATGGTGCTGTGTGGAATATGTGTCATATTTATTTATTTATTCTTAAGTGCAAACTAGTCGACGCGGCGAGGCGGCTCGAACTGATCGGTGCGTGTAGCTAAAATTCAATCTCTCTCACACAGCACAAAGCGCGGGAAGAGCAGTCGACTGAGATGCACAATGATTCATACCAAAAATAAAATCACAAACAGACCCTTGGGCCAACGCTTTTTTTGACAAAACAACTGCATATAGCTATTTCGTGTAAAGTTATTTGAACTCTTGAATCACTAATCAATGTTTGTGTGCAAGTATTTTGGAATTTTTGTACACTAGAATAACCTATTCACCCTCAAAGATGCATTAAAACTTGTGTTAAAATATGGATTTTTCAAAGGTCATATCTTTTTAATTAATACTTTTCTTAGTTTATATAGCATGGAGCCTAGTTAACGATAAGATAAATCGGTATCATGCTTACTTTTGTAAATTAAACATAAAACAGGTGAGTAATAATCATTCTACGGTTGTATGGAGGCCACAGAATATACGGAAAATGTTAACCTAATAATAATTGTCACATACATAAGCAATGGTTGTAAAAATTGTATGAGACGACTTCCTAGGGCGGCCGTATATGGTTGTGGTCGCGGGGACATTATGACACGACATCGGTGCGCCGCCACGGCTATCCAGCGCTGGGAGGGCTAAGCTGTCATTCTGTACATCGGCGTACCCGGAAGTGGGGGTACGCCGATCACCTTGACACCGGTCGTGGGGGTACGCCGGTAATACCAGCACCGGAAGTGGGGATACGCTGGTGACACCGGAACCGGAAGTGGGGGTACGCCGCCGGCCATCTGGAGGACGGACAGCAGGTGCCACATATATCCGCTTGCGCCTACAAATTAGACCATACGTCAAAGTTTCCTGACATGTCCTAGGGTTAAGCCGAGCGTATTGAAGAGCGCTCCAATTACTCGACGCGTCATAAAATACATATGGGCAGGGTGTCACAACAACTTGACTGATTACTTAGTAATTAAGTTTTAATAACTTAGCTTAGCCTCTGTGTACTAAAGCTTTTATTAGACGTGACAAGCTATAATTAAAATTATGAAGTAATCACACACTTTCTAAGTTTGTAAGTTGCTAAAGAGTTGTGAGAGAGTAACATCAAACGTTGTGAATTTACAAAATTGAGCCAGTCGGGAATCGAATCCGGGAACCCTGTAGTAGAGAGTACACGTGTTGAGTTACGCGAAATTATTAGATACTAGCTGACGCCCGCGACTTCGTCCGCGAAACTTTATATAGCCTATGTTACTCGCTGATAACGTAGCTTTCTACAGGTGAAAGAATTTTCAAAATATGTCCAGTATTTTTTGAGTTTATTCATTACAAAAATACGAATATTCTCTCTTTATAATATTGGTAAGTATAGACACCATCCATATTAAATATTGTTTTAACTTTTCTAGTAGAGTACAGCTACATTTATTTCACTGAGTTCGATTTTTTACTGCATGGTAAATTACCTTTGGGCTTCGATCCTTTCAAACACGTAAGTATAAAATACTAGCTAGGGCTCGCGACTTCGTCCGCGTTGAAAAGTATAAAACGCCATCTACCGTAGCGGATCGCTAAAAATATTACCAAGCAATTGTCATGTTAGTCGCTTCACCTGATTTTGGATAGATGGCACTATCTCCCGGGCCACGCCGCTAGTATTTACTTTTATTTTAGATTTCCCGTAGAAATGAAGCATTTTCCCGCAGTAAAAAGTAGCCTATGTTCATCACAGATAATGTCGGCTTCTAATGGTAAAAGAATTTTTCAAATCGGTCCAGTAGTTTCGGAGCCTTTTCTATATAAACAAACAAACAAATAATCAAATCTTTCCTCTTTATAATATTAGTATAGATGTACTAAGTATAGAGTATAGACACCATATTAAATATTGTTTTTAACTTTTCTAGTAGAGTACCTCTACATTTATTTCACCTAGAGTTCGAATTTTTACTGCAAATAGTAAAATACCTTTGGGCTTCGATCCTTTCAAAGACGTAAGCATAAAATATTTAAAAATACTATAACGAGAAATGTGGCTGTGATAGGCGCTTTATACGTTGGCCTTTTGCCAATGGATTATTTTATACTATCTTTTGCCTGAGGCTTCATTTGTGTAAGAATTTACAATGCATTTTTGTGCCTAATAAAATCATCATCATCGTCAATACTAATACCTAATAAAATCTGTAAGGGTCATTGAGTTACTTACTTTGTTTTCAGATATATCGTGTTTATAGGCTAGTTAAGTTGCAAAAAAAAACCGATTTTACTTAGAATTAACTTTATTTTAAAAGAAATACTGATACAAGGATTTAACTTAAACTACGTTGAAGTGGACACTGGTCGATGTTAGATCCAAATGCTGCCGATTGTTGTCTGACAGAGGAGTATTTAAGGTGGCCCTCGGTGCAGGTGTTTTTTATTTATGTTAAGGTCGACAGACAGGCTGACGGTCCACTTGATGGTAGGTGACTACCGTCGCCTATAACACAAGCAACGCCATAAGTGCTACAAGTGCGCTGCCGACCATAGAAGGATTAAGGGTAAGGGATAAGGGAGGGATGGGGTAATGGGCTCTGGCATGCCTTACTCACTCACCGAAACACAACAGCACATATTATGCTGTTATTTCACTGTGGTATTTTGTAAGGGGGTGGTTACTGTCGCCAGACGGTGTGCGGTGACTCAGATTAATTCACATGTGAAAATACATTTCCCAAGGTTTGCAATGCTTCGGGAAATCGCCTGTAGATATGTTGCAATACAACCCATGTAGGTGAAGTTCTTTCGGTGGCTCTTGCATAATTAAATCGTAACAGGCTCTATACATGATACTGAAACTAAATTGACTAAGTATTTTTAGATACCTATATATTTTTTTGTATGTATGTAAATATGTGCTGCAACCCTAATGCCCGACCGCAAGAACTAATTTGTACAAGAAATTGTCTTTTTGTACAGATCCCTCCAAAACACTATTAGTGGGATAGGAGGCAAAACAAATTGACGATGCAATAGGTTTTTTGCGGTTGGCCCAAAAGTTGGTAAACCTATATTCATTTTGTTTGTTGAATAGTTAAAATCATTAAATCTTTCGTGACGTTAACTAAAGAAATATGTCGACACGTTTGGTCTAATAGTGGTTCGAATAATAGTTGAACTTGAGTTTATATATACTCGTATATTATCAATCATCAATACTAATAATAAATCTGTAAGGGTCAGTCCTGGAGTAATTTACTTTGTTTTCAGAAACATCGTGTATATAGGCTCTAAGTATATACTGAACATCGTGTATATACTGAAGCTAAATTGACCATTTTACAATTATTTTCTGTATGTATGTATGTTCCTCCATCACTCTTAAACGAATTTACTGATTTTCATGAAACTTGGTAGATACATTTAGATACATTTAGATACATTTAGATACATTTAGATACATTTAGATACATTTAGATACATTTAGATACATTTAGATACATTTAGATACATTTAGATATATTTAGATACATTTAGAAGTACGGGACACGTGATAGGCTACGTTTTATCTTTTTTAACGCGGACGAAGTCGCGGGCAACAGCTATTATATAATATAGATATATATGTATTTATGTATGGGAATTCGCCATTGTGTTGTTTCTCTCGTTATACCAATAATAATTGTGCAAAATAAAGCATTGCATAGAATTACTCTGTGGCTTTGTTCGGCGGTCGTGTAGGTGCTTCAGCGGTTTGTTCAAAGTTTTGTCGAATACAAGCTTCATTGTACATTTAGATTAGTGCTAATAAATGGTTAATGATATGATGTTAATTATTGTTTTCACCATTTTCACGGAAAGCTTATACTAACTGGTGCCCGCGACTTCGTTTGAAATATAAAAACCCCCGACTTCTTTATAGACATTTTCTTATATTTTCAGATGATCCCTCGGGAACAGTCCTTTTTTCTGGATGAAAGTTATACCCTATGTCTTTTTTCCTGTATCCCCGACGAATTGTATGCAAGATTTCATTATGATTCATTGGTTACTTTCATATTTCTAATACTAAAGTCCAGGATATAGATATACGAGTATTATAATTAAGTTTTTATGTATGTAGAAAAAAAAAAACATTATTTTGCAACCGTGTTGCAGAAAAATAAATTTTCCATGGCTTACGTAGACTAAACCTTAGATATACATAAAAATAATGTACTCAGGTACTAGAGAATTGTAGTGCTTCTGAAATCCTAAAGGAAACTTCGCGATGGTCTCACAGTAACCATTTCTTTAATTAAAACTTTAATCTCTACATCTATACCAATATATAAAACTGAAGAGTTTGTTTGTTTGGTTGTACACGCTAATCTACTGGTTCGAATTGAAAAATTATTTTTGTGTTGGTTAGTCCATTTATCGAGGAAGGCTAGGCTATAGAGAACGCGGACGAAGTCGCGGCCACCAGCTAGTAAATTATAAATCGGTCGAGTGTTTCTTCACTAACTACTTCGAAAGCACATAACTTATTTTAATACGGTTTTCACTTATGAAAAGAGGGATAGGCGGTTTGTGTATATGTATATTAAAAAAATTGCATCCCAGACAAAGCCGTGGAACCGGCGCTAGAACACAATAAAATAATAACATGAAAAATGTTCATCTACACAAAATCCACTGAATATTGTTCTTTATACAAAATAAAAAGCAAGGAACATTAAAATTTCTACTGTAATGTCGACTTTGTAATTGATTGCTACGACAATGTGCTACGTCACTCCTGGGGTCTACAGGGTCTACGAGGGTCTACGCCGTAGAAGGTCAATAAGCACGCGGTACATTAGAAATGCTACGGTTGACCGAAACTTGAATCTTAGGCTGTACTTTGGTTTGTGACATTCAAAAACATAATGGGGTAATACATACATTAAATATTTTTTAATTAATTGCTTATACTACGTTGTATAAGAAAATATATAACTCTTTTTAACAAAAATAAAAACCAACTTTAAAGTCGGTTTTAAGACAGTTTAAACTGTCTCATGGTCTTTTCTCGTGTATTCCATTGTCAGAACTGGACCAAATTGAAATGGGACCACATGGGAAGCATCAGTTTTCAAATAAAAAAGGTATCATCAAAATCGCTTCACCCAGTCGAAAGTTATGAGGTAATAAACATTAAAAAAATACCGTTTTTAAATTTTTGTCAGTTTGGTCTGTGCGTCTCAGAAAAGGCTTATCCTTATTGATTGCGGTCTTCATTGGTGTATTGATGATTACCTGTAGTAACTATAGGATACTTTTTGTCCAGGAAAAATGTCAGGTTCTTGTGGTTTTTCAAAAATAAACTAAATACAACGCTTACGAAGGCGCTAGCACAGGTATTTAGAAAATTTATTTTGCCATTAGAAGCCGACATTATCCGTGATGAACATAGGACACTTTTTACCGCGGGAAAATGCTTCATTCCTACGGGAAATTTAAAATAAAAGTATATACTAGCAGCTTGGCCCGGGACATAGCGCCATCTATCCAAAATACGGTAGATGGCGTTTTATACTTTTCTACGCGGACGAAGTCGCGAGCACCAGCTTGTATTTTAAAAAGTTACGCGGACGAAGTCGCGTGCAACAGCCAGTTATGGATAAAGCTACACTAGTGATGGTGAAACTCTACGCCATCATTTCACTTCACAGTCATTTGGCCACAGAGCAACGAATTCGGCAAATGTTTTAATAGAATTTTAAGGGAAATCATCTCGAGAGCTTTGCAATTATTATGCAGTTAAATTAATCTAATTTAAGTTCGGAATCGGTGCCCTATTCAAACGCAAATGACTACGACAACGTTCCGAAATTAGATTTTGGAACCAATTTTAACATAAAATGAGCTTGCATTCGGGTTTAAGGACTTTTAGCGCAGATGTAGTATTAGGTAAGTAGTCATTACTTTTAGTACTTCTCTCTTATATTTGTTGTATATTCACATATTTTATTCTCAATTTTGTTTACATGTCAGAATTATTTAAATGGTAACTAAGCATACCTATTAAAAAGAAATATAAATATTTTGATTAGCCAGTTATTACAACATACTCTCCCGTAATCAAAATAAATTATATACATTAGTTACTACAACATATACTCTCCCGTAAACAAAATAAAATTATATACATAAACCCATTCCTTTTATACAATTCAGATGCTTAATGCGCGCCAATGGCTTAGTAAGCACATCAGCCCACATATCTATAGTAGGAGTGTATATAACATTAATAATATTACTAGCTAATAAATCCCTTATATAGTGAAATTTTGTATCTATATGCTTGGTTCTATTGTGATGAACTGGATTCAATGCCAACTTTTGGGCAGATTGTGAATCATTATAAATAGATATAATATTAGACTCACTAGTAAGTTCACGCAATAACCGCTTCAGAAACTGAGCTTCTCTACCTGCACTCGATAAGCTCATATACTCCGCTTCACTAGATGATAGGGCAACTGTAGTTTGCTTTTTACTCTCCCAGGAAATGGCTCCACCGGCCATAGAGAAGTAAAATCCTGTGTATGAACGACGATCTATAGGACAATTGGCCCAATCTGCATCTGCATAGCCAATTAGACGTCCACCGTCTTTTCTGTAAATAATTCCCAAATCTATAGTGCCTTTTAAATATTGTAACACACGTTTTGCCGCAATCCAATGACTTTTATCATACTTAGTATTAAATTGACTTAAATAGGAAGTGGCAAAAGCAATATCTGGACGAGTATTGACGGCCAGAAAATTGAGAGAGCCTATCAATTGCTGATATGGATAAGATAATGAAGATTCATTACATTTCTCATACGGCAGCAACTTTTTAGTTTGCAACGGCGTAGGCACGGTCTTACAGTCCGACATTTGAAATTTTTGCAGTAAATCACGAATGTAACTCTCCTGAGATATTTTAATCTCGTTAGGTTTGCAATGTATATTCAAACCTAAATAATAACTTAATTCGCCTATTACTTTTAAACTAAAATAATTTCGTAAGTCAGATATGACATTATTGAGCCTTTTATTTTCTTTATAGAAAATGACAATGTCATCGACATGGAAAGCGAGAATTATTAACTCATTACCAAACTTTTTAGTAAAAATACATGCTTCTGAAGGAGTTTGGTTAAATCCTATGCATTTTAAAATTTCTGTCAACTTTTTATACCACGATCGCGAAGCTTGTTTCAGGCCATAAAGTGAACGTTTCAGTAAACACACTTTATCTTCTTGACCAGGTTTTGAAAATCCTTGTGGCTGACTCATAAAAACTTCTTCTTCCAAATCTCCATTTAGGAATGCCGTATCCACATCTAAATGGTGCATTTTCATTCCGTTTTCTGCAGCCAACGCGAAGAGCATGCGTAAAGAAGAATTCCGGACGACTGGAGAGAAAGTTTCCGAGTAATCAATTCCATAGACTTGGTTAAATCCTTTTGCGACAAGACGGGCTTTGTATTTGATTACGTCACCGTGTGCATTTTTCTTCAACTTGTAGATCCATTTACAAGGTATCTTATCTACCTTCTTATCAGGTCTATCAACAAGAACCCAAGTTTGTTTATCAAGAAGTGACTGATATTCTTCTTGCATAGCTTGATACCATTTTTCCTTTTCTTCTGAATTAACGACCTCAGAATAGCTTGTAGGTTCATCAGAAGTCTGCATACATACATAATTGGCAGCAGTATTAGATTTTCTAGGTCTCAAATTATATATTGGTTCTATAACATCAGTACCAGATTCAATTTCTTCCGATGAAGATGCAATAACAGGTTGAATTGACTCATCGCGAGTTTCAGCGTTATGCCATTGCTCTCCGAAGTCTGCGATATCAATGTCATGGTCAACGTCTTCTGATATTTGTGCAATATCCGGTTGAATGTGCACATTTTCGATGACAGTGCTTGTCTCAGGTGTTCGACTATCTGACCTAGTCGACAAGTTTGTTTGCGAATCTAACAAAAGAGGTAAAATTGCTGGTTCATTTAAATTATTACCATACTTACAAGTTCTGTTTCCTTTCAAATCTTGAAAATCATTTTCAAAGAAAATTACATCTCTGCTTTTCACAAGTCTTCTGGGATATCTTATGTCCCTGAAATAATAACTTCTCGGATCTTCGGAATATCCGACGAAAATATGTTCAGCGGCTTTCATGTCCAATTTCTTCCGACTAGAATCGGGGACATGAATAAAAGCTCTGCATCCAAAAACACGTAGATGAGAAAGATTTGGTAATTTATTGTACCACTTCTCGTACGCAGTCTTGCCTTCGAGAGCACGGTGAGGAGATCTATTTTTGAGATACACAGCCATCTCTGCAGCATCTTGCCAATAGACCGGAGAAAGAGAACTGTCAGAAAGCATTGATCTTACTTTCTCCATAATAGAAGGATTGGTCCTTTCTGCGATCCCGTTCTGTTGGGGACTGTAGGGAACTATTGTTTGATGTTGAATTCCTTCACTTTGTAAATAGTTAGAAAATTCAGCATTAACATATTCTTTCCCATTGTCGCTCTTTAATGTCTTAATTTTTGCTCCTGTTTCCCGCTCTACCAACGACTGGAAAATACGAAACTTATTCTTTACATCCGCTTTTGAAGAAATAAAGAATACAAAAGTCATACGAGAAAAATCATCTATAAAAAATAAAATATACTTATTGCCTTGAAATGACGTTTCAGGCAGTGGTTCACAAATATCTGAATGAATAATTTCTAAAACAGTATTTGATCTTTTATGTGAAACTTTCTTAAAAGGTTTCCTAATCTTTTTACCTTCAATACACGGGATACATGGTTCCTTATCGACTTCCGAGTAGTCCACGCCTACTGCGCGTCCCTTTTTCAGTTGATCCATTCCGATGCGGCATAAATGACCTAGACGCCTATGCCAAAGCTTGAAGCTAAGTACATCAGAGTGTGTCTCAAAAGCAGATAATTTAGTCTTTGAGTTGACCGTACAATCTAAAGAATACAGTCCACCACATACAGAACCATGCAATATTACATCACCTGTACAGGAAAAAGCATTAGAATCATAAAAATTACAACCACTTTTATCAAAAACTACACTAAAACCTTTATCTACAGCCTTCTTCACTGAAATAAGATTAGAGTTCAAGTTTGGTACGTAAACCACATCAGTAATCTTTTTAATGTCTCTATTTTTATAGCAGCTGGTAATAGAAATGTCACCAACACCTTCAATGGGCAATACATGTCCATTTGCAATTGTTACGTTCCCAATAGAACAATCTCTCATATTGTCCATCCACTCAGATCGCGACGTCATGTGCGCTGAAGCTCCGGAATCAATGAACCATTTATTAACATCTAAGTTATCATTAACATTCAATGCACATAGAGAATTACTGTGATTAACGGATTTTTTCTTCTTGTTTTTCCTATAAGGACAGTCTGGACGCTTATGTCCTACCTCCATGCAGTCATAACATACAATAGGTTTCTTACTTTTGAATGTGGAAGGTTTGATCTGGTTCATTTGGGTATGAAGAGCAGTATCTGGGTTTTGTAAAGTTGGCTTATTAAGTTCATTCAATAACTTAGTCTTAATCAGATCCACAGTAATATCTATGTTGGAATTTTCCAAAGCCATTACTAAAGGTGCATATTGAGAACTTAAACCTCCAAGAAGAATTGCAGCTATTGAAGCATCTTCTATAACTTTACCAATATCGGCCAAATCTTGCACAGTTGACATTACAGCATTTATGTACGTCTCTATGTTGGAGTCAAAATCGTCAAGGCAGTACCTGTATAGTTTCCGTTCGAGGCTTATACGTCGTCCTAGACCTTTGTCCTCGTAAGCGGATGAAAGAGCATCCCAAGCTTCCTTCGCTGTCTTGCATGATCTTACATGGGTAATTGCCATACCATCTACTGTGAGACATATTTTCGATAACGCCTTTTGATCGTTACGTGATCTCTTATCAGCAGATAAATCATTACCTTGAGGGTATCCGATGATGGTCTCCCATAACTCTTCATGCATAAGGTACATACGCATTTTAAATTTCCATACGGAATATCCATCTCTGTTTATAAGCGATTTTATACAAGATAGAGAATTATTTGACATATTTACATGTACAGCTGTTCGATGTCACAATGAAAATATTTTTGTAAATTATAAAAAAAAATTTACAGATTTTCACAATTTATACATATGTGCAATAGAAAATAAAATGCCTGTTCACTTTTAAATGAAAAATAATACATTTCTCCACAAAACTCAATTAAATAGAGACTTCGTGCTGATAACGAATGTTGTATATTCACATATTTTATTCTCAATTTTGTTTACATGTCAGAATTATTTAAATGGTAACTAAGCATACCTATTAAAAAGAAATATAAATATATATTCACATATTTTATTCTCAATTTTGTTTACATGTCAGAATTATTTAAATGGTAACTAAGCATACCTATTAAAAAGAAATATAAATATATATTCACATATTTTATTCTCAATTTTGTTTACATGTCAGAATTATTTAAATGGTAACTAAGCATACCTATTAAAAAGAAATATAAATATTTTGAATAGCCAGTTATTACAACAATATTATATACCTTTCCCAATTCAATTCCATATTCTTAATCCTACTTACTAAGATATAACCACGTGAACTGTCAGCCTATATGTTGAAACTCTTGAACTTAGCAGAACCACAATCACTTCACAAGTTAATTTTTTTTAGTACCTCAACACTTATTTATTTATTTCTGTAAAAAACACAATAACAAAGTGTTCTCCCCTTAATAGAGACAATAAGAATCGCGTTAATGGACATTATTCTTAGTAAACATTACAGTTAGTAGTTTAGGTTATATTAAAATTACTCATTAGTCTTAGACTAGATTGTAATCTTATAAGGATGCATTGTTACAAGTACAACCTTTCATATATATATATATATTTATTTATTTATTTAAGCAGACACTTGAAATGAAATTTTGGCATGCCATGGTGCAAATGTGACATTGAGGTGACGCACCTTATCTTACTCCGACTGTACTTGCCAGCTCAATGAACAAGTAAGTCAAAGTCGTAACGTAACCAGCCGCATTTTGAAATTCCCAATAGTTTTCGAGATATTAGCGAATATAAATTTTTGAGTGCATATTTTTCCAATTTTGGGCCACTTTGAGGGGGCGATCACGATTTTCGGATTTCTCAACCCCGAAAACATAAAATAAGCTCTCAAGCAAAATCCTAATAGATTAAGTCAAGGTCGAGTAGTTCACATATCGTAGGGCCAAAGGATTACACAGGTCAACACGATTTTTGGGTCTGGCTTCTGCATATGAAATTTTGATTTCTTCTATGTTAAAAATAAGGGAATAAATAATTTTTATGATCAAAGTTTGCTTTTGTAGAAACTAGAGCATTTTTTTTTTTCATTTTTTTTAAGACAAATGATAGATTCATACATTATTTCCATACTTTTATTTTCAATGTCATTTAAGATTTTTGATAAACAACAGGAAATATATGTAAAATAACGGAAAAATTAAGTTCAAAAATGAATATTTTTAGTGTTTCTCTTATGTTTGTATGGGCTAGGCTGTCTCGTATCTTACTTATCGTCATAAATCAGGCAAAAGCAAACTTTAAAAGCTAAAAATGAAAATGTAACTATTTTTAGATGTCTAGAATCAGAATTTAAGATTAGAACAGACCCCCAAAAAAAAATTTTTTTTTGTTGACTGATGTTGTGACGAAGTTCGAAAACAAAGTAGATATATATAGTACTATATATATATATATTTATATATAGTAGAGAAATATATAAATACGCAAATACAATAATTTTATAGCAAAAATAGCATACTAACGGGCAACCAGTTTGGCTTTCAACCTAATAAAAACACCACTCAACTATTATCTTCATTTACTGACAGTGTATACCAACATTTAAATAATAAAGAGCATATTATTGTAGTCTTCATTGATTATAGTAAAGCATTTGATACACTAAGACATGACAAACTTTTACAAAGTCTAGAGGGACTGTGGTATTAGAGGTAAAGTTCTAACTTGGTGTGCTGACTACTTAAAAAATCGAGAATATTGTGTTAGGATCTGTAATGTAAACAGTTTCTCCGTAAATGCAACGGAAGGTACTGCACAAGGCTCGGTATTAGGACCATTACACTATATTACATATGTAAATAGTCTTTCTAATAGTATAAAACGCTGTGAAATATACCAATTTGCAGATGATACATGTCTACTAGCCGCAGCAAGTAATATAGAAGTGGCCATCAAAGAACTTCAACATGATTATGATATACTCGCTAAATGGTCGCATGATATGGGATTGGTACTAAATGCTAATAAAACGAAAGTTATGTATATTAGCACCAGCCAAAATAGATCTTTGTTTGAACCTAAACTTATAGCACACAACTTATACCAATGTATATATTCCAACAGCAAAAAAAATCTAACATCATGTAAATGCGAGGCTATCGAGGTTGTAAATAAACATACGTATCTTGGACTAATCATAGATAATAGACTTAACTGGTTAGAACACATTAACCATGTGTGTGATAAACTGAGAGCAATACTGAGTAAATTCTCTGTAATAAAAAACAAAACGCCTTACAAACTACTACTATTACTTTACAAAACATTGGCAGAACCAATAATATGTTATGGGCTATCTAGCTACGGAAGAACTTTCAAAAGCAAATTTATTTCAATTGCGTATTCTAAAAGAAATTTTTCCTAAAAACTTAAAAGAAAACTGTGAAAAAGATTATCGCAAATTATTCGTACTGTGTAAAATTCTACCCGTAGAAGAAAAAATGAAATTTACATTATTAAAAGAACAATATTTTAATGAAAACTTAAAAACTCAAAAAATAACTTTTTCAAAAAGATTATTTGATGAATCAAAATTTAATTTACCCGACTATAACAACCTTAACGGAAAAAGACGTCTGGCTTACGTCATCCCGAATTTAATTAACGAACTACCTAAAACATTAAAAAGCGAAATAACACTCAAAAACATCTCATATAAATTAAATAATGGGTGATTCTTAAGAATAGTAAATGTTTGTGAGCGTCAACAAAAGGTTTAATCAAGGGTAATCGCAATAAATTATAATAAGTATTTGTATATATAAATGTATATATTTTAATATTATTTATATTATGTAAATAATAATGTACCTATATATTTTAATGACTATAACCTAAACATGGTGTGCGGAGAAACTCTAATGAGTTTATGTTTACGCTATTGTTAATTTAAATGTAAACATTACTGTATAACAAATAGATAAATAAAAAAATAAAAAAAGTGTATGGGATTGACATAATGTGCCGCAGCTAAATCCCGTGACACATCCTATACATTTTATTCTTTCAGACTTCGTTATCAATACTAATAAAATCTGTAGGGGTCAGTCATGGAGTAATTTACTTTGTCTTCAGAAATATCGTGTATATAGGCTCTATACATGATACTGAAACTAAATTGACCATTTTTACAATTATTTTCTGTATGTATGTATGTTCCTCCATAACTCTTAAACGAATTATCTGATTTTCATGAAACTTGGTAGATAAACATTTAAAAGTACGGGACACGTGATAGGCTACTTTTTCTTTTTTAACACAGACGAAGTCGCGGGCAACAGCTATAGTCCTTTATAACGTTGCTTTGACTAAGGCCCCAGTTTATTTTTAAAAAAATCTTTTAGGTTCACATTAAATTGTTAAATAATTTCTTATTCTATTTCGCTTTTGGGGGTGTGCTTCCAATTTAGAAACAAATGTACGCCGCTCCCAACTTTTCCGTCCATTAAACACTCAAAGTATGGACGTGGAGATGTCGGGAGTTCAGACTCTCCTGTCGTTCGCATTGATGAGATCGATGCTCGGAGACATTTACATTGTGCGATATGTCTTTTCTTTAAACTTTGACTTTCCTTCATAGGCTTTTAAAATATTTAATAATAATAATAATATTAATAACATTTATTTGCAACTTAGTAACACAACACAAGTAACATAAACATAGTAACAGTAAGTAACATAACACAACGACAAAGAAAATAAAAAACATTAAAAAGAAAAAAGGTCCTACTCAGTATTTTGCTGGCATAGGCCAGCACTGATCTTCCGTCTAGGAATCTAGGAACCCTAAGTCTAACACACACACACACACACACACACACGGCCATATACCATGCATATGCATTGAATGAATCTATACTATAATATTATAAAGAGGAAAAATTTGATTGTTTGTTTGTATAGAATAAGCTCCGAAACTAGTGGACCGATTTGAAAAATTCTTTTACCATTAGAAGCCGACATTATCTGTGATGAACATAGGATACTTTTTACCGCGGAAAAATGCTTCATTCCTACGGGAAATCTAAAATAAAAGTAAATACTGGCTTGGCCCGGGAGACAGCGCCATCTATCCAAAATACGGTAGATGCCGTTTTATACTTTTCTACGCGGACGAAGTCGCGAGCACCAGCTAGTAAGTTATAAATAAGTTATGTCACATATTTACAAATTATAATACGTCAATTTTGAAGTCAATGCCAGCCAAGAAGGACAGCTTATAATAAGTACTGCGGCTTCTCCGACTCCAAAATTATTGGATTATTAAATATAAATAGTTAAATACGAGTATGTATCAATAATTTCTAGAAGTAATTAAAATATTATTTTTGACTTTTTTTTTTTTAAGATTTTTTTTTAAGACACATTAAACGTTGAGTGTAAAGGAGAGTCGAAGTGAACAAGGCTTTAATTTCCTTAGCGCTGCCACCGCGCCTTGCACGCATCATCCCCGACACGTTCAGTACTCAATTACTACGAGTAAACAATGGCTCTTATCATGGCTCAATGGCAACAATGGCTCAGTTCAACACGATTTTTGGGTCTGGCTTCTGCATATGAAATTTTGATTTCTTCTATGTTAAAAATAAGGGAATAAATAATTTTTTTCATGAAAGTTTGCTTTTGTAGAAACTGGAGCATTTTTTTTTTTTCATTTTTTTAAGACAAATGATTGATTCATACATTATTTCCATACTTTTATTTTCAATTACAATTAGAAAAGTTTTTGTTGAACACTAGAGCCTTTGTCATTTAAGATTTTTGATAAACAACAGGAAATATATGTAAAATAACGGAAAAATTAAGTTCAAAAATGATTTTTAGTGTTTCTCTTATGTTTGTATGGGCTAGGCTGTCTCGTATCTTACTTATCGTCATAAATCAGGCAAAAGCAAACTTTAAAAGCTAAAAATGAAAATGTAACTATTTTTAGATGTCTAGATCAGAATTTAAGCATTAGAACAGAAACCCAAAAAGAAAAAAAAAATTGTTGACTGATAAATGTAAATATGTATTGTATTACTAGTGCCCTCAGCTTCGTACGCATGGTATTCGGAACACTATTCCTGAGGCATTCATGTATCTATGGATTTTGCGTAACAAATGCCAAAGCGGCACATAAAAAATATGCCTAAAACAGAATCATGGAGGAATCTTGCCTTCGCGAGTCAATGATAAAAGGTAGTAACGACCAAGTTCTACTATTGATTTTAAACTCCAATGTGTTGACGTAAAGTCACATTTTCATTAAATGACAGAAGTTTGGTTGGTTTTAAATGACAGATGACGGAGTTCATGCTCTACGCTGTCGTAGTGTTTTTTGTATGGCATGCAAAATCCATAATCTAAAAAAAAAATTCAACACGGTGGCAAAAAAATATAAGAAAGAAGAGAGCGGACAAAGACGCTGGTCGAAGGCTAGCTTTTAATATTACAAAGCTCCAACACTGGTTTCCCAGAAACTTTTTCAAGAAATATGAACGACTTCTTTTAATTAAAAACGTCAAGTTCACAAACTAGCCATGAGCTTTAAAATTCAGCAAGGGTATTGTCATTCTCATTAACTGAAACCGAATTTTCCTTGTCTTGGCTTTTTACCCAGTACTTACCACATTCGCTATTCGTCAACTTCGCTTTTCGTCATATTTATCATTAATGTCATGAGTAAACAATTATAATTACAATGACGTTCTCGCATTTGGACATTTTCCACTTCCCCAAAATATCTTTCAAGCGAAGCATCGTGAATACACTGAAGGAGAAATAAATAGAACCACACACGCACGCCCACACACAAACACACACACACACACACAAATTGATCATACCCTACCGCAGATCCCTCCCCCATTGTTTAGAATTAATAATTAATTAGTAATCAATTTATATATAATTTTTAAGCACCTATTTCACCAACGTCAAGTAAGCTAAACCGTCGCTTAAAGTCGCCTGTCACCGTGAATAATTTAGCTGATATACCTTTGTTTGTACGGTAAACGTCCCAAACATTAAATAGAAAATAATAATAAAAAATCGTCGCCTATCGAATGATGCAGTAAAACGAGTGCATAATTCAATAAAACAGAAAATAATTTCTAAAAGTAACTAATCAACACTGTACTTGAAGTTGGTGAAAGAGGCGCTTAACAAGTATTCTAAGTCCTACACAATGAAACCCCGTAATTGGCAAAGTAAGTACATAGTAATAATGTGTCTATTGTATGTTATTTTGTTTTGCTATTGGGTTTATGTTCAAAATAAATAAAAAATATATAAAGGAAAGTAATTATAGTAATAGGCGAAACACTATTTCATCAACCGACTTCCAAAAAAGGAGGAGATTGTCAATTCGACTGTATTTTTTTAAAATGTTTGTTACCTCATAACTTTCGACTGGGTGAAACGATTTTTATGAATCTTTTTTTATTTAAAAGATGGTACTTCCCGTATTGTCCCATTTAAATTTGGTCCAGCTCTGACAATGGCATCCATGAGAAAACGGTTTTTTTTTTTGTTAAAAAGAATTATTTAATTAAAATATATGGTACAAATGAAAATGCAAGCCTTTTTTGCGTTCGAAAATCCTCATGGATATACGACAACGTAGGTCTGTCTATTTGGGGAGAATTGTGCTCTCTTTTTTTTTTTTTTTTTATGTTAAGGTCGACAGACAGGCTGACGGTCCACTTGATGGTAGGTGGCTACCGTCGCCTATAACACAAGCAACGCCATAAGTGCTACAAGTGCACTGCCGACCATAGAAGGATTAAGGATAAGGGATAAGGGAGGGATGGGGTAATGGGCTCTGGCATCCCTTACTCACTCACCGAAACACAACAGCACATAATGCTGTTATTTCACGGTGGTATTCTGTAAGGTGGTGGTTACTGCCGCCAGACGGGCTGCCCAAATGACTGCGAAACGCAGTGTGCCCTACCACTACTACTGTCGAAAACTTGGTATTTAGTTTATAATTTTTAATTAAAGCTTGTGTTCTAAGTTAAATTCTAAATTCAGACAATAATTATATGCTCAAAAGGTAACAAAGACGGAGTCTAAGGTAGTTTCAAACAAGTTATACGACGTTATAACTTGTTACAATATATGTAATACGGTTTGTGGAGTTGGTTTAGTAAATCCGACCGCAAGTTCGCTGCATATTAAATTAAGTTCACCTACTTAGGAAACTGTAGATGTCTAACAAGTATTGTAATTTAATTGTATCGTAAAGTTTTGTTATATACACGGAGACAAACATTACATTAAGTTATTCATTTTCATTGAGTAAATTATACATATATACTTACTAGTTGGGGCATGTAACTTCGTCCGTTTATTGCTATCCGATTTTATTTTCAACCGACTTCCAAAAAAGGAGGAGGTTCTTAATTCGACTGGGTGAAACGCTTCCCATGTGGTCCCATTTCAATTTGGTCCAGTTCTGACAATGGCATCCATGAGTAAACGGTTTGAAGTCGGTTATCTACCAAGTTTCATGAAAATCATCGCTTAAGAGTATATTGAGGAACATAAGTACATACAAACAATGTCTACACTTACAGATTTATTACCCACTAGTTGGTGCCGGCGACTTCGTCCGCGTTGAACGATGAAAGGTGTCCTTTCAGGTGTCCCAGGCAACATGTATGAAAAGTTTCATGGTGATCGGTTCAGTAGTTTTTGCGTGAAAGCGTAACAAACAAACAAACTCACATTCACATTTATAATATTAGTAAGGATTAGTATTGATTGATATCTATACTAATATTATAAAGAGGAAAGATTTGTTTGTTTGTTTGTATAGAAAAGGCTCCGAAACTACTGGACCGATTTGAAAAATTCTTTTACCATTAGAAGCCGACATTATCCGTGATGAACATAGGCTACTTTTTACCGAGGGAAAATGATTCATTCCTACGGGAAATCTAAAATAAAAGTAAATAGTAGCGGCTTGGCTCGGGAGATAGCGCCATCTATCCAAAATACGGTAGATGCCGTTTTATACTTTTCTACGCGGACGAAGTATTTAATATTCCTACAGCAAACACAGCTCGTTTACAATTTTATTATAATTATGTAAGTAGCTATAGAAAATATTATATCATTGGCCTTATTTAAAACTAGCACCCCACATGGCTTTATTTTTATGACTATCTGCTGTGCTACGGTTGCCATTGGTTACCGTTTTACTATCGGCTCGCTGTCCGCAATAAAAGTTTCTTCATCACCTCTCTGTAAAACATTTCGCTAAAGCTATATATAAAGCTATAGTTTATGAGTTAAAATAACTCTTTTTAACAAAAAAAACGACTTCAAATCGTTTTCAGTTTTATGAATGCCATTGTCAGAACTGAACCAAATTGAAATGGGACCACACGGGAAGCACCAGTTTTCAAATAAAAAAATTAACATCAAAATCGTTTCACCCAGTCGAAAGTTCTGACAGCCATAAAAAAATAGGTATAGTCGAATTGAGAATCTCCTCCTATTTTGGAAGTCGGTTGATAATAACACTTATAGACCATGACAGGGGAAAGATTTCTTTGTCTATTTTTGCATTGAATAGTTTCCGAAAATACTGTCAACTCTTAATACGATTTAATTTAGGACTTAAACTGGATTGCATTTGCTATTTCGTACCGTCAACTTCGTTTTTGTATGAAAACGATTTTGTTTAGGAACCCAAATTAAACTGCTCCGAATTTGAATCGTCCCTGGACCGATTTGAAAAATTCTTTTAGTATTGGGAAGCTACATTGTCGAGGCATAGGCTATACTCCTCTTTATACTAATATTATAAAGAGGAAAGATTTGTTTGTTTGTTTGTATAGAATAGGCTCTGAAACTACTGAACCGATTTGAAAAATTCTTTTACCATTAGAAGCCGACATTATCCGTGATGAACATAGGATACTTTTTACCACGGGAAAATGCTTCATTCCTACGGGAAATCTAAAATAAAAGTAAAGGGAGCCGGGAGATAGCGCCATCTATCCAAAATAAGGTAGATGGCGTTTTATACTTTTCTACGCGGACGAAGTCGCGTGCAACAGCTACTTAGTTGTATTATAAAATACTAGCTGGTGCCCGCGACTTCGTCCGCGTTGAAAAAAAAAATGTCATGTATGTCTAAATGTTTATCTACCAAGTTTCATGAAAATCTGTTAATTCGTTTAAAAGTTATTGAGGAACATACATACATACATACACACAACATACAGATTTATTATTAGTATTGATGATGAGGTATAGTTATTAAAAATTAAAAATTAATCAAAAATTAATATGCGATATTAGTTAAGAACTTCACGTACTTAGGTACAGTCGGGGTAAGAAAAGGTTCGTCACCTTAAAGTCGATATTTGCTTGCACCAGGGCAATTGTCAGTCATGCCAAAACTTGATTTCAAACGTCTGTCAGTACTCTGTTTAGTGCTTTAGTTTTAAAAGATACTAAGAGTCTACTTTGATAAAGGAATGAATTTGAAAAGTGACGAAGGTTTTCGTACCCCGACTTTACATACATACACCTCACATGATTCGCAATGCAATGACTCGCTAGAAAACTTCCCAAATCTTGTAAATTTTAAAACAACATACAGTCTTAAACGAACTCGCCTTTGCCGCTAATAAAATAGTGATAGCACCTTAATGCTATTGTAATAGGTGCGCAAATTGAATGACTTTCATAGTTCGATATACACAAAGTGCTTGTAGAGGACGTGAGACCTCGTTGCCGGCGAGTAAACGAATTTACTCGAATTGCTTCGCTTTATATTTATATCGACTTTGAACAGACTTTTTCGATTTTCGATTCGTTAAGACTCAAAGGACACAGCGCTACTTTGGTACTATTTTTTCATTTTTTTTTAACTAAACGAACTAAACAATTTTTTGTTTTTTAAAAATTAAAATTACATTAATTATACAAACACCTAATGTAATAATCATAGCTGGGCACAAGATCGTTAATCCGTTAATCGTTAATTAACGAAGTTAACATTTCGACTAACGGATTAACTTTTTACGACGATTAACGAACTAAAGATAACTTTTAAAAAATGTTAACTGACTCGTTAACTTCCATTAACTTCTTCAAGTCCGTTAATCGTTAATCCAGTACCTACTATTTGCCAAAACTTTAGACAATATTTTGTAAAAAAAGCCATCTGTCTGACGTACGGCAACACACCGATGGCGACATTTAGCGTCCCCCTTTGGCAACTGTTAAATTACACACACTAATTATACACGCTTCTTTTTTTGTTCATAACCTGTTAACTTCCAGAACCCAAACCAATAGTTTTTATAAGTAGATCATTAACGCAGCGACATAAAAATTGCAATTTCTATCACGTGTTAACGGATTAACGATTAACGTTAACTTCCGTTAAATTTTCCGAAATTTAATGTTTAACGAAATTAACTTTTTTAGTAACGGACTAGCGGTTAACGAAGTTAACTATTTGATTGACGGTGCCCAGATATAGTAATAACTCTTTTAACAAAAAAAAAATCAACTTCAAACCGTTTTCTCATCAATGCCATTGTCAGAACTGCGGGCCTATTCTCTAACTGTGGTTTTTAAACGTGTCGACTTCAATGTCGACATTAAATTGTAAATAAAACTTTGTCAAACTAAAAACCACACAATAACGCGCCAATAACTTCATCGACATGTAAAACCACGGAAAAAACGTCGTAGACATTTTGACATGTGCTTAGTGAATGCCAAAATAGACAATTGTCGAGTCTATAACCGCATCGAGTCGATAACCACAGCAAAACCACACATAGAGAATACGGGCCCTGGACCAAATTTTCAAAATAAAAAATAATCATCAAAATTGGTTCACCCAGTCGAAAGTTATAAGTAGTAAACTTAAAAAAATACAGTCGAATTGAGAACGTCTTCCTTTTTTAGAAGTCGGTTGAAAAGGAAAACTTTTTCCTACTAAGTATCTTTCGAACCGAATTTGATGACACTTTTAGGCAAACTCCAGATTAAGATTAGTGCAAATAGATGCGGACGAAGTCGCGGGCAAAACCACTAGTAGGTAGGTACAGTATAATATTATATCGATGTATTGTATACGTTCTATAACTTTTGGCTGCGACATCGGAACATGAGCTCAAAAATGTTACTTACTTCACTATTTTATTTATTTATTTATTTTATGTTAAGGTCGACAGACAGACTGACGGTCCACTTGATGGTAGGTGGCCACCGTCGCCTATAACACAAGCAACGCCATAAGTGCTACAAGTGCGCTGCCGACCATAGAAGGATTAAGGATGAGGGATAAAGGAGGGATGTGGTAATGGGCTCTGGCATGCCTTACTCACTCACCGAAACACAACAGCACATATGCTGTTATTTCACGGTGGTATTCCGTAAGGTGGTGGTCACCGCCGCCAGACGTGCTGCCCAAATGATTGCGAAACGCATTGTGCCCTAACACTACTTTTCAAATCCAGACCAGAGTCAATTTTGAAAACTATATTAAAATTTCCAAAGGTGACCCCGCCGGGAATCGAACCCGGGGCCCCTGAAACGTTAGGCAAGCACCCTTGCCACTCGTCCAACGGACTCGTCAAGTCAAATTTTTATGAAAATTTTTAAGTTACAAATAAAAAGCGCAAAGTATTAACATTTTCCGGCTCATAAATTGATGTGGTTTTTACAACGTTTTTACGATAGCTATCAGATAAAATTACAGGAGTGTAACGAAATTATTGCCGGCAAGCGTCGGGTGGCATAATAAACGCCTGACAATTTCATAATTCACCGCAGAACAATGACATTTGCTTTATTATCCGGGTTTAGAATTGCTGAATTGTGTTGGGCCCTAGAAAAAATTCTAAACATGATGCACATCAGACGAACCCTTTGTGGTAGCGGAGCCCACGATGCTAAATGCTAATGGGAACCTATTAGATTTTGAAGATTAGATAGTAGGAAGAAAAAAAGTTTATAATAAGATATATATATATATGGTAGTGGTAGGGCGTTTCGCAGTCATTTGGGCAGCCCGTCTAGCGGCAGTAACCACCACCTTACAGAATACCACCGTGAAATAACAGCATTATGTGCTGTTGTGTTTCGGTAAGTGAGTAAAGAATGCCAGAGACCATTACCCCATCCCTCCCTTATCCCTTATCCTTAATCCTTCTATGGTCGGCAGCGCACTAGTAGCACTTATGGCGTTGCTTGTGTTATAGGCGACGGTAGCCACCTACCATCAAGTGGACCGTCAGCCTGTCTGTGGACCTTAACATAAAAATAAAAATAATAAAAAATATTCTCAAGCAATACAATCCTCTGTGTCTTGTAAGTTTTCATAGTTTCTCCATTTCCTGTTCACGTGGAGGTTTTCAAACAGGACATGTACTGGGAAAATGAGTCTAAATGCATGTGATTACAGTTGATTTTCGTTTGCTCTCAACCTGAAATATTTTACAAAAATGAGTAAGAGTGTTTACACACTATCCGATACGACGTAGGTGCCGGACGCCGGTATCCAAAAGCTGACCGGTTTCACATATTGATTCGGAAATTTTTGCGATAGCTTTGTGCGTTATGGCAGACTAACTAATTATCTATTACTAGCTGTTGCCCGCGACTTCGTCCGCGTTAAAAATGATAAAAAAGTAGCCTATCACGTGTCCCGTACTTCTAAATGTTTATCTACCAAGTTTCATGAAAATCCAGTTAATTCGTGGAACATACATATATAGAGAAAAAAATTGTAAAAATGGTAAATTTAGTTTCAGTATCATGTATAGAGCCTATATACACGATATTTCTGAAAACAAAGTAAATTACTCCATGACCGACCCCTACACATTTATTATTAGTATTGATATTGATATCGGAGAAGCAAGAGAAGGTCTATGCACAGAGAGTATTAAATACATCCCATTGTGCAAGTTTGAAATTCATTTTATATTCTTCCTTACATACGAGTATTATAAAACGAAGTCCTCCGCCGCGTCTATCTGTCTGTTCGCGATAAACTCAAAAACTGCTGCACCGATTTTCATGCTGTTTTCACCAATGGATAGAGTGGTTCTCGAGGAAGGTTTTAGTATACGTATAATTTACAAAGTTACGCAGGCGAAGTCGCGGGCAGCAGCTAGTTAGAGGCTCTGCGCAGACATACTTATTTCTGTCCGATAATTCCGATTTTCCGGTGTGAAAGCGCTCTAATAATTATAGAGAAGAGAACGTATATTCACTTGCAAAGACGTCAGGTTCTACGTTCGTTTAACTGCGGTTTTATATCAAGTACTATTAAATATACTTAGATAAATTTATCTTTAATTTTTACATTCTGTCTGCGAGTAAGATACTTATAGCTTTATTCTTAACAGTTTAATAATGCTTCATGCATTTGAAAGATAACTGTAGGTAATAAAATTCTAAAGCTAAGTATATCTCATTTGTTTTAAAGCTTACTAGACTTAGGGCCTTTTCGCTTACCCCTACGAAAGCAACGATTGAAGCGAATTCGCTTACCCTTGGGCCACGAAAGCAGCGCTGGAAGCAATTTCGCTTACCTTTGGGCCACAAAAGCAACGCTAAAAGCGAACTCGCTTACCCTTGGGCCCAAGTGTAAGCGAATTCGCTTCAAGCGTTGGTTTCGTCGCCCAATAATAAAATTACAAGCCCGTCGCGCGTCGTGAGGTTCCCTGAGATTACCGGCGTACCTCCACTGTCGGATACGCCGAGGTTCCGACAGGGCGCGTAACCCTCCTCGCATTGGAAAACCACGGCGCGGCACCAATGTCGTGTCATAACGTCCCCGCGACCCCACACATCGCTAGTATAATATAATGTTGATATGTATTATATATCTATCTATACTAACATTATAAAGAGGAAAGATTTAATTGTTTGTTTATTTGTTTGTATTGAATAGGCTCCGAAACTACAGGACCGATTTGAAAAATTCTTTTACCATTAGAAGCCGACATTATCCGTAATGAACATAGGCTACTTTTTACCCCGGGAAAATGCTTCATTGCTACGGGAAAACGGGTAATAGGACAACGGGTAATAAAAATTATCCTTCCGTACTTATCTTTTTCACATATAACTTCTAAACGGCTCAACCGATTGGGTTGAAATTTTGCATGTGTATTTCCATGGTTTCACAGACACGAATGTATTATATTTTATAAAGTTACGCGGACGAAGTCGCGTGCAACAACTAGTATTTTATATAAATATAATTTATCTGTGTATACCTTAAAATTGCCTTGTATTACCTATACCTATTATAAGTTTTTTGCTTGTGCTGTTGGTGTACCTTTTGAAAAATAAATAAATAAATGTACATTATGGGAACAATCCTTTACCTACTTACAATTATTATTAAGGTCAGCCGAAAAACAACTTTAACTAAAGCAGTAAGTTCGCAGTAACAAAGTGTATTTTCTTCTATCAAAAAAGAAGACTTACGAACCCTTTGGGAAACTAACTTCAAGTTTAAGTTGTAACTTGTTTCGAAAAGTATAAATCACGAGCAGTTTCAACTTGGCTGTATTGCTTTGCTTCTTATATAAGACTGACTTCCTATCTACTCTTTCTTTACTATGGTAACTACCAAAGGACTAAAAACTAAATTAGTTGTGCTTTCAGATTAAATTGTCTTTTGCCTATACATATAATATACTATCTGGGTGCTCGCGACTTCGTCCGCGTAGAAAAGTATAAAACGCCATCATTTATTTTTATTTTAAGGTCGACAAACAAGCTGACGGTCCACTTGATGGTAGGTGGCTACCGTCGCCTATAACACAAGAAACGCCATAAGTGCTACAAGTGTGCTGCCAACCATAGAAGGATCAAGGATAAGGGATAAGGGAGGGATGTGGTAATGGGTTCTGGCATCCCTTACTCACTCACCGAAAGTATTCTGTAAGGTGGTGGTTACTGTCGCCATACGGGCTGCCCAAATGACTGCGAAACGCAGTGTGCCCTACCACTACTAAAATTTGGATAGATGGCGATATCTCCCGGGCCAAGTTGCTAGTATTTACTTTTATTTTAGATTTCCCGTAGGAATGAAGCATTTTCCCGCGATAAAAAGTAGCCTATGTTCATCGCGGATAATGTTGGCTTCTAATGGCAATATAATTTTTCAAATCGGCCCAGTACTTTCGGAGCCTATTCAATACAAAACAAACAATCAAATCTTTCCTCTATATAATATTAGTATAGATAGAAGTAGACTAGCTGGTGCCCGCGACTTCGCCCGTGTAACTTTGTAAATTTTATACTAAAAAAACCTTTCTCGAGAACCACTCTATCCATTGGTGAAAACAGCATGAAAATCGGTGCTGCAGTTTTTGAGTTTATCGCGAACAGACATACAGACGCGGCGGAGGCCGAGGACTATGTTTTATCCTTATCCTTATTAATATTATAAATGCGAAAGTAACTCTGTCTGTCTGTCTGTCTCGCTTTCACGCCAAAACTACTGAACCGATTTAAACGAAATTTGGTACACAGGTTGTCTAGAACCTCAGAAAGGACATAAGCTACTTTTTAATGCGGAAAGGGGGTTGTAAGGGGTTGAAAAAGGAGATAAAAGTTTGTATGGAAGTATCGCCATTTGTATGAAAACTCTTTGCGCTCGGGGTTTTGAAAGATGATTAGTGTCACGGATGACATACGACTATTGTCGGCTTTAGAATGTTCTTTTTAGAGTTAATAAGTATAATTTGTAAAATAAAAAGCCTAAACAATTAAAAATGCTACCCACAGTCACTATTTCACGCGGACGAAGTCGCGGGCACAGCTAGTAATTTATATGTAAGGATTTAATGACACACAGTGGCTCAGTCAAATCCCAAGCATTATTACGCTAAAATAAGTTAAAAGGGAACACAATATACAACAGATTTAACTTTGTTCCAACTTTAATCTTGATGCTAAAAGAGCGTGCACGTACTGACACTAAACTTAGATTTTATTAAGACTACGTGCTGTAGTGATGCATAAGCACTTCAGCTTATAAGTGCTGCTGTCCAAAATAATATTGCCTTATCTATACTAATATTATAAAGAACTAGCCGGTGCTCGCGACTTCGTCTGCGTTGAAAAGTATAGAGTTATAAACTTGATAACGTCATCTATCTACCGTGGAGCGGATCGCTAAAAATATCACCAAGCAGTTGTCATGTTAGTCGCTTCACCGGATTCTGGATAGATGGCGCTGTCAAGTGTATCCCGGGACAAGCTAGTATTTTCTTTTATTTTAGATTTCCCGTAGGAATGAAGCATTTTCCAGCGGTAAAAGGTAGTCTATGTTCATCACGGATAATGTCGGCTTCTAATGGTAAAAGAATTTTTCAAATCGGTCCAGTAGTTTCGGAGCCTATTCAATACAAACAAACAAACAATCAAATCTTTCCTCTTTATAATATTAGTATATTAGATTAATTGTTTAACTTCTTGTTCGTTGTTATCATTCGTCTCAATTTCTATTTTGACTTGGACTTCAAAGTTTGTATTAATGAATGTTTTTCAACACGCACTGCACTAAAATGTATCTAGTCTGCACACATTGCATTGTCCAAGCGACGCTCATTATTATAGGAGACTTCTACCTCTAGCAATGATGAAAATAAAATAATACAGTCTACTCTACAGACGCTCTACAAAATGACCACTAAAACTCTGTCTGTAAAGTAACGGACGGAAAGCAGTCACAAAAGAACTGTCCTTTTATTCCCTTTACAGTTACACTGAAAACGTATGTAACGTGAAACGTAGCGTAGGTACGAGTGTGTGTATGGTTAATTTGATCTAGAACAAATTTTTGATGTGAAAACTTCTATAGCCGCGTTATACGACTTTGGGTAGGGAAAAATGTATCGGTTCGCGTCAGCAACACGCTAATGCTCATAGTTATGCGCGCGCAGCTGTCTAGCTGTCTACGTACGCGATCACGCCAACACATTGCATATACCCGATTGTAAGTGTGTGCGTTGGACGCTCAGTTTTAACTTTTAATGTTAGGTTTTCACTACTGTCGGCAGTCCTAATGACTGCCTCTTTTTTCTCTTGTTTTATAAAATTGTGTAACTACATATTATGGACAATATTATCTTTATATACTTATTATCTTTATCTATACTAATATTATAAAGAGGAAAGATTTTGATTGTTTTTAGCATTCAGGCGAATTGAGAGTCAGTGGATTTAGGATTCAGTCGATTTAAAATTCAGTCTATTTGAGATTCAGCCGTATTCACATTTCAGGCAATTTTCAGGAAGCGTTTTTTTGGAATAGGCTCCGAAACTACTGGACCTATTTGAAAAATTTTGCAACATGTTGTCTGGGACACCAGAAAGGACATAGGGTACCATTCATCGTCCAGTGCGGACGAAGTCGCGGGAACCAGCTAATATATGTTTTTATTTATTGTCCTACCGGCTAGAGTTCCTGTAACACAGTAATAAGTACATAATTCATAATTTTTTAGAGTTCAATAATGTAAACTCATTGTTTTCTAATGTAAACGATAACTGCGACATCTGTGTTTTCATAACAGAAACATTACAAGCTAATACAGGACAGGACAAACAGCACTAAGCAATGTTTATGCTATATGAAAACAGATGTCGCTAGTTGTAAATGTTGACTTTTTTTTATTTAAAAACTAGCTGGCACCCATGACTTCGTCCGCGTTGAAAAAGTAGTCTTGTTCCGTACTTCTAAATGTTTATCTACCAAGTTTTATGAAAATCAGTTAATTCGTTTAAGAGTTATGGAGGAACATACATACATATATAATACCTACACTCAGATTTTATTTGATTGAAAAGTACTGAATTGTTATCTCATCAAAACATCAGTCTCTGCCCTATGCAATCTACGCATCAAGCCACTGTCTATTTATTAAATAATTTTCAATTTCTTTTCCCCGGAATAAAAATCTTTTAGTTTTTGTTACAATTTATTTAAAAAAAAATTAAAACTCCTCCACAATCTTGAGTCATAAAAGTAACTAGTTAAATGAATATAAAAATAAGATTAAAATTAGGTACAATAATGAAAGGAACTAACACATGGCACAAAACAAAATAAGGCCACAGAAGCATTTAATTAAAATTTCGCTAAGACTATAGATAGCAGTCTGTTATTACACAATAATGTCGGGAACAATTACAAAAATATCCCCTCTTATTTTTATTAACACCTCTTTTAACATTTATTACATTTGAAAATTACAATAATCACAGAAATTGATCACAAGGTATAAAAAAAAACTACATCAATCATACAAAATCATACAAATCTGGCCATTCAACCATTAAGGATGGTGGTTATTCACATTCCAGGAAACACATACACTCATAGACACTAGAATGAACACATACATAGATGGAAGCAAAATGAAAGATACTGTATTTTCCCAACAAGTCTTAATATATAAAAGGCGATGTGTGCGTCCTATAGACTCCAAAAGCGCTGAACCGATTTTGATGAAACTTTCAGACAATCTTCAGATTAGTCAAGCAGGTGTTCCTGTGAAGGACGCGGACGAAGTCGCGGGTATATACTAGTAATCAAAACTATATTCATGAGTAAATATTTATCTCTAAAATTACAATTCAAATATTCAACACATGTAATAAGAGTTGAAAAAATGTAGTCAAATTATTAATAAAAATACTCACTCATTTTTAACGTTACAAATTGTCCTTTGAGCGACTGAATGATAGCGAGTTCATTGGACTCAGTATATACGGTACATAATATGCGGATAGTGAATCACTATCTTTCTTTTTGCTTCCATCTATGATGTTATACAGAACAAAATTTATTGTTATACAGTGAAACAGATAGTTGTTATAAGCAATATTAATTTGTTATAGGGATCTCACCCTTTTGGAGTTGTAATCAATATATCATTATAACCGTAGTCATTAATATCTTGTTTCTACAGTAATTTTAACAAATATCAATAGACAACTGACCAGAATAGAAATTGTATTGTTGAAATTTGGTCTGAAGATTTTAAGTTCTGTTTTAAAATAATAATTATAAACAAACAAAGACATTATACTTTGTACATAGTTATTATACTTAGGTAATTTTTCAGCTAAATCTATTTGCTATAAAACAGCTCAGCTATAACACATTTTCTAAGTACATACTTGGCTCATTTTATAAACAACATTCACATATCTTTTTACTGAAATAACTAACTACATATTAACAAAATGCAAAAATTGTTTAAAATTGAAATATTTTTTGCTAAATTGTTGTGGATTTAATGCAAATTTGATTTAAAACATGTGAAAACATATACATACATATATGATTTGTATTGAAAGGATTGTAGATGAGTCTGTTAAAAAACTATATTATTTAAATGTATAAAAAACAAAGAAAGGCATTTTACCTCATTTAAAATTACATTTTTTTTTATTTCTAGGCTTAGGTCTATTCTTTGTTTTATAGCATCTTTTCTTTTTTAGTTAATGAAACTAGTTTACGTTAAATAAAATATGTTAAAATAGACGAGGCCTTCGGACGAGTGGTTAGGATGTTTGCCTTAACGCTCCGTCTCAGGGGTAGAGGATTTGATTCTCGGCAGAGCCAACTTTGGGAATGAAATCTGCGTAGTTGACTCTGATCTGGAATTTAGTGGCAGGGCACACGTTTCGAGTCATTTTGGCAGCCGATTTGACGTCATTACCCCCCTCAGCTACACAAGAAGCGTTGTGCGAATTTCGAATGTGAGTAGAAAAAAAACGTAGCAGGCAAAAAGGGGCGACAGTTTCTTTCAAGAGTCGAAACCCGAAGCATTTTGTTTACACTAGCCGATAGTTATACTGTGTCACGATAAATTGAATTCTCGGATTTGAGAAACTCTCCTTGTGTAACTGAGCCTTTATGGAAGACCACCGTGAACGGCAAGTGAGTAACAACCCTTTGCCCTAAACGCTATCCTTAATTCTACTATGAGGCATTGCTGCTTGTGTTATATCTATAGGTGGCAGTAGCCAGCTACCATCGAATGGACCGTCAGCCTGTCCTTCAACCTTACCATAAAAAAAAGTTAAGGTCCATACAAATCCTAATTCTCAGTTTTGTCTTCACTGAACTGAGATGAGATCCATGTTAATGCCCATTTCAAATTTGTCAACATGTACTTCAAGGCTTTAGTCCAATGTTCTTCAGAATTAAATTGAATTTTAATCGAGTAAGAGTGAGGAGGTGAGGCTTTATCTTCGATCTTTCCTTTATCTATTCTATATGGTAATAGAAATCCTGTATCACCCTTTTCCACTTGTTCCTGAAACTGTTGGAGGCAGTCCAAAAACGCAACCATCGCCGCATCAAATTTAGTGTCCCAGAGGAAACGGAAACCGCCCGAACCATACAACGGCAACACTTTCTGGTCTTCCAAAACTTCAACGTAGGAATGATTGCCGTAAGGTACGAGTCTGTAGCGTTGAAAGTTGAAGTTAATTTTACGAGCCAGAGAATAAAGTAATAAGACAGTTTGACCCCAAGCCGCATTTATTTCCGACCAATCGACCGGGGCGCTCGGTAATCTACCCAATCTGAAATTATTTATAATACCAAATTTTCCAGAGTCAGATATGTGGAAAGTGGCCTTGAAGACATTAGTCTTTTTCAGTTTCTCCAACTGAGTCTGCGTATAGGCTAACTGGCACTCGTAGAATTTCATTTGTTCCTCGGTGAGCATCAGATCTTTGCGGTACCTTGTGTATTCCCGCCAGTAAATGTCTTGCTCTTTCTCTAACCTCTCTTTCTCTCTCTCTTGCACCTCTATCTCGTCTTTCATTGCTTTCTCTTCTCTTTGCAAAGCGGATAATTCTTGTAAAAGTCGCGTCTGCTCCTGTTTCCAATCATCCAATTCCTTTTCTAAGCCTTCCAAGTTCAAGTCCTCCTTATCGTCTTCCAGTTTCTTTAGATAATCATTATAATCCTTCCATTCGGCCTCAGTAAGCCTCAACTGATTCTCCATCAGTTCCAAAAGAGTGTCTGTACATTCGTCGCAAAGTGGATGGTCAACGTCGGAATTGTTCGATAAACAGTCAAACAATGTAGCTTTTACCTGCACTTGGTGACCAGCCGTAGTCATCTCCCATCCATCCGATATGACCATGAAGCCGTTGGCTCCGTTGCCAGATTCCGTGATCTTGAAGGGTGGTACATAGTGATCTAGACTTGACGATTGCAAATCTAAATCAGCTTCGTTGTTGCGTCGTATTTGTAGGGTCAAATCTGCGACCGTATGCTCACCTAAGTTGTTAAGGGACTCGTCCAACTTCAACGGCTGAAGACACCGCTGACACGAGAAATTAACGAAAGATTTTGATTCACTCATTGTGTTTTTGTAATGTCCATTCACTTCACAATTGCGTCATAAATGTTTGGATGAGCGTATGTACTTAAAAAAATCACTTGTATTATGTTACTGATAAAAGTTCAATTAGTCATTTATTTTTCTTTTACGCAATGCTTAAGTTAATTGCAATTTCAATAATAATAAGCAAAAACTTTCTAAAATATAATATAAACAAAGAAACTTGGAAATCGCACAGACTAATAGTATTATTAGGGACATAAGGACATAAACATAAATATACTCCTGGGTATAGAGTATATCAAATGTATATGGCATAGAACAAAGATGTAAGGTTTATAAGAAGACAGAGTCCATCATCCTTACTACTTAATATTTAAATACGAAAACTTGTGAGGATGGAATGCGTTTGTTTTCACGCAAAAATGGCTTAATGAATTCGGATGACCCATCATCCTGCCTTCAATGTCCAGGCTTGCGTCCGCAAAACAATAAGTTAAAATGATTATTATCAACCATTTATTTGTTTCATTAAAAATTAAACTTGTTAAAAAAAAAATTTGAGGGGAAAATAAAATAAAAATATTAATTATTTTCAATAATTTTAATTCACATTTCGGACTAGATTATAATTAATTAAACAGAACAGCACCTAAATATTGTTTATAAGTACCTAGCTATAATTACAAAATTTATGAAAGTAGGTACCTAGTTTTTTTTTAAACTTAGGTAAGTATATTTAAGTATAATGAAAAATATTTCGATTTGCTTCATTTTTTTGTATATTAACAGGACTTATAATATAGGAACAGTATTACGAGAAACGTAAACGAGGAAATACTTTATTTTTTTATGATTATTAAAAAACTAGAAACTAATACATAGTAAAACTAATAGGCAAATATTAAAACTTTGACGAGCAATATAGGTAAGAAGGTTTTTTATAATTTTTAAATTTATTGTAACCACTTATTAAAATAATTATTGGTTATAGTATTCGTCATGCCGAATCACGTGGTTATTAATTAGTTTTTCTTAATAAATACACAGAACATTATTTTATATTGCTCGCCACTTGTCAGTAGACGTACATTTTGACGTCGTTATGCGGCCTCCACACTCTCGCGAAGTTCCTCGACGAAGTATTCGAGAAAGTTGACCGAGCACGAAGTGCGTCGCTACACACTCGTTCAACTTCGCGAGGAGCTCATTCGCGTTGCATATATATTATAAGTTACTCTATGTACGCGGCTTCGAGTCCTTTGACTCGGGCGCAAAAATCGACAACAAGTGGAAGTAGCACTAGGCGAGGTAAAGTTGGACGAAGCATGGCGAAGCGAAGGCGAAGCCTCGCCCAACTTCGCGAGAGTGTGGAGGCCGAGTTAGATATACTGTCAAAAAAGTGTAGAAATTAAAAAGTGGCAAACTACATTATTGCCTGTCCAATTCTCCATGTAGTTGAGAAGAAACAGACAACACTACACTATTGCCACTTTTTAAGTTAGCTACACTTTTTTGACAAACTATAGCATTTAGAGAAATATTTTTTTTTTTTTTTACAATACTGCTTATAATAACTAATCTATTCTTGCTTCGTCCCTCCTAAAAAAGATTACTTATAGAAATAAAATTAAAACAATTGTTCAAATAAAACTGTTTTAAGTTGTAGTCCATAGACTATTAATATGTCTAAATCACAATTAAATCAAATATATTTTTTTATCTTAACTTGTTTATGTCTCTATGGCCTCTATATGGCAATACTGGTTAATGGCGCGAAAATAAAATTAATACATTCCTTCAACTTTTAAACTGCATTTAAGTTATTTGCATTGACTATTAATACGTCTAAATCACAATTCAATCAAATATATTTTTTTTATCTTAACTAATTTATGGCTCTATGGTCTCTATATGGCAATACTGGTTAATGGCGCGAAAATAAAATTAATACATTCCTTCAACTTTTAAACTGCATTTAAGTTATTTGCATTGACTATTGATACGTCTAAATCACAATTCAATCAAATATATTTTTTTTATCTTAACTAATTTATGGCTCTATGGTCTCTATATGGCAATACTGGTTAATGGCGCGAAAATAAAATTAATACATTCCTTCAACTTTTAAACTGCATTTAAGTTATTTGCATTGACTATTGATACGTCTAAATCACAATTCAATCAAATATATATTTTTTATCTTAACTAATTTATGGCTCTATGGTCTCTCTATGGCAATACTGGTTAATGGCGCGAAATTTCATGGCGCGCCGCCATGGAGATAATGGGCGGGATCTTGAAGTTGGTAATACGCGTTTGGTAGAAGAGCTTGAGCCAATCCACCCTGTGGACCTGCGTACTGAGCTGACATCAGCATATTTTCACTGAAACGTTTAATTTATACTTATTACAATTCTATAATTTCATTTTTACATTAAAAAGTCTCTTTTCTCTTTTACTGTAAGCGGTCGCGGAGCTTGGAAGAATTTCGTACATTATATTTAAATAAATTTTCTAAAAATTTTATATTTAGTTAATCAGTAACAATTTCAATTAGATTTTTTTTTCTACCTAAAATTTTTTTATATAAATTCTCACTTTAAAGAAAAAAGTTTGTAACCACTGTCAGAGGACAAGTAGGTCATGTACGAAATTCTACTTGCTCCGCGATCGGACTATAGTGATGTTGGAATTATACCTCTATGATAGTGATAGTATAGTAGTGTCTTACTACCTCATCATACTGAGTCCGTACACGACTGAGTCCATTGAACTCAGTCTTGCATAATTTGAAATTTCAACTAATAATATTCAACGTGTTCAATATTGAAATTGTAGTTGTATGTAGGGATGAGTATTTAGATTTATGAGTTTTATAAGGCACATTAATTGACGATAACGTAGTAAGGGTGTAAGTATTCAATTCTCGGCATCCTCGAATTGTAGATAATTTCGTAAATTAAAAGTACAGTCCTGTTCTGTTCTGTTCTGTTCATATTTATTTGCTTTCGGCAATAAATTTCGGCAATATGTATGTACCTACTTATTCTCTGTGTTTTCAGTAAAATGTTACTAAGAATTCATTGGTTTTAATTTTTTTAATAATAATAGTTATGTAGGTTGTGCTACAAATACACATTTGAAAGTAAATAAATATCTATATTAATAGTTGCATATGGATTTATGAATGATCGACGCTTCCTTATAAAACTCACAAGCGAAAGAACGTACCGTATCTTTCTATTTGCTTCTATCTACGAACGTATCCTTGTATATGCGACTGATAAAATAATCTACTGGAAAAAATGCTTTTGTGAAATATGACGCACAAATCGTATGTAATTCCAAATTATTATTTTTATTTCTTTGAAAACCAAGGCACTTATGTTTAGTTAAATTTTTTGTTAATACATTGACCGATGACGACGTTTTAAAAATCAAATAAATTTATATTATGGGTGTCAAAAACAAATGTTCTATTTCTATACGCTGACCCTTCGTATGTGTTTTTCATGGGTTCGGTACAGATGTCATTAGTGGTCATTTATCAATTTGTTACAATGGGTGACAAAAACTGAAGACACATGTAGCAGTATTTTTTTTTCGAAACGGCTCTAGCGGTCGGTTGCCTTTGTTTTTAAATACTTTTTTTTAATTAACAAATCTCTACTCTGAAATGCATTTTTTGTAATGCAATGCAATGCATTTCACTTGCATAGGTACTGACTTGAAATTTAATGTCTTATTATTCACTACCTAACTATTTCTTGTACCTAAATAAGACAAGAATAAGTCGTAAACGGTAAGTGATAGAAAAAAAATTATTGGACAAAAAAGATAGGAAATTTATTTATCTACAATAATGGTTTTTACCATTTTTGGCCTCAAGTACACGGTTACAAAGATATAGGCCGAAACGGTTTGAACATTTCCTATTTAGGAATCTAAGTAGAGAGCTCGTGATCACACTACGCTAAATTGATTTCTAAATCGAAGATATAGAGTTGAAAATGGATCTCAATTGAATCCAATCTGTTCTAACTGCGATCACACCTTTCGATTTCCTAAATTGGATACGTTCAAATTGTATAGTGTGGAAGCCTTTTTAGGGTCAGTAGGTGATACTGATCCTATTTAAAAAATAATAAGAGTAGTAATTTAGTGCAGAAGAAAATTCTCTATTGTCTGTACACTTCGGCCGTTTTGGAAACCAAAGGTTCGAAACCAGTTTAGAAAACAGAATTATTATTCTTTTTTGGAAACCTGGTTTCGAATGAAGAAAAATAATTCTGTTGTCTAAACTGGTTTTCAATGGAGAATATAAAATCTTTAGCCACTAGAACAAACGTGTCGTCAAACACAAAAACTAGATAAACAAACATTACATAAAAAAATCTAAGTTTCAAAATCCGGTCTCAAGTAACATAAACAATAAACTTTGGAAACAAAGAAATATTGTTTTAATTATTGTAACATAATCTTTGAAGTATAGGTTTATACTTTTGTAGGTGTACAGTCGGCCGCAAAAGTCGATAAACACATTCAAAAGTGCAAAACACCTGAACACTCAACGCGCCATAAGTCATTGTCACGACTAGAGAACAAAATAAACTTCACGTATGTACAAAGTACAAACGATCGTAAAAAACTTCAGTAAGTAAGTAACACTAGAGATCAGTGGTAAGTAAGTAAGTTGTTTTGCACTTTTGAATGTCGCTGCTTAAAAACTACAGGGCTATAAAACAAAAAAAAATCAAGAAATGATTTTATTGCAAAACTACAATCACCATCCTTCATATTGTATGTTGCAAAGAGACTTATGGTTGTTTTATTTAATCTTTAGTATATTTTGATATTTTTTTTATATTCAAAAGTAACTTAACTTATATGCTTATGTCTTTATGTCTTTTCTAGTATTTCATTTATTATAAAAGTACTTAGAACATTTAATGCTACTTAAAAATACACTTCTAATGACGTATAACATGCATATATTTGATATAATTATATTTAATAGGAAAAGTGTAATTTTGATTTGTGGCCCTTTAGTTTTTAAGCAGCGATGTGTTAATCGACTTATGCGGCCGACTGTACCTACAATTTAAAAGCGAGAGTGTCAAAGAAATATTTGCTACTTCCATAGGGGCCATTGTTTTGATTTCTATACAAAGCCTTTGTTCTCATACTCCCGTGACGTTCGAAAACAAACCTCTCTAGAGTCATAATAATTTCAAGGTTGCGAATGAACCGACGAACGTGCCTGTTGCTTCGAACTTCGAAAATTGGTTCAGTGAACAAATTTGTATTTTTACTGATTTCTAAATAAAAACTCTTTTTAACAAAAAAAAAACCGACTTCACAAGCCGTTTTCTTACGGATGCCAATGTTACAACTGGACCAAATTGGACCAAATGGGACCACACGGGAATCACCGGCTTTCAAATGAAAAAAAGAACCATCAAAATCGTTTCACTCAGTCGAATGTTATGAGCTAACAAACATTTAAAAAAAATACAGTCGAATTGACAACCTCCTCCTTTTTTGGAAGTCGGTTGAAAAGGAGGAGGTTCTCAATTGGACTGTATTTTTTTTTCTTTTTTTATTTCATACATTTCTTTCATGCTGTTTTAACTAATGGATAGAGTGGTTCTCGAGGAAGGTTTTAGTTTTAATATATCATTACTTTTATTAATTACTAGCTGGTGCTCGCGACTTCGTCCGCGTAGAAAAGTGTAAAACGCCATCAACCGTATTTTGGATAGATCGCGCTATCTCCAGGGCCAAGCCACTAGTATTTACTTTTATTTTAGATTTCCCGTAAGAATGAAGCATTTTCCCGCGGTTAAAAGTAGCCTATGTTCATCACGGATAATGTCGGCTTCTAATGGTAAAAGAATTTTTCAAATCGGTCCAGTAATTTCGGAGCCTATTCTATACAAACAAACAAACAATCAAATCTTTCCTCTTTATAATATTAGTATAGAGTAATGGCCCGGACGCAAAACGGCGCCCGGTCCATTAGAACAAATTCCCAAATTGCCTAAAATGTGACTACGCCTGAATCCCAAATAGATTGAATTTTAAGTCGACTGAATCCTAAATCGACTGAATCTGAAATCGACTAAATCCCAAAAAGACTGATTCCCAATTCGCCTGAATTCCAAATTGCTTTAATTTTTTAATTACTAAGGTAAGGCAGCACATTTTTTTTTTAATTTTTATATTTATTTTTTTTCCATTTTGCAATTGCAACTTTTCAAGTAACAAAATTGGATTTTGATAAACAATAAACATGCATAAGCATAATTTCTAATAATATTTTCAATTTTCAATCTTCAAATTTTCAGGCAATTTTCAGGTACTAAGGCATTTCGGATTTCAGGCGAAATGGGAATCAGGCAATTTGAGATTTGGTTGTAATTATTTGTAATGGGAAAGGCAATTTGCATTTCAGGCGAAATGGGAATCAGGCAATTTGAGATTTGGTTGTAATTATTTGTAATGGGAAAGGCAATTTGCATTTCAGGCGAAATGGGAATCAGGCAATTTGAGATTTGGTTGTAATTATTTGTAATGGGAAAGGCAATTTGCATTTCAGGCGAAATGGGAATCAGGCAATTTGAGATTTGGTTGTAATTATTTGTAATGGGAAAGGCAATTTGCATTTCAGGCGAAATGGGAATCAGGCAATTTGAGATTTGGTTGTAATTATTTGTAATGGGAAAGGCAATTTGCATTTCAGGCGAAATGGGAATCAGGCAATTTGAGATTTGGTTGTAATTATTTGTAATGGGAAAGGCAATTTGCATTTCAGGCGAAATGGGAATCAAGCAATTTGGCATTTGGTTGTATTGTAATGGACCGGATGCATAAAAACTTTATAAAATTACTTTTACAAAGTTACGCAGACGAAATCGCGTACAACAGCTAGTGTTTTTAATACATAATATAAAGTAAATAAAATTACAATACATGTATATACTTAACTTACGTTCTGTTAGGTTGTTGTGACGGTCGATCTCTTTGTCGACGATTTTTAAACCAATTAGACACTTGAGTCAACGTCAGACCAGTCTTCTTGGCGAGAGCTCGCTTCTCTTCAGGAGTTGGATATCTGAATACAATAAAAAATACTAGCTGGTGCTCGCGACTTCGTCCGTGTTGAAAAGTATAAAACGCCATCTACCGTGGAATGAATGGGTTGTTGCAAACTGTCATACTATTTGTTCTACGATAGAACGATAGAACAGTTTGGACAAAAAATCGCTAAAAATATCACCAAGCAATTGTCATATTAGTCGCTTCACCGATTCTGGATAGATGGCGCTGTCAAGTGTATCCCGGACCAAGCCGCTAGTGTTTACTTTCATTTTAGATTTCCCGTAGGAATGAAGCATTTTCCCGCGGTAGAATCTAGTCTCTAGTCCCTTTTGACGGCGCCATATGCCGTAAGCGAGGAGAACTCACTGTCACATTTAAAGTGGAAGTTAGCCGTTGCAAAGCCCACGCTTTGCAATTGGTTTCGGCCAATTTTGAACTCCGGCGGCGTCTGTCTGTTCGTGATAAACTCAAAAACTACTCCACCGATTTTTATGTTTTTTTCACCAATGGATAGAGTCGTTCTCGAGGAAGGATTTAAGTACATAATTTACAAAGTTACGCGATCGAAGTCGCGGGCAGCGGCTAGTAAAATAATCCAAGTAAGTAGGTATATTTCCCAATAACGTTCAAAAAAGGAATAATTTCAAACACGTTAGTTTATAACAAAAACAACAAAAAAACATCAATTTGAGAGCTATACGATCCCAAAAACAGACATACAGACACAGATCTGAGGTTAAAAATAAAGAGAAAAAGATAAACTTACTTATTTCTAAAATAACAGTCTCTCAACGCGTTTCTGCTTTTCTCTTTGAAACAGTAAATTGTTTCTTCGCCGTCCCATATGGTCTTTGGCAGCGGATATTTCTTCCTCAGTCTATATTTATCGACAGCACCTGTGTTTGAAATAACTCTTTTTAACAAAAAAATAAACGACTTCAAACCGTCTCACGGTCTTTCCTCATGGATGCCATTGTCACAGAACTGAACCAAATTGGACCAAATGGGACCACACGGGAAGCACCAGGTTTCAAATAAAAAACAATCATCAAAATCGTTTCACCCAGTCGAAAGTTATGAGGTAACAAACATTTAAAAAAATCGCGTCTGGTCCAATACAACCAATTCCCAAATTGCCTGAAATGTCAATACGCCTGAATCCCAAATATGAAGATTGAATTTTAAATCGACTGAATTCTAAAAACTCCTTTTTTGGAAGTCGGTTGAAAAGATTTATAATCCAATTATAAATCTTTTTTTTAAATTTTTATTGGTATTGATATTTTTTAGTATCGGTTCATTCGTAAAAATATTGAAGAATTCATGAAAAAAATTGGGTATTGCTGTGTCATGGACCCGTGTGTTTTACGTATAAATACATGTTAAAGATTCGATCCATCCGTTTGACAGATAGACAGACACATACGTCAATTTTTTCTTACCAAGGATAAACAGTATAAAAGTATAAACAGTCAATACGTAGAGGTATTAAACGAATTTGCCACAGGTACTTAATAGGTTTTGTTAAAAAAATATTTAAAAATAGAACAAACTATTATTATTATTACCCAATGGCCTGCCGCGAACCTTCTCGGCTTCCTTATAGTGAGCTTTGAACCATAGCTTCTGTAGTGCACTGTGGTGTCGTGGTGGGAACGAATGAGCTTCCAAAATCGAATATAATTCTTGAAAAACGCCTCTATGGTACGCCACTAGAGCGCGCGCTCTGAAATATAATCAAAGTGTTTGTCTAGCTGGCCAGTATTAATCATACATACATACATCATATTATACACAAAAAAAAAACAGTGGCACTCCGAGAGTGAAAACTTGAACAATTACGTGTGTATTTTTTGAATCGTCAGGAATTATGATTATGTATGTATGTGATTTTTTTAAATTAGAAACAAGTCTTTTACAAGAACAATCTGTGGGTGACTTATACTCAAAAAATGTACAATGCCCTGCGCATCCAGTATAATACATACAAAATAATGCCTTCAGAATGCTATTGAGGCTGCCAAGCTATTTTAGTGCTTCAGAAATATTTGCCCAAAATCATATAGATGATTTTTACGGTATAAGATGAAAGAGGGTGGCGTCCCTATGACGGCACAAGATACGTGGCAGTACCAATAGCTTTCTGGAAACAATTATAGATAATGTCGACTGTACTTTTGTATTAGTGGCAGCGGCGAATTCATATTCATACATGCGAAAGGTGAATTCTTTGTAGGTATTTAAAAAAATATTGAATTCCCACGTGCGAGTGGAGCATAACTCATTATAGCGTGCTCCATAAGAACCTAATAAGTAGGCACATAAGAAACAATTTTAGTATATCATTTTACATCCATAATTGCTTGACATGACATCAATATAAATGAGGTAGGCTCACTGGTAATGTGATAACATAACATAGATAAAATGATTGGTCTCGCTGCACTCGACTAGATACGGCCCTACCAAAATACAGTCTACGTTTCTCGCTGATAACATAGCTTTCTATTGGTAAAAGATTTTTTAAAATCATTCTAGTAATTTTTGAGTTTAAACATACTAATCTTCTCTATTTATAAAATACGTATAGATTAATTTATTTTATACACATTATACACAATCATAACAGTGGAGGTACGAAAATCCGATTTTCAAATTCATTCCTTTATCAGGTCGTACACTCTTACTACTTTTTGAAACTAAAGCACTACGTACCTCAACAAAGTCTCATTTCCTCTGAACAGCTCGCTAGTAGGCAGACTCCATAAGAACGCAGTAAGTTTCTCCACATCATCCCTCTGCAGTAGCACCTCACAAATGCACAGCACTTGTTCCGAATTGAAATTAAAACATCTCCGCATATTGTTCTCGTTGTCGGCGAAATACGATTGAGAAACTCTTTCTCTGTCCTCATTTGTAATATTTTCGAACGTACCCGTATTCATTTTTAAATCCTGCGCTATAGGTTTGTTCTCATTTTGAACGCATCCTTTTTGGGCGTCATAATAGGCTGAACGCGTGTTGCGATCGTTGCCTTCGACGTGAGAAAAAAAACCGTCGCTCGTGTGCGGAAGTTTGAGTTCGAAATTTGAATATTTCTTATTCCTCTGTGGAGTCATGTAATTGTTGTCGAACATCTTATTGCTCTCTTGCAAGTATATAATGTCCTTCTTGTCGTCAACTCTTGGCGATTTGAGTTTGCACGAGAAATACTGTTTCTCCTCCATGTCTGTTTGATTGTAAAAATTACCATTATGCCCTTCGTAGGGGAAAGGTGGCAATGAGGCTTCAGATTCGTTTGTCATATCGCTAGAGGGGCTCATGCGATCGGAACATGGCTCCATGTTGGATGATTTCATTACAAAATATTTAAACTATTTTCATATCTGCAACGAAGTAATGACATATGGCACTTAAAACCGTAGGTATATTTTAATAGGTATATATATAGTAAGCGCCTCATTCACCATCTGTCAAGTAGGCTAGTGTCAATTAAGTCACCGGTAACCAGGGATAATGGAGCTCATATACCTACCTTTGTTTGTGCAGTGAAAGTCGCAAACATTAAAAAGAAAATAATGAAAAAATAGCCTATTTATGGATGCATTAAACCGAGTAATTTAATAAAACATAAAAATATTTCTAAAACTAAGTAATTCACGTTTTACTTGTAGCTGGTGAAAGAGGCCCTAAGTATAATTAAATAGACTGAAAAATAAATAAATAAGTGGTTGTCTATTAAACGATTATTTATAAATAAATGATAAAAGTTAACACTAGATACTTTTAAAATTCCGTTTTCGCGTCGGCCGTCGGGTGTTAAAAATAATTATGTATTAACACAACGTCACTAAAGTAACGCTGCAACCTGACTAATCTATTTACAAGTGGTTTGTAAGTGAGCATATAAAATTTAAATTTCTTTCCGACTCTGGTTAAAAATATAACGACGATTGTTATGAAAATACACAAAGTTTAACCCGAAGACCGGACAAACTCTGTAAAAACATCCACATTATAACATTATTCGTTGTCTATTTAAATTTTGGTTATATCATTAACTAGTTACTGCCCCCGGCTTTGCTGAGGTGCAATTTTTTTTAATAAAAGTCTATTTCTGGCCGATGCCGAAGCCGATAATCGGCTATCGCCATGACAGGTGACGCTACTAGCGTTTTTCCATACAAATGTAATCCCCTGTTTTCTCCCTGGATAATCCATCTAGAGCAAAAATTTTTTGTTATGAAATCTAGGTCTGCTAAAGCTATATTTTTTTTTCCACAAACTAATTACATCAATACTAATAATAAATCTGTAGGGATCGGTCATGGAGTAATCTACTTTATTTTCAGAAATATCGTGTATATAGGCTCTATACATGATACTGAAACTAAATTGACCATTTTTACAATTTTTTCTGTATGTATGTATGTTCCTCCATCACTTTTAAACGAATTGACTGATTTTCATGTAACTTGGTAGATAAACATTCAGAAGTACGGGACACGTGATAGGCTACTTTTTATCTTTTTTAAGGCGGACGGAGTCGCGAGCAACAGCTAGTAAGAAAATATGACTTCTCAAAAATCGTAATAAATGACCTTTTTATGACACACTAATCAGACGATTATAAAACAAATTTGAAAGACTTTTAAGATAAAAAAAAATAATAGGGACAGAGATTCGTTCTTCTTGAAAATATTCGATAGGCTAATTTTTAGAGGAGAAAACAGGGGAATACGAAACCTCGATTTAATCAAAAATTTTGTAGGTATAATCGGCCTGAGCTGTATTTGTCCCTATCGCACAATAGTTTCTTCAAATACATAATTTTCAAATTCTGCTGTACCCGCGTCCCCTCTTAATAGCTCTAAGAAATTTTGTTCAAGATTGGCTACAAGCTACAATTTTATTATTAACACTAGTTGGTGCCTGCGACTTCGTCCGTGTTAAAAAAGAAAAAGTAGCCTATCACGAGTCCCGTACTTCTAAATGTTTATATACCAAGTTTCATGAGAATCGGTTAATTCGTTTAAGAGTTATGGAGGAACATACATACATACAGAAAAAAATTGTAAAAATGGTAAATTTAGTTTCAGTATCATGTATAGAGCCTATATACACGATATTTCTGAAGACAAAGTAAATTACTCCATGACCGACTCCTACAGATTTATTATTAGTATTGATTGATGATGACTAGCTGGTGCCTGCGACTTCGTCCGCGTTGAAAAAGGAAAAAATAGCCTATACCTGTCGTAGGTATAGGCTGTAGACGTACAGGTCTAAATGTTTATCTGCCAACTTTCATGAAAATCAGTTAATTCGTTTAAGAGTTATGGAGGAACATACATATACATACATACATACTAAGCATACATACATACAATACCTACACTTACAGATTCATTATTAGTAGGTATTTATAAATGATTTTAAAACTTTAATTTCGACGCATTTTAAATCATCTGCAGAAGTTGAACTAGAGATTAACGCACTGACATTTTAGGTAAATAATTTGAAATTTAACGTAGCGCCATCGATTTCACCTTTTTTTTATTTAATAATACTTACTAATTTAGTGATTTAGCCTAAATATTCATTTATTATTAGCCTATTTATTAACTAACCGATTTTTAATTTATAAAAAATTTAAACAGAAGTAAGTAATGGAAGTTAGGTAATAAAGTCACAATAAATATTTTTAATTAAATATGTATGTTGCTACACATTAGTTAGAGGAATGGGTTTTTTATTTTAATTGATTCTATGTGTAGTTTTTTTTCCATTCCACAAATATTATTTAAAAACAAAATTCATTTTAAAAAATATTTTTACTACTTACATATTTAAAAAAAAAATAATGTTGAGAATTTTAATTACTTAGGTAAATAAAAAATAATCACAAAATATTACTCACGTTAATAACAGCTTTACAAATTACAATAGGTAACCTCACTTAATATATTGCACTAAATAATATCACTTCAATCACTAAGTTCTTTTTTTAATTAAAAAAAATAATTAAAAAAATTCCATCACCGCACACCTTCACACACCCTCACTAAACGAAATCCCGGGGTCAAATGACACAGGCTTTATTACCTCATTGCAATGGTGAATGGTGTCCATTTTCAAAGTACCGAACGAGACAGATAGAGTGTGCGAAAGAGACAGCGAATGAGGGCGGAGCTTGAAATTCAAACCGGGTGTTCCGTTCGATGTTTGAAAATTCTTTTTTTTTACCTTCACAATCGCTAACTCTTTTTATCAAAAAAAAAAAACTGATTTCAAACCGTCTCGTGGTCTTTTCTCATGGATGCCATTGTCAGAACTCGACCAAATTGAAATGGTACCACACGGGAAGCACCAGGTTTCAAATAAAAAAGGAATAATCAAAATAGTTTCACCCAATAGAATGTTATGAGGTAACAAAAAAATGAAAAAATAAACATATACGCGACGAATTCAGAGCCTCCTACTTTTTTGGAAGTCGGTTGAAAAGCTCACGCCTTTTGTTGGCAACATTTTTAATGTTTTTTTTAACGAAAGCCCAACATCTGAATGTAAGTAGATAAATGTATCCATGCTACCTAAATGAAGTGTGAAAGTATGTAACTCTGTCTGTCTAATCTTGTTTTGTTACCTTTAACGCATTAACTGCTCAATACGATAGTCGTGAAATTTTGCATAGGTACACGTTATCATGAATACAGGAAAGGACCTTTCATCTATTGTTTTTATTGTTTGTTTGTATAGAATAGGCTCCGAAACTAGTGGACCGATTTGAAAAATTCTTTTACGATTAGAAGCCGACATTATCCATGATGAACATAGGCTACTTTTTACCGAGGGAAAATGCTTTATTCCTACGGGAAAACTGGTAATAGGACAACGGGTAGTAAGAATTATCCTTCCGTACTTATCTTTTTCATATAACTTCTAAACGGCTGAACCGATTGGGTTGAAATTTTATATGGGTATTTCAATGATTTCCTGGATGATTTAAAAATACAATTGGACCCGGTAGGTGGCGTTGCTGTCGGCATGTCAACTACTAAACGGCTTAACCGATTGGGTTGAAATTTTGTATGTGAATTTAATGGTTTCACAGACATTATATTTTATAAAGTTACGCGGACGAAGTCGCGTGCAACAGCTAGTCCAGAATAAAGGCACTGTTCCTGAGGGATAATCTAAAAATTATAAAAAAAATTTAAGCGGCGCCACTATCCTAGTCTAGTCATAGATTTAGTATTACCACCGTATTGGTCCTAGTATAAAAAATCCGTGAAAAATTAAATAATAATTGATCGTGAAAACAGCATCAAAATCCTTTGGGTATTTTAGGAGGAATTAGTGACCATACAGACAGACAGACTAGCTGGTTCCTGCGGCCCGCGACTTCGTCCGCGTTGAACGTAGAAAAGTAGGTACCATGTCCTTTATGGTGTCCCAGGCTCTACATCTTAGATTTTAAAGTACTGTCCTCTAGCTCTGCAAAATCATAAATTAAACTTACAAGTTAATTAAACAATATAGGTAGGTACCTACAACAGACGATTTCATTTGACGACTCCGTTTCGCAGCAGGCGTCAATTAATTTCCCATTCATTCGGTTCCAAGTAAGAGAGCCGATTCCGTCAAACGACACCACAATATCAGTCTTTACATACTTAGAATACCAAGTCATACACAAACAAACATGGGAACAAATAGGTGCCTAGGTAATGTGAACATTACTTGGTTTTTTTTATAGATTTAAAATATTTTATTTATATAATTTACATTAATCTATACTAATATTATAAAGAGGAAAGATTTGATTGTTTGTTTGTTTGTTTGTATAGAATAGGCTCCGAAACTACTGGACCGATTTGAAAAATTCTTTTACCATTAGAAGCCGACATTATCCGTGATGAACATAGCATACTTTTTACCGCGGGAAAATGCTTCATTCCTACGGAAAAAAGGGGAATAGGACAACGGGCAGTAAGAATTATCCTTCCGTACTTATCTTTTTCACATAACTTCTAAACGGCTGAACCGATTGGGTTGAAATTTTATATGGGTATTTCGATGGTTTCCTGGATGATTTAAAAATACAATTGGACCCGGTAGGTGGCGCTGCTGTCGGTATGTCAACTAATAAACGGCTTGACCGATTGGGTTGCAATTTTGTATGTGGTTTCACAGACATTATATTTTATAAATTTACGCGGACGAAGTCGCGTGCATGCCTAGTGTGTGCTTTCATAGCTAATTAACTAAAGTATATATGTTATTGTAAATAAATAATTAAAAAATAATATGTACTTACTTACTTATTAAATATATCGATAAAAACTGGGAAATAAAAAAGTTTTGTTGTATTAGTTTTTCGGCTTACAAAACGTTTGAAATGAATGATCAAGTTACAAGTTTCTTTCATTCGACGCTCAGTTATTTCAATGTTATAATATAGTAATAACAATAACATACCTATTGACGGAATGCGCGGTCTCTTTGCAAAGCCAAATTTGTTTATACGCTATGTTGGTGGTCCTGTTCTAATTACCGTGATACCTTTAAGTTGGCGACAAATGGCGCCTTTCATAGCCGCCAGCCGCTAGCTAAATATCTGCATACTAAAACAATTGAAGACGTGAGTGGATGAAGGTGGTATGTCGCATAATTCCAATTTTGAATAAATCGAGGTTAAAATTTTACTATTAATTTTTGAGATACATAAGTCGCCACGGAACTGATTTTTGTACTAAATTATGATGCAGAGTTGTATAAACAACCTAAAATATTAATAGTATGATAGCAATTAAACACTTCTATCATTTAATTTAAAAAAAAGTGAACATAGCTCACTCTTCCATTGACAAAAGTAAACTTTTATGCACTCTTTGCTTTTTAAAATTAACCGTACATAACACCTTTTTCAACCTTTTAATTTTCCAAAAATGTCTTATAATAAATGGACGATCTTAAGGTCTATAATCATTCATAAGGACATATTCATTAACCCAAATGAAACGAAAAAACCCAAAAATGCGACATAACGCCTTCATCCACTCACGTCTTCAATTTTTGTCAATACTAATAATAAATCCGTACCTAAATATAGGTACCTATTGTATATATGTATGTTCCTCAATAACTCTTAAACGAATTAACTGATTTTCATGAAACTTGGTAGATAAACATTTAGACGTACAGGACACAGGATAGGCTATAACATTTTTCTTTTTCAACGCGGAAGAAGTCGCGGGCACCATCTAGTCTATACTAATATTATAAAGAGGAAATATTTGTTTGTTTGTTGATTTGTTGTTTGTTAATCTATACTAATATTATAAAGAGGAAAGATTTGTTTGTTTGTTGATTTGTTGTTTGTTAATCTATACTAATATTATAAAGAGGAAAGATTTGTTTGTTTGTTGATTTGTTGTTTGTTAATCTATACTAATATTATAAAGTGGAAAGATTTGATTCTTTGTTTGTTTGTATAGAATAGGCTCCGAAACTACTGAACCGATTTGAAAAATTCTTTTACCATTAGAAGCCGACATTATCCGTGATGAACATAGGATACTTTTTACCACGGGAAAATGCTCCATTCCTACGGGAAATCTAATATAAAAGTAAATCTAATAGCTGCTTGGCCCGGGAGATAGCGCCATTTATCCAAAATACGGTAGATGGCGTTTTATACTTTTCTACGCGGACGAAGTCGCGAGCACCAGCTAGTATATTATAAAACTAAGTCCTCCACCGCGTCTGTCTGTCTATTCGCGATAAACTCAAAAACTATTGCACCGATTTTTCATGCTGTTTTCACCAATGGATAGAGTGGTTCTTGAGAAAGGTTTTAGTAAACCAATTCACAAAGTAATGCGTGCAAAGTCGCGGGCAGCAGCTAGTATTATTAAAAACTCAACCACCGTGCGTTAGTGTATAGCAAAAACTCAAGAATGATAGATTTTATTATGATTTTATTAGATTTAAGATGATTTTTTATTAGATTTTATTTTTTATGATTGGATTAGATTAGATGAATGATTAGAATTGGAATAAACATTTATAAATATAAAAAAATTGCACACCGGGCGAAGTCAAGAGCGGGTCACTAGTTCTTTTCTTTATAGTTCTCGAATTGTAAATTAATTAAGTATTCGTAACGGTTAAGTTGACTTAGCAATTTTTTAAAATGTCATCAATTTTATCCATGTTTTATATGATTGTGATTATTAAGTTACAACAAAAGTGTGAGAATGAGAATCAAGTCTGACTAATGGTTTTTACTTATGTGTTTCGAAATACTTGTTGCTACACTACATTTCTGTTGTATTAACAAAAATATGTATTTATATTGTTCAATGAATGGAAGGAATATTATTTTTGTACTTACTAGCTGGCGCCCGCGACTTCGTCCGCGTTGAAAAATAAAAAAGTGGCCTAGGTATCCTGTGTCTTGTACGTCTAAATGTTTATCTACCAAGTTTCATGTAAATCGGTTAATTCGTTTAAGAGTTATGGAGGAACATACATACATGCATGCATACATACGTACAGTCGGCCGCATAAGTCGGCCTTGATTATCTCGGCACCTAGATATCCTCTTACGAGGATATTTTCTTGTGACATAATACACACAAACTTGGGCAAGTTCTTCCCAGTCAATCGTATGATTTCCAATTTCCATTCTCTCCAGATTGACTTGGAGGTGAATATTTTTCATGACAGCTTAAATCTATATAAAGGGAAACCCTCAAAGCTTAAAAGTATAGATTAACTGCTTTCATTTTGACATTTTATTCAAATAATATTATAATAATAATGTGATTGAGAAGTTACGATCTGGATTTATATATTTTTTTTTTATTATTATTATTACTTTGACTTGTATAATTAATTGAATATTGAGTGAATGATTTGCTTCTTGTCTTTGTATGTTATTGTGCTTGAATTTTTATTGTTTTGATTTAATTATTATTACTTTGTTTTTTTTTTCTAAATTAAACAATTAATTAATTTAATTAATTAATTAATAATTTAATTTAACAGAGACAATATTGTATAGCTGTTGATACCAGTAATTGGCGCACAGATGAAAACTTGTAATGTGTAACTTGTATATATGACTTGGTATTCTGTGTGCTGTTGGTGTTTCAATATAATAAATAAAATAAGTCGATTAACACATTCTAAAGTGTAAAACAACTGAACACTCAACGCGCCATAACAATATAAACTTCACGTACAAACGATCGTAAAAAGTCTAAGTCAAGTGGACCGTCAGCCTGTCTGTCGCCCTTAACATAAAAAAGTCTAAAAAGCTTCAGTAAGTAAGTAATTAAGTAAGTAAGTTGAGTGTTCAGTTGTTTTGCACTTTTGAATGTGTTAATCTACTTATGCGGCAAACTGTACATTCTAATAATACCTACACTTACAGATTTATTATAACGTGATTTTACACTAAGAAGTCAAACTCTATCCTCGCCTTAACACGGTACCATAATCACAACCCTTAAATCATTGCAATCGCGTTTAATAAATATGCTACAGTTTGTCTACCCTAAGCGTCAACACCCCCGTTTGGCGTCGACCAATCACATTGGCTTGTAACTCACCCCACGTTAAACTCTGACCAATCAGATCGCAGTTTAAAGTCAGGTGTGCTTGTAAAGGTGTTGAATTACAAGATTAGAGGGTAAGTTGGTAGATTAATAAAAAAATTCTTTGGAATTCTCCAAAACTAATAATACACACTTAGCTGACGTACTTATTAGACGTGGCTTCAAACGCGTGGGTTAATTTAAACTAATATTGTTAAGAGGTAGCTAAATATTTTTTACGCTAAGACAGGCTTACGGTCCATATTATATGATAGACTAGCTGTTGTATGTGACTTCGTCCGCGTAACTTTGTAAAATATAATACATTCGTGTCTGTGAAACCATAGAAATACACATACAAAATTTCAACCCAATCGGTCAAGCCGTTTAGTAGTTGACATACGGACAGCAGCGCCACCTACCGGGTCCAATTGTATTTTTAAATCATCCAGGAAATCATCGAAATAGCCATATAAAATTTCAACCCAATCGGTACAGCCGTTTAGAAGTTATGTGAAAAAGATAAATACGGAAGGATAATTCTTACTACCCGTTGTCCTATTACCTGTTTTCCCGTAGGAATGAAGCATTTTCCCGCGGTAAAAAGTAGCCTATGTTTATCATAGATAATGTCGGCTTCTAATGGTAAAAGAAATTTTCAAATCGGTCCACTAGTTTCGGAGCCTGTTCAATAAATACAAACAAACAAACAAATCTTTCCTCTTTATAATATTAGTATAGATAGCCGTGCACACAGTTTGTCTGTCTGTTTGTTAGCGATAAACTCAAAAACTCCTGCATCGACTTTCATGCTGTTTTCACCAATGGATAGAGTGGTTCTCGAGGAAGTATATAATTTACAAAGTTACGCGGGCGAAGTCGTGGGCAGCAGCTAGTATAGTGTATATAAAATTTCGTGTCACATGTTTGACGCCAAATGAACTCAATGTGTAATTTGCTCAATTTGGTCCAACTTAAAAGATAACATTGTTTTTATTTTGAACCCGAGCGAAGTCTGGAGCGGGTCACTAGTAGACTAATATAATAAAATATTAGAAAAAAACACCATTTGTTTTCGAGTAAAGACCCATCACATAATCCGATCTTTTACACAATAATCACAAACCATTTTTGGATTACAGAGAGATCTGATAACGTTTTGTCCTCACCTGGGATTACTTTAGTGAATTCGTTCACACGGAATTAAATATATTTTATCTTCCGTTTAGATTCAAAATTGATATTGGTATTTTTTTTGTAAATAAATCTTTTTTTCCGCGAGTGAAAGAAATGTCTACATAGTCCCTCATCATCATCATCATCTCAGCCGTAGGACGTCCACTGCTGGACATAGACCTCCCCCAAAAATTTCCAATTGGATCGGTCAGAAGCAGCCTGGATCCACAGTCGACCCGTGGTCCTTATTAGGTCGTCTGTCCACCTTGTGGGTGGACGTCCTACGCTGCGCTTGCTGGTCCGTGGCCTCCACTCGAGAACCTTCCGGCCCCAGCTGCCGTCGGCTCTTCGTACTATGTGCCCACTGCCACTCAACTTACTGATCCGACGGCTTATGTCGGTAACTTTCTTACGTCTACGGATCTCCTCATTTCTGATTCGATCTCGCAGTGTAACCCCGAGCATAGCCCTTTCTATGGCTCGTTGAGTCACACATTGGTCGAACACTTTTGTCTTGAGACACTGAGGAATTTTGGAGGAGAAGATGTCTCGGAGTCTCGGAGCTTCATAGTCCCTAATGTTTGTGAATAGTTTCAGTACTCATTTCCAGGGTTGGCCCTGTCGGGAATCAACCTCAGACAGAGCGATCTGACCACTTATACTTATCTGACCTTTCCAGGTGTCGAACTAGGTACCCTCGAGTCGAACTCTGACTCAACTGTCCTCGAGTCAGAGGCACTCGACTTTTCCCTATCATCAATCTATATACATACTAATATTATAAAGAGGAAAGATTTGATTGTTTATTTGTTTGTTTGTATAGAATAGGCTCCGAAACTACTGGACCGACTTGAAAAATTATTTTACCATTACAAGCCGACATTATCTGTGATGAACATAGGATACTTTTTACCGCGGGAAAATGCTTCATTCCTACGGGAAATCTAAAATAAAAGTAAATACTAGCGGCTTGGCCGGGAGATAGCGCCAGCTATCCAAAATACGGTAGATGGCGTTTTATACTCTTCTACGCGGACGAAGTCGCGAACACCAGCTAGTCAATAATAAATCTGTAAGCGTAGGTATTGTATGTATGTAATATGTATGTTCCTTAAACGAATTATTTGATTTACACGAAACTTGGTAGATAAACATTTAGACGTACGGGACACAGGATATAGGCACATTTTTCTTTTTCAACGCGGACGAAGTCGCAAGCACCACCTAGTATCTACTGAATATATCACGGCGTTATAAGACAAAAATTTATAGCGTACGTCATTGAACTAAATTCCTATTATTACAGTTCGATGGCGTAGGTACGTACTTACGCTAAATTTCATCAACTAAGTAATCCCTAACAAAATTCTGTCACCGCAATTCTAAACATGTATTGTTGCCTCATACGTGTCAAGCATCGGGTAATGGGCGTGTAATCATATTGTCGCATCTCACCCCCCGAAGTGACGGGGGTTAAAAATGCGCAATATAGGACTCCGCATTAACTATTGTCAACAATTTGATTGAGCGAGAACAGTCGTCTTTTGTTGGTTGCACTCAACAAGGTTGTAACTCCGTTTTGATTCGACCAAATATACCAATGGACCAACATTTAGGTAATTCCTAGTTCAAATAGATGGAAATTTGGTGTTTTGAAACAAAATCAATACAATCAATAAAATAAGTTTTTTAAATAAGAAAAGCTATATTAGTTTAAAGCCAAAACGTTAAATAAACTTATGGATAGTTCGCAATTTTTTGAATACAAAAGATTTTGTATTTTGTATTTGTACTTCTTTTGTAGCTATTTTCATAAATATGCTGCAGCACATTTTCATAAATTATAGCTTCAAGATTCAAACAAAAAAAACGATTCAAAATCGATTCATCTGTTTGACAGATACACAGTTGGAAGGACACACGCACACACACACACACACACACACACACATCAAACTTATAACACACCGTTTTAGCGTACGGTGTTGAAAAACATTTAAAAATAGAACAAACTTATTATTATTATTATTACCTAATGGCCTGCCGACATCGATGCCTGCCGCGAACCATCTAAATCACGTCAGCTTTCAAACAGAAAAGTCATCTGTTTAGAAGCTATTATGAAGCTATAGACAGACTCACAGATATACAGGTGAAACTTATAAGATATCTGTTCTGTAGGTGGTTAAGAATTGGGTGTTTGAATTATTATTTTTTTGTGATAAATGGAAAGATCATATATAGCTAAGTTTTATAACAAAACTATTATCTTTCATTTTTTTTTCGCAATAATTCAAAAGTTATATCAAAATAAAAATTAATTTTTGAAACCACTCACAACTAGCGCTTTTACAGTCACGGGATTTTTTATTTTATCAATTTTTAATTAATTTAAAAAATATATATTTTTTTAGTTTTTCGCGTTAAATATCAATATTATTAATAATAAAGTTTTAAACTACATAAAAAAAGCAATTTTTTTTTTTTCAAATACCCAATTGAGTTACAACCTACGTGACGCCATCCGGCCAAATGTTGGAACTATTGCGTATTCAGTTTGTATCCATACAATAGAGCTGTTCATTTCGCTCCCGGTCTGTTGTGCCCATTGTTACCAATACTCGTAACTGCGGATTAACGATGTCACGCCTTTGCTACGCCAACAAGAAAAAATATATATTGATAAGCGAAAGGACGGAATTTTGATTTTTTCAATTTTAAATATTTAAATTTTTTACGTGCTTCTCTTTACCCAATTTTAAATATTAGGTTTAGAGATAAAGAAAACTGATTTTGTAAGTTTCTTCGTATAATTTGGAGGGTTATTTTCAGGAAACTCTTACGTTCTTGAAATTTTAAGTTTTTTATTATTATTAGACTTTATTTGCCAAAAATCTTATTTGCGTTTGTGAAGTAAGTATCTAAGTAATGCACTTGACATTTTTAGGTATATAATTATGCTTAGATTTTACTTAGATAATATTTTGTAAATATATTGTTATTTCTATAGTTTAATGTTAATGTTTATAGAATAATTTCGGCTTTATATTTTTTATTATGCTTAAAACTATAACATAAGAGGGTACCAATGAAAGTAATTTGGATTAAAAAATATCTGTATATTTTCTAATCTGATAAGTCGTGTGCATGCTAGTAGTGTTTTATAAATAAAAATATTATATTCCCACTGCAGATCGCTTCCTTATAATATTCGTATGTAGCCAATATCGTAGTGAAAAGAGAATTCAAGAAAATTGTCGAAATTAAAGACAATGTTTACCTACTGCAAACACTCATTTCCGATTCCGCATAAAACTACATTGTAATTAATATGCTCCGTGTGAACAAATCCTACTGAAATGCAAATTTCTACAAAATGCTGCATCTGCAAAACTCGTCCACCGTGCGAAAATATATCCAATCCAACCGAACTGATGAAATAAATACAAAGATTAGTGACTCAGTTTATTTTTATTTTATTTTTTGAGAAATTTTCAAAAACTAAGTATGACAAAAACATGTTGTTACATGACAGGGCTCTATGAATGTGGGACTTTCTACTTCACTAAAACTCCCCTCGATATGGGTGTGATTCAGTCTTTATGGGACTTTGGAATCGTCACCGGACGTTGGGGCACCCAAGGCTTTTAAGGCACCCGGTCCTCTTCAAACTAACTTAATTATGAGGGACCAACTAGCCCTGTAAGGCCAATTATTGTACCTGTGGCGTTGTAGTGGATGAAAGGTCCTTCTTGCTCGGTGGCGTGACAGGTGTGCGTCGTTGTCATCCCCATAGAGCGCCGCGTTTTCTGCTATATTGACTCACTATCTGCCGTACTGTATCCAATGGCCACACTATCATTCAGTCGCACAAAGGACATGACATGAGGACACTGTTTAGAATATACGCAGTGGGGCAGTCTTCCTCTTCTTGCTCGATGGCGGGACAGGTGTGCATCGTTGTCATCCCCATTGAGCGTCGCGTTTGCTGCCGTATTGACTCACTATCTGTTGTTCCAATGGACACACTATCATTCAGTCGCACAAAGGACATGACATGAGGACACTGTTTAGAATATACGCAGTGGGGCAGTCTTCCTCTTCTTGCTCGATGGCGGGGCAGGTGTGCATCGTTGTCATCCCCATTGAGCGTCGCGTTTGCTGCTGTATTGACTCACTATCTGTTGTTCCAATGGACACACTATCATTCAGTCGCACAAAGGACATGACATGAGGACACTGTTTAGAATATACGCAGTGGGGCAGTCTTCCTCTTCTTGCTCGATGGCGGGGCAGGTGTGCATCGTTGTCATCCCCATTGAGCGTCGCGTTTGCTGCTGTATTGACTCACTATCTGTTGTTCCAATGGACACACTATCATTCAGTCGCACAAAGGACATGACATGAGGACACTGTTTAGAATATACGCAGTGGGGCAGTCTTCCTCTTCTTGCTCGATGGCGGGACAGGTGTGCATCGTTGTCATCCCCATTGAGCGTCGCGTTTGCTGCCGTATTGACTCACTATCTGTTGTTCCAATGGACACACTATCATTCAGTCGCACAAAGGACATGACATGAGGACACTGTTTAGAATATACGCAGTGGGGCAGTCTTCCTCTTCTTGCTCGATGGCGGGACAGGTGTGCATCGTTGTCATCCCCATTGAGCGTCGCGTTTGCTGCTGTATTGACTCACTATCTGTTGTTCCAATGGACACACTATCATTCAGTCGCACAAAGGACATGACATGAGGACACTGTTTAGAATATACGCAGTGGGGCAGTCTTCCTCTTCTTGCTCGATGGCGGGGCAGGTGTGCATCGTTGTCATCCCCATTGAGCGTCGCGTTTGCTGCTGTATTGACTCACTATCTGTTGTTCCAATGGACACACTATCATTCAGTCGCACAAAGGACATGACATGAGGACACTGTTTAGAATATACGCAGTGGGGCAGTCTTCCTCTTCTTGCTCGATGGCGGGGCAGGTGTGCATCGTTGTCATCCCCATTGAGCGTCGCGTTTGCTGCTGTATTGACTCACTATCTGTTGTTCCAATGGACACACTATCATTCAGTCGCACAAAGGACATGACATGAGGACACTGTTTAGAATATACGCAGTGGGCAGTGGGGCAGTCTTCCACTTCTTACTCAGTGGCAGGACAGGTGTGCGTCGTTGTCATCCCCATCGAGCGCCGCGTTTGCTGCTGTATTGACTCACTATCTGCTGTACTGTGTCCAATGGACACACTATCATTCAGTCGCACAAAGGACATGACATGAGGACACTGTTTAGAATATACCCAGTGGGGCAGTCTTCCTCTTCTTGCTCGATGGTGGGGTACTGTGCATCGTTGTCATCTATTTGATTGAATATATTTTTCGACTCTCTTTAATAATACGTGTTCAATATTGGAATTTTAGGGTCCATTTTCAAAAGCAAAGTCAGAACGTACCGTATCTATGTATTTGTTCGATCCATGTTCCATCATATTCTCTTTTTAGTGCATAATCTTTTTCATGGAGTCTAGTTACACAATAATTCCCACACAGGATGCAATTTTAATGTTACCATGTGATACCTCTTTATTATTTCCGTCTTATATTACATTTTAATTTGTTACCGCTAACGTCGCAATCCAAACTGATGTTATAAATGCGAAAGTCAGTTTGTTTATTAGTTTGTTTGCTTTGCTTTCACACGATAATATAACTACTCCAACCTATCATCATGAATTTTTGCATATATAAATCATGATAGAAAGTATTTTTATTTTAATAATAAAAATTCAACACCTGAAAAAATCCGTACTAATATGTATTAAAGAAAAATCTTCAAGAATAAAAAGACGTATCTTGTGATGTTGATATGCAGTTAGAGAACACTAAAAACGGATCACGATGTCATACTTTTAAATATAAATAATGCGGTGTCGTATTAATTTCAAAGTGAAATGTTTGACATTCCTATTTCATGCAACGTCTATCACAAGTGATGCGTGAAGTCTCATCTCAATATAATAATAGTTATTTAGGATTGCATATAAAAATAAAAACGCAATAGGTTTAGTTTCGCCGGTGTGGTGATGTCATGGATGCAAAAACAAGATGGCCGACGCAGAATTCTGTTTTTCAAAATTTCTCGTGCCTATATTTCGATTTGTTTTTTAATGTTTTCTAATTTTGTACGTTAAAAAACTGCAATTAACCTTTAATTGGCATTCTTCATATAAGCGAGTAACGCCACGGTGTGATATCGAGTGACAGATTTATTGCGACAAAAACTGTTCGTCACTCCTTCCACTTGGTAACGTTGGATTACTGTGGATATGACTCAACATAATATAATACAGAAAGCTAGCAAAAAGGTGTCACTGTAAAAAGGGCAATACGAAATATATGTTTTTAATTTTTATGTCAGACTAGCTGGCGCCCGCGACTTCATCCGCGTTGAAAAAGAAAAAAGCAGCCTATCCTGTGCCCTGTACTTCTAAACGTTTATCTACCAAGATTCATGAAAATCAGTTAATTCGTTTAAGAGTTATGGAGAAACATACATACATAGAATACCTACACTTACGGATTTATTATTAGTATTGATAAGCTGACTGATGGCTTACTGCTATTGTTAACACAAGCAACAACCATAAGTGCTGCAAAAGCTAATAATATTGGTTAGTAAAAATTAGTATAAAATAAGCTAATAAGTTTAGTAGAATAAAAAAGAATTCGGACATTAGGAGGAGATAAAGAAACGGGTAAAGGCTTCCATTGGCCATTCCATTACTTGCTCATCTTAATAAATAAAATATTTTTAATATATTGCAACACACATACATACAGTCTTATTATTTTGGTTGTTCTTTTCTGCAATGACTCAAATAAAATACTTAATTTTCGTAGGTACCTTTAAACTCAGTCAATATTTCTTTAACGTGTATCGATCATGTCCATATAATTTAGTCGTTGCCCTTCATTAATGATTTTAAAAAAGCAGTAGCCATAATGATGTATCAGATGTCGTCAAAGAACACGAAAAATTCTTACCTTTTTTAGAAGGAGTTTTGGATATTTTTACAAAAAAGTATGCGCTATGAATGCCGAAGATTTGGTTTTAAGCCTCTTTTTTACTTAGATGCAATTTGTCATAATAATTTCGACTACGAGTTTTTTTTTGTAGAATATTTTAACCTTTGGGATCACAGAGCTATGTCACATAATAACCTATATAATTACGACTGTGATAACCTACATAATTTTTAACTTCTGACGACCGACTCAAAAACGGGGTGTTGCAAGGTAGACTTGTGTCTCTGTGTATCTGTGTATCTGTGTATCTGTGTTATTGTGTATCTGTGTATCTGGGTTTTTTTAAGCTCACTAAATATATATCTGTGTGTATGTGAGCTTAAAAAACCCAGATACACACAGATATATCACAGATCGAAATGGTTCTTAGCTATTATAATTATAGTTTACTAGCTGGCGCCCGCGACTTCGCCCGCGTTGAAAAAGAAATAAGTATTCTATCCTGTGTGCTGTACGTCTAAATGTTTATCTACCAAGTTTCATGAAAATCAGTAAATTGGTTTAAGAGTTATTGAGGAACATACATACAATACATATACACTTACTGATTTATTATTAGTACTGATTGATGAAGATCTTATTGCATTGATTCTCTCGTATATTTGGATTCTTTAGATAGATGGGGCTAAATCTAAAGTTTATAATTTTATTTATAGCTTGTGTACATTTCCACTATAAATTATTTTTGGAAATCGTGTTATTTTTCTACTTTTTTCTTAATGTTAAGGTCGACAGACAGGCTGACGGTCCACTTGATGGTTAGGTGGCTATCGTCGCCTATAACACAAGAAACACCATAAGTGCTACAAGTGCGCTGCCGACCATAGAAGGATTAAGGATAAGGGATAAGGGAGGGATGGGGTAATGGGCTCTGGCATTCTTTACTCACCGAAACACAACAGCACATATGCTGTTATTTCACGGTGGTATTCTGTAAGGTGGTGGTTACTGCCGCCAGACGGGCTGCCCAAATGACTGCGAAACGCAGTGTGTGCCCTACAACTACTTTTCAAATCCAGACCAGAGTCAATTTTGAAAATTATATTAAAATTTCCAAAGTTGACCCCGCCGGGAATCAAAACCAGGGCTCTGAAAGGTTTAGGGTGTAGTCTACTATAGTAATTATTGTAATAAACATTTTTTTTCTTTCACCCTAATTAAGTGAATTTTCTTTTCCACGATTTTCAATTATAACCCTGTGTTACGGCTCATCAGACCATATGCTTGATACAAACAGAAAATAATTCTCAAAGGGATATCTACCGCCCCTGTAATTTGTCTCATTGCATCAAAGGGTGGAACGTTTTATTGCAAATTGAGCGGTAACTTTTAACAATCACTGAACCAATTTTCTACTGAGTTAATTCGATCGGAGTTGGCTAGAGAAAATAGCAAACACCTAAATACTTTCATTAGTACCTAAAAGAGTTTTTTTGGAAACTTCTTTAGGCACTATTTGAATGGAACTTCGTCTACTAGGAAAAGGGCTGAAATTGAATGTCATCGAACGCCTGAAAAAACAAAAAAAAATGTCAATTTTCAAACAAAAAAAATGATCAAAATATGTCCATCCATTTATTGAGAGCTACGATCCACACTTTTTACACAAGCCAAACTTATAACACTCCGTTTTTGCGTCAGCTGTTAAAAAAATTAAAAAAAAAAAAATTAAAAAATGACTTCTTTTAAAAAGGTTAAGGTACAGGTTAAACTCTTAACCCAATTGTCTTTATTTTAGGCTCAAACTGTAGCTGAGTAATTTGTCCAGAGGAGTTTTTCTCAAATTTTTGATATAATTCTTCGTTTCCAAAATATTGAGCACCAAAATCGAAAATTCGCAAAAAAAAAATCAAATTTATTTTCACTATTTCGGCCATAACTTTTTCGTTTTTGACTTTTTCAAAAAATTCTTTTTGCACCTAACAGCTATCGTGAATACGCGTCTTTTGAGAACTTTTTGAATATCATATCTTTACAACTCTCCGAGATATCACACTTTTTCGTAAAATTGAGGCCTATACAATACATACATGAAGCGAACGAAAAGACATGTCAAAAGGGTGTGAACGAAGTCGCGGGCACCGGCTAGTTTGGCTGTAATTTGGTGCTTCGTTTGCCAATAAACCCCAGCTCAATTTGCTTGTTAGATGAAATGAACATAATTGGCCCTCCCGGGACGACTTAGGCGTTGTCATAAATTACTCGTAACGCTACACTTTATTGATTTTTCTACCCCTTTTAATGTAACAACACCGAGCTTTGTCTGCTCTTGAGTATCATTACTTGGGGCTAGCCAACTGTGCTTTCTACAGTCGTAAACGCTAAGAGAAAACTTGGTGATTGATTTTACTGTAACGTCAAAATAAATAAAGATTTCTCTTACGCTACACGCTATGCTACGCTAAAAAATATATAACATACTAGCTGGTGGATAGATGGCGCTATCTCCCGGGCCAAGCCGCTAGTATTTACTTTTAATTTAGATTTCCTGTAGAAATTAAGCATTTTCCCGCGGTAAAAAGTAGCCCATGTTCGTCAGGAATAATGTCGGCTTCTAATGGTAAAAGAATTTTTCAAATCGGTCCATTAGTTTCGGAACCTATTCTATACAAACAAACAAACAAACAAACAAATCTGTCCTCTTTATAATATTATAGTAAGTATAGATATGAGTAGGTAGGGAAAAGTAGTACAAGATGATCCCCTTAAGGTGAAACAAGTCGGCGGCCCGAACTCATCGGTCTCATGGCTAAAATGCGTCCTGTCTCACGCAGCACAAAGCGCGGGAAGAGCACTCGACTCAGATGTGCACAATGATTCATACCAAAAATTAAATCACAAACAGACCCTTGGGCGTATACTCTTTTTGACAAAACTACTGCATATATCTATTTCGTGTAAAGTTGTTTGAACTCTTGAATAACTAATCAATGTTTGTACGCAAAGTATTTTGGAGTTTTTGTACACTAGAGTGACCTATTCACCCTCAAAGTTGCATTAAAACTTGTGTTAAAATATTAATTTTTCAAGGATAATATTTTTTAAATTAATACTTTTCTTAAACTAATAGATATAGATATAACTTACTACACATATAAAAAACTAATAGATATAGAAAATTTGTCAATTTCAGGCATATTTCAATGTTGTGCTATAGAACTTATACATTATAAAATAATTATTGTATGCATATATAGAATCCCAAAAACAAATTTAGACGTTTTCTTTGATAAATTTGAGCAACTGCTGATCTATTTACAAAAACTAATAAAGAAAAATGTCATTATTGCCGGAGACTTTAATATAGATATCCTGAAAAACAATAACACTACATCCGAGTTTCTATGTCTGTTGCTAAGTTTTGGCCTTAAACATGAAATTAAAGAACCGACAAGGATAGCAAGTAATACTTGTCTAGATAATTTTATCCATGACCTCAAAAAATGTAAGTCTGAAGTAATAGAACTAGCTCTGACTGACCACTCTGCTCAAATATTAAAACGCCTGTTGTAGAAACTCACATATGTAATTATTGGCGTTTTAGGAAAAGGGATTATTGCAATGAAAATTTAGAAAAATTCTATAAATATATTAGCGACTGGAATTTTTCAGAAATATACACAACTGATAATCCGAATATTGCTTATAATATATTTATTGATAATTATAAAATGATCTATGAACTTTGTTTTCCTTATAAGCTTATAACAATAAAAGCAAATTATAAAATTAAATGGCTGTCGAAAGGTTTGAAATTATGTAGCAAGAGGAAAAGGAATTTATTAGACGTTTATAGAAGAAGTCCGAATGAGATAAATAAAAATAAATATAAGATATATTCATCGTTATTTAAAAAGATCATTAAGTTAACTAAAAAGTCTCAAAATAACTATGCTATTATAAATTCTCAAAATAAAAATAAAACAGCCTGGCAAATTATAAATAGAGTAAAACGAGATCGACCCAGAGATACTATTACTGAAATTAATCATGAAAACAAAGTAGTATCAGATCCAGCAATAATGTGTAACATGTTCAATGATTATTTTGTGGATAAAATTAAGCCCTTGTCAAATACAAAACATATAAATTCCAACATAAGTACAAGAACTAACTCAATGTTTTTAAGTCCTTGTACGCCAATAGACATAAAAAATATAGTCAATACCTTAAAGAATACTAATAGTGTTGGTTGGGATGGAATTGCTACAAAGGTAGTAAAATACACGATAAAAAATATAGCGGGTCATCTCAGTCATATTATCAATCTTTGTATTTTTGAAGGACTATTTGCAGAAAAATTGAAGACAGCGGTTATAACACCAATTTATAAAAATAAAGGGGACAAAGGGCATTTGGTAAATTATAGACCTATAGCACGGATCCCTGTTTTCTCAAAAATATTTGAAAAGTACATTTACAAAGAAATAAGTAACTATATGGAAAAGTTTAATATATTAGCAAAGGAACAACATGGATACAGGAAAAATGAAACAATAAATGAGGCTATTTTTAAATTCTTAGATATAATTATGACAAATGTAGATACTAAATCCCAAATATGTGCTATATATATGGATATGACGCAAGCATTTGATTATGTAGACCATCTAATTCTTCTTGAAAAACTAGAAACTTATGGAATAAGAGGTAATGTACTAAATTTAATAAAATCATACCTACACAATAGGAAACAAATTACTGAGATTAGTCGAATAAACAGAGATAATAAATCACATGAAACATTTCTATCTAATGAACGTACTCTAAAATACGGCGTCCCACAAGGTAGTGTTTTGGGACCATTATTATTTATAGCATATATTAATGATCTACCAAGAACTGTTGATCACCCCATGTGTCTTTTTGCCGACGATAGCACAATGATAATAAAATGCAGAGACAAAGAAACCTATAATGATGACATTAACGCTGCTTTAAGAAAGATTACATTTTGGTTAAAAAACAATAATTTAAAAATCAATTTGCTTAAAACAAATGTCATGCATTTTAGTCAAAGGGAATGTGCTAAACCATATTTGAACATACATTATGAAGATGAAACTATTAAAGAAATTAACACAACAAGATTTTTAGGCCTAGAAATTGACAGTAAATTAAATTGGAAATCTCATATTGATGGTCTCAGGAAAAAACTAAGTAAACAGGCGTATGCCCTTCATGAATTATCTAAAACTGTAAGAATTGAAGCTATCTTATTGGCATATTACGGGCTTGTCGAATCTATGCTCAGGTATGGACTTCTGTTCTGGGGAAACTCGACTGATAAAATTTTTATTTTCAAAGCACAAAAAAGATGTATTAGAGCAATGTTTAAATTAAAAGTAACCGACAGTTGTATGCCCTATTTTAAAAAACATAAAATACTAACACTGCCTTCGCTTTTTATATATGAGGTTGTAGTATATGTAAAAGCAAACCCTATCTTATTTAGACGAGTTTCAGAGCACAGTAAAAGAACTCAAAGAGATCCAAATAGACTGTGTATTCGCAAAGCACACACAGCTCTTATGCACAAAAGTGTTTTTTGTCTAGCACCAGTCATTTACAACAAGATCCCGAACAATATTAAGGAGCTCAATATTAATTTATTTAAAAAGAAAATGAAAGAATTACTAGTGAATAAATGTTACTATGACTTAAAAGATTTTGGAGGTTTTTGGTACTCCAATAATAACTCCGTTTATTGAATGTAGTGGAATGATTTATTTACAAAATTGCCTTTCTTATATACACAATTTACATATGAATGTGTGCGTAACAAAACAAATGATAGAGACAGAAGATATTATCGCTGTTTCACGTGAACCGCGCATGCGCGCCCCCTCCACTCTCCGCTGCGCCTGAGTAATTCTATAAAAGTAGCCGCGTAATTTCGGTCGGCCATTTGCATCGCTGGACGCCGTGGAAGAAACAACTCGAGGACGGAGGACGACACATTGAAGAGTGAAAAGAGACTGGACGGCTGTGTGACGACTGCGCTGGCTTCAATATACATCCTCTGTCGTGGATCCAGTTATTTTATGAAGAAAACACGTTGTTCGATATACACAACAGCTCTTCTCAGAGCTAATCATTCCCATATTTAAATATGTCGATCGCTAACAGTTCTTATAAGAACTATCTGTTTCCAATGTTTAAAAACCGTTAGTGGTTGTGTGTTTTATTTGCCTATGACCTTGGTAAGGTAGCTACAAGATTATATGTCTGATAATTTAGTGAATATTAGTAGTGAGTGATTGTTTAATTTGATATGTAGTGTTCCAAAAATATTTGCACACCCTAAAGGGTAGAATGTAGCGAGCCTAATCCATTGTAAACCATTATTGTAACCTATATTCAGCAAATAAATTATTATTATTATTATTATTAAATTTGTATGCATACGAATCTAGTTAACGACAACATAAATCGGTATCATGCTTACTTTTGTGAATTAAAGATAAAACAGCCGAGTAATAATCATTCTATGTTTGTATGGAGAAAACCTGACTTGTATTACCTTCAAGGTAAACCAAAAATAAAGGCGATTAATACTAGTATATTTATTCACTCAACTTTCATAATACTCAAAACCAGAAATTAATTGAGCCCACCCCAAAAAAATTTATTTTTATTTTTTGGCAAAACAACGTTTGCCGAGGCAGCTAGTCTTATTATAAATCCGTCATAATATCTGTTTCTGCGCTAACTACTTCTAAATAAAACCACCCAATGGATTTTAATACGGTTTTCACTTATGGAAAGAGGGATAAACGAGGGAGGTTTGTGTGTATAAAAAAATGCATCCCGGCAGAAGTTTGGAGCGGGTCGCTAGTTAATAAATAACACATCAATTTTACGTCATTTATTCATAAAGACAATTTTAATAAATGAACGCACTAAATTACAATAATTTGAGATATGTCACTTAGATAATAAATTATGGTAATTTTTATTACATTATTGTTGACTCTGGTCGTTATCTTTTTAAGTTTTTTCCTTGACATTTTTTCGCAATTTTTTTCAATAATAAATGTGAAAACTATCACTATCGAGAGTTACAGATTCGAAAATTCGTTTCGAAAATTCGAAATCAGATTTCAAAGTAGGTCCATATACCTAGTCGCAAATAGCGTAATAAAAATTATCCATTTTAGCATTAATATCCATAATTATGTATATAATAAGCTACAATACTTTACACTATTGTTATAAGATCAATGTTACTGGAAGACAAATCGTATGGCATACAATAATTTTTAAGCCGCGGTCAGACTAATGATTTTTCTTTAGGCGCATCGCAAGTTACATATACGCTGTACATTGTACTGAGAAAACATATAAGCCATTATGCGACCGATCAAAACGCCATCGGTCTGACCGCGGCTTTACGTAGTATAATATTTTTAAAATACAAATGCACCGATATATTTCGTAATGCTACACAAACTATCGAGGAAAAAGAACTACACGGGTCAATAAAAAATATTAGGAAAATAGTTTTTTTTTTATCTAATAGATCATGTTTCAGAATAAATAGGTAATAACTAATATAAAATATTAATTAAAAATTGTTATGGTAGCACAAATTTTGTTATAGAAACATAAGCCCAGTAGTCAGGACAAGAGTTGGACAGGACACAATGACAGATGCAAAAAGTATATTTGCTTCTGGATGCACAAAGTAGAAAGACACGATAGCCAGCCTTTTGACTTGAAAGTGGTAGCCAACTCTGAACTTGATTGTAGCTAGTCCACTATTTCTATACATATCAGCAAATAACTGCTAATACGCTGATACTACGCTGTTTAGTAAACTACCTAAATACGTTAAACTACTTTTAATAACTTAACTTTAATAATTGCCAATAATTGCATATATACATCGTAGTATAGAGATATTTTAATTTCGCATTTAAGTCTTGATTATGCTTGATTTATAAAGCATAAATGAATGCTTAAGTTATCAAATAAAACTATGTTAGTAATATACATTGAGGTTATTATAAATTTAGATTTTTAATTAGCTCTCTTCCAAATAGCAACTTAAGTTTTAAGAGTACGTTGTGCTTTTTAAAAACTGCTTACATTTTTGGGCTACCATAACATTTTTTTTAAATATTTTGTTTAAGTTCTTAGAATAAGGGCCATTTTCTCAAATAACAAATTTTTCTCAAGAATATATTCGTAGGGAATACTTACAAGTTTGAAAATGAAATTTAAAAATTCAAAATGATATCGTGAATTACAGAGTAGGTATTAGGTATGTTGGCATTCGTGAAACTGGCCCTCGGCTAATTTATTATGGGGTAGTGTTTAGTATTATATGTATATGTAGATAGAATTTTGAATACCAAACAATAGGTGCAGTCCAATTTGGAAACTTTGAAACGTGGCTTACGCGTAGACAAAAATTATTTACACAGATAGACGAAAAAAGCTATCGGGACTGGGTAAACTTTGTATAATAAATATATCGAAAAGAGTACATACAATAAGTAATATAAAAACAAGCTTAAAATAGATAGTCCACTACGTAACTGTAGTTCGAAACGTCGAAATTCAAATCGAAGTTTCGTTTCGAAAATTCGAACCCAGGTTTCAAAATAGACCCCCAATTTCAAGCTGCGAAAATAAAGCGATAAATATTTACAGCTCGAAGCGAGTATAGAGGGACTATATGACTAACTTAGTCTAATTTCAACTTTTTCCTCATACAAATAAGGTCGATCCTTACACAACATTAGGGGACGTTCACGTATTACGTAACGCAATTTGGGGGAGGGGCGGGAGGGAAATGTCTCGAGTGCATTGTACGTCATTTTTATTTTGTTCTCCCCATCATTTGGTAAACTTGGTCCTAAACTTAACGTAATGTTAGCAGTTTTTACAGTACTTTTACCATGACTTTACAATGACCGCGAAAGCGTAATTTATATGAAAAACTGTCAACTGTCAATGTCAAATTAAAAATAATAATTTAAATATAATTTTCAAAATTGACTCTGGTCTGGATTTGAAAAGTAGTCATTTGGGCAGCCCGTCTGGCGGCAGTAACCACCACCTTACAGAATACCACCGTTTAATAACAGCATCATGTGCTGTTGTGTTTCGGTGAGTGAGTAAGGAATGCCAGAGCCCATTACCCCATCCCTCCCTTATCCCTTACTCCTTAATTCTTCTTTGGTCGGCAGCGCACTTGTAGCACTTATGGCGTTACTTGTTTTATAGGCGACGGTAGCCACCTACCATTAAGTGGACCGTCAACCTGTCTGTCGACCTTAACATTAAAAATAATATTGACAATTCTCCATATAAATCGACGCGTTAAAAGAGGGGGGATCAAAATCTTCAAAAATTGCGTTACGTAATACTTATGAACGCCCCCTTACAGTGATCACGAAAACGCACGCAGATAACTATAATTATTTAAGTATAAGTGATTGATTATACTTGAAAAACGATATGTGAGTAATTGATGAGTACTTTTTTTAAGAATACAGTAGGTAAATAAATATAAAGACATGGGAGCCTTTAATTAATTTGTAAGCGATAACACACAACGCACCTTAACTAGCAAAACTTGGTTACTAGTGTTTTAGACATTAAAAAAAAACAGTGGAACTCCGGGAGTGCCGACAGAAGTGAAAACTTGAACGTGTGTATTTTTTGAATCGTCATGAAAGTCCTTTTTAATCAGGTAAATCAATGGTTACATTACATGACAGTGTCGCGAGTTTAATTGTTTTATTTTTTTCATTTTCACTTCAAATAACTCTTTTTAAGAAAAAAAAAATGGACTTCAAACCGTGTCGTGGTCTTTTCTCGTGGATGCCATTGTTAGAACTGGACCAAATTGAAATGGGACCACACGGGACGCACCCAGCTTTCATTTAAAAGAAGAATCATCAAAATCGTTTCACCCAGTCGAAAGTTATGAGGTAACAAACATAAAAAATATATATCTTTTTTGTAAGTTGGTTGAAAGATGTGACCAACTGTCAAAATTTCGTTACAATGACTTACTTACCTTAGTAGGTCATTGTAACGAAACGAAATTCTACGTGCTCCGCTATATCGGACTATAGCAAAACCATGCTCACCTTGTCAAAATTGTCAAGTTCTTTTTTTTTACATATATATAGGCCTCGTCTTTGCTACACGGCTAGATGCTAGTCCATCAATAAATCTGTAGGGGTCGGTCATGGAGTAATTTACTTTGTCTTCAGAAATATCGTGTATATAGGCTCTATACATGATACTGAAACTAAATTGACCATTTTTACAATTTTTTTCTGTATGTATGTATGTTCCTCCATAACTCTTAAACGAATTAACCGATTCTCATGAAACTTGGTATATAAACATTTAGAAGTACGGGACACGTGATAGGCAACTTTTTTCTTTTTCAACGCGGACGAAGCCGCGTGCACCAGCTAGTTAATAAAATAATAAAAAATCTTTGGGACTTTTCTTTTAAATCACAGATATTATGGTTTTTAATGCATTTCATAAAATTTATTTTCTATTTTTTTTTTCACGCTTCAAAAATGCCTAGAAATATTTCCACTTAGACCGGTTTCATTTGAAAAAAAAATTTTTTTTTTATACTACCTAAACACTAGTAACTCAAAAATTTTGCGCACAATACAACATCAATATCAAAACAGCCACAACTGTGACGGCATTCAATAAAAACATACTTATTGCTTGTACACGTAATATCTTCGATATATGTCCACTATATCGCAAACGATCATAAATAAATTATTATCATTACAAATTTCCATATTAATTATATGATACAAATTATATATTATATAATATGATTATTATCTTGTGATATGTAGTGATTGTAATAGAGTTACTGCCCTATTGCGTCAACTTTCATGTTCAATTCTGGATCAGATCACGTCATACCAGGGAAAATATTATTAGTAGGCCAGACCTACTATACGTTATAGGACCTAGTACGAGTTTTACTCGATCAAACGCATCGAACGTGTATACGTCAATTTGTAATGGCAAACGTGTAACGCCACGTAGTGGCTAAAGTGTAGCGTCACCCAGTGGCTAACGTGTAACGCCATCCAGTGGCTAACGTGTAACGCCATCCAGTGGCTAAAGTGTAGCACCACCCAGTGGCTGGTGGCTAACGTGTAACGCCACGCAAATACTAACGTGTAACGCCACGTAGTGGCTAAAGTGTAGAACCACCCAGTGGCTGGTGGCTAACGTGTAACGCCACGCAAATACTAACGTGTAACGCCACGTAGTGGCTAAAGTGTAGCACCACCCAGTGGCTTACGTGTAACGCCACCCAGTGGCTTACGTGTAGCGCCACCCAGTGGCTTACGTTTAGCGCCACCTTAGTGGCTAACATGTAACGCCACCCAGAGGCTTACGTTTAGCGCCATCCAGTAGCTAAAGTGTAGCATCACCCAGTGGCTAACGTGTAACGCCACGCAAATGCTAACGTGTAACGCGACCCAGTGGCTAACGTGTAACGCCACCCAGTGGCTAAAGTGTAGCGTCACCCAGTGGTTTACGTGTAACGCACGTAGGTTCGTTACGTGTTTGATCGAGTAAAACTCGCACTAGGACCTCCGTTATCAAACTTAGTAATACAGACATAGTAAAAAAGAATTATATGTCACTTGTTTTAAGGATTTTTTTGTCTCGAGTTCATCAACATATTTCTCTCTCTCTCTCTCTCTCTCTCTATCTCTCTCATCTTAATTTAAAATTAACAGAATCAGCAACCCCGAAACAACGTGTCCTGTTATATCCAGAAAATTTTAAATAAAATCCGATTACAATCTTGTCGTGATCGAAAAAAAAGAAATTTATTTGCATCAGTTCACTCTATTAAAAAGAAATAACATATCAAATCTTCAAGTTACCTCCAAATTGACTTCAAAAATCAGTCAAAATAGAGTCAGCTGAGCAAATATATATTTATTATTTTCCGGTCGTATTCGATACGAGACGCTTGGCAGTTAAAATTAATATACAAAATATAATTACATCGTGCAAAACGTACCTACTTTAAACTATGATATTAAAAATAATAATTTCTAAAAAATAGTCCGTTAGGAAGAAATCGACTTACAACAACACTTATTGACTATAATTGATTTTCGAATAAATGTAAGCCAAATTTCTCAAAGGGGAATGTATAGAATTATTTATAAACTAACCTAAGTATGGGCAAACGTGCGTTATGTTTTGGGATTAAATACATTTTTTTTTACAGTTATATAAAACATCAACAACATTATCGAACAACATTTTTCTTGGGTAACTATAACTGTTTTACTGTTAAATGAAAAATGGCAATACTGTAGTAAGTATTGTTCCGTTGTTGTAAAGGTGGAAACACACTGTCGGACGCGTCCGATAGCCGCGGCTGACGTGTTATTAATATGTTCTAGATTTCTATCGGACGTCCGAACGCTCAAGTACGGTCCAAAGTCACGTCCGCGACTTACGTCCGATAATTTGCACAGCTTATGCGCGATTTCAGCATACCCTGTTAGTATTTAACATCACTGTTTAGTCGTTTAGCAGACGTTTACAGTATGCGAGCGACAGCACTAAATGTGATTTAACAGCGATTTCAAATACTAACAGAGTGGTGAAATCGCGACTTAGTTTATTTATTTGTACTGTATCCTGTCAGCCGCGGTTTACGGACGCGTACGATAATTTGTTTCCAACATAAAATGGTACGGTTTTCTGCAATGTAGATCATAATTATGTAGACGTATGAATAATTAGGCTTTGATTTTTAGTTACACAATAATATCAATGTTTTTCCTTACAAATTTCATAACAATAATAATTATATTAATTAATTATATTTAGGTATAGTAATATTTTCAATTTCGAGTGTTTACCTATCTGTTTTGAATAGGTATTTCATTTGCATACTAATTAAATGAGTCGATAGAAATTAGAACGCCTAGAAAGAATAATAATGTAATTTCATAACAACTGTATGAAGTTTCAAATTTTAATTTATCTTTTAGCAATCATTATCTTTTAAAGTGTCTAATAAAACACAAAAATAATCTGTCTTCTAAGGGCATATGCACTTGAAATTTTTTACTATATTAAATCTGTAAACGATTCGTTCAGTATTCAAAATTTAAATGAACATGTGTGTAACAAGTCACAGATTTTGATTTCCGAGTCCGATTTTTGAATTCAGAATGGACGTAAGTAATAAAATTTTATAATTCTATTCTGTAGAGAAAATGCGAATAAAAAACAAAATAATAGTATTTTTAATTTAAATCACAGAGCAAGAAATATTTGATATTTAATATTATGATATGAATAAGTAAGATATGACAGCTCAAGATACCTATATATGTTCATTTTATTATTGTTTATTACATCTGTTCTCCACATAGACATAGAGAATAGATTGACCAATAGCCGCATGAAATTGACAGACTCTCTAAAAAGAGAAAGCGATAGTGCGGCCTATCAAAATACTAGAAAAAACAACTATTGGCCGCACGATCGCTTTGTCTCTCTCTAACACTTTTTATTCCGTATTCACTTTACGTCTCAGTCCCTTCTCTATGTTGTGTTTTTTGACATTTGACGACAACAACTTTTTGCTAACATACGAAACTAGATAGCGCTGTAGCTATACTTTCAAATTAACAAAGAAAACAAGAGCTAGCTAGTATTTAATTCTGTAAACCGAAAATTGATTCCTTAGTCTGGGAATCAAATCAGAATATTTCTACTCGATCCTGCTAATAATCCCTTTAACATATTTTCTATCTCACTTGACATAATTTGTCACAACTTGACATTAAGTTAACAACAGTTGGTCTACCAATCTAAGTAAAAAGTCGATTATATAGCGGGCACAGACATACATGTAATCGGAAGCGGTCACTGAAATGGACTCTGAAGGAAACTCGGGGTAAAAAAAGATTCGTCACCTTAAAGTCAACAATTGCTTGCACCAAGGCAATAATTGTCAGTCATGCAAAAATATCATTTCAAACATCTGTCATTTGTCTTCTTAATGTTTTTATTTCAAAAGGTACTAAGGAATTTGAAAATTGACGAAGCTTTTGTACCACGACTGTACTTAATTCAACTCGAACACTTACTATGAAGCATAATAGTAAATAGGATAGTATTACTCTGTGAAACGAAGTATACTCTTGACTCTGTGACCGCTTCCTAAACATTACGCCAATTTTGTGGCCACACAATAAGCTATCCTTGGCAAACATCATTGAGAAATCACTAGCATAACTAACCATGACACCTTCTGAACTCGCTGGTTAAAAAACCGTTTAAAATTTATATTGTTATAATTTATTGATTATTTAAAAAAAAATGCGAAATTGTGATTGAGATGTTTGGAAACGCATTTCAAACTAATTATTTTAATCAGCCTTAACTACCAATATACGCAAAGTAGGATGGCGGAAACATTTTAACTTTTAGAATTTCTCATACAATTGCGGAAGTTAACAGAAGTGACTACTACCGGTAATTTTTTTTTAAAACGGTATAATTCTGTTTATAGAAATCATGAAGGATAGAGGTGAGAAAAACCAACTCTGTATATGTCACGGCTGCGTACCTAGGCATGCCAAGACGTGTCTAGATATGCCGAAGCATGCCTTTCCATGCCATATCATCAGTGAAAGCCGGTACTTATCCATTGGTTTGTCTTTGCCTTAATTTTTTTAGGTAAAAAAAAACGAGTTCAGAACGGCCCCTAACGTTTATTCCATGGTGTCGTATTGTACTTTTTTCACTTTTAAATATCGCCACACAGCGTATCCAAGAAGAGTCCCAGCGGTGGCTATGGCTAAAGCGGCTCCGACGGCTACCGGTGCCGCTTCGGACCTTGCTCGTGTGGAGTCCGAACAGTGCCAGGGGGGCCCGAATTGACCGTCGCGTTTGAACATGAACGGCTGCAATCTTGTCTGACGGAGGAACAGTTTGGCGCGATGAGCAGCGTTGCTGTTACTGAAAATATTGTAATTAAATTTTTCAAGAGGTAGGTAAACAAAATGAGTCTGTCAAAATGGAAATATAATAACTTTATTTGCTCTGTGGGTCTGTGCGTAGTGGTTTATAAGTGGAAACAAACTATCAGACGCGTCCGATAGCCGCGGCTGACTTATACGGCTGGCTGATATCTGCATAGTACAAAAACACTAAGCTGTGCAAACTATCAGACGTAAGTCGCGGACGTGACTTTGGACCGTCCTTGAGCGTTCGGACGTCCGATAGAAACCTGGCACACAGAAGTGAACAACCGTGCACATATGTTAGCCACGTACGTCTACCGCGAATGTCGGACACGTCTGCTAGTTTGTTTCCACCTTTACAATTGATTAAAAAAAGAAGAGATGAAGGTGACAAGTTATTTTTTTTTAAATTTGGCAGTGGTGATCACAGAACACTATTATACTCACAAGTGATGATTCCTTAAAGTTGGCGACGTTGACGTCGCTAAACCAAAAACCACAAACATGAACAAAATGATTGAATTAATTTATAGATTTATACTATCTAATATTATAAAGAGGAAAGATTTGATTGTTTGTTTGTTTATATAGAATAGGCTCCGAAACTAGTGGACCGATTTCAAAAATTCTTTACCATTAGAAGCCCACATTATCCGTGATGAACATAGGCTTCTTTTTACCGCGGGAAAAGTCGAAAGTTACTAGTTGTCGAACTAGTTGTTGCACGCGACTTCGTCCGCGTAACTTTATAAAATATTTTATTATGTTTTATAAATATTTTATATAACATTCGTGTCTGTGAATCCATGGAAATACACATACAAAATTTCAAACGGTCAAGCCGTTTAGTAGTTGACATACCGACAGCAGCGCCACCTATCGGGTCCAATTGTATTTTTAAATCATACAGGAAACCATCGAAATATTCATATAAAATTTCAACCCAATCGGTTCAGCCGTTTAGAAGTTATATGTGAAAAAGGTAAGTAAGTACGGAAGGATAATTCTTACTACCCGTTGTCCTATTACCCGTTTTCCCGTAGGAATGAAGCATTTTCCCGCGGTAAAAAGTAGCTTATGTTCATCACGGATAATGTCGGCTTCTAATTGAATAAGAATTTTTCAAATCGGTCCAGTAGTTTCGGAGCCTATTCTATACGAACAAACAAACAAACAAACAAACAAACAAACAAACAAACCACAAACAATCAAATCTTTCCTCTTTATAATATTAAGTATAGCAAAACATACGCTTCGAATTGAGAACCTCCTCATTTTTTGGAAGTCGGTTGAAAACAAGTCTCACTCACTTTGGATCCTCTTCCGTTAGTTCTATGATGGTCTCGTCGGGACAGAAGTATGATTTGCCGACTGGTGTCGGAAAGAGCAGAGCCCTCGTCCCAGTTGTGAGCGTGACTTTACGGTTCTTGTTTGCCGCGTGCTCCAACATTCTTGCGCTAGAGTTGTACATCAATCTGATGCTGTCAGCGTACCAACGTTCGCCGCCTGGTGTCTGAAAGTTATCGTTATTTTCAATGTAGAGTTTTATGCAAACTATGGAGGTTTATAGAGGTAAAAGGAGGACCAACTTACAACTGGGTGTTAAACTGAAACAGTGGCAAGCTAAAGGCATTAATAGTACGGAAGGATAATTCTTACTACCCGTTGTCCTATTACCCGTTTTCCCGTAGGAATGAAGCATTTTCCCGCGGTAAAAAGTAGCCTATGTTCATCGGGTATAATGTCGGCTTCTAATATTAAAAGAATTTTTCAAATCGGTCCAGTAGTTTCGGAGCCTATTCTATACAAACAAACAAATAAACAATCAAATCTTTCCTCTTTATAATATTAGTATAGATATGTAGTTCAACTCATCTTGGCGCGCGGCGCTATGTGTGCGTGTTTTTTGTAAATATACAACTTTGGTTGTAAATGCTGTGTTTGGAGAGGATACAGCTAACGGTGGCAATTTTCCCACCTCGCTTAGAACTATGTGGGCAAAAGCAGAACTTAGTTAGTATCTAGAAATAAATTAATATTAATATGCACTCACTTTCGCAAAAGACCATTCTAGCGAGAAATCTTTGAAGGTTAGCACCAGCGTTTCGGCATCGCTTTCCTTACACTTTCCAGTGACACCGGCATTGTTTGGAATGAACGTGTCTGCTATCTGAATGAGAAATACATATAATATTCAAATCATATCATCATCGTCAATCAATACTAATCCATCTGTAAGTGTGCAATGAACGGGGATCCTTATGCCCGCCACCATAGAGTAAATAGTTACTTAACCAGTAATAGAGGGGCGAGCTCCGTTTTAAACATGAAACTTCCGGCTCTATTTTCTTTATGGCTCACTTGATGTCGCTAGTAATGTCGAATTTGATGTTAAATTATGTTATTCATATTGACACCATTTTTACTTTCTTTATGGATAACTAGATGTCGTCATATAACAATAAAATATTTATAGAATCCGTGCGGTTTCTTTTTTTTGCTCACTAGATGTCGCCATATAACATGTGCATGATACGAATTGACTGACTACAGCGACCTTTGAGTTAGAAGGATTTTTAATAGAAATTCATAATCGACTTGGGCGCTTTTGACGGATTTTTAATGGCAACTCATAATCGTAATCTACATAGGGGCCATCTACATTTTATCGACTTTTTCGACATTTTTTGTGCCTCTACGTGTCTGTCCCTCTATTACTGGTTAAGTAACTATTTACTCTATGCCGCCACTCACGATCAGTTGGTATGGTCTAATGGCTTGATCATATTTGGCTTTTCCTCCACCGAATATTTTTTATTTTTTTTATTTATTTAATAGCTTAACCATACAGCATTTAATATTTGAAAAATACATAAAATAGATTAAATTTTTATATAGCGTATTACAAGGTTAGTCATCTTAAAGTTTATAAGCACAAAAAAAAAGTGCTAATACCTAAAATAAAAAAAAAATGATAATATACATACACCTAACTAAAAATGAATACATAGATATAAACACATATGCCATATTGTGTGGTGTGTGTGCGCGTGTGTGTGTGCATGTGTGTGTTCCTCCACAAACGGTCAGTTTTACTTGATCAAGCCAACTGATGACAGATGGTGAGTGGCAGTCATTAGGGACTACGCTCACTGCTTGTCGAGACGACATCAAGGCTACTCCGTCACGAATGCCAAAATAGCGGCAAGTTGCTCAGCGGCCCTAGCCAAGAGCAAACCAATGCAAACGGTACCGTTGCGTATTTACGAAACGGTAGAAATAAAGCCTGGTGATTGGTTGTTGTAATGCCCACATAAAATTTTGACGAATCACTGGGCTTTATTCCTATCGTTTCGTAAATTCGCAACGCTCCCGTTTGCATTAGTTTGCTCTTGGCTGGGGCTAGTAGGAATGCGCGATAAGGCGTCGTGCGCCTACACCTCAAATTTTGCAAAGAGCGGATGTCCAGTGAGCCTAATCCCTTATAATGTTTATGATTGTGATAAATTATTTATTTTTAAAAACGTACATCCCGTTCATCCAATTTAGTTAGATACGAAATCTCGATGAGGGCGTCCACTGTAAGTAATATGCAGGTTTCGCCACTTGAACCGATGAGGCGGTACGTCGCTGTGCTCAAACTCCTCTCCGTTTGTGCTTCCTGAAAAATGTAATGAAATCATAAATTTTCAGAACACTCTGACCAAAACTTTAACATTTTCGCTGTATTTTAAAAGTCACATAATAACTTCGCTAAGTATTTTCAGAACGCCTAAGGCCGGTTTCAGTAGTACTACCATGAGTTTATGACGACCGAAATCGCTAGCGAGAGATGAGCGAGAACGTAAAATATTTGTATGAAAAATTGTACAGCGCCTCTAGCGGTCACTCAAAGAACTAAAACCGGTAACATGAGTTGCATAAGTGAAAAACCGACCATTAGCGACTAACGTTTAACTTGACATTTCTATATAAAATCGGTACCATGAGTTACAAATTTGACTGATGCTCTCGAGAAATACCGTAACGTTAGTAGTTAAATCATTCACTAGCCCATTGAAGGGTGAAAGGTTCGTTATCGACAGAAGTAAACTAACGTAAGATTTCGATAGCAACTCATGGTAGTGCTACAGTGCTCTCCTGACGGTCAGGCCTGACGATATGCACGACCGACCGCGGTAGCAATACGCGTGCGTACGGTCAAGCGAGCTCTGGGCCCGTATTCTCTAAGTGTGGTTTTGCTGTGGTTATCGACTCGATGCGGTTATAGACTCGACAATTGTCTACTTTGGTATTCACTAAACACATGTCAAAATGTCTACGACGTTTTTTCCATAGTTATACATGTCGATGAAGTTATTGGCGCGTGGTTTTAGTTTGACAAAGTATTATTTCTTATCTAATTCTTATTATTTCGTTTTTAAAAACCACAGATAGAGAATAGGCCCGCTGTAACGACTTGTGAATTTTAATACAAAAGACAAGCGCGCACGGTCAGGAGTGCGTATCGTCAATACTGACAGTTAGGAGAGCACTGAAACCAGCCTAAATATTCAGTAGCACTACCATGAGTTGCTATCGAAATCTTACGTTAGTTTACTTCTGTCTGTCGATAACGAACCTTTCACCTTTCAATGTGCTAGTGAATGATTTAACTACTAACGTTACGGTATTTCTCGAGAATATCAGTCAAATTTGTAACTCATAGTACCGATTTTGTATAGAAATGTCAAGTTAAACGTTAGTCGCTAATGGTCGCTAGCGACTACATTCGATAGGTTTTTTATTTATGCAACTCATGTTACCGGTTTTAGTTCTTTGAGTGACCGCTAGATGCGCTGTACAATTTTTCATACAAATATTTTACGTTCTCGCTCATCTCTCGCTAGCGATTTCGGTCGTCATAAACTCATGGTAGTGCTACTGATCCAGAACAGTTCGATCCATTCTCGAAGTTTTAGCCTACTTGATTACTTAACAAATTTAAAAACGTGAATATTTGGGTTACTAGAGTACCGTAAAGTACCATTTTGATTGAGAGAGGTGGCTATGGACGCCTAAGATCACAATCCTAGGCAACAATAACAGTCTAATATAGCAGGAATCTTAGGAAAATAGAATACAATGATGAAAGATAATAAGGTCAGTATAATTATGATTACTAATGCACCGAAACCAACCAGAACAATGACATAATGTGCTATTATTTCCCGGGCTATTATTGCAGCCACACTGACTGTCTAGACTCTAGACTAGACCTTGTCTATACCTAGTTTTTAGTTGAGGGCCTAGTGCGAGTTTTACTCGATCATACACGTCGAACGCGTAAATAAACGTCAAAGCAACGCCACCTAGTGGCTAACGTATAGGGCCTGCTTCATTCCCATACAAATTGACGTTTACGCGTTCTGCGCGATTGATCGAGAACTTGCACTAGGCAATCAGTACCAGGTACCATGACTTTACAATAACCGCACTCGCTAGCGAGAGCGTAAAACACTTATATGAAATCTGTCAACTGTCAATGTCAAATTGGCAATTTTTCCATGTAAATATTTTACGCTCTCGCTAGCGAGTGCAGTCATACTATACCTCTTCTTCTTCTTCTTTTAATGTCTTGGCTCCATCAGATCTTCTCCGATGATTTTGCCAGTGTCATTAGTAAAAATAGCAATTTAAGCCTTTTTTTAAACAAAAAAGGCAAAGTTGAAATTAAAAATCAAAAATAGCAGATCCCGAGTTTAGTCAAGTCAAGTCAAGTCAAGTCTATAATTTTTCTAGTATACCATGAGTTATAATGACCACACTCGCTAGCGATAGCTTAAAATATTCATATGGAAAATTGTCAATTTGACATTGCCAGTTGACAGTGTTTTATGTAATTGTTTTACGCTCTCGCTAGCGAGTGTGGTCATTGTAAAGTCATGGTAAAAGTACCGAACACCAATACATACCTGAGTACCGCCAGGGGCGGGCGTTATTTTACTGTACTTGGTCACTCTCGGCCTCCGCGTTGACGCTTGACTTTCTAACTGTAGACTTTCCACTGAACATATCACCAACACTGCCAAAACACACAACATAGAGTCCGAATTAATGCATCTAAATATATGTGGCTGTATAATTTAATGCCGTTGCATTAAAAAGAAGAATATTAATTGTCTTTGGAAGCCCATAAGACACGAATTCTATTACAATTCCAAATTCAAATAAGAAATACGAAGAAACTTCTGTTTAGACCCTGACGTGCAATAAAGCAATGACAAAATGAGCATATGATTTGTGTAGTGATGCTCCTCTTTGTGTTATCGATAAAAAAAATTTTTTTTTTAATCGGATGAGTAGTTTCGATTATTACCTCCTACATACAAACTTGACATCTTTATAATATTTGTATAGACTAGCGGCTCGCCTCGCTTCGCACAGATGCAAATTATGACAAAGCTTTCTCAATCATCGCTCTTTCCATTAATAAAAACCGCATTAAAATCCTTTTAATCTGATTGGATAGTTTAGGGTTGCGTTACACAACATAAGTCTGTACGTATCATTCCAATAAAAAACCTAAATAATTATAAAGCGAGCTTGTTTGTTCTGCCTTAACTACTTAACCGACCATCATGAATTTTTACATACACGTTGTCAGGGGTACAGAAAAAGACATAGGGTACCTTTCATTCAGAAAAATCAACTGTTACAAGGGACGCAAACAAAGTCGCGTACATAAACTAGTCTGTACTTGTTTAAAAATACATTGTATTTGTTGCCGGAAATTATATTTATCTATATAAATATATAACCTATGTTACGCAATTTTTTTTTCAATTTTTCAAAAATAAAAAAAAAACAATATATAAATAAATAATAATAATAAATAAATATCTTGACACATTCCACACAGCACCATCTAGTTCCACAGTAAGCAACTACTGCTTGTATTATGGATACCAAACAGTTGATATACTACATACATTACTTTTTTGTAAATACACATACATACATAATATTATAAATAAAAAACATCCGTGACTCAGGTACAAAGGTATAAATGTTAACGCATAAACAACGTGTCGTCTATTGACACGTTTGGTCGATATATATTATTTTATCGACTATTCCGTGTTGCATCACTATACGACTGTTGTTATCAATGGAAAAATGTAGCACACACCGTTTGAGAATAGAATAAGAAGCCGTATGTTATGCAGTGGTGACCACTTTGTTTTGAAGAGGAAAATATGTTGTTTATTAGAAAAAAAGAAATCTATCTTTTTAATGTGAGCAAAATTTAAATCAGAAAATAATTATGGGCACTTTGGGAAATTTATTTATCTATACTAATATTATAAAGAGGAAAGATTTGATTGTTTGTTTGTATTGAATAAGCTCCGAAACTACTGGACCGATTTAAAAAAAATTCTTTTACATTTAGAAGCCGACATTATCCGTGATGAACATAGGCTACTTTTTACCGCGGGAAAATGCTTCACTCCTACGGGAAAACGGGTAATAGGACAACTGGTAGTAAGAATTATCCTTTTCACATATAAACTTCTAAACGGCTGAACCGATTGGGTTGAAATTTTATATGGGTATTTCGATGGTTTCCTGGATGATTTAAAATACAATTGGACCCGGTAGGTGGCGCTGCTGTCGGTATGTCAACTACTAAAACCGATTGGGTTGAATATAGTTATAAAGTTTATAAAGTTACGCGGACGAAGTCGCGTGCAACAGCTAGTTTGTTTATATATTCATATTACACTTATATTATTTACATTACACAAATCATAAAAATTACAAGAATACTTAATAATTACCAACTATAACATATTATTATCACAAATAGACACCCTACTGAATTCGTTGAATTCGGGTTTGAATCCCTAGCGGGATTCGAACCCGCGATCGTTTGGTCAACAGAGTTATGTAGTGTTACTAGCCACTAGACCAAACTTGTCGTCAAAGAAAGAAATTTCTTTGCAATGTCAATTGGATAAACTGTCACCGGACTGTCACACGTGTACAGTTTCCAAATTCCCCTAAATGATGGAGAAAGAAAACCGTATTAAAATCGACATAATATTGGGATACCTACCTACCAAAAAAGTATGCTGACATACAAACAAAATAGTATACCGATATCTGCGGAAACTAATTCGCAAGAAACAAAAACAATTTAATTAAAAAAAATTGAAAAATATCTCCGATTTAGATTTCCAATTTCCCCACGCTCCAATTGGCGCGATCTAGCTTGGGTTTTACAAATTGCAGTTTTTTTTATAGGTCAATAACAATAACGAAGAGTTCGTTACTATAATGAACTAACACTTGCACGGGACTTGGTCCGCGTGACTTTATAAAAAACTATGTAGTGCTCGCAACTTCGTCCGCGTGAAAAAGTATAAAACGCCATCTACCGTCGAACGGATCGATAAAAATATCACCACACCAAGCAGTTGTGTTAGTCGCTTCACCTGATTCTGTATAGATGGCGCTATCAAGTGTATCCCGCGCCAAGCCGCTAGTATTTACTTTTATTTTAGATTTCCCGTAGGAATGAAGCAATTTCCCGCGGTAAAAAGTATCCTATTGGTCCGTGAGCCAGCGACAGATTTTCATGACCAATTTCCTCCCAGTCGATAACTCGTAAAATGACTGAGAGAGTTGTATCATGAAGCGTTGTGAACGTCAGCTGCAGCTCCGATGGTGGGTTGAGCAGTAGAGTGGTAGCCGGCCCACGCACATAATAAAAAATTTTTTTAATCATTTATTCCCGATTAAAAATTCATCAAATTATAGAGCCTAATATTTTGAAGAAACAAAATTGTCGGCTATTTATAAAATGGTGGATTATACGTCAGCAGGTCACACGAATATATATACGTGTTCAGTGGTTACCTCCCAATAGAAAATTTATCAGATTATAGTTTATGTATTACTGTTAATAAATAAAAAAGTCAGCTGGCTATATCTTGGTGGAATGCTTGTCAGCTAATACTATGAAAGTGTAACGGGCTACCAATGCTCAACCCACCATCGGAGCCGCAGATGACGTTCACAACGCATCATGATACAACTCTCTCAGGCATTTTACAAATTATCGACTGAGAGGAAATCATTGACGAAATTAGTGCCTGGCTTACGGACCATATGTTCATCACGGATAATATCGGCTTCTAAAGGTAAAAGAATTTTTCAAATCGGTCCAGTAGTTTCAGAGCCTATTCTATACAAACAAACAAACAATGAAATCTTTCCTCTTTATAATATTAGTATAGAATACTGGCAGACGTTACTGCAGTTTTCAACCATCAGATGGCGCAAATAGCAACTGCTTTTTTAAATTTGTTTTTGCGATATCTCATCGTATATATTTTTCTTTTTCAACGCGGACGAAGTCGCATGCAACAGCTAGTAGTATGTAAAGAAGACGCGTGCGCTAAGAAAGTGTTTATGAAAATTTCAACTCCCTAATCATGGCGTTGTACAGTAAAATGTTTAGTACATAGTGTCTCTGATGTGAATTTTCAAAGCCTCTCCCGTTGTTAGGAGAGAACATTCGAGAGTTTCGCGTTTTTATTACACCTACAAAAGGGAGTTTCTCGTGGAAATGGGCTCACTTATGATTTTACTACACCAAAAGTTTATTATACTTATGTAGCAATATTGTTGTAAAAGCCGCAATCCGCCGGCTAAATTCGAAAAGCCTCAATTCGCTATATAATTTTAGAAAATCGTTTTAAATTATTCTATATTACATAATAAAATAAGCACACTACATTGATATTTCGGGGAAATCTACTTTGGTATTATTAATAAAAATCAATGTTTTCAAACCGCGCCAAAAATGCTGTTTCTGTAATGGCGCTGGTCTTTCATACATGTGACGTCACACGCTAGTAAACAAACAGAATTGAATGATGACACAGAGAACTAATATTAAGTGAATAAACACTATTTATATTATATTTATACTGATGATAATGTTTACTAGCGTATGACGTCATCAGAGTTGCAACCAGTCACAAGGCGTTTCGGCGCCAAGATAAAATTTCAAAAATTATGATTTTTTTGTTTTCATATAATTTGCAAAAAATATACATAATTTAGCTTAAAATAAAGTGACATATGTTTTTTTACGCTATTTTCTGATAGGATAACCACAATTTGTAGTATATTTTAAATCATGTCAAATAGCCACGTTGAGCTTTCTTACTAGGCCCTTAGTATAACTTATCTTATCCTATTATTATTACTAGCTGGCGCCCGCGACTTCGTCCGGTTGAAAAAGAAAAAGTTATCCTGTGTCTTGTACGTACAAATGTTTATCTCCCAAGTTTCATGAAAATCTGTTAATTCGTTTAAGATTTATGGAGGAACATACATACATATACGATCCCAACACCTACAGATTTATTATTAGTATTAATACTAATTCAATTTGATTCATTTTGAATATAATATGTGATCATAATAGATTATTCCTGGCTGTATTGAATAATGAAATAGGCTCAAGTTATGAATGATTCAACTAACATTATGAACCTGTATAACCTTTGCGTGACAAATTAATTTTGCATGTTCTGACGTCACTCATTTTATGAACAGCGTCACGATGTCAACTTACGTATTGCCAACATTGCGTAGGTATAGAAATCCTTATCCTTACTAATATTATAAATGCGAAAGTAACTCTGTCTGTCTGTCTCGCTTTCACGCCAAAACTACTGAACCGATCACCATGAAATTTTGCATACACGTTGTCTGGGACACCAGAAAGGACATAGGATACCTTTCATCTAAGAAAAAAGTAATGTTCCCGAGGGATTATCTAAAATAAAAAACTGTAACTAACGCCTGGCCTATGTGTTATAGCGACAAGTTGTCAAGCGTTCTAATTGCTTTTAAGTATATTTTTAATTTATCATCGCGTACGAAGTCGCGGGCACCAGCTAGTAGAAATATAATATACACTGGACCGCAAGGAAAAAGGGTGGGTTAGAAAATCTTCTATATCTTCAAAAGTACCTGACCTAGCTTTATGAAATACTAGCGGGTGCTCGCGACTTCGTCCGCGTTGAAAAGTATAAAACGTCATCTACGGTGGAATGGATCGCTAAAAATATCACCAAGCAGTTGTCATGTTAGTCGCTTCACCTGTTTCTGGATAAATGGCGCTGTCAAGTGTATCCCGGGCCAAACCGCTAGTATTTACTTTTACTTAAGATTTCCCGTAGGAATGAAGCATTTTTCGGCAATAAAAAGTATCCTATGTTCATCAGGGATAATCTCGGCTTCTAATGGTAACAGAATTTTTCAAATCGGTCCAGTAGTTTCGGAGTCTATTCTATACAAACAAACAATCAAATCTCCTTATAATATTAGTATAGAAAGACTAAGGTAAAGAATACTTTAATGAGCTTAAATAAAAATAAAAATTATTTTGGTTTAGCTTTAATATACTAAAACATTCCTCGAGAACCACTCTGTCCATTGGTCAAAACAGCATGAAAATCGGTGCAGTAGTTTTTGAGTTTATCGCAAACAGACAGACAGACATACGCGGCGGAGGACTTCGTTTCTATAATATGTAGTTATAATTATATTTTCTGTTTTAAAAGCGGATGAAGTCACGGACATCAACTAGTAAAATGATAAATGTCATATTGTACGATCTACCGTTTTGTTATTTGCTACAGACTTCAAATTTATCACTTCATCAAATAAAATTACTTAAGTATAATCTCTTAACTTAAGTGTAATAAGTAAGTGAGAAACTTTCTAATCTCACTTTAGTAATAAATTTTGTTAGTTTCAGATGAAACAATAAAATTGTTCAGGAAAAGTGGTGCAAAGCGTAAAACTTGACTTTGAAACTTTGAAATCCATCTTTTGAAATGTGAATAAAACTTTTGAGAGTTGCCATTCTTTGAAAATCTTTCTTTTAGTTTAGTTTAGATAATACGAGAATGTGAAATTCGTGAAGATTTTAAATTCAAAAATTTCACTTCGTTATCTCTTATAAGTAGGTACATAAATTACCAGTAATATAAGCTACTTTATACAGTACTAGCTGTTGCACGCGACTTCGTCCGCGTAACTTTATAAAATATAATACATTCGTGTCTGTGAAACCATAGAAAATAGAAATACACATACAAAATTTCAACCCAATCGGTCAAGCCGTTTAGTAGTTGACATACCGACAGTAGCTCCACCTACCGGGTCCAATTATATTTTTAATACATCCAGGAAACCATCGAAATATTCATATAAAATTTCAACCCAATCGGTTCAGCCGTTTAGAAGTTATGTGAAAAAGAGTACGAAAGGATAATTCTATATCCGTTGTCCTATTACCCGTTTTATCGTAGGAATGAAGCATTTTCCCGCGGTAAAAGGTAGCCTATGTTCATCACGGATAATGTCGGCTTCTAATGGTAAAAGAATTTTTCAAATCGGTCCAGTAGTTTCGGAGCTTATTCAATACAAGCAATCAAATTTTTTCTCTTTATAATGCCTGGCCAATGTGTTATATATAGAAACAAGTTGTCAAGCGTTGTATCTGCTTTTATAATTATATTTTTAATTTATCATCACATACGAAGTCGCGAGCACCGGCTAGTCTTATTTATATGTGTATAGATTATTACTATTTTATCTTGTCCATTCATACAAAACAAAATGTCAATTTTGAGATAAAAATATCAAAACGTAGGCGTTCTAAAAAGAATTTCTGCCTCCTCAATAAAGTTTATTTTAGGCTCTCAATTCTACGCTATTTTAAAACGATTTTAGCTTCCATTCTTTTATAGATTTATCTTTAGGCATAGCCGTCTTTAGACAAACAGAATAAAAATTCTAAAACATGTATTTTTTTTACCTCAGTGTATCCGTAACGTGTTTCTTTTTAACCGACTTCAAAAAAAGAAGAGATTCTCAATTCGACCGTATTCGACGTATACTTAGTAATATTATAAAGAGGAAAAATTTGATTGTTTGTTTGTTTGTATAGAATAGGCTCCGAAACTACTGGACCGATTTCAAAAATTCTTATACCATTAGAAGCCGACATTATCCGCGATGAACATAGGCTACTTTTTATCGCGGGATAATGCTTCATTCCTACGCGAAATCTCAAATAAAACACTAGTAAACACTAGTGGATTGGCCCGCGAGATATCTATCTATCTAAAATACGGTAGATGGCGTTTTATACTTTTCTACGCGGACGAAGCCGCGAGCATCAGCTAGTATTTTATAAAGTTACGCGGACGAAGTCGTGTGCAACAGCTAATAAAAACTATCAATCAACTGCCAGCACGTAGTTGCAGCAAACGGTCATGCATGCATGACAGCACGTAACGCAACCTAACCTATGCTGCACGATCGTCTGGGGACACCTTAACACGAACCAAGGACATGATTAGAGTTTTTAAATTGAACCCCAACTTTAACAGATTGCCGAAAGAAGACATCTTATGAAATATTTAAAAGTTTAATTTGCGAGAAACCAAGCGACTGAACTGAACGCGAGATATTTGTTAACTTTCCGCGGCTTTGAGGGTATCTGGAGCGTGCTCCATTTTGAATTGCAAACTACCCGAGGTGGGTACTTGCGATTTGAATGAAGAGTAGTATCGCGTTGAGCTTTTGTTTTCTTTTAAAGGCTTCATAGAATGGAACCGTGTGAACTTATGGATGCTTTTGTTTTTTTCATTCGTTTTGTCTATATCTATATTAATATTATAAAGAGGAAAGATTTGATTGTTTGTTTGTTTGTATAGAATAGGCTCCGAAACTACTGGACCGATATGAAAAATTATTTTGCCATTAGAAGCCGACTTTATCTGTGATGAACATAGGATACTTTTTACCTTGGGAAAATGCTTCATTCCTATGGGAAAACGGGTAATAGGACAACGGGTAGTAAGAATTATCCTTCCGTACTTATCTTTTTCAAATAACTTCTAAACGGCTGAACCGATTGGGTTGAAATTTTATATGGCTATTTCTATGATTTCCTGGATGACCCGGTAGGTGGCGCTCCTGTCGGTATGTCAACTACTAAACAGCTTGACCGATTGGGTTGAAATTTTGTATGTATTGTGTATTTCGATGGTTTCACACACACGAATGTACTATATTTTATAAAGTTACGCGGACGAAGTCGCGTAATATAAAGCCACGGATATAAAACAAATTAATTTTAGAAAAACAAAAGGTTTTCAGTATAACAAAAGTAATAGGTTTTAAGTTATCAAAAGCAATTATAACATCACTTTCACGCACCCCTAAAGGAAATTATATTTAATTTGAATTTTCTGCCATAAGGTGGTAACATTAATAATAATTGGTGTAGATTGCCTTTTTTATTAACCTTGGTAGAGTGTTCTAAATTTCCAAATTTAAATTACAAGTTGTATAACATTACAAACCCATATATATAGAATTTATAAAACAAAGTCGCTTAGTCTGTCTATCCGTATAACTGTACTCCTCCTAAACTACTCAATTTGTCTGTGTTTAAACTCAAAAATTACTGCACCGATTTTCAAGCTGTTTTCACCAATGGATAGAGTGGTTCTCGAAGAATGTTTTTGTATATAATTTACTAGCTGTTGCACGCGACTTCGTCCGCGTAACTTTATAAAATATAATACATTCGTGTCTGTGAAACCATCGAAATACACAATACATACAAAATTTCAACCCAATCGGTCAAGCCGTTTAGTAGTTGACATACCGACAGTAGCTTTAAATCATCCAGGAAATCATCGAAATACTCATATAAAATTTCAACCCAATCGGTTCAGCCGTTTAGAAGTTATGTGAAAAAGAGTACGAAAGGATAATTCTATATCCGTTGTCCTATTACCCGTTTTCCCGTAGGAATGAAGCATTTTCCCTATGTTCCTCAAGTAGCCTATGTTCATCACGGATAATGTCGGCTTCTAAATGTAAAAGAATTTTTCAAATCGGTCCGGTAGTTTCGGAGCTTATTCAATACAAACAAACAAACAAACAAATCTTTCCTCTTTATAATATTAGTATAGACTAGCTGATGCCCGCGTTAAAAGTAAGGGATATGTGTAGCGGCTGACTAAATGTGTAATGTAAAGTAATATAACTCTTGACGCAAAGATGTCAGGTTATAAAATTTTCAGGGGTTTATTTTTAATAGATAGCTGACTTCCCCCGCGTAAATTTGTAAATTATATACTAAAAACGTTCCTCTTGAATCACTCTATCTATTAAAAAAAACCTTATCAAAATATATTGCGTAGTTTTAAAGATCTAAGCATACATAGGGACAGACAGACAGCGACGAGCGACTTTGTTTTATATTATGTAGTGATCTACACATTATATAAAATCGTCCGGCATGTCTGTTTCCCCGATAATTACGGATTTTGATTATAAACGAGAAAGATTTGTATAATATTCAGAATAAAACAAATGCATAAGTGCAGGATGCTGGCCAGTTATAAATATTTTAAAAAAAGAACATTTATTTTTACGTAATGGAACCTAGCTGTGTCTAAGTGCGAAATGTAAATTCATTCATAGATCACAGTCATAGTCTATCTGAAAATTTAACTTACTTGGAAACTACTATACTTAATATATATTTTTAAATATTATCAATATATTATATACTTTATATAATGTACTTAATAATTTTATATGTACTCACATATAAAAACTAATTTGAGAAGCGTCATCTTTGTTACGTCGAGCGTTGTCAAAAGAATTCTGAAATCCATCTTACTTTTCTTGCGTTAGCACTGGCATGCAAAGATAACGCCTAACGGTTTATTTTTTAAATTTTATATCACTGCCATATTAAACGGTTTGAAATTTATTTAAAACACTCGCTCGGTTTCTCGTCTGATCCGTTGAGAGTACGATTTTTTTCTTTTTATACCGAGCCACTTTGTCGAATGGCAGACATTTTGTGACGTCATGTGGCGAAAAATCAATTTTCTTGAGCATGCGCATATACGTTCTTATTAAGCACCTTGGCCTATTGCACTTAGATAAAGTATATCTATCTTTATCCTTCACATCACATACAATTCACATCTATACCAATATATAACTGAAGAGTTTGTTTGGTTGTACGCGCTAATCTCAGGAACTACTGGTTCGAATTGAAAAATTCTTTTTGTGTCAAATAGTCCATTTATCGAGGAAGGCTTTAGGCTATTTAGTGTGACCTAAAAGTCTAAATAAGTATACAATACCTATTTAGATTAACGCCATCTATCGTTCAGTAGCAGAACTATTAATACAAACAGCTTTGATTCAACAAGTCTGCTACTCACCGCGAGAGGGCGCGATAATCAAAGGCTTTTGGGTATATAGCATTTTGAACGCGGACGAAGTCGTGGACACAAGCTAGTGTAATAAATTATAATTATTAATTAGTAATACATAAATTGAAGTCGCTTTCCACGTCTGTTTATCTGTCTTCTAACTGTATATCCGCCAAACTCCTCCAAAACCAGGCAACGGATTTTGATACGGTTTTCACTACTAGAAAGAGGGATATACGAGAAAGTTGCGAAAAATATAAAAAAAAATAGCACCGAATGATCCTGTGAAGATTATAATAGCGATTTGATAAACAGATTTATTTTTGTTTGGTACTGCGAGATCGAATCAGAAATGAGGAGATCCGTAGACATACGAAAGTTACCGACATAAGCCGTCGGATCAGTAAGTTGAGTGGCAGTGGGCACATAGTACGAAGAGCCGACGGCAGCTGGGGCCGGAAGGTTCTCGAGTGGAGGCCACGGACCAGCAAGCGCAGCGTAGGACGTCCACCCACAAGGTGGACAGACGACCTAATAAGGGCCGCGGGTCGACGGTGGATCCAGGCTGCTTCTGACCGGTCCAATTGGAAAATTTTGGGGGAGGCCTATGTCCAGCAGTGGACGTCCTACGGCTGAGATGATGATGATGATGAACGTGTCTTTACCTATCTATTTTCCTACAAATTAACTACTGCAAAAATTTTCTATTCAAAAACAAAAATGAAATACTCAATGTCTCACAAAAATATATGAGCAATAAATATTGAACAAATAAAAAGGGGCGCCGAAAAAGTCGCGGGCAAGAGCTAGCTAATAATAATTATATGACTCAACAGCTCTACGTGACCGCGACGAAATTGTTGCCATTAAAATTGTAATAAGTAGCAATTTTTAATGAATGAACAATTTTCATTCACTCAATTTGGGACAATTACTGTTTTGGATTAAATATTTTGACGTTAATAGTTCTTTAGTTCAAAACCAGGATTTATTCAGGTAAACAATGTTATTGTTCTAGGTCGATCGGCAGGCTGAGGGTCCATTTGAATTTAAGGTGGCTACCATCTCCTATACATAAGTCACACTTAATAGGCATGCTGTTATTTTATTCTTTGATAGTTTTCTCTAAGAAGGTGGTGCCACCAGACGGGTTGTCAAATTTATGACTACGAAACGCTGGGTGCCCTGCCACTATTAAACGCAAACGCTCTGTCGGGAATCGAACCCATAACCCCATGAGTCAGAGGACTAAGGCGCAAGCAACGACCTATTATGATCTCGACATACGTTTAGACAATAAAATTGTTCTGATTTAATAATGTAATTTAATTTAATAATGATTTAATAATTTACTGGAGTCTTGTCACCTAGAATTTGACTATTAGGATGAACAAAATCACATTTTACTATTTATATTTCATACTTTAGTATCCATTAGTTAGGAGAATAAAAAAAAACAATGACACTCCGGGAGTGCCGATAGAAGTAAAAAATTTAACAATTACGTGTGTATTTTTTTAAATCGTCAAGAAAGTAAGTACATCCTTATATACAGAGGTGTCGGTTACGGTAAGTGTCGCTAGTTCAATGATTTCTCATCTCAAAAATTAGGAAATAATACCGATACTAATGTTTTTTCTTTTTTTATATATAAAAAGAATTTGTATTTTTAATATATAATATTTTTATATTTTTGTATAATATTTTTTATATGTGGTTTTTTTTATATAAATACAACTGTTGGTTATGGGTTCAGATTTTGCTAGCAGAGTTAAAAACGTAAAAGTAATTTAAGAAATATTTATTATGACTAAAAAGCACAGAGATACAATACATTCATTTTATAACAAAAAAACTATATTGTTTATTTTTAAAACAAAAGACAAAATTATATTCTATCCTGTGTTTATTGTCAACTGTCAATGTCAATTGTCATCAGTCATCCATGACATCAATCAAATGAAATCAACAATGTTGATTGACTGTCTTGTTGAGTGGATTTTACAAGTTCCGTGCATGGTTTTTGTTTTTATTACAGAAATGTTTTGAATATTGGTTACATTTAGTTATTCTTGTAATCCCTATATTGTATTTCTTTATCATTTATAATTACAACATGTCTTTAAATCCACTAAATGGTGAGTTAAAACATATACTCCTACATAACCTCTAAAACACCAATGTTTCGACTCGCTCGTGTGTTTCTTTCTTGATTCATTTATTAATTTTTTGATGTAGGATATACCAGACTTTTTTGTTCTTTGCAGTACTTAAACGCCGATTAGATGACAGTACAGTTCCATTGCCCAAACGGCTGTGTCTTGCTAAAAATGTGGTTCAATCACATTTCTTCCCGGCAGCTCCTAAAGAGCGAATTGTTGCCGAATGGTTAGCTTTCATAACAGAAAATAACCAATTGGGCGGTGGTCAACTAATGAAAGTGCTCAATTGGTTGAATTACGTTGACGATTTAACTGGAGAATTGAAAAGTAAACTTATACAGGTATGTGTTTTTTTTATGTTAAGATCAACAGACAGGTTGACGGCCCACTTGATGGTAGTTGACACTTGATTTAACCTATATTAACCTTAATAATTAACCTATAAAATTTTTTTTTTATAATTCATTGAGTGAGAGTTTGAGTAAACATTTGGAGCAAATTTTTTGTATTTGTCGGAAACATATTACCAATGGTTAACCAAATGGTCGCGGGTTCGAATCCCGCTAGGGGCAAATGTTTATGTGTTTAACATTTTACCTTTGTATCTGAGTTATGGATGTTTTGTTTGTATCTATAATGTGTATGTATTTACAAAAAATGTAATCTATGTAGTATATCAACTGTCTGGTATCCATAATGCAAGCCTATAGTTACTTAGTTTAGAACTAGATGATGCTGTGTGGAATGTGTGAAGATATTAATTTATTTTATATTTCTTTTTATACCTAAAGCCTTGTAACCTGCATCTGTAAAAATCCGGGGTGGGTCAATAGTTGTAACCATTATACGAGTTACAACAACTCATCAAAAAACTAACTTATACAATATTGTCTCTTATAAAATTTCAGATTGTAGCTGATTATATTAAAAGAAATCCTGTCAAAGGAAATGAAATCCAACATATACTAAATTTTGTTGAAAATTCAAACATCTCTATACACCTCCAGAGTCATACCGATGATTATTTACTTACAGTAATGACTGTATTGAAACACTTACACTCTAACGGATCATTAATAAATGTGAACTTATGTAAAAGATTATTGAGCAACTTAGTAACTTATTACAAAGAGTGTAAACGGAAATTTGAATTTATAATTAAGTTATTAGAAGGTGAAAACTTGGAGATTATTTTCGGCTACTTAGACTCAGAAGTGCGTGATACTGTATTGGAGACGTGCAGTAATATATTGTTCCCGTTAACCAAGAAAACTTTATTTTTAAATTATCTACAGACCTTAGTGAAAAAAGATAAATTTAATCAACTGACGAATGAAAGTGGTGATAAAATGCAGTCTGTTGTAAAAATTATGAACGCCATCTTCAAGTTTCCCGACGATACAGTAACAAAAGATGAGAAATTTATTAAGAATTTCATCGAAATCTTTGTAGGATGTTTCAAAACTGAAACTTCCATAGTATATTACTTTTACATTTTGGTCTGTAACTCTTTAAATATGGTCCAAAGTTACATAAATGCAAAGACGGCAATGCCTCTGATCATATACGATGAAAATGATGATAAAATAAAAAGAAATTTGTTTTTAAATATGCTCACAACTCTTGTGGAAAATGACGTTGAAACGAATGTGAAATTCATTAATTTCATACAAGCTACTATGATGGGGCAGATCAAGTTAGAAGGGAAACCCGATAAAACAACTATGTATATAATAAAAACAGCTTTAAAATTGGACCCAGTGATAGTCGAGGAGAAAATTAACGAGTTTTTCCCAATAATTATGGCGTCAAAGAAGAATGCAAATGTGTTGCCATCTTATGTCGATATGCTGAACGGTCTAATGGAAACACTGTTCAAGTTGAGCAGGGGAAATGTGTTCGTACATCAAATTGTACCACATTTGAAATTGCATCTGGAGACTGGCAACACTGAGCAGTTTGAATTGAGACAACAGGCGAGCGGCGCGGATAGTGAGAGAATAAAAAATAAAATCGTTACTGGAAACGACGTTTTCCCAAGTGAATGTGCGGCAATGTATGGAAAATTGTCCTGCGAGTTGATGTTTAGACAGAACAGTGAATTGTTAGTTTCATTGCAAAAAGATTTCGAAGAACATTGCCTGGTGATGCTCGAAGATGGATTTGTTAGTGAGTGATTTTTTTAATTCTCAATTATGAAATAAAAGTTAAAGTTAAGATAGATAGAAGATATGCTACACTAAGCGGCATTCTGGCCACTTTTAGAAGCCTTATTTTATTGTTGGAAAGGATCATTTTTAGTTTGTCCGCATACGAGTCTGTATTCCGTACCTCTTTTTTTATACCTCTGCACTCCATATTCTTAATTTTTTTAAAGGTTCCATACGGACTATCCAACAAATTTTAGTTATTTTAACAGTTGCTTAGTACTTTTAAAAATAAGGAAAGTACAAATTTTTACATTTGTCAGAATCCTATTTTGTCTTTTTCTCAATATACTCTGTGGTAATTCTGATATTTTAGAAATCTGGTATAGAGAGAACGAAGAATTGGTTCATCACTCCTTTAATAGAATGCTTAAACATTGACATTTTGACGAGCCCGTTGGACGAGTGGCAAGGGTGCTTGCCTAACGTTTCTTTCAGATGCCCCGGGTTCGATTCCCAGCGGGGTCAACTTTGGAAATTTTAATATAATTTTCAAAATTAACTCTGGTCTGGATTTGAAAAGTAGTGGTAGGGTACACTGCGTTTCGCAGACATTTTGGGCAGCCCGTCTGGCGGCAGTAACCACCACCTTACAGAATACCACCGTGAAATAACAGCATTATGTGCTGTTGCCCTTATCCTTAATCCTTCTATGGTCGGCAGCGCACTTGTAGCACTTAATTATGGCGTTGCTTGTGTTGTAGGCGACGGTAGCCACCTACCATCAAGTAGACAGTCAGCCTGTCTGTCGACCTCAACATAAAAAAAAATCAATTTTCAGGTCCATCAATAATAATACTAGCGGAAGTGTTTGCCGCCATTTTGTCGAACTACTGGCGGCACAGCAAAATGGCCGATCACACGGTACCTCGACACGTTGCTGAAGGATTTTGGACGGCGTACGAAAATTTCGAAATTGTATGTTTGAAGAAATTCGGGGAATGTATTTTGAAGCTTAATTATGTAAGTGAAATATTGTATCAATAATAACAATGTATTCTAATATTATAAAGAGGAAAGATTTGATTGTTTGTTTGTTTGTATAGAATAAGCTCCGAAACTACTGGACCGATTTGAAAAATTCTTTTACCATTAGAAGCCGACATTATCTGTGATGAACATAGGATACTTTTTACCCCGGGAAAATGCTTCATTCCTACGGGAAATCTAAAATAGAAGCAAACACTAGCGGCTTGGCCCGGGCGATAGCGCCATCTATCCAAAATACGGTAGATGGCGTTTTATACTTTTCTACGCGGACGAAGTCGCGAGCACCAGCTAGTAGCTAATAAGCCTGCGGGTACGCCGAATTCGGCGTAGTATTTGTTGACGCATTTTTCAAGTACGGCGGCTGTATCTAGTCGTGCGCAACGAGACCAATCTTTGGGTAATATATATTATGGGCGGAAGTGTCATATTTTTTTTTTTCTTTATCAGAATCCACCGCTACTTTTGTCCTTCTTGAAAATGTGCGAGAGTTTCTCCCAGTTGAAAGTGTTGAACATAAAGTATGGAAACGTAAAAGTCGATTTACCCAAAATAAGCGATACATTGGAAGTGTACGACTTGTCCCAAATGCTGCCTTGCTTGAAAAGCGAGCAATGGATTAGGATAAGCTCAACGGTGAAGGAGTTAGACGCAATACTCGCTTTGGTAAGAAGTTTTAACTTGTGATTTTTTTAAACGACACGTTTGTTTGGTCTAATGGTAATTAAAACAAGAAGAAAATGATATCATATTTATAAAAAAAAAAAATTTAAAAAAAAATCTATATAATAAATGTTATTATAACGCAAATGAATATTTTTTAGATAATATTATTATTTAAATATTAATAATATATAAGTAAATATATTTAATTTTAATTTAAATAAAATATAATCAATACTAATAATAAATCTGTAGGAGTCGGTCATGGAGTAATTTACTTTGTCTTCAGAAATATCGTGTATATAGGCTCTATACATGATACTGAAACTAAATTGACCATTTTTACAATTTTTTTCTGTATGTATGTATGTTCCTCCATAACTCTTAAACGAATTAACCGATTCTCATGAAACTTGGTATATAAACATTTAGAAGTACGGGACACTTGATAGGCAACTTTTTTCTTTTTCAACGCGGACGAAGCCGCGGGCAACAACTAGTTCTTTTGTATATTTATCTAAATATTTATACGCTTATATATAGTATATACGCTTCCTCTCTCCTAGTCCCTAAGTTGCACGCCCAACAGGGTCCATAATACTGGTCTTTATTTTTATATAGTAACGTCTTTGTACAGTCGGCCGCATAAGTCGATTAACACATTTAAAAGTGCAAAACAAATGAACACTCAACGCGCAATAAATCGTTGTCACGACTAGAGAACAAAATAAACTTCACGTACAAACGATCGTAAAAAGCTTCAGTAAGTAAGTAAATAAGTAAGTAAGTTGAGTTATGCGACTTATGCGGCCGACTGTAAATTATGGTTTCACAATAAATATATTTAAATTTACCCTAGCTGTTAACCAAATGGTCGCCGGTTCGAATTCGGGTCAAAATCAAAATCAAAATCAAAATATTTATTTATCAATTAGGTTTCTACAAGAAACTCTTTTGATCGTCATTATAAATTTAAATTTACCAGGGTCAATTGAATAAAAAAAAAGCCGTCAGTTGGTATAACTATAGTATAGAACGTTGCCGCTCTATTACTATGAAACGAAGTTATGTTTGGTATGAACCAAAAAGTTCGTACTAATTCGGGTAGATGGCGCTTATTTCATACTATAAAACGTCACTGAGAGTGTCGCTCGCAGAGTTCAGTGTTTTTTACGTGTAGTCTTGATGATCTTGCTTGATCATGAATCAATGCAAAAAATAATTTAATTTTTAACTCTACTTTCTAGGATAATCTCTTACTACTCAACACGACAATCATAGATTTGACTAGTGATGAAAATGAAAATATTATTTTGACCTCAAAAAAGACTCACCTAATAAGACAATATTCAAAGTACGCACAGTCCATAGATAATAATAGAAATTGTTTCGCCAAATCGTTGTTTGCACATTTGGACCGCAAACAAAACAAAATGTTGGCCAAATGTTTGATCAAACGTTGTCTCGACACCGGTGACGTGGGATCGTTGAAAATGTATTCCATTGAGAACAACAAAGCAATTGTTGACGCTCTAGTCTTGAAAGCGCTGGAGAATATATTGAAGTGTTGCCATAATGGGGAAAAATTAATGGAAGCGTTAAGCGAAACAGATTTCAATATGCCGTCCTTTGCAAACAGTTTGAACTTGAAAGAGTATTTCCATCAAATCGAACTGAACGAAAACAGCGAAGATAAAATCGCGATATGTGTGGAAATACTGAGGCAATTGCAAGTTTATTACTTGACGGAGAACGTACAGTTGATTGTCGTTTTTGTGATTCTTCTCGTGAAGAAGTGTTGCCAGCAGAAAAAGTTAAAAAAAAACCTAGATCACTTGTTGCTCGGCGTGTTTGAATTGAGTCCGAAATGCCCGGATTTGTACAAAATATTTCCAGTCCAAATATTTTTTTCCCTGGAGGATACGTTTTTAATCGATCTGTTACATTTGAAGATTAAAACTTCGGATAAAATGGTGATTGTAAAGACGCTTATGGAGTTAGCAGTGAAAAAAGTCAAGGCCAACAGTGAAGTTGTCAAACAAATAGTGGATATATTGCTAAAGGGGCAAACGGAAATATACAAAACTGCAAAAAATGATTATTTCAGCCAGCCAGTGTTTCAGTTGAGCTGCGCTATACTGCCATTGATAGCCAAAGAGAAAAAAGCGATAACAACAAGCACTTACAGATCAATTTTGGCTGCTCTACAAGAGAGATTACACAACACAATGCTCGAGGCGTTTAAAAATACAGATTTTACCCAAATACCGAGTGCGCCCGTCGACGAGGGCAACACAGAGGAGTCCGAGAACGCACTGGCAACACTCAACGCCGTAGAAGCATTTACTTTGACTCTCTCCAAGTACTGTGAAACTAGTGAGGCAGCAGAAATAGAAAAGTTGGATTGTCTATGGTCCGGCTTGGAATTCTTTCTACGGAATGCTGTGAGTAATAACTATAATATGTTTTTCTATACTAATATTATAAAGAGGAAAGATTTGATTGCTTGTTTGTTTGTTTGTATAGAATGGGCTCCGAAATTAATGGACCGATTTGGAAAATTCTTTTACCATTAGAAGCCGACATTATCCACGATGAACATAGGCTACTTTTTACCGCGGGAAAATGCTTCATTCCTGCGGGAAATCTAAAATTAAAGTAAACAAGGTATATGGAGATAGCGCCATCTATCCAAAATATACGGTAGATGGCGTTTTATACTTTTATACGCGGACGAAGTCGCGAGCACCAGCTAGTAGATAATATTTTTAGATCTTTGGGGTTTTCCTTTGACTATTTTCCTAGAATAGACAATGCAGTTGTTAGTAGTAATTATTATTACCTAAGTAAGTAATTATATGGTAGACCAGTGTCTTTGTGTCTGTTTGTGGCATTGAAGCCCCCAAACGGCTGGACGGATTTTTATCTGGGATTTTTTAGTTGACTTGAGTTTGTTCGTTCGTTTGTGACGCTTTCACGCAAAAACTACTGAACCGATCACCATGAAATTTTGCATACACGTTGTCTGCGACATCAGAAATGACATGAGGTACCTTTCATCGTTCAACGCGGACGAAGTCGCGGGCGCGGGCTAGTTTTCTTTTTGATAACTCTACAGCTCATTTGACTTATACGATATGTTTGTGATTCAATGAAGCTTTTAAGAGCGTTCATGAATTAGTTCATGAATATCACGCTTTAGTTAAAATTTATGATTTTTATTAGTTTCCTACGCAGATAAATAGACAAAATATTAAAAAATATATGAAATAATGTTTTAGAACATAAATTACTTCACATACTAGATCGAAGAAAGAATAGAAATATCTCAAATTTGATCCTAAAATAAGACGTTTTAATATCACGAAAAAATACTAAAAGTGACACTTTTCATTATACTTTTCTTGAATAAAAATTTACAGAAATCTTATATGTTTAAAAAGATTTTAAAAAATCACAGCCTGTCCTATTATTTAACAGATAAACACGTTATCCAGTTCACAAACGAAACCGCAACACGTCAACGCCTCAATTAACTTGTTAAACGTGACGTTGCGTCACATTAAGAAGCTAGAGTCGCACGAAATATTCCAAAAGAGAGATAAACTACTCGGTGAAATATGGCGGAGTGTCATAGTGTGCTTGAAGACCAGAGACAATGAGAAGAGGAATCATAGGTGCCTAGAAGAAATGGCCGTCGCGTTGAAGTATACTTGTGAATTGGTATCGGTTGAATGTTTCACTTCGGATTTTGTTGAGGAGTTGAACGGTTTGATGTCTTTAAAGGTAATATAATTAATCATTATATTTAATAAAATATATTATATAAAAAAAAAATTAAAGATACCCAACATCTATACTAATATTATAAAGAGGAAAAGATTTGATTGTTTGTCTGTTTGTTTGTTTGTATAGAATAGGCTCAGAAACTAGTGGACCGATTTGAAAAATTCTTTTACCATTAGAAGCAGACATTATCTGTGATGACCTATGTTCATCACAGATAATGTCTGCTTCTAATACTTTTTAAATGCTTCATTCCTACGGGAAAACGGGTAAAATGACAACGAGTAGTAAGAATTATCCTTCCGTACTTATCTTTTTCACATAACTTCTTCTTCTTCTTTTTTAGGTTAAATGGCAATGCGGCTCATTTTAAAATGGCCATTATCTGCCAGTGTCAAGTTAAAATAGCAATTTGTAATAGCCTCTTTTTAAAAAAAAAGAGGCAAAATTGAAATCAAAATCAAAAGTAGCGAACTCAAGTCTAGTCAGTCAAGTCAAGTCAGTCAAGTCTAAATTTCTCTTGTTAGTATTCCAAAACAGGTCCGTCAAGTCCAAAGCAGTCAGGTCAAGTCCCACATAACTTCTAAACGGCTGAACCGATTGGGTTGAAATTTTATATGGCTATTTCGATAATTTCCTGAATGATTTAAAAATACAATTGGACCCGGTAGGTGGCGCTGCTGTCGGTATGTCAACTATTAAACGGCTTGACCGATTGGGTTGAAATTTTGTATGTGTATTTCGATGGTTTCACACACACGAATGTATTATATTTTATAAAGTTACACGGACAAAGTCGCGTGCAACAGCTAGTATTTTATAAAGAACATACTCTGCACATAATATTATTATGTGATGGTACATTTTTAATAATTTTATCGCAGGATTTAACTTCAAAAGACGAAAATTTGAGGAATACTACAATCGCTTCACACAAAACGGCCAAATACTTGTGGACACAATGTTTGATATCGAATATTGTAGGACAAAAATGCGTAGCCATGTCGAGGTGTACGTATAGGAACATGAAAAGCCTGAGAACTTGGATGCAGCAACACTGCCAGTCACAAAATGGCGGTCAAGACAAAATGGCCGCCGGAGACCAAGTGGAAAGGAGACAGTCCAGTGTGGTCACACTGGACGACGGTGTTTGCGAAGTGTTGAAAATTGATTTGGAAATTATTTCACAAGTTATCATGTCGGCGAAAAAGGTGAGTAATAACGCTACTTTTTAACGTCCGACGCAAAAAACGGGGTGTGATTGTGACGTGTGTTTCACTCATACATATATTTCTCTCTCTCTCTGTGTGTGTGTGTGTGTGTGTGTGTGTCAAATGGTGTCTATTGTCCCTGAAAACTATTTGCAGAATGTTAATTAATTTGTATAAGCCGTGAAGCCATTTTTCGGTCAATTTCAACATTTTCCTAAATTGTTGATAAGGCTTGGGAAATTGTTGAAATTGCCTGGAAAAATGTTGAAAATGCTTGGGAAAATGTTGAAATTGACCGAAAAATGGTATATAAGGTCCGAGTCGGATTTTTCTTTCAGTATTGCTCCCACCTTTCAATGCTCGACTCGACTCACTGAAATACAGAGCTTAACATTAAAAAAAATCTTCACTACACGGCTAGATGCTGGCCAAGTGCAAACCCATCTGTACTAAAAAAAAATAAGACGAAATTATCTTGATTAAAATCTATAGAGGTACCAATATATAAAGCCGAAGACTTCGAATTGAAAAAATATTTTTACGTTGCTTAGTCCATTTATCGAGCAAGGCTTTAAACTATTTAGTGTGACCTAAGGGGCTCAAAAGATAAAAATATAGACAAATTATCCTTATTTAGATTAACGCTCACCGCGAGAGGCCTTTACGCTATATATAACATTTTGAATGAACGCGGACGTCTCGGGCACCAGCTAGTCTATACTAATATTATAAAGAGGAAAGATTTGATTGTTTGTTTGTTTGTATAGAATAGGCTCCGAAACTACTGGACCGATTTGAAAAATTCTTTTACCATTAGAAGCAGACATTATCCGTGATGAACATATACTTTTTACCGCGGGAAAATGCTTCATTCCTACGGGAAATCTAAAATAAAAGTAAATACTAGCGGCTTGGCCCGGGAGATAGCGCCATCCTATGGGATCTGATCCGGCCAGAGCCGTTCCACTTGCGGAACACGAGGCGCGGGCGGGGGTTTCCCCGGTCACGCACGAAGCGTTATAGTTCCACCTTCCTTGTCCGAACTGATAAGGAGTGGAACTCATTGCCTGCGTCCGTGTTTCCCCAAAATTACAACCTCGGGGTCTTCAAGTCTAGGGTAAATGGGCACTTACTAGGTAAGCGTGGTCCATCTTTGGCCGCATCTGCACCTAACATCAAGTGAGATCGCGGCCAAGCGCTGCCTTGATTACGTAAAAAAAAAAAAAAAAAAAATCTATCCAAACTATGGTAGATGGCGTTTTATACTTTTCTACGCCGACGAAGTCGCGACCACCAGCTAGTAATAGAATATGACTATTACCAATTTCAGATATCACTCGACTACAAGTTCCTGGACTCAGTTTTTATATTACTGCACCAGACACTTTACATTTTGAACCGTAACACGAACAGCACAAGGTTCAATATGTCGTGGCAATCGATACTGAAACTGTACGAGGGAACTTTAACGGTTTTAAATTGTCTACTGATGTCGAGAGAAGAAATTTTGGAAGACAGGTAAAGTCGCTTTAATTATTAATTATTTTTTTTTCGTTTAATATTAGCTTATTAAGGTCGGCTTTCCTCCATACAAACGTAGAATGTTAATTACTCCGCTGTTTTATGTTTAATTTACAAAAGTAAGCATGATACCGATTTGTCTTGTCGTTAACTAGATTCCTTTTCCTTGGCATAAAAATTTTAAAAAAAAGTATTTTTATGATGTTATTATTATTATTATTATTATTATAGGTGAATTATTATATTAAGGTTTGAACGAATTACGTTTGCGGCAGCAGGAGGATCGAAAAAAAACCAAATTTACTTATAAAATATTTAATGAAAAGAAAAGAAATTACAATTTAAATTACAAACTAATTAAACTATTGTCCAAATCGATGTTTGATTATGGAATACGTTTCATGTCCGGTGAATGCATCAAGTAACATCGGTGTATTGCGTCATGCTGTGTCAGCAATGACGTCAATTCGATTATTCGCGCTGTTGAAGTAAAAGTGCAGCGTCGGCGAATTCCGTCGTATAGGTATATGTAATTCCTCCACCCCTAGAACAGCAACTATTTTAGAACTTTGAGAGAAAATGTTGCTGGGAAGTCTCTTCGGGTTTCTGATTTTCCTGTTTCATTTGTTTCTTCGATATTGTAGGTGGCTGAATTTCCGGATTCTTCTGGCTTATGATTTTTAGTTCGAATACAGAAGCGTCGTACTTTAAGGATGATGGTGAGCATTCCTATGACTATTATGAGTCCGTACAATGGTATTGTGGTGTGGTATAAAGAGTTGTAGGACTGGCCTTCGTTGAGCCTTATCGGAGATTCCATTATGATTTTATCCTGGATGCTGTGTAGTCCGTGCAAGTCGATGCTGTTCAGTTTGAAGTGTCTTGAAATATGAGCCTTCTGTGTGGCGTTGAAAGGTACTTGCGTAAGCACGAGGGGCTGTCCCTTAACTTCGTCGTTATCATTAATTATGGTGAGTTCAGGCGTCTTGAGGTAGCATGTCACAGGAATGGTGATGAGGTAACTGCCTTTAAGCGATGTGAAGTCTTCCCTGTCGCAGACTAGCTGAACTTTTGTAGATTGTGGGAATGATAGTACAACGTGTTCGTCGTCTAGTTTTTCCATAGCCTCCTTTTCTATACTGACTGTTGTGTACTGGCAGGTCTCTTTTATGACTTGATTGGTGATGAGCTCTTGAATGCAATCAGGTTTCGTACGGAGTTGGTGATTAAGGTCAGTTTCGCAGAGATACCATTGACTATACTTCGGACATTCTGTCTCTATGTACATGAATGACATCTCGTTTAGTGCTATAAAAGGAAAGGGAGGAATAAGGGCTTGTTGGTTTCTATTAGGGACAATGGTAAGCTTGTAGAACTCATAGATGCTTACTGAAATTATTGGGAATTTAAATATAATAACTTTATTTTATGAAGATATGTTACGTTCGTCGTCGTCATTAGTAAGATTCTGTAATAAGTTAGCGGTTTTAGGGACTCGTTTTAATCGTGACTTGCCTACTGGGCCGCGTTTTTTAGAGGTGTAGATGTGAATTGGTAAATTAGCTAAGACTGTGTCTTGTGTGTAACGGGGTGCGGTCTTTTGGCGATCTGCAAGAGGATTTTTTATGAATACTTGCTGTTGGGGTGCATATTCTATTTCTGGGTCGCGGTTTTTATTCCTATTTTCTATAATTCTAGTGCGGTCAGCTATAGTCGTTTTGTTTAAAATTTCGTATACTTTTTTCATTCTTTCCTTATGACTTAATGAATACTGTTGTAAGGAGTGTTGTGTGAAGTCGAAGTCAAGACAATCTCTGGGGTCGAAATGTCCTGTTAATAGGTCGAAAGGTCTACATTTCGTAAAACTATGTATAGAACTATTGTAAGCGATAATGGCGTATGGTATGAGGTTAACTAAGGGTTCGTCTTTTCTTTCTAATTTTAGGATTCGTAGATGTTCGAGGATTGTGGAGTGGAATCGTTCTATGTTACCGTTGTCGTTAGGGCAATGTGCAAGAATCTTATGGTGGTTTATTTTATGTAATCGAGTAAACTCTGAAAATAGTTGGTTGGTGAATTCAGTGCCGTTATCAGTAACAATGGTCATGGGAACACCGTGATGGGTACAATATCTGAGTAGTGCCTGTAAGATACTAACAGCTGTTCCATCTCGTAAATGATAAACCTGTCCATATTTTGTAAAGACGTCAATGAATGTCATGTATTTCTCATTTTGTACCGTGAATAGGTCTATATGGACAATTTCAAAGGGCTTTGTGGCTGGTGGTACTAAGTTAAATTGGGGTCTAATGGGATTTCTGTCATATTTAGCTTGTCCGCAGATGGTACATTCGTTGATAAATTTGCTTATTTGATCTCTCATTTTGGGCCAATAGTATTTTTGAGAAAGGGCTAAATAGCACTCATTTATTCCTCTGTGGTTAGTTTTCCCATTATGATAATGTCCTATAATCTCTTGTTGGCGTAAATAATTCTTTACGTTTTCCTTTTCAGATTTTGTTAAAACTAGATTCATGGATGAACTTCTAAAATTACTTTGAATGATGGGGATGATTTCGTACATAGCAAGAGGTGGATTTATAAGGATACCGGTTTTAATTTTTGGGTTTACATATTCTTTTATGGCGTTCGTAACGTCTTCTTCTAAGTTGGATGAGGATAATTGGATGTCGACACGAGTATGAGTGTCAAAGGGTTTAGTCATGATCGGTTTTCGTTTTATGTCATTTACAATAGTGAGGCATAGCTGTCGATGGTATTTATTAAGGGGTTCCTCTGTAATTGGTACTTCTAATATAGGGTGTTCGTCACTTGTATGGGCAGTGTCAGTAGAAGACTTTGCTAGTGTGGGTGCTGCTTCAGAAGGGTTTCCTATTAAAGAATTCAATTCGTCAATTTCGTTGATGAGGGATTTGGACTCGTCATTGTGGATCTCTATCCTTGAAAGGGCGTCTACGTTGGTGTTGGCCTTGCCTTTTTTATAAACTACACTGAAATCGTATTCGCTAAGTCTTAGTCTCCATCTTGTTAGTCGTGAGTTTGGTTCTTTTAAGTTTACCATCCACTGTAATGGTTTATGGTCTGTCAGAACAGTGAATTTTCTTCCAAATAGGTAAGGTCTAAAATATTTGGTAGCCCAAACTATGGCAAGCAATTCTTTTTCTATGGTGCTGTAATTTGTCTCGCTGTCATTAAGAGTCCGGGAGGCATAGCACACAGGCTTATCGGCTCCTATTGGTCCTTGAGATAATATGGCGCCAATGGCCACATTTGAAGCGTCAGTTGTGAGGTTGAAATCTTTGCTAAAGTCTGGGTATTGGAGAATGGGGTCGTTTGTAAGAAGCGTTTTACATTTTTCAAAGCAATTTACATATTCGGGGTCGAAGTTAATTCTTTTACCTTTCTTAAGGCATTGTGTAAGTGGTTTTGTAATTCGGGCAAAGTCAGGTATGAATTTTCGGTAATATCCTAGAAGTCCTAAAAATTGTTTAATTTCTTTTGGAGTTTTTGGGATAGGGTACTTTTCGATGGCTGAAATTTTGTCTGGGTTTGGTTTGATACCGTCTTTGCAAATGATGTGTCCAAGGTAAGTGGTTTCGAGCTTAAGAAATTCTGACTTATCCATTTGGATTTTAAAATTAGATTCCCTGAGTCTGTCGAATACCTTCTCTAAGTTAGTAATATGTTCTTGTAGGGATGTACTGAATACAATAATGTCATCGAGATAAACTAGGCAGATGACGTTTTGTAGACCCTTGAGGACGTTATCCATCACTCGTTGGAAAGTAGAGGGAGAGTTTTTAAGTCCCATTGGCATACGCAAAAATTCGAAGTGTCCGTGCTCGACATTGAATGCGGTCTTAGGAATGTCTTCGGGACTCATTTCCACTTGGTAAAACCCGCTGGCGAGGTCCAGGGTGGTAAAGTATTGACATTTCCCTAACTTGTCAAGTACGTCAGTGATGTTGGGAATGGGATACTTGTCATCTATGGTCTTTTCGTTGAGTTTTCGGAAGTCTACAACAAGGCGCCATTTCTGTTTTCCAGAGGCGTCCATTTTCTTAGGAACTACCCAGATGGGGGAGCTCCAAGCTGAGTCAGAGGGTCTGATGATACCTTGGTCTAACATTTTAGTAATTTGTTCACTAACTTCCTGGCGATGTACGAAAGGATATCTATAACTTTTAGTATACACTGGTGTTTCGTCGGTCGTCCTGATCCTGTGCTTTATTTTGTTGGTGAAAGTCAAAGGTTCTCCTTCAATATAGAAAACGTCAGAATATCTAGAAATTAATGTCTCAAGATTGGCTTTTTCTTCGGGGTTTAAATGGTCCATTCGTAATTTATCTAAAACGTCTTTAGTGCGTTCCGACTGATATTGCGTGCTTGTGCACTCAACATTAAATAGTTCGGCTTGTACTGGATTGTCCATGGAAAATATAATGTCGTTGTCGGTCGTGTTTGCGACTTCTACATAACCACGGTTATTCCTAACAGAAGTAACACATTCCTGAATAAGGCAATTGCAAATTACCTGTTCTCTAATGTAAACGTCTCCGTCTAGTGCATTAATCGGTAGTCTGATTAATTTGGAAGAACGGGAAGGGATAATGTCTTCGTAGAGGTTTGCGTTTCGTGAGTTATACATTAGAATAGGGTTGTCAGCCGTTTGGGTATGTAGAATTTGGTCTTTAAGGTCAATCTTCGCTTCCCATTTGCTGAGAAGGTCTAGTCCAATCAGTCCGTCAAAGTAGTTGTGAAATTTGTATATGAAAAATTTAATATAGTCGGGGTCATTAAATTCTGAAAAGCAAGGTAAGGTTATTGAGTAATTATTTCGTGAGGTGGCGTGAACATTTGTTACTTCGAAAGGGTCAAAATTTAGTTGAAAATGGGGGAAAAAATTTTCGACTGCTTCGGGAGATATGAATGATTGGTTAGCACCAGTATCTATCAAAAATTTTAAAGGGGGATTGCTGATTTGAATGTAAGGAAGCTGGCGCTGTGTCTGAAGGTTTATTTCTATTTTGGTTTTTTCGGGGTAATAGCCTTCTGAAAATCCTTCTGGTGGCTGGTCGATGGTTGGGGCTCGTTAATCTCTGTCTGCGTCTCGTCATAGTGGTTATCATCCATAAGGTTGTTACCGTCATGATAGTCGTATTGTTCGTTATAGTAGTTATAGTCATAGTTAAAGTCGGGATAGTAATCGTAGTATTCGCATTGATTGTATGGACAGTTGTAGTCGGAATAGTCGCATGCGTCGTAGTTTTCGCATTGGTTGTAGTTCATCTCGCGAGTGCGGAAGTAATTATTAGGTGGTGGATTGCCCATTTTTCTCCAATCATGCCCACTCGGTGGAAGAGGCCTGGAATTAAAGGGTACAACTCCGCTCATCGGTGTTGGACGGCCCATGTTTGGAGAAGCATGTCTCGGTGGCAACCGGAAGACATTGCTGCGTGGGTTGTAATTTGGGGGTGGCGCACTGAGAATTTGTTGAGTGCGCGTTGGCATTCTGAAAGTATTTTGAGCGTTCTGATTCTGTGGAGGGTTGAATCTAAAAGGTTGCGGAGGAGGTAATGTAGGACGCGAGCCTAATGGAAGGGGCCAGTTTGCCACTGGGGGTTGCCTATGAGGTGTGGATTGAATCGGGGAAAACGGAATACTGAATTTTGATGTGGTGTGCGGTCTTGGGGGTTCGCTTTTTTGTTGCAGATATATGACATTAAGTTCCTCCTGAACGTATTCTAAGGCCTTTTCTATAGTAGGAGGGCGCATGCATCTTATGCGGGAACCTAGTGGTTCTTTCAAGCCGCGTACAAACGCTTGCATGGCAACCTTTTTATATAGGTTACGTTTAGCCTCGATGGTGGTAATTAAGTTTTCATGTAAGGTTACGTATGTCATAATTGTACTAAGTAAATTTTTGCAATGGTCGTAAAACTCTTGCGGGGTCTTGTTGCCTTGGGTGGCTAGTGAGAGGTCGTTATATAGTGCGGTCTCATCTCGTTGGTCTGAGAAGTTGTTGATCAAAGATGTCCGTATACCTAGCCAGTTTTCGGGGGTGCCGTTGGAATTGATAGTGGTTGCGGCAGTGCCCGTAATTTTATTTAAAATTCCGTTTAACAGAGTTAGGTTTGACAGTTCGCTACCCGGTTCTGTAATAATATATGCATCGACGATTCTATCGCAGATGTCTATGAACCTAGTAAGAACAATAGGGTTGCCATCAAATTCGGGGACAACCCGTAGAGCTTTGAAGATGGCGTCGGAGTAGTCTAGTCGAGCCGGATTAGCCATGTTATATTCTAAATTATCGTAATCTGATTCTAAACTTAATTTATCTACTGATTCTAAATTTCTATTCAAATCTAATCTATGTGGGCGGGCCTGCGGCGATGCAGTGTCCCGTTGACTATGAGCTCTAGGATAGGAAATCGTGGAGCTGGTAAGGATTACTTAAGACATAAAAGGAAGCACACGAGAGCAATTCAAATGTACTCACAGTAGTTTCATAATTTGGTTCTCTTCGCGAAACGATGATCAGTTTCTCCACCAAGCTGCAACAGTAACGTAGATTCAGGATACTCGATGAAGGCTTGATAGCTCAACCAGTAGCTACGGAGCTGACAGGAACAACGATTTTTGAAGTCCTTATATCACGCCGCGCACTGACTCGAATATCCTACCGACTGCGCCAATTACGTTTGCGGCAGCAGGAGGATCGAAAAAAAACCAAATTTACTTATAAAATATTTAATGAAAAGAAAAGAAATTACAATTTAAATTACAAACTAATTAAACTATTGTCCAAATCGATGTTTGATTATGGAATACGTTTCATGTCCGGTGAATGCATCAAGTAACATCGGTGTATTGCGTCATGCTGTGTCAGCAATGACGTCAATTCGATTATTCGCGCTGTTGAAGTAAAAGTGCAGCGTCGGCGAATTCCGTCGTATAGGTATATGTAATTAACGCGACACTTGTGGGGGCAATCGGCGCATGTGTACAATTGCGCACAAAATTTCTAAGAAAAATTTCATTTCTTTTTCTTATTTCGTAATTTTTCACCTCACTAACTTAACATTGCAGGCAGTGTTGATAATATTCCTTCCATTAAATCATCGTGCGATGTCGAAGAAGAACGTTTTCTTTTAGGCATTTAATCACCGTGACGTATTTACTGATACGATAAAACAATCTGCACGCGACAGTACCCTAAGAGACTCGAGACGCGCGAACGAAGTGCGGGAGCGGAAGAGCGACTGAGTCTACCAATAACGTTTCGCGAAGTGTGGTGCGGGAGGGCAAGAGCGGCTGAGTCTACCAATAACATGTCGCGAGATGCGGGAGGGCAAGAACGACTGAGTCTACCGATAACATGTCGCGAGATGCGGAAGGGCATGAACGACTGAGTCTACCAATAACGTTTCGCGAAGTGTGGTGCGGGAGGGCAAGAGCGGCTGAGTCTACCAATAACATGTCGCGAGATGCGGGAGGGCAAGAACGACTGAGTCTACCGATAACATGTCGCGAAGTGCGGGAGGGCAAGAGCGGCTGAGTCTACCAATAACGTGTCGCGAAGTGCGGGCGGGGAAGAGCGGTTGAGTCTACCAATAGCGTGTCGGCACACGTCATTGGTAGACTCAGCCGCTCACGCTCCTCGCACACTTGCCGAGAAGTCTTTATTCGCTACACGAACTATATATTATTATTATTATTATTATTTCCCCAGGTGGCCAAACTACATGCAGTGTTACAAACTCCTGATCGCATCCCTATGCGAGAAATCCACATCGGAAGCTCAACTGGAGAAACACATCGAAGAGAAATTGGCCGAAGTGGCACACTCGGTTGAAAAGTAAGTGGCTGGCACTTAAGTTTAATAAGTAATTTAAACAAATAATATATTTATTATCTAATTAAAATATAAATAATATTTCATTTAAACGTGCTAATATCAATCAATCAATCAAACATTTATTTGTAACTTAGTAACATAACAAAGACAATGAAAAAGAAAAGAAAAAAAAGTAATAAAAAAAATTGAGTTACTACTTAGCTGGTGCCCGCGACTTCGTACGCGATGATAAATTAAAAATATAAAAGCAATTACAAACGCTTGACAACTTATTGCTATAACACATTGGCCATGCGTTAGTTACAGTTTTGCATTTTAGATAATCCCTCGGGAACATTGCTTTTTTCTTGGATGAAATGTATCCTATGTCCTTTCTGGTGTCTCAGACAACGTGTATGCAAAATTTCATGGTGATCGGTTCATTAGTTTTGGCGTGAAAGCGAGACAGACAGACAGACAGAGTTACTTTCGCATTTATAACATTAGTATGGATTTACTACATACCTAAAGGCAGATACATAGATAGAATTCAAACTGAATTCAGTACAGACTAAGCCCTCTTGCTATACAAGTAAAGTCACATGTAAACAACTCAGAGAGTACTTTGATGGTAGGTGGCTACCGTCGCCCATAACACAAGCAATGCCATAAGTGCTACTAGTGCACTGCCGATCATAGAAGGATTAAGGGTAAGGGATAAGGCAGGGATGGGGTAATGGGCTCTGGCATCCCTTACTCACTCACCGAAACACAACAGCACATATGCTGTTATTTCACGGTGGTATTCTGTAAGGTGGTGGTTACTGCCGCCAGACGGGCTGCCCAAATGAGTGCGAAACGCAGTGTGCCCTACCACTACTAATATTATAGTAATATAGTAATGATGTTCACCTATTCAAACTTATTTCGTTTCGCACATAGGTTAACCCAGTCAATAAGCAAAAGGAAAGAGCACATTTCACGCCTAGCCGCTTACACGGTAGCGGATATGTGCTCGTGCTTAGAACTGGCAACACCGACCAGACTAATAAGACAGCACCTAGAGAATTCCGTGTCACTCCTAATACAGGCCTCGGACTCGTCATTCTCTATGGCTTTCCTCAGAAGAGCACTGGCCGGTGCGCCCGGACAAATGACAATGACAAATATGTACACAATGTATAAAAAATATCATAAATATGTGGGAAATTCTTAGGTGTAAAAAAAAAAGAATGTGTTTTCATTTTATATGTCTAAAAAAATAGAGTGATGTATAAAAATTCAACAATATGTGAAATTTATAATTGTACATACATTAATTTTAAATAAATAAAGATGATAATAATAAAATTTTTGCAATTTTATTAATTCCTTCTTGTTTTTGCATTATTCCATTACAATATAAGTAATATGCTATAATTAAATAAAAAATTACAAACTAACCCATGTCTTTCAATTAAACCCAAACACCCTATATTTGGTGTAAGTCGCTAAGTACTTGTCTGGAGAATAGAGGTGAGAGGCCCTAGCCAAGAGCACACCAATTCCAATGCTCCTTACGAAGTTAGAGAACGATAGAAAATAAAGCCCGATGATTGGTCAAAATTTTATGTGGGCGTTACAACAACCAATCACCGGGCTTTATTTTCTATCGTTTCGTAAATATACGCAACGCTCCCGTTTGCATTGTGCTCTTGGCTAGGGCCCCAGGAGTACCAACTTATGGGTGTTAAACTGAAAAAGTGTCAAGCTAAAAGCCATTAAATTGTGGTTCATAAATTGACCAGAATGGCGCTAGTGTAGCTTTGTTGTTTGATTTGTTGGGTGCGTATGAAATAACCGTAAATAAAATATGCTACTAATGCGGCCTAATTGTGCGTATTCGATGGACACTTTCTCATGTATAAAGTTGGGCCTCCTTACCCCTATTCTCCATGGTACTTGCTGCTGCAGCAAAAGCAAGTTATAACAGTACTTACAGTCTTACACCAAATCAAATCAACTGTGGAAGTGAGCGAAATCTTTTCGTTAACTAAAAGTTTTTTGTTTGTGCTGTTGGTGTACCTTTTGAAAAAAAAAAATACTAGAAAATGGACTGATTGGAGCTGATGATCTTCAAACAACTGAAATCTTTATAAATTAGCTAGTTAAGAACGATCACGTCAGCTTTCAAAGACATCAAAATCCGCTTGGAAGTTATGATGCCACGTATCGATACACAGGTTAAACTTATAACATCCCTCTTTTGCGTCGGGCGTCAGTTGAAAATTGTTCTGGTTTGTAACCTTTCAACATTTTTTTATAAACATTGAAACAATTCGATACTTTAACTATGAGAAAAAACATTAAGGCTATTTCACACAATTCCAAGCTGGTTTACTTCTTAAAAATATTTAGAAATAGCGCCAAATTTAAAAATTAAATATATTTATTTGTCTCTCGCGGTCTACATTCAATACATTGATAAATTAGTGTTGTGTTGCAATTAATTTAATATTTATTATGATTACTGATAAACAATATATAACTATCTAATATATGGCCTATGCCAGCAAAATACTGAGTAGGGACCTATTTGTAACTTGTAGCTCATTCTTTTTTCTTTTTACTGTTTTTATTTTCTTTGTCGTTGTGTTATGTTACTGTTACTATGTTTATGTTACTTGTGTTGTGTTACTAAGTTGCAAATAAATGTTATATTATTATTATTATTATTATGAATCTCGGCAGAAAAAACGAACTGTTATCAAAAACCAGGATACCAATATTTGCAATAACAATTTGTTATAAATAAAAAATAATTTCGTAAGTAGAGAAAGGACATTTTCAGGGACAATTGACTGAAATGACCTCTATACTATTGAACATGTTTGAATGTTTAAATAAGAAATTCATAACTATTGTTTAGGGAATGTAATAAGTAAGTATTGAAAGAAAATATGTTTCGTTATCCGTTGTCGCGACTAACAACTAACTTTACATTTTTAGTGATGTCAATCTCCCCATAATAATTTCTGATTGTAATATTATCGCCGCCAAACCATAAATGGTAATGTATTCAGCCTACTTGAATGATCATTGGCTAAGCCGAGTTCATCACACCACTCTGAATAGATAAAGCGATAATCGTAAATCCCGCTAAAAGTTCAAAATTGGAGGTTGTTTCCGTCAGACCATAAATGGCAATTTATTCAGTACTCGATTGCTATTGGTCAAAAAGAACTCATCAACACATCATTGCAGAGATAAACTAATCTTAAATAACAAAATTACAGTAAAATAGCGTTAGTTGTTAAAGTTAGATTTTTCCATTATCTCATCATATAAAGACTGAATTTTTATTATTATATTTTGTTTTATTCAATGTCGCATACACAACTTGGTCGTGTTGTATTTGCATAACTTTGCATTCCATTGGGATTAAAAAAAATATATAAACTGCCAACGGTTTTTAAAAACAAATTTAATATTTTATGGGTATTTTTGAAAATAACACAATTCGTAAATTATTTTGAAAATTTAAAAGACAGTGTATTGCGTAGCATTAGTCATTTTGACACATGCGCTCATTGGCCGGTGTCACTAAATACGGTGCAGCCAACTGTGCGGATTAGTGTCGTTCCGGTCGCCCCGTTGTCGTGGAGTCTGTGAAGTTATTAGTGGAAATTTTAGGTGTATAACATCAAAAAATGGTAAGTGATGAGAATAAATTATAGTGTTTCGTAAATGTGATGTGTTTTTTTACAAAAAAACAGTGGTGTAACGTAATGTGGTATCGTTAAAATGAAACAAAATCAACATTTTTTTTGTGACCGGCGCCCGCCATATTTTGCACAACCCTCCGAGTTCGCACGCGTTTTCGTTAAATATAGTTTGTTCAACGTTCAGTGAAATTTTTGCCACGTGTAGTGCTTTTATAAATGCATAAATTTCGAACGCGCCGATTGCCGATAACGCGGCTAGTGCATGTCTCTGAGATCGCCGGTGATTGCATCGGTGTTAAATTTCACGTATGATGGAATGGTTGAGATTGGTACAACGCCTTTTTTGACGAGGAATCCTTGCTAGCTAACGAGGTATAAAAATTTCTTTGCTCGCCAGAGACTTTACGTAAGAGAGAATTTGTGTGCAACCGCGGGCAACGAACCGGGGAGGGATTGCAGTCGCGCAATCGCATTTTAAGTTTACCATATATGGTATAGTAGTCGCGGCGTTTGTCGCGTCCATTTCGAGTCTATTTCGGGGTAAACAGCTAAGCGACATGTTTTTAGGCGTGTCCCCTTAGTCCGAGTGATGAGAGCAAAGGCTAATGCTCTCGCAAAATGCAATGTCAAGGCCGGCAATACCCGCGCTAGATAGTTCTGCGTTCCAAGAGGTTGCGTGCTAACCCCTAATGTCAAACAACGTTTGAATTTAGAACAATGCAATGAAATTTTGTTGGATCGAAGGTGGACAGCAGACATTGCACTCAAAGAAAGAAAATAAAACGATATTTAGGCAGACAAAGTTACTGAATTTTTTTCATGTTAAGTCGACAAACAGGCTGACCTGACGATCCAATTGACGGTAGGGGGCTACCGTCGCCAATTTATTGTATATAAGCTTATTATATTTAACAACTAGCGACCCGCTCCCGGCTTCGCCCGGGTGCATTTTTTTTTACGTCAATACCTTCCCTGTTATCCCTCTATCAATGAATGAAGACAGAATTAAAATCGGTGCAGCTGTTCTCGAGTTTTGCGTTATATAGATTTTGTAACGTCAAATTATATCAGACAGTGAAATGTTCACACAACATAGTTTTAAAATCAATTAAAAAAAATATGAAGATCAACAAACCCTGTAATGAGGCCATGTGATAATAGCCACATACCATCAAACAAACCGTCAGCTTGTCTGTCGACATCACTACATATTATAAAATAAATTCCTTAACTACGTCTGTCTGTTCGAGATAAACTGAAGAACTAGTGATAGAGTGGTTCTCAAGGAAGGTTTTGGTATACAATTTGCATCCATGCCAAGCCGGGAACAGGCTGCTGGATAACATTAAATTAAAAAATATCAGACTATTATCGCCACCATATAGGGCAATACTGTTATCAGTAGTTAAGTGACTCACACTTGTCAGTACTACCTATTTGGTTAGGTCACCAACTTGTTTCCTTATTTGTAACTCAGTGTTGATTAGTGCAGTATCCTTGTATTGACTATATTAATACTTTGTATTGTATATACTCTTTTAAAATAATTATAATGCTGAATGCCTTTATACAGTACTGGCAGCCTGTACTTTTTTTTTCTATAAGGAGATTCCAGAACATCGCCTTGAGATCCTTGTCTAGCGCTCCCTGGTTTGCTAGAAACACCGAAATACACGAACACCTGGGTATAGAAACAATAACCAATTGCCCAAATACCTCCTGGACAGTGACTGACTGAGATGTAAATCGACTAAAGAGATGGCAAATCCTTGACCTTGACCAGAAACATCATCCACAATAATTTAAACAATCAATACCACATCAAATTATGGCTCTCGAGGTGGATTTTTTTTTATACATGAAACCCTCCAGCATCATGCGCTGAAGCCTATATTTACTACTCATTCATTCCATTTCTCGCTTTCTTGCCTCTTGCACTTTTATTCTTCATACTGTATCTTTCTTTCATTCATACTGTTGTGGGTGGGATTCCTGCCTATCTATCTATTTATCATTTATTTCTTATTCCATTAATCCTTAATCCTAGCAGTTGGGGTAACACAGGGTAAATAATTATACACAATATTAATAATATTACACACATTAAACATCACAAGTCAAAGTAACTTAAAACATTATTTTTACTAGAATATTAAGATTAATAGGCATATTAATTATCTGGAGGCTTATTACTTATATATTTAGAAAAAAAAAATATGGAGGAAATTTTTCATGGACACTCAGGCTGCCTAAAGGGCCCAAATCTTGGGGCATTTAAGTATAACTCAACTGTTAGGTTTTAACAGGTAGAATGCTCCTAAAGGCTAAAACTACTTATCTCTGATATTTATCCATGTAACTGCACCTTAACGGTTGAAAAAATACAAATCTTTTTCTCTTTATAATATTATTATCTAGATAGATAGAATGAAAGTAAGAAAAGTGTTTATTTTGTACATTGTAAAGTATTGGTATAATTTAGAAAAAAAACTGCTCAGAATGTGGTCTTCATGATCTTGACCATCATGACGTTGATCTTCCGCATTTGCCATTTCATTTACATTACTGTAAATGCAACCAAAGTTCAAATAGGAAATAATAAACAACTTGCTACACTGATAATGTGTTGTGTACGTGTGTGTGTGTGTATGTGAGTGTAAATCATTATGTGTATCATAAGAAGTCAACTTACTTACAGCTTATGATTCACGTATGATAAAACAGGTAGTAGTGCTTAATGTTTGCATGTTTCATTTGGTGAGTAATATTGATTTATAATAAACGTTTCAATGATTCAACTGTGAATGACTAGCTAAAATGTAAAAGAAAATAATTCTGTGCAATGTACCTTTCACTTTAAAAAAAAATCATTGTTCAACAATCAAAATAATTTATTTGTTTAATATGGTTATACCTACGTGGGCTGTTGTAAATTTTAGTAGATAATGTCCACATATTCAAATTATTTCAAATATGTGTAAACTCCAGTCGTGCGTCGTTTTATTTATCTATACTAATATTATAAAGAGGAAAGATTTGATTGTTTGTTATTTTGTTTGTTTGTTTGTATAGAATAATCTCCGAAACTACTGGACCGATTTGAAAAATTATTTCACCATTAAATAAATAAATAAATAAATTCCTACGGGAAATCTAAATAAAAGCAAATACTAGAGCAGCCTGGTCCGGGCGATAGCGCCATCTATCCAGAATATGGTAGATGGCGTTTTTTTCTACGCGGGGGAAACCTAGTAAAAAAAAATTCAGAAACTGTCCCCGTCTGTCTGTTTCTCCTCCAACCAACCGCTTTTGATATTAATTTCACTAATAAAAGAGTGATACACGAGGAAGGTTTGTGCATATAAAAAAATTTAATCCCTGACGAAACCGGGAGTGGGTTGCTGGTGTGGTGATGTAAAATTGTAAACTTTCTCTGTTGACGTGAGTTTGCAGTGACTTGTCCTTCAAATAATTACAATATCACTGCCCCTTTTTTCATTGACTGCCGCCACCAACGGACACCTGAGTCAGATGGACGCGTGACGCATAGTTAAACAAAACGAGCAATATCGGTTGAGGTCATTCACATCTCCCCCCCGCCTCCCAACAGATGTCGAGTCGAGACGACGACGACGACGGTTTGATAACTCGTTATGGCATTAGCTAAGAGTTTTACAACTTTTCTTTTTCACTCTGCATTTTAATTGATAAAGACATGTGGCTGATTATGTTGTGTTACTTACTTTTTGGACGTGAATATGTCTTTAAAATTCGCTTCCATAGTGAGAGGCTATGCAGAGAAATGGAGTTTTTCAACTTTTCTTCTTCACTCCTGGGCTGATTATGTTCTGTCACTATTTTGACGTTAAATTTGCTTCCATAGTCTGAGGCAATTCAGAAAAATAATACAAATTCCGATTTGATGCTTCCATATTACATTGTCATCTACATCCAAAAGAATAGTGTTCCGAATCTCAATAGTTGGAAATATAGATTAGATTATTTATTTATTGAAAGTGGCAGTTAAATTTAATCTCAACCAAAACGATTGAATGAGACATTTAGGTTATTTAGAAGCATAAGTGTAACTGTCGGACTGTTTGGAGTTACGCCAAAGAAGCCGTTTTACACTTGTGCCATGTCTTTCATTCATCCATCTCTTTGGTATAAATAACTGCACATATTGTTACTTGTCGCCACAGAATCAGTCCATTGGGCCAGGAAAATTTATTAACTAATCAATTTTTGAAATTTATAAAAATATCCAAATTTCAGCTTTAACAGTTTAGCTGTGCATTAATCTATACTAATATTATAAAGAGGAAAGATTTGATTGTTTGTTTGTTTGTATAGAATAGGCTCCGAAACTACTGGACCGAACCGATTTGAAAAATTCTTTTACCATTAGAAGCCGACATTATCCGTGATGGACATAGGATACTTTTTACCGCGGGAAATTGCTTCATTCCTACGGGAAATCTAAAATAAAAGTAAATACTAGCGGCTTGGCCCAGGAGATAGCGCCATCTATCTAAAATACGGTAGATGGCGTTTTCTACGCGGACGAAGTCACGAGCACCAGCTAGTCATAGATAAAATGTGTTACTTGTTAAGTACTATTTTATCTATGGCGTTGATCGTCAGTGGACAAACGTTTTATAAGTAGAGATATTAATTAATATATATGTATTATTACTAAAATTTGGAAAGTTAAAAATTATACAGATTTCCTAGTAGGTATTTTCCTCCCATTTATAATGTCCAGTCAGATGCCTAATTTGTAATTATGATGAATAATATCCTCTGCCCATGATTCATAAGTACTCATAAATAATTCAACAAGCAATTTACATAAAAGACGAATTAATATAACATTAATGTATAGTATAATGGAAGCATAGGAATATATTGCTTATTATTCTTATGATAGTTAGTAGCAACGACTTTTTGATATTTGAAAATCCATACATTATTAATTTAATATCCGTCTCGGTTTATAATAATAAATGTACTTTTAGAGGCAAGGCAATGTTTTTTAATCAAAACCACAAAGACATTTGATTGGTCTCACTGCGCTCTACTAGATACAGCCGCCGTACTTGAAAAATGCGGCAACAAATAATACGCCGAATACGGCGTACCCGAGCTAGTCACGCTGCCAACTGTCTGTGATGTGTATGTGCCGAATGTTTTATTAAATTTCAGGCATAATAAAATGCCAATTTGCGTAGTGAATCAAAAAGTGATAAATAGTGACAATGTTTTACACACATACTACAATAAAAAATTGCCGCATTTATAGAGCTATTGCTTTTAGGTAAGGCCGTATCAAGTCGAGCGCATCGTGACCAATCATTTATCTATGTAAAACGACTTTCTGCCTCTTCAAGACAAATATTCATACTAATAAATATTCAATACAAATATTCAAGTTACTAGAATTGATTTTCCTATAAATTTTTCATATTTTAAGGTAAATTAAAATTATAATAATAATATAACAAATTGGCATATTCACATCCTTATCTTAATTTATGTATCTTGTGTAGAAATATGTGTTAAACTAGATAATAACAAAATAATCCGCAATAATTAATGCGAATCTTTTGTGAATGCATATATTATATAATATACACCTGGCTGATTTACGCAGGACGAATTAAGAAATTATTTAGATTTTCTACTAAAACCTTGATTACTTATTATGATAATTTATTAAAAATTAACAGTTTCAATCATTTATTAATGTCTAATTCCGCATCTGCAACCGCTTATATGTCTAAAATTCAGCACTGGCAACAACCAGACCAACCACTGGCCAAGTTACAGTCCAGACATATTATTAAAGTTTATTAACTCTTAATTTGTGTTCTATTGAGACCCAACTTATCATACACCGATCATTCTCGTTTCAATGCAAAGCTTTCAATTGCACATTGTCGGACTTATTGAATACACTAAGTAGGTATAGAGAAAAAAAATATCTGTGGTGTTTTGCGAATTATAAATAACTACCGCTATAGCCATCTACCGTATTTTGGATAGATGGCGCTATCTCCCGGGCCAAGCCGCTAGTATTTTATTTTAGATTTCCCGTAGGAATGAAGCATTTTCCCGCGGTAAAAAGTAGCCTATGTTCATCACGGATAATGTCGGCTTCTAATGGTAAAAGAATTTTTCAAATCGGTCCAGTAGTTTCGGATCCTATTCTATACAAACAAACAATCAAATCTTTCCTCTTTATAATATTAGTACAGATAAATATTCTGAACTAATTATTCATTTACATGATAAAATAACTCTCTTCAAAAAATAAACCGATTTCAAACCGTCTCATGGTCTTCTCATGGATGCCATTGTCAAAACTGGACCAAAAAAAAACAACATACGCGTAGAATTGAGAACGGTCTACTTAGCTCCCCTACCTGTTACTGTCTGGTATACATAATACAAGCATAAGTTGCTTACTCACGTGGCTGGAACTAGATGATGCTGTGTAGAATGTGAATTAATAAATTCTCAAAATATATAGGACTTATTGCACCACGTTATGTAATTGGAATCGGAGCTTGCGTGGGAGTCCAATGGCTTGGCGTCACTGCAGCGCCACTACGCACAATATATCATTTTGTGGTTCTGGCAGCGCACGACGATCCTCGTTTACGTACGCAGAGAAGTCGTTATGTGTTTATAGTTATGCGAACTCGTAATTTTCACATTATGATGAAAATTGGTTATTGGTGAAGGATAGCATGAAAACCGGTGCAGTAGTTTTTGAGTTTATCGCGAACTAGCCATTGCACGCGACTTCGTCCGCGTGACTCTATAAAATATAATACATTCGTGTCTGTGAAACCATCGAAATGCGCAATACATACAAAATTTCAACGAAATCGGTCAAGCCGTTTAGTAGTTGACATACCGACAGCAGCGCCACCTACCGGGTCCAATTGTATTTTTAAATCATCCAGGAAACCATCGAAATACCCATATAAAATTTCAACCCAATCGGTTCAGCCGTTTAGGAGTTATGTGAAAAAGATAAGTAAGGAAGGATAATTATTCTTACTGCCCGTTGTCCTATTACCCGTTTTCCCGTAGGAATGAAGCATTTTCCCGCAGTAAAAAGTAGCCCTATGTTCATCACAGATAATTTCGGCTTCTAATGATAAAAGAATTTTTCAAATCGGTCCAGTAGTTTCGGAGCCTATTCTATATAAACAAACATACCTTTCTTCTTTATAATATTAGTATAGACAGACAGACAGACGCGGCGGAGGACTTTGTTATATATAGTATTTGAAGAAAGTTTTATTACTGGCTTTTGCCCGCTAATTCGTCCGCCACCCGTTCTTCTTTTGTTTTACATTTTATTCAATCTTTTTTTGTATTTTTTTATATATACCCTCGGGAACAGTAGTTCTTTTTCTGGGTGTAATATTATGTACCCTATGTCCTTGTTAGGTTCTTATATCCTAGACAACGTGTATCCAAAATTTCACGATAATATAGCGCTCGCAAGATCCGCCTTGTAGTTCTTGTGTTTGTGTTCAACTTAACATTTTTATATTAACACTAGCTGGTGCCTGCGACTTTGTCCTCGTTCTTCTATTGCCTATAATAGCCTTCCTCGATAAATGGACTATCCAACACAAATAGAATTTTTCAATTCGAACCAGTAGATCCTGAGATTAGCGTACAACCAAACAAACGGATTTATATATTGGTATAGATATATAAAGGTTAAAAAAAAATTTACACATATTTTTTTTTCATATAAAAATAATGACAAAATTTATAAAAAAATCGTCACTGATCAAAATATGATTTTTGAAGTGGGAAAAGTAAACTCGTAATTCGTATCAAAGTAAAAGTGATGCCCACCAAATAATTTATTCCCGTGTGGGCGATTAAAAATAGACACACACACGCGCACACACGCACGGCTGCAAACGAGAGACATTGGCCGCGCGACTAAAAATACTCGGGCGCGTGAACTCAGCGTATGGGATGGGAAGTGGGAACACGTGTCGTCATTATCCAGCTCTAGGAGGGAAAGTCGTGTCCCCATGATCGATTATGGAATGTTGGTAGTGTTGGCATTCCAATGACAATAATTATATGTATATACTAGCTAGCTAGCCTAGCTACACGCTCCCGGCTTCGCCCGGATTCAAAATAGAAGCTATCCTCTTTAAGTTTTTAAATAGGATAGTTTAAGTTGGACCAAAATTACACATAGTTACGAAGTTTTATCAAAATCGGTTCGGTTCGTGTCGTGATTATACAGCTCTAGGAGGGAAAGTGCCCATCAGAGTTGTTGCCTCGGCAGAGCCCATTCCATCCCCCTTCAAAGGGCAAGGAGGCACCGGGGAGTTTTAGTGGGTAGGGGCCAGTTCTGCTTGCTACGTGTGCAAGCGGAGTATGCTGGTCGACCCCCACATACCCCTGCCGCCTAGGCAGCGGCAGGAAGTCATTAAAAGTGCCTAGTAGTCTTAGATAGTCTCATCTATGAAAATCGTAACATTGTACCCATTATTTGAAAGTAATGTTAACTATTTATCATCCGCATAGATAAAAAACCTTTAGGTATATATGTATACACCTTTATCTAATTTACGTTACACCACACCAAGTTTGATAATAACATTAACTATATATTTAAGCAATACTCTTTTTTTATCATAAGTATTATTATTTGATCAAAACTCGTTCAATTTCAAGAAAATTTGAAATGAACGAAGAACAAAGTGAAGACGCCTTCGCATTGCATGGACCTTTAAGTAATACAATATATCCTATGACCATAACGTCCTCAAAGCAAAATTGTGTATAGCCTTTTTTCAAATAAAAAAAGGCAAAATTGAAATAAAAAAATTAAAAGTAGCAGATCCCGAGTCTAGGCAGTCAAATCAAGTCTATAATTTTTCCTAGCTTTCCAAAGCAGGTCCGTCTAGTCCAAAGCAGTCAGGTCAAGTCAAAATAAAGTCCTATACACATGTAAATAATGAATGTTGACAAACCTCAGTCTTTCATCATATTTCAAGGTGTGGATTGATGTATGTACGTATGTGTGTGAAATAGACTGACTCAATGTGTAATTGGAAACGTCACGTTATGTTTTCAGGCGTCTGGTGTGACAGTGTCGGACATTTGCAAGACGACGTACGAAGAGATAAAAAAGGATAAGAAACACCGTTACGTGGTGTTCTACATCCGCGATGAGAAGCAGATCGACGTCGAGACCGTAGGCGAACGCAACGCGCTCTACGACCAATTTCTAGAGGACCTGCAGAAGGGTGGAACCGGCGAATGCAGGTAAAAATATATTTAGACACATCCACACCAATGAACATTCATTCAAAACTAGGCCAATTGTTTTTAGAATTGTAGAAAATGTCTGTAATGAAGTTAAAACTACTTTAGCCGGGGAGAATTTGGTTGGGAGTGAAACAGTAATTTCAGACCGACATGAAATACCTACATGAGATGGAAGTGAAGTTTTATTTGAGAAGACGTTTTGGTTATAACCTGCCATCGCAGCGACATCTATCGTCGAATTTATTATTTAAATTTTTTTAAAAGATTTCTTACTTGTGACTGTACAGTCGCAACAACTGACATGTTTTATTTTTAACTTACACTTTGTAGAATTTGATAGAAATATATGTATGCTTTCATGAAATAGTAAAATGATCACTATTCTAATAAAACTAAATTCATTAGTGGCAATGAGAAATTATTTATGACACGCAAATGTTGGATTTGTAAGGTGGCAACTATAGTCCACTCGAATGCTGCAAATTGACGGGAATATTGCTCTACAAAATGAAAGTTACTTCAAGTTATTTTTACTTGAAATCTTAATAGATCTTTCCCCACTTAACATATTGAGGTTCAATGTTGTTGATTTCCAGATATGGCCTGTTTGACTTTGAATACACGCATCAGTGCCAGGGCACGTCCGAGGCTAGCAAGAAACAGAAGTTGTTCCTCATGTCATGGTGCCCTGACACCGCCAAGGTCAAGAAGAAGATGTTGTACTCTAGGTAAGAGAATCAATAATGCATTTGTATTGAAAATTGAATATGACTGTAATTTGTAATCAGAAATTATAAGATTCGCCAAAGAATCAAAATTGTCGAAAGAATAAGCAAGAAGTGGCAATGGGTCGGTCACATCTATTGATAAAAATTGTGAATATTATGCTCTAAAAGAAAGTTTAAAATCCGGCTCGAAGGACCACCCAAGGAACAATACTTTTAGACTACATAAAAGTACTATTTTTTATCTACAAATAGTGTAATCTCAACAAGACCTTATCAGCCCTCGTGTTGTTACGATTACGAGAACTGATAGCTAATGTGATTATCAAGACAAAATGTTTTTGTGATATTTCATACACACACTGAAGGTTATCTGAGGACGATGACGTCGGTTATTTTTTCACAAACGAAATATCCTTTGCAAAATCGAATGTTTTTAGTTGTTTAATAGGTCGCGTTCAAGTTATTTCCATAAAAATTCTTGTCAAATTTGATTATTATTGTGTTTAAGGGTTCTTTCTACCTGCTCTTTGATGATAAGTCTCTCCATCTCTCGGGTGGATGACTATTTTTCTTTACATTTATATTGGGGTCGGCAGACAGGCTGACGGTCAACTATATGGTAGGTGGCTACCGTCGCCCACATACAATCCAAGCAACTCCACAGGTGTTGCAATTGCACTATAATAGATCATAGTAGGAATAAATTTGGGAAGCGATATAGAAAATGGGCTCTGACAATAGCATCCCATACTCGCTCACCGATACACAACAGCACTTATGCACATTTCACTGCCGCAGTGAATGTGCATTTTGTATATTTTGAGCAAGATACTCATTTTGTATATTTTGAGCAAGATGCTCATTTTGTACATTTTGAGCAAGATGCTCATTTTGTACATTTTGAGCAAGATACTCATTTTGTACATTTTGATCAAGATACTCATTTTGTATATTTTGAGGAAGATACTCATTTTGTATATTTTGAGCAAGATACTCATTTTGTACATTTTGATCAAGATACTCATTTTGTACATTTTGATCAAGATACTCATTTTGTATATTTTGAGCAAGATGCTCATTTTGTACATTTATAATTAAAATTTTAAACTTAGCCCATTTGAGTGTGTGTCCGAACTTGTTTCAGCTCCTTCGACGCCCTGAAGAAGTCCCTGGTCGGTGTGCAGAAGTACATTCAGGCGACCGACCTCTCCGAGGCCTCCCAGGAGGCCGTCGAGGAGAAATTGCGCGCCACAGATCGCCAATAGACGCAGCATTTATATATTTATATATATCCCAACACTACGCTACGACCGACGTGCGCGCGCGACATACTAACACACACACACGCGCCCAGTAGTGATGTGACACCCAACAACTTCAGAATATCGATATCGATGGAGGCCGACACCTCGTAGGACTGTCGATGTCGATAAAAGTTAATTACCTAACGCCTCTAGCTATAAATTGTCTGATAACGAAAGGTTCTTTTACTGTTAACAAAAAAAAATTTTTTTTTCAATAATTTGCATTTCATAATTATGATGATTTGAATTTTTTTTTAAAGTGTCGACAGATGGTGTTGCAATCACAAAGGCCACGTTTGGTTTTGAGTCAGTATTGTTTATTATATACGTTGGTAGTGAGTCGCGCGTGTACAATATTTCGCATGGGTTTTTTTTTGTATGTACGATCCTGAAGCTTCTCTAAGCAGTCGAGTCTAGATCATGGTGCGGTTAATTTTTGTACGGTGAGGGAGTAAATACAATTTTAATTTTTTCAGCTTAATTCACCTTTTTTTTTCATAGAAAAAACTAGTTTTGTATTTTCTCTGTGGACAAGAGGTGAATTGAGGCCGAATAAATCCGAATTTATTTCGAATTCAGAGCAAAATGTAAAAGAAGTGTACAAACTTAATGTGGTGTTCAATGTGTATTTTGTACATTTTATACGTTTTGAGTGTGGTGCTCATTTTTCATTCTGTACGTTTTGAGCATGATGCTCGTTTTGTACATTTTGAGCACGATGCATATTATACATTTAGAGTATTGTGCTCATTTTGTTACATTTTGAGCATGATGCTCATTACAGATTTTGAGTATTGTGCTCATTTTGTTATATTTTGAGCATGATGCTCATTACAAATTTTGAGTGTGGTGCTCATTTTGTTATATTTTAAGCACGATGCTCATTTTGTACATTTTAAGCACGATGCTCATTTTGTTACATTTTGAGCATGATGCTCATTACAAATTTTGAGTGTGGTGCTCATTTTGTTACATTTTGAGCATAATGCTCATTACAAATTTTGAGTGTGGTGCTCATTTTGTATATTTCGAGCATCGCGTTAATTTTGCTCTGAATGGGGATATAATGTGATTACTCCCATGTCAACGACAACGAGCCGCACTGTCGACAGCCTATCTATAGCAATTAAGGGTTCTCTATTGTAATAATTTAAATTATAATAATTATATATATTTTTTTCCTAACTAAAGAGTAAGATTAAGCTCAAAATAAATTCAGTGGAGGCGTGATGACAATTTCTTTTTTAATTACAGCATGGCGAACGCCGGTCGGCTTTTATACTATTTAGAATGTAATATAATAATATGATACGATTTTATACCGTCGTCGCCTATATATAAAAAAAAATGGATTATGTGAATCTTGATAACCACGGCTCTGTTTGATTGCGCAGGCGGATGGATAAGTGTTTTATAACCAATTTATCCAGAAATAAACTCGGATTTAAGTAAATCAATATTGTTTTATTTCATTAACTATACATTGCAGTAGTTAGAAACTCTAAAGTACAAAAAAATATATGTTCGTCCGTTCTCTCTCTCTCTCTCTCTCTCTCTCTCTCTCTAAGTAAAAGACAGGTCAAAGTTCACAACGAAAAGTGAAAAACATTTTTTAAGCACAGTGATTATAAGTCGCAAATTAAAATCATAATTTATATTCAATACTAGTCGTTGCACGCTACTTTGTCCGTGTAATGTAACTTTTTATAAAATATAGTCTTGTTACTTGATGATAATTTATAAAATTTTTAAAATTAGTTTTGAGTTTATTCATTACTAGCTGGTGCCCGCGACTTCGTCCGCGTATAATACGGTGTAATTATGTGATAATATTTTTAGATGGTCCCTTTAGTCAGCGAAAGCAATATAAACGCTTTATGTATTGTTGCTATAACGCTTTCGCCAGGCGTTAGTTTTTTTATTTTATTATTCTTGATCCCTCGGGAACAGTGCCTACTTTTTTTTTCTGGATGAAAAGTACCCATGTCCTTTCCCAGGCTCTAGAATACCTGTATACCAAATTTCATTTAAATCGGTTCAGTAGTTTTTGCGTGAAAGCGAGACAGACAGACAGAGTTACTTTCGCATTTATAATATTAGTATGGATGTTAGCGTCCGCTATTTAGGTCGGCTGAAGTTGATTGTTGAGAAGTGCTCTGTGACGTTTTCACGTACAAACGATCGTAAATTCCTCTATTCTCCTTGGTAAAAAGCTTCGGTAAGTAAATGAGTAAGTTGAGTGTTCAGTTGTTTTGCACTTTTGAATGTGTTTATCGACTTATGCGGCCGACTGTACCCGAAGTAGAGGGTGTTAACAATTTCATACAAATCTTAGTATTGACGGTATATCCAGATTCCAGACTGCTTCTGTTCTGACTGACGGAAAAATATGATGATGATAAAATTAAACAAACAATAATTTGCATTAAATTTATTTTGAAAGATTAATAAACATTTAAACATAACTCTGTAGGTATCTTACTTACCATAGATAAAATATTGCTTAAGAAATATTTTATCGACGATATTACAATTACTATAAACGCTTGTTAAACATTTCTTCAAAAGTGATATTTTTGTGCGAAAATTCTCAACCGTAATAATTATAATTTATTGTTACGAAAGATTATGTAACAACGAATTAACCTTTTCTCTAAAAACTTGAGAGAGTACATATTTTTAAACTTTTTCTATTTTTTAAAACATTTTTACACAGTCATGTGATTTAAAATAGGGTTGACAGAAAATATAATATGTAATTTCCAAAAAGAAATCCCCTTCGAGCAATATCAGAAAATATAAAAAACGAATCTATTAGAAAGTTTTTCCCTCAATTTTTTAATTCTTAACTATAGACATTTTTTTAAAACTATAGTTAAAATTACAGGCAGTATTTTTAAATATATACTTAATGTGTAATAAAATATAATACCTACTTACAATAGATGTATGTAAACGAATTTAATCATATTAAACGTTCAAATTTGATATTTGAGTAAAGAAAGACCTATATTTCTAACATATTTGTAGGTAATTTATTAGGCATAGACAAATATTTCCACTGATGTGGCGGGTTCTGTTCACTTTTGTCCTCTGACCCAAGAACAATATTAGATTATTTACTCTGAGCTTTTGTCATTGTCATTTGTCACATTATGGTTATGACGTGATAATACGTGACAACGTTCAACATTTCTTCCCATTTTCTTTCATTCTTCTAACCAACTTCTAACTAAAAGAAATAAACTATGTTGGCATGTTTATTATTCCAATAATAAATTTAGAGACAAGCTGCTCCCACATACTTACTATTATGAATCTTTTTTTTAGAACCGCGGACGGTCCACTTGATGGTAAATGGTTACCGTCGCCTATAGCAACAATTAACTCCACAGTGTGTTGCCATAGTAAGATGCCATAGTAGTAGTAGGGGATTAGGAAGGCATAGAGAAATGGACTCTGGCATCCCTTACTCCCACGTATTATCGTAAGGCTGTTCTGGTTTTTGAACAGCCTTACGATAATACGTGATTTTTGAACCCCCATGTAACGCGCTATAACATTTTTCTGTAACTTCCGAGTTGTCAAGAGTTTATTTTAAAAAAAAAAACGACGTTACGTAACTTTTTACAAGACCCCCCCCCCCCCCCAAATGCATTACGTAATATTTAAACGTCCCTGTATATGTTGCTTACGTGGGACCAGCTCTATCTTAAATTGTGTTCTATTTAAATTTGAAATGATGACAAACTTTATTGCTATTACCTTAAATATAATTAATAACATAATTTAAGTGAAACTTCCTTGCGGGGGGGTCAAATTTCAAGGTCAATTTTCGATCACGTAACGCTTCTTGTAACGTATCGTATGCATTCTGCATGACATCCACAGCTTACTTTATCAGCTTTACTTTTAATGGCCAAAGAAAAGAAGTTTCACTTCTGTCTGACACGCGCATAATTTTTTTTTTTTTTTATCCTAACGATATATCTCAGATTTTTCTTATAAGCATTGTCTAAGAAAAATTTAGAAAATTTATTCGCTTTGCGAAACCGTAATTTTTTTTTTCAATTCCTTGATTATTTTCACCAAATTCTATACTTAGTTTAAAGGCAGATAAGAGATGAATCTAGAAGAAAAATGTTTGACAGCTAAATAAGGAAATATAGACACTACCAAGTTACGGTCATCCACGTTCTAAAAATCTAAATGAATGAATGAATGACGCGTTTTTATATTTTATTTTTAAAAAATGTATTTTAATTTTATAACGTCACTTAATTTTGACGAGTCTTTTGATCGTGTGGTTAGCTTTCCTAAACAGGGAACCTGGATTCAATTCCTGAAAAGGGCATCTATTGGAAAAACACCATTTTACATAAATGGTTTACCTCACGCTTATGAATTTCTCAGATTAAGAATTTATCTTTTTTAGAAACTGATTGTGCTTATGGTGTCTGCCGGTGCTGGAGTCACGATGGGCTGCTGAACTGTCGGATCCAGTAACGGTATATTGTCTGTGGTCCTGAAAAACAAAATGTCACTTATATTAATCCCAGCCATGGAGGCGCAATGCCTTTTGAACATGGAGGGTAGAGGATGGTATAGGTGAATTATTTTCCTTCTATAAAATCATCGTGCGATGTCGAATAAGAACGTTTTTTTTAGGCATTTATTCACCATGACGTATTTACTAATACGATAAAACAATCTGTACGCAACAGTACCCAAGAGACTCGAGACGCGCGAACGAAGTGCAGGAGGGGAAGAGCGACTGAGTCTACCAATAACGTGTCGCGAAGTGCGGGAGGGGAAGAGCGGCTGAGTCTACCAATAACGTGTCGGCACACGTTATTGGTAGACTCAGCCGCTCTTCGCTCACGCTCCTCTGCCCCCTCAAACACCTAAAAATAGAATTCTGCGCACATTTGCCGAGAAGTCTTTATTCGCTACACGAATTATAGTGGTAGAATTAGGACCACCTCTATGTATTAAAAAGTGGTCCCAGAATACCAGTAAATTGAGATGGCGTCATTCATTGCCGCACCAAAAAGTTCAAGTCTCATATGAATGGCTAGCGGTTAATATGTTGAACTCGTATGATTATTCGTCGCCCGTACGAATGAAGAGAATCATCTACACATTTCAAAGTGGATTTTGAATGAATAAGTTACTGTTTTATATTAATCCCTAGTATTTTTGAAGAAAAACCGATAAATATTTTAGACTCACGTAGCGAGTTCTAAGCACCCAGTATGCCATTTTAGTGAACTCGCCAGGCGAGTCCTTGGCAATGACCGTGTTCATTAGACAAAGATGGAAGATATGCTACACAAGCCACAGTTTTGAGCAGAATAATAGCCCTCAGAACAATAACCAGTTAGCCCTTTCTTCTTGTATCTCAATGGTCCCAACTTGGTACCAACGTGGACCGTGGTACCATCCATAGAAGGTAGAGGCAAGGAGGGTCGACTTAAATGTCTTAGAGTCAGTCCGAAACTGTGAGTTTTTTTTAAACACAACCTATTTTAATGGAAAGACAATATATGAAATACCTATTTAATTTGAAATGAAATCACCTGTTCCTCGTTATAGTAGATTCGGTGACGATTTCTTCGCAGCACGGCTCAGTCGGTGTGTTGTTTCGAACCATCGGCAGCGTTGTACAAATCGTTGCAGTTAAGTATACATACTAGAAAAAAGATTATACCATTAAAATTATATTATATTTGTTACGAAAAATATCGTGTTTCCTAATATGACTACTAGTAGGGGAAAACGCTTCGGCCGCTTTGGAAACCAAAGGTTCGAAACCAGTTTAGAAAACAGAATTATTTTTCTTTTTTGGAAACCTATAGTTTCGAAAGAAGAATAATAATTCTGTTGTCTAAACTGGTTTTCAATGCAGAATATAGAAAAAAGAACAAAACAATGAGTGTAGGTATGATGTATTATCGACGATAATAAAGTTGGTCCTTCGAGCCGGATCTATATAAAAATTACAAATTGAGTATTTCCTTTTTAATTTATACAAAAATTACCATTAGACACTTACCATTACAACGACGAGTATCAAATAAATGGTAGGTGTCGACCAGTGCGTGGCGTTTTCTATGGCAACAACGCCCATCACCCAATTGATAGCGAAGAACGGTTCGAGGACCAGACATAGGTTGAGATAGGCTTTCAATTCATTCCCTTCCGTGTTCCATGCCCATTTCAAGGATATATTATCCATGTAGAGACGATTCAAGACCGCCTTATCGGGCAGCGATTTCGCTGGCGTTTGCTTTTAAAAAAAAAATATCAAATTGTTAACAAACATAATAATTTTGTCTTCAATTCTTTTCAATTTCAATTTCTTTTCACGGGTAGATCTTATTTTATCTGGTCAAAAGCAATGAAAAAAAAGTCACCATAAAGTTTTAACCATATAAATATTACTTCAATCAATCACATTATTTCTTGTTAACTGTTAAGTTTTATGACGTAATTATTTTTGTATAAACTAGGAACTTTAATTAACTTTAATACATCTACGTAAAACGGTACGGTTTTTTAAATTTGAAAATCTACCAAAAGAGAATTAAAGAAACACTGGCAACATTTACCTCATTGCCGCCGTCATCGTTTCCATCACTATTCGAATTGTCAACGGCGTATTGACAATCATCTTCACTGTAGTTGTACTCTTTATCCAAAGTGTCACTGCTGTCTGTATTTTTCCTACTGCTTCCGGGCGAATAAATATTATCCAAAGTATCAATGCTGCCGTTCTGGTCTTCCAAATTTTGTTCAATTTTAGGCCAATGCGCAATCTGTTGGTCGACCAACTCTTGTATTTTTGCTGTTAACATTTCCGCTTGTTTCTTGTTGGCGCTCTGTAGCCCGAGTATTACGACTGCCGTATTGATAAAAATTAATATCATCGCTGGCACCATGAATCCCATGACCATACCCTTTTCTATCGACATCCAACAGTAGTGCTTTATTTCGTAGTGCTCCATTGAAAGCGCGTAATTAAACTAAAATAAATGTACATTGTTCACTATTTTTGGTAACATTTTTTGTCTATAAAATTTATCAAAGAAGGGACGTAGCCTTTCCTTGTATGCTCTACTAATAGCTGGACAATGCTGATGAGTTATTCCAATTAATGTCTGCCCTAAGTTTTCAGTGTAGATACAGAGGTCATCTACATTATTTGGATAAGGACCTCTGCGCACAGACTGGATCAGTAGAAATGTTATCCCGCAGAACTTTGAAACAATCTCCTTTTTGAAGGGTTTTCATTTAGCTAACCGTAAACAAATTTCTGAAGGGTTGCTAGTACTGTAATCACCTACGATCTAGTAGACCGCCAGCCTGCCTTCTTCCCCTCCCCTTATAAAAATAAAAACTGCATTTCAAAGGTTTGCTCAAAAGACGGATACCCTGCATTTTATACCTTCTTCCAACCGACGTACAAAGACTTACCATAACGACAATAGCCGGCACTCCATAAGCAAGCAAATAATTGTACTTTAGAGGTAACATAGTGTCGCAGGAGCAATATTCTGCTACTGCTGCTGCTAAAGCTACAATCCACATAGCACAGCAAATATGAGTATAGTGTAGTACTAAAGCTACACGCTCACACTGTGCCGGAGACCTTACGCCCTGTGAACAATATACAACTTCACAATTCGTTTCTAATGTCCTTTAATTTATTTAATTTATACTAAGTTTATAACTTTTCTTACCATAATTGCTTGGGTATATATAAGAGTGCACGCAACTAGGCAGCAACACAAATTTATGTTGATGGGATAGAGTTTGCTGTTGCGACGGAAATCGCCGGCGTGTTCGCTCCACATCAGCCACATTATTGCTCCGACTAATAACATTACAGCGATTCCGTTCGTTATGAAAATCTGGAGAGGTGGAATTTATTTAAGTACATATTCTATCCACACTTTGCGGGCATCGAAATCAGAAATAAAAATAAATTAAAAGGTTGATTTTCTAAAGTAAGCTTAGGTACAGTCGGCCACATAAGTCGATTAACATATTCAAAAGTGCAAAACAAATGAACACTCAACTCAACGCGCCATAAGTCGTTGTCACGACTAGAGAACAAAATAAACTTCATGTACAAACGATAAAAAGCTTCAGTAAGTAATTAAGTAAGTAAGTAAGTTGAGTGTTCAGTTGTTTTGCACTTTTGAATGTGATAATCGACTTATGCGGCCGACTGTACGTAACATAAGCTTACCAGAATTATCCATTCATTCCTGTCTCCTTGACAATTTGTGAAACCATAAACATACGTAACACTGTCGATTATATTGTGTTCCTTAAGATCACCATCTGCCAATGAATCATCGGGTATATCGACTTCTTGCTCCGGGATCCTGTTTTCTTGTGTTTTAACTGCTGTTTAAAAAGTGGTGCTAAAATTAATCATGACATGAAGAGGTTGCGCTAATTTGGTAAAAATTCTGTTCGGTCTAATATTTACGAAATATTTTATCAATCAATCATCATCAATATCATATAGTCAATAATAATATTAAATCTGTAAGTGTAAGTATTGTATGTATGTATGTTGGTCCATAACTCTTAAACGAATTAACTGATTTTCATGAAACTTGGTAGATAAACGTTTATATGTTTAAATTTAGATCTTTTATCAATCAATCATCATCAATATAAATATCATATCATCATCAATCAATACTAATAATCTCAGAAGTCCTCCTAATGACTGAATATAGATATTGCAGCCGCGTCCGACTACTACGGTAGTTGGACGCGTCCGGTTTGTTTGCACCTTAAGGATGAGGGATTAGGAAGGGATAGCAATGTGGGTTCAATAAATTAAGCATACTCTATCTTTACCTGGATTACTTTTTGCCAGAAATTCCGGATTAGGGTAGAGCGGTGAGTTGTCATCGTAAATAGAGGACGTAAAGTTTGATACAACACCACCATATTCCGTATCGTAAGAAGTTATATCGTAGTCTGTTGCATCAGCAGGCCGCGGATAAGATTTTTTGCGAAACTTTATTGGAAGTTGTGGAGGGAACTGGAGATGTCGAGTCCTAGGATATTTTATTTCGCTACTACGCACGTGACGACCAGTGTTTTGAACAGCTAGAAGGTAAGGTTGCAAAAAGTTATTTATTTTTTAATACTAGTAAAAGTTTACATACTTCTTAATTCACTTAAAATTCAAATTAAGAACCTAATAAGAAAAAATTTGAAATACTTTAAACAACTGGGATCAAAGTCCTTCGCCGCATCTGTCTATCTGTTCGCGATAAACTCAAAAATTACGGTACCGACTTTCATGCTGTTTTCTCCATAGAGTGGTTCTCGAGGAAGGTTTTAGTATATAATTTACAAAGTTATACGTGCAAAATCGCGAGCAGCAACTAGTAATAAATAATACTATGTCCTACTATTAATTGGGGATACATAAATATACCTATATATAATTATAAAACTTACCATTCGTATAAATATTAAAACACTGGCCCAAAATAATTGTCGACAATAATACTTTGATAACAGAGTTATCCATTTTATTGTTTTATTCTAATGTCTTCAAAATGTAACATTTTATTTTTTAAATAAATTCTAACGCTTAATATTTATAGTCTTACGCACAAACGTTTTTGTTTACTTTTTTGTATCAATTGCTTAGAACTTGAAAACCATTTTTGTTGCGATAAAATCAATAATATCTTGACGTTTCTTTCCCCTTAAAGGAACGACAAGTAGTAGATGACGACTCCAATCTACAATAAAACTGAAATTTTTTTGGATACTTTATTTTCCATTTTCTCGTTTTATTTAGTGTATTAAATATTTTATGTTGTTTTTATTTGGTGGAAGCAGTGTGAATAGTTTAGTAGAAATTTTCATTTTATTATCAGGCAACATTGAAGTAAAAAGCCTCCACAGTCCACACGATACAATTTTACGTACAATTCGACATATTAAATGACATGGAAATAATATATCGCATAGATTAAGATTGACCAATAATTAATACTGATTTTTTATGTGTAAACACAATTGAAATCTGATTTGCGTTGGGATTAAATTATTGGAAGGCTGTGGAAGGCATTTTACTTGTAATTTTACTGACATTGACAATTGAACATTGTCATTTCCATCGTTGTCAAGTTGTCAACAAATTGTCAATTTGTCACTTGCAACTTGCAACAAAATAAAATTTACAATCAAAACGCAATAGCCATTTGAAATGTAACCAAAAATAGATCCAAAATGAGTGCAATTTTAAAATTTATCCGTGAAAATCACATATTGGCCCTCATAGAGCAGGCCATAGCGAAAAAGAAGTCGAGGCTCGCGCTTAATGCGTTTGAAATCACCGAAATTCCAAGTCTCTTGTACACCTGTTGGGAGATCGAACATCTTTACTTGCATAGAAACAAAATAACAACGATACCAGTTCAAATAAGCGATCTGAACAACTTAACTACCTTAACTTTGGACTATAATAACATAACATCTCTTCCATCGGAAATAGGGAACCTGAAAAACCTAGTGAATCTGAACATCAGCTACAATCCATTGCAAGTACTTATTCCGGAAATAGGGGACCTTGAAAATTTGGAGGCATTTTGGTGCAATCGGATAGGTCTTAAGGAGATACCGAAAGAAATAGGGAAACTATCAAAGTTGGACACTTTCGGCGCTAGAGGCAATGAAATTAAACGTGTACCCGAAGAAATGACCCGACTATCTAAATTAAGGTGAGTTCTAGTTGCTTATTTTAAATATGTATTATAAGTAGTGTTCGACCGAAGCTTCGGCTTCGGCTACCTTCGGTAAAAAAAAACCAACTTTGGCGATACCTTTGGCCTTCAGCCTAAAACTCGGCCGAAGCTGAAGGTATCGCCGAAGGTTTAAACTAAGAAGTTCTTGAGAGAGAAAGCTAAGGGCCTTTTTCACCAACTTCAAGTGGAGTGTTGATTGGATGCTTTAAGAAATAATTTTATGTTTTATTAAATTACTAGCTGGCGCCCGCAACTTCGTCCGCATTAAAAAAGATAAAAAGTAGCCTATCACGTGTCCCATACTTCTAAATGTGTATCTACCAAGTTTCATGAAATTTAGTTAATTTTTTTAAGAGTGATGGAGGAACATACAGAAAAAAATTGTAAAAATGGTCAATTTAGTTTCAGTATCACGTATAGAGCCTAATACACGATATTTCTGAAAACAAAGTAAATTACTCCATGACCGACCCCTACAGATTTATTATTAGCATTGATGCACTTGGTTTAGTGCATCCTTCGATAGGCGATTTTTTTTTTTATTATTTTCTTTTTAATGTTTTAAACTACAAAGGTATATCTCCATTATCCATGGTGACTTTAAATGACAGTTAGCCTACTTGACTGAGATGGTGAAAGAGGCCCTAAATGTAATGTTTAGTGAACTTCACTTAATCTGTATTATAACTGGTTGTATATAATACAGTAATTGTATGATTATTTATAATCATCGTAATGGTTAAGTACTTTTATTTCTAAAATTTTCAAAACTGCATTTAATTGACCAATATTTATTAAAAAAGTGAGCCACCACTTTCTTCTTTGTCCAGCGTGTCTCTTCCATTCCACCTTACCAATATGATTTAATATTTTTAGATGGCTAACCCTTGAGAATAATATAATAGAAAGTTTGCCAAATACAATGGACCAATTGGAAGCGCTAGTTCACTGTAACATGAAGAATAATCGTATTCGAGAGTTTCCCATCTCAATATTGAAATGTGGCGATCTTATGTTTTTACAGCTGACAAATAATCAGGTAATTTGTATAAGTAAATAATGAGTGGTGTGCCGGATCGTTATAAATGTAAATAGGATATTAAAATAAGGATATCCATACATACTTTCTATCTATACCAATAATCTCAGGAACTACTGGTTCAAATTGAAAAATTATTTTTGTGTTAGATAGTCCATTTATCGAGGAAGGCCTAAAAGGCAATTTAATGTGACCTAAAAGGCTAAAAAAATTTAAATATATATTAGCCTTATTTATATAGATTAACACCATCTATCGTTCAGTGGCAGAACTATTAAGACAAACAGCTTTGTCTGAACAAGTCGACTGCTCACTGCGAGAAGGCTTTAGCTTATATGACATTTTGAACGCGGACAAATATAGTAGACAAAAGAAGTTTTAATATATATCATAATTTTTTATATATTTTTTAAATATGTTATTATATATTCAAGCATATCACAAGTCTCTATATATAATATAAATTTTGTGTCAAGTTTTTTGGTCTATGGACTCCTACTGAACCGATTTTGATAAAAGTTTGTACTATGTGTGATTTGGTCCAACTTAAAACATGGCATTGTTTTTATTTTGAACCCGGGCGAAGCCGGGAGCGTATAGCTAATCATTACTAATATTATAATGTGAGTTGGTTTGTTTGTTTGTTACGCTTTCACGCAAAAACGACTGAACCGATTACCATTAAATTTTGCGCACACGTTGTCTGGGACACCAGAAAGGACATAGGGTACCTTTCATCCAAGTAAAAAGTACTGTTCCCTAGGGATTATCTAAAATATAAAACTGTAACTAACACATGGCCAATGTGTTATCGCAACAAGGCGTCAAGCGTTGTAATTGCTTTTATATTTTTAATTTATCATCGCGTATGAAGTCGCGGACACCAGCTAGTAATATATAACTTAGTTTTTTTAATTTTTTCAATAACTTTCAGATATGTAGTTTACCAGATAGTTTTGACACTAGCGAAACACCTGGACTCGAAATGATAGATCTACGATTGAACCCAATATGTGAACTGCCACATCCGGTGAGTTAAACATCTTTGACTAAGATTATTATTTTTTCCTTGTAGGTGCAGAGTTTTAATCCGCTATTTGATTTGACTAATTTTAGAAAATCGTCTTAAATTATTCTATATTACATAATAAGCACACTACATTGATATTTCGGGGAGATCTACTGTATTATTACTAAAAATCAATGTTAAAGTTTAAATTTCCAAAAGCGCGCCAAAACCGCTGTTTCTGTAATGGCGCTGGTGTTTGATACGTGTGACGTCACACGCTAGTAAACAAACAGAACTGAATAATGACACAGAGAACTAATATTAAGTGAACAAACACTATTTATTACTCTATGTCTGATATGTTTACTGGCGTATGACGTCATTAGAGTGTTGCAACCAATCACAGGGCGTTTCAGCGCCAAGATAAAATTTCAAAAGTTATGTTTTTTTTTTCATATAATTTGCAAAAGTTATACAAAATTTAGCTTAAAATTATGTTTTATGGATAACTACAATTTGTAGTATATTTTAAATCATGTCAAATAGCCAATTCTTTGGCACTCTTTGACTTTTCAGTAATTTAAGATATTTTTTCAAAAAATGTAGACATTCAGAAATTTCAATTCACAATTTTTAAATTTTAAGTTATACATAACTAGCAGGCTAGCTCGGCTTTGCACAGAAAAAAACTATTCTCCTTCATCAAAATACTCTTTCCATTATTGAAAGTAACATTAAAATGTGTTGCGTAGTTTGAAAGATCTAAAAGTGTTTGGGACACGTGACACGACAGACGGTGGGCAACTTGTTTTATACTAAGTTCAAAGTTAAATTTATACATATGCTAAAAAAGCATTTTAGCATATGTATGTAACATATATTTTAGCACATATTACGACGACCTTCACATGAAAAAACAACCAAAGATATTTGATTGGTCTCGCTGCGCTCGACTAGATTTAGCCGCTGTGCTTAACAAATGTGGCAATAAATAGTACGCGAGCTAGTCACACTGTCTGTGATGTGTACATGCCAAATGTTTTATTAAATTTTGGACATAACAATTCAAAATATTATAAAACTAGCCTGCGGTATTACTTTTGTAACCGTTTCAACTACCTAAAATGAATTTTCTCAAAAATAAAACCCTAACAGATCGATTTCTAGACCTAAAAAATCCCTGAGCCTAGATGTTCGTCAAAATCGGTAGAGCCGTTTGCGAGATCGTCGTGGCATACAAGAATACCTCGTTTAGTATTATAAGATAAGATAAGGCTCCATAGTCTACAGCGCCAAAATGGCGATTTTTAAATAGACATAAAAATAATTTGAGGTATATTAGGGATATATACCTAATATTCAGTATATTAGATATATAATTCAGTGCCTAGAAGCCATATAGTCTATTCGAAACGTCAGAAATAACGCGCGTTATAACTATTGTCCAAAGTAAGATAAAGTCCACTATATGGCCGGACAATAGTGTTTTTGAACTATGTCCTTTGTAATTTTTAGGAGAATTGTCTAGTAAGGTACAACGATGAGCCCACAGCGGAGGGCACATTGTCGGAACTGGCCGCAAGTAGCCGGGCTCATGCGGCCCAAGCGCTTGCAGTCAATGCGACTGCCCTCCGATTGCCCGCAGTGCCCGCACCGAGGCATGCGGATCCTCTCGTCTTGGGTGAGTACTGCCTTCCAACCGACTTCCAAACAGGAGGAGTCTCTCAATTCGACTGTATTTTTGAAGTGAAAACTTCTACAGCCGCGTTATACGACTTCGGGTAGGGAAAAAATGTATCGGTTCGCGTCAGCAACACATGCTAATGCTCACAGTTATGCGCGCGCAGCTGTCTACGTATGCGATCACGCCAACACATTGCATAATATATATATATATATACCCGATTGTATGTGTGTGCGTTGGACGCTCAGTTTTAAGCGGAAGCAGTCATGAGGACTGTCGGCAGTCCTCATGACTGCCTCCGTTTGTGCTGTTCAAAGGCACAATTTGAAAAATTTTTAATGCAATTTTTATTAATAAATCGAAGGGTTGGTCATGGAGTAAATTATTTAGTTTTGAAAGATATCGTGTTCATAGGCTCTATACATCATACTGAAACTAAATTGACCAATTTTACAATTTTTTCTGTATTATGTCATTCTTTCTTTGCCTGGCCCTTTCCCACTTTATTTTATTTCACTATATTTTTTTCTGTATGTATTTATATACATATTGTATTCTCAATTTTATGAAACTTGGTAGATAAACATTTAGACGGACAGGACGTAGGATTGGCTGCTTTTTTTTCTTTTGCAATGCGGACGAAGTCGCGGGCACCAGCTAGTTTCTTATAAGGTTTGAGAATTGTGCACTCTATGGCACATTTTTGGATTTATCACAAGATCACCCTGTATGTAATTGGCACATATATGGTTCAATATCAATTGATTTATTTACAACTAGCTGGTGCTCGCGACTTCGTCCGCGTTGAAAAGTACAAAATGCCATCTACCGTGGAGCGGATCGCTAAAAATATCACCAAGCAGTTGTCATGTTAGTCGCTTCACCTGATTATATTTTAAATGGACAGATGGCGGAATCTGTATAGATCTCGGGCCAAGCCGCTAGTATTTACTTTTATTTTAGATTTCCCGTAGGAATGAAGCATTTTCCCGCGGTAAAAAGTAGCCTATGTTCATCACGGATAATGTCGGCTTCTAATGGTAAAAGAATTTTTCAAATCGGTCCAGTAATTTCGGAGCCTATTCTATTCAAACAAACAATCAAATCTTTCCTCTTTGTAATATTAGTATAGATTACTTGAAATAAATATCTACGTAACGATAGTTTGCGTAGGAATAAAAAAATAACACGGGACAAGGTTATGCCTCATTGAAAATTTCGACAATGACCTTTAAGTTGATGTTAGGCGGCTTACGAAATTAGTTTTTTTTTGTTCTGCCATTGTTGAATGCTCATTTGTGTCTAGTATTATATTTTTTTTTTATAACTATCAAGTAGGTCAACATTATGACAAAGTAACATTGGGAATGTTATTGAAAGAATCATTTTATTGTATGCTGAGGTCGGTAGACAAGACAGGGTGATATTGTCCGTCCACTTGATGGTAGATGGCTACCGTCTACCGTCCGCTATATATAACACTAGCTGGTGCTCGCGACTTCGTCCGCGTTGAAAAGTATAAAACGCCATCTACCGTAGAGCAGATCGCTAAAAATATCACCAAGGAGGTTGTCATGTTAGTCGCTTCACCTGATTTGGATATATGGCGCTATCAAGTGTATCCCGGGCTAAGCGGGTAGTATTTACTTTTATTTTAGCTTTCCCGTAGGAATGAAGCATTTTCCCGCGGTAAAAATTAGCCTATGTTCATCACGGATAATGTCGGCTTCTAATGGTAAAAGAATTTTTCAAATCGGTCCAGTAGTTTCGGAGCAGTAGTTTACTTCTTTCTTTAGTTTGTGTTTCTGTTATTATGTTTGTAATTATGTATATCTATGTTATTGTGGACAACTCAGGTGTACGCTAGAAACTGAACTCAGTTTATAGTACACCTTAACTGTGTACCATCTATTGTTTTTTGTGTGTAAACATGGGCGTAGCCACGGTGGGGCAGAGTGGGGCGCTTGCCCCACCCTGGCTCTGACCTGCTCTGGCTCTGGTACCTAATCAAACCTAAAAATCTTAATTATCTAGGTAGGTACTAACTACAATACTAAATAATATCCGTAAGAAAGTTCACATTCGACAGTCGTCATTTTTGGATGGAAGATTTCGTGGTGTAGGTGTATATATAGGTGAGCAATAAGAAAGTGTTTTGGATAATTCGAATTATAATACAGATACAGGATGCTATAGTATAGATAGGGTGTGGGTATTGGTATAGCTTGCTAGTTACATATTATTTTAGACTGATACTATAACATATAACCCTAATCTTTTCAAAGTTCGAGTGAATGGGCATATTCTGGGTGAGCTCGCTCCATCTTAGGCCTCATCCTTGCTACCCAGCTGGTTGTTGGCCAAGAGCAAACCCTGAGACCAGGGTGTAAATAAATAAAAAAACAATCAAATCTTTCCTCTTTATAATATTAGTATAGATATTGATTGGTATAGTTGATTTTTCAACGCATTTCCAGACATGGATTTGGACGCGTCCTCAATAGAATCGTCCGAAGACTGGGAGAATAGTGTGAACAGTTCGGAATTGGACGTTCAGTACCAAAGCGACGAGGAGAGAGTTGATAACGAGGTAAGATTTAGATTTAATTTGAAATTTATTAGTTATTTATTTCTTTTTTCTTAATCTTAATTTTTGTACAATACATAGGGTAAAATGATCTAATGTTGGCACCCCTCCCAATTTATTGACACCCTAAACTTTTCACTAAAAAAATAAGGCAAAACTATTCCATAAACTGTGTTGTTCCCACAATAAATAAATAAATCTTAGGTTTATGAAAATTGTTAACACTAAACAGTCAAATGATTTAAACTTAAAATTGTCAAACTTTTAAATTTTATTTGAGTTGAACAATAAATGGTCGTATTTCTTAAAGTGCCAATAATTGAGTATTTTCCCCTGTACATACAATATTAGTTATACCTCGCTAATGAGACAAAGTCCAAGAGCCAAGGTGATGTGGCTGAAAAAAGTGAGGAATTTTTTTGGTTTTTTTTTTCTATGTTAACGTCGACAGAAGGTTCAGTTGATGGTAAGTGGCTACCGTACGCCATCTCAGAATACGCAACTCAGAATCGCAGATTGTACGCGCCAATCTCAGAAACTACTGGTTCAAATTGAAAAAAAAAATTGTGTTGGATAGTCCATTTATCGCGGAAGGCTATCGGCTATAGAGAACGCGGACGAAGTAGGGGGGGCACCAGCTAGTTTATAATATTATTAGTAGGGATAAAGTTCGTAGTGTTTTGTGTGGCGTGCGAAATCCATAGTTGTAGTACAATCGGCCGCATAAGTCGATTAACACATTCAAAAGTGCAAAACAACTGAACACTCAACGCGCCCTAAGTCGTTGTCACGACTAGAGAACAAATTAAACTTCACGTACAAACAATCGTAAAAGGCTTCGGTAAGTAAGTTGAGTGTTCAGTTGTTTTGCACTTTTGAATGTGTTAATCGACTTATGCGGCCGACTGTACATTGATGGTCAATAAGCAAAAGCATATCCGAAAATGTGCTTCCATTAATCGAACGGTGATTTAATAATTAAATGACAGTTCGCACAATTCTTTCAGGCGGTAGGCATGGTGTTGCCAGAGTTGTCGCGGTACGCCTCCACGGCGAGTTGAATTTTTCCACATTGGCAACACTGAAAAACCTAGTCGTTAAATGTCGATTTAGAATCACTTCAAACCACAGGGTTTTTACTGGGATATTCTCTTTTTTTAACATTAAAATTGAATGCGATCCGAAAGTTAAGCTAAATTCTATATTGTGGAGGGTAGAGGTGTATAAATAATTATGACGTCACAACCACTCACAATTGAAGTCGTGAGTGGATGAAGGTGGTATGTCGCATAATTCCAATTTTGAATAAATCGAGGTTAAAGTTTTACTTTTAATTTTTGAGATACATAAGTCGCCACGGAATTTATTTTTGTACTAAATTATGATGAAAAGTTGTGTAAAAAAACCTAAAATATTAATGCTATGATAGCAATTAAACACTTCTATCATTTAATTTAAAAAATATCCCTATTCCATTGACAAAACTAAACTTTTCTGCACTCTTTTCCTTTTAAAATTAACTGTACATAACACCTTTTTCAAAGGTGATCTTATTATGTCTTAAATTGACGATCTTAATGTCTGTAAACATTCATATGGACATATTACATTCATCAACACAAAAAAACGAAAAAACCCAAAAATGCGACTTAACACCTTCATCCACTCAAGTCTTTTTCATCAAATTCTATAAATTCTAAAGCACTCGAGTTACTTTTAGGAAATGGGAAAAAATATATGTTTATTGAATTTTTTTTAAATATAAATTTCTAACTAATAATAGTTAATAAATAATAAGGTCAGTGGTTTTTGGTTCAGTTTTTTGATTTTTGATTATATTTTTTCAAAATTTGTGTAAGTACTAAGACACAAAAAAAAACTTTGAAGAAGCTTTAAGATAAAAAGTTCATGAGAGAATTCGAACGAATGAGAAAGTTTAAATTTATTTTATTATACTATGTATTCACTATTTATATTTTATTATGCTATGTGCTATTATTATATTATTTTGTCCATTGTATTTTTAATGGTGATTTTTGACTTTATTTATTGCTTCAATAAGGTCATACAATAATATATTTTCTCGAAAGTGTAAGTTAAAAAAAAAAGAAATATTTCCTTTTCCTAAATGTGAAACGCATATCACTCGTATATTGTAATCTAAATTTTTTAAAAGAGCTTAAAATATGAAATAATATAATTTATTTAAAAAAAAAATGTTTTGTAAAAAAAGTACTGTAGGTCTAGCATGAGTTTTTCGAGTACTAGACCCCACTGAATTTATTTCCATTTAAATAATAATAAAAAAAAAAAAAAAAAAAAAAAAAAAAAAACCGTGCACAAAATGTTTTTTTTTTTTATAAGTGTAAAATATTGTTTTTCTTTGTTGTTGTTTTTTATGCAATAAGTTAGGTTTTTAAATAATAGTTTAGGTATGTTTTTCATATCAGACAAGTTAAAAAGCGACATAGCGACACTTTAAAATATTAATTAACGTTTCCAACGTCGTTCGTTAATTAAAGTATTGTCAATGATGTTATAAACGGAGTAATTAATTATGTAATTAGCCTTTGTCAACGACTTTAATTAAATAATTTTATCAACGAAGTTAATTGGCGTTTTGTCAACGGCGTTAATTAGCCTTTTTGTTAACGACTTTAATTAATTAATTATCAACGATGTTAATTAGTGTTTTGTGAACGGCGTTAACTATCCTTTTTTTTTCAACGACGTTAATTAATATTTTATCAATAATGTTAATTATTGTCAACGGCGTTAGTTAATTTTTTTATCAACGATATTAATTTACATTTTATTAACTAAGTTAATTAACGTTGTGTCAACCAACGGCGTTATGGCTTTTTTGTCAACGCAGTTAATTAATGTTTTATCGACGACGTTAACATTAGCGTTTTGTTGTTTTATTGTGTTTTGGCGTTCACGTCACAATATCACATGTAAGGGAAATATTAATGAAAATACCTCTAACTGTCTGATCTAAATGTGTGGTTGTTATATTTTTGGTAGTGGGCTCATATTTTTATTGTCGTATACTTTAAGAGCTGATACACACTAGGCGTTTTGAAACGCGCGTTAGAGTGTATGCCAGCTCTTAGATGTACTGTGTAAAGTCGTCGAACGGTCAATTAGTGTCGATCGACGCATGCGACTAACGACACGTTGAAAAGAGAAAATAACAATGAGTTAACGTACCATTTTCATTTGGTGTCAGTAAAATGATAGAATAATGTCTGGTGTGAAGTATTACAGAAAAGAATTTCGATAACTTTTATCTACGACTAGCTGTTGCACACGACTTTGTCCGCATAACTTTTTATAAAATATAACCCATAATAATTATGTTACTCGCTGATGACGTAGCTTTCAATAGGTGAAAGAATTTTTAAAATCGGTCCACTTATTTTTGATAAATAAAGACCATTGAAAAAATCTTTTAAGAGTGATCTTTTTTAATGATAATTTCCATATATGTCAAAAAGGGTCATATATATTTTAGAGACTTTGAAATTGATACGTTAAGCTCTTGGTTCATTAAATTTTGAGGAACGGGACATTGTGCGAAAGGGACATTAAGGACAAATCGTCGGCCTAACTCGTTAACCTGCTAAGTCACAGTTTACATAGTTAACCTGCTAAGTCACAGTTTGCATAGTTTTCAGGATGAAGAAAAAATGACATGACAAAATTTTGTGCGTCGCATCAGGCATGTGAAATAAGCGACGTTATCAGTACAAAACTTAGGATTTAGCAAGTTTTCTTTTTGAAGATTTGCTATTAGTCAGAAAGCTATTTTTCATTTATGAAATTTCTCACCTTTTTAATAGTTTGATAATCGTCGTTATTCCTTCACCAAACTGTAGGGATAATCGTCTAAACTTGTCGAAAAGTATAAAAAGTGAAATTGGCCAAAAATGGACTTAGCAGGTTAACGAATTAGGCCGAATCATTGGTCTAATTAGTCGCAAAATCGCCACTACTTACTTAATGGTGCTATATTATGTAATTCTAATATATTTTTTAGATAATGTAAAAATTAGGATAATTTCGGTGTATGAAACTTTGTCCAAATTAAACTTTAACATTAACTTTAAACTGTAAATTTAACTTTGAATTTGTATATTATGTGATTTTCCCAATTAAGAGGGTTCAACGGGTTTATACGAATTTCTAAACATTATTGAGATTTGCGTAAAAAAATATTTGTTTTTGTACAAACAAAACAAAAATGGAACAGAATATACAGTATGTAGCACAATTTTATTTCTAATATTTTTTTGTTTATATAAGTACGTAAAATTCTATTTTTAGTGACTCGTATTTTTTACTATCAAGTCACTTTTGTTCATATATTTCACTTTAGAAGAAAAACTGTTAGGAAAACGTTTAAAAAAAATATATTATCTTAAAATTACAAAAATATTCTCTACTTTTATTTATTTTCTGCAAACGGTTTTTTTATAAATATTAAATTTAAAATAAGCGTTTAAAAAAAAATTAAATGTTTCATTTTTTGTGCTATTAGAAAATGAGACAGTTTGTTTGAAAAAAAAAAAAACACGTGTCCATGAAATTTCATATGTAAGAAAATAAATAATAATAATTATTATTATTATTAATACTAAGGTCTATTTTTCTTTAAATACACAATTTAACGCTCGTCGTTAAATTGTGTATAATACTGCTACGCGCAGAGTTAAACTGTTAACCGCTCTTAATATTATATTTAATACAATTCATAATGTTATTATAAAATTTACGAGTGTTAATTTATTATCGGGGTTGCCAGTTTTAATGCGATTTTTTTTAAATAAATTCTCCGTAATAAAAAAAAAGTAAACGTATAAAGGGTGTGGCCTATAAAGTCAGTTATGTTTAATTTAATTGGAGGCTAAATGTCAAGTTATTTAAAAAAAAAATTTAAGTAGGTACAGTCGACCGCATAAGTCGATTAACACATTCAAAAGCGCAAAACAACGTAATTCATTCAACGCGCTATAAGTCGTTGTCATGATTAGAGGACAAAATAAACTTCACGTACAAAACGATCGTATAAAGCTTCAGTAACTAAGTTGAGTGTTCAGTTGTTTTGCACTTTTGAATGTGTTAATCGACTTATGCGGCCGACTGTACGTCTCTAAATCGCAATAAGAAAATACGTATATTTGTTTTGCCAATGTGATTTTTTAATATTTCATAACTATCTTCCTTTTGTTTAGTATTTAATTTTAATATGTATAGTGGACGTAAAAGCGATAATAATTATAATTTCATACAACAACCCCTCTTAAAACATTTTTTTTGTTTTTTTTTTGGAATTAGGTATATTTTAAAATTGCTCTCATTAAGGATCCAACACACCTTTTGTGAAATAAAATTTTTTGAAAAATATATAAATTTTGTTTTTATTTTAATATAACATAACATTTAGTTAATTACTTAATAATAATTAAATATACTCTCAAAATGTTCACAACGAAAAAGTTTCATCAGTCTCCTCCAATACTTAAAAACTAAGGCTCGTAATCGTATTATATTAATTATGGATATATTTTTGAAATGCGCGCAAAATTAAAAATCCTATCACCAATTGCTTTTTTAAAGTAATTTGAAAACTAAAGATCATTGAGATCGATATCCTCCTCTAAATCCAAATCTGAAAAGAGAAATAAATAATAATTGTTACTTTTTATTGAACAAGGGGGAACTCCCGGATAAGATATTCTATGCGCAAACTCAGACCCATTATTCACATAATATTTATATTATTATAGCTTTCCAATTGTTAAAATTATAAATAAATAAATATTAACATTAAAAAAATATATATTTACCACTCTTTTCAAATTTAATCGCTTTATCAGTCTTAAAATCTTCCTCCAACTTAAAAGGTTTCTGGAGAAGCAGTTTCTTTGATTCCACTTCGTTTCCCTCAACGTTAATATCTGCTCCCAATTTGCTCTGAAATAAAAAATATCGTAACCTACATATTATATTAAAAAACTAGCAACAAATATTAAAAACAAAACTCCTCCTTTTTTGAAGTCGGTTGGGGGAAAAGACAGTGTCAATCGTAGGCCTGCACTTCAGAAGTGAAAATGTTTAGCTAGCAACAAATAAATATAGTTAAATAATCTCCTCCTTTTTTGAAGTCGGTTGGAGAAAAAAATAGTGTCAATCGTAGACCTGCACTTCAGAAGTGAAAATTTTTAGCTAGCAACAAATATATATAGTAAAAAACTCCTCCTTTTTTGAGAAGCTCCTCCATATTTGAAGTCAAGACTGTCGCTCGTAGGCATGCACTTCAGAAGTGAAAAAGTTTAGCTAGCCACAAAAATATATATATAAATATAGTAAAAAAAACTCCTTTTTTGAAATCGGTTGAATAAAAAGACAGTGTCAATCGTAGGCCTGCACTTCAGAAGTGAAAATGTTTAGCTAACAACAAATATATATAGTTAAAAAATCTCCTCCTTTTTGGAAGTCTGTTGAAAAAAAAGTCTGAAGAAAGAAAGAAAGACTCACTTTCACAAACCGGGGCAATCCATCTTGTAGGTGATACCAGCTTAATATGAATATTAGAGACACGAAAAATAAATTCGTGCTTATACCTGAAAAAAAGAGAAACATTTTTTTTTAACTAAACAAAAACAAAGTTACATAGAGGAATGACGTCGCTGTCAAACCAGAAAATCAACTAAAAATGTGCACTTTTTTGAGATTATCCAGAAACCGGATATAAATCGCTCCGATTCTATACGTCAAAAACACTCCGGTTTAAAAATGAACCCATTTTAGCCCAGTTCTTACCAATGCCAGCGGAAAGTCTCGGCCAATGGAACATGATGTATCTGAGGCCAGTGAAATGCGCTTCTATGTGCAACTCGGACGAGTACACTTGCGCGTACCGCGACTGCACCTCTACGTACGCATCCGTCACCGGAACATTCTGGAATCAAATCATTTCACTGGCTCAAGTTCAGAATGTCTATTGCCCCATAATGTGAAATTTTTTCACCAATTTACTATGTAGTTCCACAAAGTAAAACAGTGTGCCAAAATGAGTTGAAATAAGATTATTATCAACTAACTGGTGCCTACGACTTCGTCCGCGTTGAAAAAGAATAAAACTTTTTAACAAAAAATTAAAGCGCTGAAAAAACTGAAACGCAAAAAATCATTTTATTTAACCTTATAATAACTAACTAACTAACTTCTTAAACTAATGTAAGTGTAACTAAGTAATTTTGAGTCGGCGCCAAACAAGCAAATTAATTTAAAAAAAAAAAAGTTTTATTTTATATTTTTTTGTGGCTATAATCTACTATTTACTACATGCTTAATTTTTGATTACTTTTTTTTATTTTTAAAAAAATAATAATAATAATTTATTATTATTATTTTTAGTAAATAATAATTATTATTTTCTTTGTAAGAATTTGTTTCCAAATTTATATGGGACCAACTTCGACATATACTATCCATTAAAGAAAGAATTATCAAAATCGGACTACTCTGTAAAAAGTTATGCCTGGTCCCCTGGTGTAACCAACTGGTGTAACTGGTGGTAGTGAACAATCAATCATCCCCTGTTTCCCTACCCTTAGGGTTGGAATTTTTTTTCGAAATTTATATGGGACCACCCTCGGGGTATACCCTTTCCAATAAAAAAAGAATCATCAAAATCGGTTCATAAACGACGAAGTTATCCGCGAACACACCACAGCGATAAAGATATCTACTTTATATTAGTATTATTATTATAGTATAGACAGACACAAACCTGATCATCTTCAAAGTCGGCGAACAACTCGACTTGGAGTTGTTGTTTCTCTTCACAAAATCCCAACACTAGCATCGGAGCGTAAAATAGAGTTCGCATTAGCTGATGCAACTTTGACCTTCAAATATTTATAATTTTATTAGATGGCGCTAACAACTATGAAAGCGTACATATCACAGACAGTTTGCAATGTGACTAGCTCGGGTACGCCGAATGCGGCGTACTAAAAGTTGCCGCATTTTTCAAGTACGGCGGCTGTATCTAGTCGTGCGGCTGTAGCTACACCAATCAAATATCTTTGATTAAAATTAATATCACTACCTGTGTCTTAGCATCGCCGATCTACACGATGATGAGACAAGTACTCCGCCTTTCGCCCTCATTTGGGCGCACACCATAAACATCCCTTAAATAAAAAGATAAGTTTCAGAACTAATTCCTATAGTATAGAAGTAGTACTGGCAGGGCACACTGTCCTGTAACCATTATATCCATTATAAAACGCCATTATAAAAAAAGTATCCTATGTTCATCACGGATAATGTCGGCTTCTAATGGTAAAAGAATTTTTCAAATCGGTCCAGTAGTTTCGGAGCCTATTCTATACAAACAAACAAACAATCAAATTTTTCCTCTTTATAATATTAGTATAGATACCAGTTTCAATAGTATGCAAAGTAATCTTTAATAGCTTGCAACCCCAATTTGAAAATACTTTTAGATAGGCAGAGATGTACATAAAAATTAGTTTTAATTTCATATATAATTGATGAATATATGTACGTTGTGTTATGAAAATGCTCAATGGCAACTATCATTTTTTAAATTATTAAGAGACTGGTTAGCTCAGGAGTTCCAAAACTTGGCAGTGCACATTATAAGTGATGTTTTAAAGTGTTTGGTTCGAAAAAGAGGGATTTCCACTAGATAAGGATAGTAATCAGCCATATGTCTGAATGTCCGAGTGAAGAAAGAGGAAAGTGGTATGAGCTTATGCAGCTTCTGAGCACATTCTCTTACCTATTTTTGTATTATTCTGTTGTTATATTACCTAAATCCTTATTAATCTGCGATTCGGGCATGTCCAACATTAACCTCACCCTGTAAGGTTGCGCCGCCATTAGCATATGACTCCGCTTTGTGAGCTGAACGTGGGCTGATGGAAAAGAACAAATTCCCATTTGCTCATCACATGATCTAAAAAAAATTAAAAGTTTTTAATTGAAATCTTTTTACAGAGCAATTTTAAAACAAAACCAACCAAATGTTAACCCCGACACCCGACGCAAAAATGAGGTGTTACATGTGAGTGTCTGCGGAACTCAACGTCTGTCTGTCTGCGGAACTCAGTCTCACGAAATTTCAATGCATTATTTTAATAGATATCCTTTATTGAAAATTTCAAATTAAGTATTACTCTATATATTTCAGACCCAAAATCAATTTTTGGATCTGATATACATAGAGGTACTTTAAAATAAAAGGTGTCTGGCACCCCTAATAATACATAATAATAATAAAAATAATACATAATGTATTCACAATTCGAACATGCTGAAAGGACAACATTGTTCTTTTTTTAAATTAAATAATGGCGCAATATCTATGAAACTTCAGATATTCTAAAAGATATAAAAAGGACGTACCTAACTATAACACACATTCATCTGACAATTTTGATTTTGCTCCCATAAATTTTAATTTAATAGCCATATATATAATACTAGCGGGTGCCCGCGACTTCGCCCGCGTAACTATGTAAATTATATACTAAAACCTTCCTCGAGAACCACTCTATCCATTGGTGAAAACAGCATGAAAATCGGCGGTGGACTTTGTTTTATAAAATATAGTGATATATGCAAATCGATTCTTAAGGAGTAAACTCCAAAAACTAGCCTAAATTATCAATTCGCTATGTACGTCGTCACGTCGTCCGGATAGTACGTCAGAGTGACGTTATACCGGTCCCTTGAGGGTTGTTATATCCGGATTCTATTGGGCGTCTTTCCATTAGCGACGGCACGGCCCGGCACGGCACGGCCCGGCTTACCGGGGAAGTAAAAATGTATGAAACTATATGGCTCGTCTTTCCACTAGCGACGGCACGGCCCGGCCCGGCACGGCCCGGCACGGCACGGCAGGTGACTCCCGCCGGCGCCGGCCGGCTTGGAGGTAACTGCATGTGTGTTGTATATGAATTGTAGCCGTGCGCGTGTGTGAGTGCTACCCAAGAGCTACGCTTGTTGAAAAAGTATAGATATATCGGTGTATCGATATTTTTAATTGGATATATTTATATTTATGGCCGATATATTGATACTTACATAGATACAAAATATCCAACATCGAAAATTATATCAGAAACAATATTTTTTTAGCATAAACTACCTGAAATAAAATCAGAGCCTTATCAATACTAATAATAAATCTGTAAGAGTAGGTATTGTATGTATGTTCCTCCATAACTTTTACGCGAATTAACTGATTTTCATGAAACTTGCTAAATAAACATTTAGAAGTATGGGACACGTGATAGGCTACTTTTTATCTTTTTTAACGCAGACCAAGTCGCGGGCACCAGCTAGTCTATAAATAAATTTAAAAGTGTCATTAAAACTAATATTATATACTTTGATTTTGCTTCAAGTTAAGTGTAATTGTTGTAATTTTATATTTTATAGATGACAAAATAATAATCCTAAGTTTCTTTCGGGGTTTCTTCTCAGGATCGTTTTTTTTTTTCTGAAACCTTAGTAAATTTAAGTTTATTATGACAATGATAAGAGTTTCTTGTAGAAACCTAATTGATACTGATATTTTTATAAAAATCGATACATCGATATTTCTTTCACTTCCGACATCCCTACCAAGGAAAAAACCGGCGTCCAACACCGGCTCAGTGGAAAGACGAACCCCGGCATGCCGTGCCGTGCCGTGCCGGGCCGGGCCGTGCCGTCGCTAATGGAAAGACGCCCAGTGTATATAAAAAAAATTGTACTCACTTGAATTGCAGATGTACTGGTCTCATATGTGTAACATTCGGCATGTAAGTGTAGTAGAAAACAACGTACATAAATACTGAAGTCCACAAAATCGTCGAAGCAAACACAGATATTAAGCCGACCCTGAATAAGAACTCTTTTACGCTATTTATGCCTTTAGACGTGCGTGTCTTATATACAATGTACTGGTGTAAAATAAACGCTTCAATCGGTATACGTATATGCTCCCTAACTATTCTTATTGGATTTACTGTAGAGAGCAATTCCATTTTTAAAAACAACTAATTTATATGTTATGCTATTGTACAAGAGACAATACAACACCGTTTTTACGAATATTTCTTAGTAATAACGGCTGAATATGGGCTTATCAACGACCGTCAAGGAAACGGAACTAAGATTTCGATACAATCATGAATAGATAAACATTAAACTTAATTATATTGCAACAATAAATATTAACATTGATAAATGATATGATAACAAATTCAAATCACCATGTCTAACGAAATGTCAAACAAATCAAAACATATCGCCACCGCAAATGTCAAAACAAACTATTAAGTTCTATGGCTGATAGTATTCTATGTCATCTGTGATATTGTTTCTCTCTAGTATGAGTCGGCACTCACTAGGGAAAGGGTTTTATTTAAATTTATTAAATTAACCGAAAATTTTACTGTAGTTCCGTTTATCCACCCTAAGGTGGATACTCGGAAACGCATCGGTATGCTCGGTAATTAGTACGGGCATTATAAACTCACACAAGAGCCACTTAATACTCACAAGAAGACCAGATTGGCGAATTTTTATCATTGCATTGGTTAAATTATAAAATATCTAAGTAGATTTTGTCTATACCGCGAAGTAATGGACTTTTATATTTATTTCATACATATATTATATTCAACAGTGGAACAACGAAGCCCTAGCGCCAGTGCCAGCTATCTTTATTGCTGTTAATAGTATTGCCAGGTGCTCGATTTATTTTTAGATGGTTGTAGGGAAAAGTGTATTCGGTGATCATGTCCCTCCAGGGAAAATCTTAATCTATCTTAATGGAGAAAGTAAACAACGCAACTGTACATAGGATAAGGGATAGAATAGGCATTATTAATATTAGTAGAATAATAAAAATTACAAAAAAATGCATTCTTATTGAAAATCATTACCCACATACATTGTTACATTGTAAAACTCCACAAACGATAACTATTAAAAAAAAAAAAAAAAAACAACTAATCCGTAGGGAAATAAATCTTCATCAGAGTTTCATATATGTCCACGTCTATTGGCATGAAAGTGCAGAAAATTATTCTCTCCATATCACCACCGTTTGTTTCCAGAAACTTCCTCGCAGTGCCGAGCGCTATGTGTGCTGCCAAACGGTTTGGGAAACCATAAATGCCCGTAGATATACAAGGAAACGCAATTGACTTCAAACCAAACTCCCACTGATACTTCAGACAATTCTCGTAACAACTCCTCAGTTTTGTCGCAGAGCCGTCTTGGGGGCCCACTGTGTGGATTACATCTGCAAAAAAAAAAACATTCGTAGGTCTGCACGTTTAAATTGAAACGCCATCTGTTAACAACTCAACAAATTATTGACGAAATTAAGTTTATTGTGAACAAAGAAGTGCATAGTGTTTCGGGTAAATGGCGCTTATTTTTCCCCCATACTAAAAGTGACCAATGTGCCTAAAAAAGTGTTTAGTGATAGTTTTTAAACGTATATGTATGTAAACGTAATAACGTTAAAAACACGAATATGTATACAGTAGAAACCGGATATAACGACATCGGTTATAACAACATAATATCGGTTAAAACGACCCAATGACAAGGTGGTAGAATTCCTATAGCAATTTAATATTACTTATAATGACTATCCGTTTATTACGACCAATTTTTGTCTTCTTGTGACTGTAATTATGATTAATATAGTACAGGGGTTATTTGGGGAGCTAACAGGTACGTGTATAAAAATTTTCAGCTTGGTTGGACTTTTTCCGAAGTGAAATGCTATAGTACCTGAATTATACTTAAATTCTAAGTACATACTATATTAGAAGGCCACTTAGTAGTGACAGGGCACACTACGTTTCGCAGTCATTTGGGCAGCCTGCTCTCTTATAAAACTCCTTCATAAAACCACCGTGAAACAGGAGCATGTCTGCTGTTGTGTTTCGGTGAGTGAGGAAGTAAACCCATTTCCCATCTGCCTAACTGACAACCTTTACGTGTAAAAAAAATGTGACTCACATTTTGCCGGCAAATTGTATCCTCCGGTAATTTTAGCCTCTCCGGTTGGGCATCCGTTGAGGGTATTACACTCTTGCTGTAAAAATAAACAAATACATATATCTACAATACCTACTATTAATTTATACTTCTATACTAATATTATAATAATATTATAAAGAGGAAAGGATTGATTGTTTGTATAGAATAGGCTCCGAAACTAGTGGACCGATTTGAAAAATTCTTTTACCATTAGAAGCCGACATTATCTGTGATGAACATAGGATACTTTTTACCGCGGGAAAATGCTTCATTCCTACGGGAAATCAGGTGAAGCAACTAACATGACAACTGCTTGGTGATATTCCACGGTAGATGGCTTTTTATACTTTTCAACGCGGACGAAGTCGCGAGCACCAGTTAGTATTATATATAAGTAGCGTCCAGTTCCACGAACGCCACAGCGAAGCGTGGCTGGGTTCAGCTAGTAGTAAATAATATAAAACTTTACCTGCAATAATGGTCCGGCCGCTCTATGTATGGCTCCGTCAACACCACCGCCAGCTCTTAGCGCTGAATTGGCAGCATTTACAATGGCATCTATCTGTAATGTAACATTTTTTCTACACTAATATTATAAAGAACAAAGATTCGATTGTTTGTTTGTATAGAATAGGCTCCGAAATTACTGGACCGATTTGAAAAATTATTTCACCATTAGAAGCAGACATTATCTGTGATGAACATAGGCTACTTTATACCGCGGGAAAATGCTTTATTCCTACGGGAAAACGGATAATAGGACAACGGGTAGTAAGAATTATCCTTCCGTACTTATCTTTTTCACATAACTTCTAAACGGCTGAACCAATTGGGTTGAAATTTTATATGGGTATTTCGGTGGTTTCCTGGATGATTTAAAAATACAATTGGACCCGGTAGGTGGCACTGCTGTCGGTATGTCAGCTACTAAATGGCTTGACCGATTGGGTTGAAATTTGGTATGTATGTGTATTTCCATGGTTTCATAGAAACAAATGTATTATATTTTATAAAGTTACGCGGACGAAGTCGTGTGCAAGAGCTAGTAATATATACATATAATAATATATATATCCACTTGATATCATTATATTCACATTTAGCTGTAGTTACAGAGCACACTTTGACGATGTGTTTATTAGTGGCGGTTAGATGATAACCAAACGGTTATCAGCCTCAAATCCCGCTAGGGGCAAATGTTTATGTGTTGACCTTTGCACCTGAGTCATGGATGTTTATATCTATAATTATTTATACATAATACAAGCTTATAAGCAATATATCTATGGTTAATTTGGAATTGGAATTACTTAATTGGGAACTAGATGGTGCTGTATGGAATGTGTGAAGATATTAAAAAAGAAACATTGCCTTGTGTAATGTGTTATAAGACACAGGTGTAGCAGTAGCATTACAAAAGACAAGTGTAAAATAACAGCATCACATGCTGTTATGTTTCGGTCAGTGTGAAGGGATGCCAGAGCCCACTTCCTTAATCGTACTGTAGTAGGCAGCACACTTGCAGCACAGCACAGCAAATTTGATCGTTGTGTTATAGTGCAAGGAGAAATACGGAAAAAAGTGTTTATTTCATTGTCGACGAGTTCTAACAAAATAATAGGCCTTATCTTTTAAACTACAAGCTAAAATTGGCTTTTTGTAGTGGCAGGGACAGTCATTGTAAGGAGGCACCACCATCAAATAATAGTATGTGTTATATATTATAGCCATTACAATTTCTTACTGTCCTTACTCCTTACTGATTACCATAGGACAACCAGATGGACAAACCTGGTCTAAACCTTACTCCAGAATGTTTAATAATACATTGTAAGTATCAAACAAACCTCCAAATGTGTTATATCTCCTTTAAATATTGAAACCTTTTCAGCAAGCTCTCGGTTTTTCGATGGATCAATTTTGATTTTTTCAAATTCACTAATGTCGTCTCCATTGGGTATTTTATTTACAATGTCCTCATTATTTTTAGCTTTATAAATATTCCACGAATCAATCGAGTTGAGAGTAATGTACGATCCAGATTTGTACAGCTTTCTTTTTTCTTCGGATGACAAACCCATAATTCTCGGTTTCTCTGAAACCCAGGCCTTCGACATCTTCTGTGGTGAAATGTCTGATTTACAGCGTATTCTTGTAACTCTTGGCAAAAGCGGAATAGTAATTATTTTTGTAAGAAATAATTTATTTACCGGTTTTAGCATATTTGCTTGTCAGATTGAGTCACAGACGCTTAAAATCACTTGAAATTGAAACCAAACCATAGACCTGTAATATGAACCAATGAACCACTATGCTTAGTTAGACAGACCGATGTCAAATTATTTTTTATGCCTATTTGAAAAACGCCATTTTGGCGCTGTAGGCTATGGAGTGTAAGTACATGGAACCAGTAGGAGATATGGAGTGTCGTCACTGATCTCTAATATACCTCTGGATGGGTTATCCCTTACAAATTACAGATACTTTCTCGTACCATTTTGAAGCATCGTTGTACGTATAAAGTACTGGAACTAATTTTGACGTTTGCGTATTTTTAATCCGTAGATAAGTATAATAGTGTCTGTATTATTCACGTATTCATTATTTATAGAGACTGTTTAAGTTTATTTGTGTATTCTGTAAATGTCCCTATCATGCGGACATCAATAGTTTTAGTTCCATGTACTTACACTCCATAGCCTACAGCGCCAATGTGGCGTTTTTCAAATAGACAATAATTTGACAGCAACCGATCCAGAGGAATAGAGATCAGTAATATCTCCATGACACTATAGCCGAGTGTCACTGACTTTGGTCCACTCCATCCACTCTGTGGTCATGCATGTCATTTGTCATTCTTGTCTTGCTTGCATTACATGAATGAATTCATTACATTAGTCTGTGGCGCGTTAATCCACGTAATTTTAGCTTAGGTGTTTTTAACCATTTTTATCACTGAAAATACTGAAATAGTAGTTGAAAAATTTAATTGATTGCCAAAAATACTATTGATATGTTCTTTTAAAGCGAATTTAAAATTATATTTTGCAGAAATTTGCTTTAGTGTCGACCAGGTAAAACGAATAAATTAGTAATTCAATACCGGCCTTTGTCATCTTTTGGTTATTTAAATATATTAATTGTAATTTCTTTTATAGGATGAAGCCCTCAGGCCTTGTTCTGGTCGTGGTTATGGCCTTTACCGGCAGCATCGCTGTCGACAGGAATAATTTTAAAACGTGTGAGCAGTCCGGATTCTGTAAACGTCTAAGAGCCATTAAGCCTGAAAAGTCCAATTATGTTCTGGACTTGGACACGGTCAACGTACACGGAAGTGTTATGACCGCCCAAGTGAACACCGTTAACCTAGAAGATGAAAAAAAATCAATTTTGGTAAGTAACTCTCTTCTTATATCCACTTGATGGTGCATACGCTCCACGCCACAGACGCTGCATTCGCCAGAGCCCGATGTATACGACATTACGACAAATTCCTCTACTTGTATAATGTTTAGTTTTAAATCATCAAGTTGTTTTCTCTTGAAAAAAATTAAAAAAAAAAATTAGGCACTGACGACACGACAAATCCTACAAAACCAAGCGGTTATACGATTGTTGTGTCTTAATTATTTCTAGTGGAAATACACATTGAAACTGACTGCTCACAAAGACCACACGTTCAGAGTGCAGATAGACGAGGCAGACCCCTTGTACCCTCGGTACAGGACGCAGTTGGCTCTCAAAGACGGAATCAAAACTGACAGGTATGAGTTTTAGCGGTAACATTTTTAAAGTAACAAAAACTCTTAGCGCCTCTTTCACAAACGTCAGTAGGCCAAACTGTCATTTAAAGTCACCGGTAACCGGGAATAATGGAGCTGATATACCTTTGTTTGCACGGTAAACGTCCCAAACATTGAATAGAAAATAATAATAAAAAATCGGCTATCAATGGATGCAGTAAACTGAGTGCATAATTCAATAAAACAGAAAATGATTTCTAAAAGTAACTAATCAACACTTTACCTGATGTTGGTGAAAGAGGCGCTTAACACAATTAAATAGTCAAATATATATTGGAAACAAGAATATTAAATTTTATTTAGATTTCATAAACATCTTTAACAAATCTGGTCATAGTCCTACTGATCACATAATGCAAATTTAAAAAAAAAAATCATATCTGGATTGCACTACGTTGGTTTCTAAAGATATAATTTATTTCATTGTGGTATCCTTTTTTTTTTTTTTTTTTTTTTTTCAATTTATTCATTTTCTTAATTTCACAACCAGATCCTTTTATAATTTCATTTTATTTTATTTAGTTGCCGCGACTTTGTCCGCGTTCAAAATGTTATATATAGCTTAAAGCCCTCTCGTAGTGAGTAGCCGATTTGTTGAGTAAAAGCCGTTTGTCTTCATTGTTGTGCCACTGATAGATGGCGTTAATCTAAATAAGGATATCCAAGTAACAGTATGCCAAATTTTACATCAACTGAACATTTGGAAGTTAGTGAAATCCCTTTATGGTCTTCAAAACCATAATATGCTAAGAACAGTACCGATTATGTCGGCTTTAAAACTAAAACAAAAAACTTGATAAAATAGGTCACAGACATACACACAGACACACATCTCAAAATTATTTCTACAAAATAACAATTTACTCAATTTAGTTTTTGATTTTAGTTTATTTAGGTTATTTAGTCTGTCTGCTTGTTCGCAATAAACTCAAAAACTACTGCACCGATTTACATGCTGTCTTCACCAACGGATAGAGTGGTTCCCGAGGAAGGTTTTAGTATATAATTTACAAAGTTACGCGGACGAAGTCGCGGGCAGCAGCTAGTTATACATTAATGATATTTCACTGCAAAATTTAAATAATAAATTTAAAAAAATCTTTTTATATAGATGGATGTTCCATCTCCATAAATTATGGTCTCTCAATAAATGAATGAATTGAACTATAACATCCTGTTTTTACGTCAGGGGTTAAAAGTTGCTTGAAGATTATTTCTTTTTTTGCTTTTTTCCAGTCTCAGATTGAACTCAACCGGCAATGGAAAAGTGGTTCTTTCAAACCACCACGGCAACTCGGTCATCATAACGGCTGAACCGTTAAAGATGGAGTTCTACAACAAGAATAGTGAACTGGCTGTGGTGCTCAATGGGAACTCGCAGCTTCTTGTGGAACCCTTGAGGGTGAGGAAGGAAAGATCTGACGATGAAGAGGGACAGGTGGCGGAAGTTGTGAGTTTTGTTGTTGTTGTTGTTGTTTATAAATATATCAAAATGTCCCTTATTTAGATAAACGCCATCTATCGTTCAGTGACAGAACTATTAAGACAAACAGCTGTGACTCAACAGGTCGGCTGCAGAACGCGGACGAACTCGCGGGCACCAGCTAGTATTGGTGATTGTTTTATCACAATCGGGTCGTGGATCACATTTTCCCGCGGTAAAAAGTAGCCTATGTTCATCACGGATAATGTTGGCTTCTAATGGTAAAAAAAAATTTCAAATCGGTCCAGTAGTTTCGGAGCCTATTCTATACAAACAAACAAACAAATCTTTCCTCTTTATAATTTTAGTATAGACTAGCTGGTGCCCGCGACTTCGTACGCGATGATAAATCTATACTTCTATACTAATATTATAAAGAGACAAGATTTGATTGTTTGTTTGTTTGTATAGAATAAGCTCCGAAACTACTGGACCGATTTGAAAAATTCTTTTACCATTAGAAGCCGACATTATCCGTGATGAACATAGGCTACTTTTTATCGCGGGAAAATGTTTCATTCCTACGGGAAATCTAAAATAAAAGTAAATACTAGCGGCTTGGCCCGGGAGATAGCGCCATCTATTCAAAGTACGGTAGATGGCATTTTATACTTTTCTACGCGGACGAAGTCGCTTGTTGTTGACAACTTGTTGCTATAACACATTGGCCAGGCGTTAGTTGCAGTTTTATATTTTAGGTAATCCCTCAGGAACATAACTTTCTTCTTGGATGAAAGGTATCCTATGTCCTTTCTGGTGTCCCAGATAACATGTATGCAAAATTTGACGGTGATCGGTTCAGTAGTTTTGGCGTGAAAGCGAGACAGACAGAGTTACTTTCGCATTTATAATATTAAGTAAGGATAAACAATCTTCTCTCTTTATAATATAAGTATAGGAAATAAATATGTACATAAACTATGAAACCTTTAGTAGCCGTGTCATTGATCCTCATCTTATCAACAAATGCGTGACTGATAAAGTGGTCAACTGTTATCTCAATGACTAAATAATAAGTCTACAATAAGTGATGCTTTGTCTTATTGCAAATTCAGAAGCGATAACTAACTGTCGGCATATTTTTGTCACATGTCTGTCTGTCTGTCTTGAGTTAGAGTTATCCTTACCTTACTAATATTATAAATGTGAACGTGAGCTTGTTTGTTTGTTACGTTAAACTACTATAAACGTTTTTATCGTTCAACGCGGACGAAGTCGCGGCACCAGCTAGTAATAAATAAATAAATTTCACAATGCAGCATCTAGTTCCACACTAAGCAACTATTAATGCTTGTAATAATGGATACCAGACAGTTTATATACTATAGTAAAATCGTTTTGTAATTGTGGATAATGTCCTTATTTCTCCATGCACTACAACACTAGACAATCAAATTTGATTTCCATCATAAAGTATTAATTTTCTTATCATTCTTAACTCATTCACAAGAAAATATATTAATTAAAACTAAATAATTTCACTAAAAACTAAAATCTTATTTGCCGATTTTGCGGTTGTCAAATGCACGTCAAATTTATGTCTCTTTTGACTTCTATCTTGTCTCTGAATGTCAGTGATGTTACGAACTTAATTTCAAGAAATTAAATTAAACTTAATATTTTCCAAATCAAATATTTATGTACATTATTAATAAATTTTATTGAAAATTTAGAATTCACCCCCTGTTGCTATAACACTTTGGCCAAGCATTGTTGCTATAACAGTTGTAGTGTTATGTTATTAGGTTTTGTTATTTTATTTTATTTTAAACTAGCTAGCGCCCGCGACTTCGTCCGCATTGAAAAAGAGACGAAGTCGCGGACGCCAGCTAGTCCATAATACAAGCATTAGTTGCTTTAGTGCGAGTTTAATGTAAGATCTTCGCATTGTCATAACTTATTGTTATCTAAGATTTATATACAATTAATTACATAGCGAGGTCTAAAGTTGCCTCGTGTTAACATATTGTTGTTTATTGACTTTGTTTATGTAAACATTTAATTATCTATTAATATAATATTGTCTTAATTAATATATATTTATATATATCCTTACATATTATAAAACAAAGGTCCTCCGTCGTGTCTGTATGTCTGTTCGCGATAAACTCAAAAACTACTGCACCGATTTCCATGCTGTCTTCATCAATGGATAGAGTGGTTCTCGGGAAAGAACGGTTTTAGTATATAATTTATAAAATAACGCGGGCGAAGTCGCGTGCAGCAGCTAGAATAGTAGTTGCCCGAGACTTCGCCCGCGTAACTTTGTAAATGATATATTAGAAGCTTCCTTGAGAACCACTCTATCCGTTGGTGAAAACAGCATGAAAATTGGTGCAACAGTTTTTGAGTTTATCCCGAACAGACAGACAGACAGAGGGACGAAGCGGAGTACTTTATTTTATAATATGTAGTGATTGAATTAAACACGTTTTGAAATGTACCTCATCAGTTATTATTATTAAATGCTTTCTTAAAATTTAATCAAATTCATCAAAAACCAAAATGGTTCTATTAAGTAAATTTAATTACATTCTATTTGAACAAATTTTCTTTCTTTTATTTTTTTCTTTTATAAAGGAGTCTTCAATCACATATTTATATTGTAAAATGAAAACTATTTTTCTGACGGTAAATAAAATAGAAAAATAGTAAAATTATTGATTGATTTAAGGAGGAGGAAGGTGCTTGGGGTGAAAACTTCAAATCCCACCACGACAGCAAACCTCGCGGCAACGAGGCCGTCTCCTTGGACGTTTCGTTCCCCGACGCAGACTATGTTTATGGTGAGTTTTCTCTTTTAAGGAATTCAGATTATCTTATTTTTATTTTAGCTTTCCCGTAGGAATGAAGCATTTTCCCGCGGTAAAAAGTAGCCTATGTTCATCACGGATAATGTCGGCTTCTAATGGTAAAAGAATTTTTCAAATCGTTCCACTAGTTTCGGAGCCTATTCTATACAAACAAACAATCAAATCTTTCCTCTTTATAATATTAGTATAGATAAACTATTCTAGCTATTAAGTTGTGAATTATTTATTAATTAAGATAATAGACATTTTGGCTCCTGATGTAATCATAAGATGAAAAATATAAGTTAGTTAATATACGTTAAAAGTTAGTTAAACGAAATTCAAACCTTAAAATAACAATAAAAGCTCTACAAACAAACAAAAATTTGCAAAAATAAAACTGTTTAAATTAAATTACAACCTATAAAATATATATAATACAAAAAAACACTTACAGACAAGAAAAAAAATACTAGAAAAAAAAATCATCAAATATTTATGGTGTCATTCCGCAGTTGCTCCTCGCTTTTTCGGTGTCCGAATATAAATTTCTTTTATTTCTAAAATTATTAGTACATATAGGTCGTGCAGCGAATAAAGACTTCTCGGCAAATGTGCGCAGAACTCTATTTTTAGGTCTTTGAGGGGGTAGAGGAAAGTGAGGGGCGGGTACGCGTCGGTGTGCCGACACGTTATTGGTAGACTCAGTGCTCTTCCCCTCCCGCACTTCGTTCGCGCGTCTCGAGTCTCTTAGGTACTGTTGCGTACAGATTGTTTTATCGTATTAGTAAATACGTCAAGGTGAATAAATGCCTAAAAAAACGTTCTTCTTCGACATAGCACGATGATTTAATGGAAGGAATATCAACACTGCCCGTAAAGTTAAGTTAATGAGGTGAAAAATTACGAAATAAGAAAAACAAATTTCATTTTTCTTAGCAATTTTGTGCGCAATTGTACACATGCGCCGATTCCCCCACAAGTGTCGCCTTCAAACCATAATATAATAATTCACCTATACTTTGTATTATTAAATTACTCGAAACTCGTGGTTCAACAGGTATACCGCAACACACGGACAAGTTTGCTCTGTCGTCCACCGGATCCGGTGAACCGTACCGTCTGTACAATTTGGACGTTTTCGAATACGAATTGGACAGTCGCATGGCAATATACGGAGCTATTCCGGTCATGTACTCGCACGGGTGAGTTTTTGTTCTTACGGTTTCATATTTTCCAATTCATCTTGATGTTCCCATCAATCTGATGATGTTTTCATGGTGTGGTGGCTATATTATATGCATGGATCCCTATAATTAAGGTGATACAAGTCAGCTTTCCTCCATACAAACGTAGAATGATTATTACTCCGCTGTTTTATGTTTAATTTACAAAAGTAAGCACATGATACCGATTTATCTTGTCGTTAACTAGGTTCCTTGGTATAGAAACTTAAAAAAAAGTATTAATTTAAAAGATATGATCTTTGAAAAATCCATGTTTTAATACAAGTTTTAATGCAACTTTGAGAGTGAATAGGTCACTCTCAGTGTACAAAAACTCCAAAATACTTTGCATACAAACATTGATTAGTTATTCAAGAGTTTAAATAAGTTTACACGAAATAGATATATGCAGTAGTTTTTTTCAAAAAGAGTATACGCCCAAGGGTCTGTTTGTGATTTTATTTTTGGTATGAATGATTGTGCATCTCAGACGAGTTCTCTTCCCGCGTATTGTGCTGTGTGAGACAGAATGAATTGTGTCATCTTTTAAAACTATAAAATGAAATTAATGTTTCAGCAAGAAGCGTTCGGCCGGTGTTTTCTGGCACAATTCCGCCGAGACTTGGGTGGATGTCGTCAATCACGCCGACGCCAATGTGGTCTCGTCCATAGTCAATCTCGTCACTGGTGGACAGGAGAGGAGAGTGGACGCCAGGTGAAGTACATAAAATATTCGAAACGTTGCACGTTTTACTTGATTTTATCTGGTAATTGCCGCGAATCACCGCCGACATATTATTAATTGACGCGTACGTCACGAATCGCCCGCCTGTTAAACCCAATCTGAGAGGTAGCCGGCGGCGGCCTGGCGATTTGTGACGTCACGCGTAATAGAGATCGCTCGTCAATCGCGCGCTCACATTGAGACAGCTTGTGACGTTTTCATTTTTTGAGATGTTGAAAAATTTCTTTGATCATAATTATAATAATATACTGTTCTCAGATTTATGAGTGAATCCGGTATAGTGGACTTGTTTGTGCTGTTGGGTGACAAGCCAGCGGATGTGTTCCGCCAGTACACAGCTCTCACTGGAGTTGCGCCTTTGCCTCCGGTGAGTATTTATCTGTTACGGCACTAACCATTTGGTTTGGTCATTGCAGTGAGCATATAAATACTAGAGAAGTAACGTCTTACAAACGATTCTCAGAAATGCGTAACCACTTGACAGTTCAAAAGACGTAGCTTCGAAACCGATACATTATGCCAAAGTAAACTATATTTGTCTCGTTTCATCCACTAATTAACGCTACTTAATTAATTAACTTTAACGTCAGACTGACGTCAGATATGCCTGCAGGCATCTTCGAAGTGGCAACGCGTCGCTGCCGTAAACTGCTAATCTAGTAACATATAATATCATTGGGTCATTGCATGAAGCACCTTCCGCACAAAGATTGATATGTTCTTTGTGTGATATTTTTTATTAAATATAACAACGTATTGGAAATGTGTTGCAGAAATTCTCGCTGGCATATCACCAGTCGAGATGGAACTACGTGGACGAAGCGGACGTCCGCTCCGTGGATGACAACTTCGACGCTCATGACATACCAGCGGACGCCATTTGGCTCGACATCGAATATACGGACAGGAAAAAGTAAGCATTTAAGATTGTTTAGCTCAAATAGAGAGGCAGTCACGAGGACTGCCGACGGAAGTGAAAACATAAAACTGAGCGTACAGTGTTGCGTTGGACGCTCAGTTTTATGTTTTATCGGATATATATATAATATGCAATGTGTTAGCGCGATCGCGTACGTAGACCGCTGCGCGCGCATAACTGTGACCATTAGCATGTCGCTGACGCGAACCGATACATTTTTTTCCTATCCAAAGTCTTATAAACGCGGCTATAGAAATTTTCACTTCAAAAAACGAAAATATGCAACATATTATCACCCTCATCCACTCGCGTCTTCTATACAGAATATTATAAAGAGGAAAGATTTGTTTGTTTGTATTGAATAGGCTCCGAAACTAGTGGACCGATTTGAAAAATTCTTTTACCATTAGAAGCCGACATTATCCGCGATGAACATAGGATACTTTTTATCGCGGGAAAATGCTTCATTCCTAAGGGAAATCTAAAATAAAAGTAAACAATAGCGGCTTGGCCCAGGCTTGGCCATCTATCCAAAATACGGTAGATGGCGTTTTACACTTTTCTACGCGGACGAAATCGCGAACGCGACGAGCTAGTCGTTTATTTATGTGTTTTACCTTTTAGATATTTCACTTGGGACGTGGAGAAATTCCGCAATCCCAGTGAAATGGTGGCCAATCTAACCGCCAAGGGTCGGAGGCTGATTGTCATCATAGATCCCCACATCAAAAGGGAGGCGGGATACTTCCTTCACGAGGACGCAACCGACAACGGATACTACGTCAAAGATAAAGATGGAAAGGATTACGAAGGTATACAGTCGGCCGCTGTTAAGTCGATTAACACATTCACAAGTTTAGTGCAAAACAACTGAACACTTAACGCGCCATAAGTCGTTGTCACGACTAGTGAACAAAATAAACTTCACGTACAAAACATCGTAAAAAGATTCAGTAAGTAAGTTGAGTGTTCAGTTGTTATGCACTTTTGAATGTGTTAATCGAACATACATTAGACTTTTGTTATTTATTTTCATGTCAAGGTCGACAGGCAGGCTGACGGTCCACTTGATAGTAGGTGGCTTGGCTACCGTCGCCCATAACACAAGCAACGTCATAAGTGCTACAAGTGAGGATTAAGGTTAAGGGATAAGGGAGGTATGGGGTAATGGGCTCTGGCATCCCTTACTCACTCGCCGAAACACAAAAGCACATAATGCTGTTAATTCACGGTGGTATTCTGTAAGGTGGTGGTCACTGCCGCCAGACGGGCTGCCCAAATGACTGCGTAACGCAGTGTGCCCTTTCAAATCCAGACCAGAGTCAACTTTGAAAATTATATTAAAATTTCCAAAGTTGACCCGCCGGGAATCGAACCCGGGGCCCCTGAAACGTTAGGCAAGCACCCTTGCCACTCGTCCAACGGGCTCGTCGAATGTTAAAGTTTAAATTTCCAAAATCGCGCCAAAAACGCTGTTTCTGCAATGGCGCTGGTGTTTGATACGTGTGACGTCACACGCTAGTAAACAAACAGAGGGAATAATGACACGGAGAACTAATATTAAGTGAATAAACACTATTTATTATTACTCTATGTCTGATGATATGTTTACTGGCATATGACGTCATCAGAGTTGCAACCAGTCGCAAGGCGTTTCGGTCCCAAGATAAAATTTTAAAAATTATGTCTTATTTTTCATATAATTTGTAAAAAATATACAAAATTAAGTGACCTAATATGTTTTTTTTTTTTTACGCTATTTTCACAATTTGTAGTATATTTTAAATCAATTTTAAAATATACTACATTTTAAGCAATTTTTTTTTTTTAAGAGTGTACCTGGAAAAGTGCATCCTTATAAGATTACAATCTAGTCTAAGACTAATGAGTAATTTTAATATAACCTAAACTACTAACTGTAATGTTTACTAAGAATAATGTCCATTAACGCGATTCTTATTGTCTCTATTAAGGGGAGAACACTTTGTTATTGTGTTCTTTACAAGTCTTAGCAAATAGTCAATTGTAGTGCCCGTAGAAAGGGTGGGGCAGATATTGAGGGAGTGTTTGTTTGTTTCGTTGCCAGGCTGGTGCTGGCCGGGCTCCTCCTCGTACCTGGACTTCCTCAATCCGGCTGTGTCCCAGTACTATTCTGATAGATACCAGTTCTCAAATTTCCCCGGCACAAGCAAGGATGTGCACATTTGGAACGACATGAACGAGCCAAGTGTGAGTGTTTTTTCTTTTTTAGGTCCGATAAAACGACATCGAACTTGCGATACTGTCATTTGTTTAATGTATGAATGTAACGTGACCGAAACCTCTGTATATTTTCAGATTTTAATTAAAAAAAAAAAAAAAAACTATTTTTAGCTCTAGCTAATCAGTCAAATTTGTAACTCATGGTATCGATTTTTTTATAGAAATGTCAAGTTAAAGTCAATTTAACTTAATTTAACGTTAAGTCAACGCTAGCGACTACATTCGATAGGTTTTTCACTAAGGCCTACTGTCCACGTAAACAGCACGTCATACGCATTACGCACGCTATCGTCAATTGACGATTGCTTGCATCTTGCGTATAAACAATCAAAACTGTGTCCACGGTTCATGACGAATGCATGAAGAGAGGCAGACGCGTCATTGCCGCGCCGTTTACGTGGACAAGTAGGCCTTATGCAACTCATGTGAGTGACTGCTATAGGCGCTGTACAATTTTTCATACAAACATTTTACGTTCTCGCTCGTCTCTCGCTAGCGATTTCAGTCGTCATAAACTCATTGTAGTGCTACAGTTGGCGCGATGAACTGACGTGACGCAACGGCGCGTCAGTTCATCCAGTGTTTGACATCAAGCGAATCAGTTTTTAACCATTCACGATCAAATTTTGGCTTCAAGTCACACAATTTGACGCGATGGATGGACTGATCGTGTATTTCGTCCATATGGGTGTATTCGTTTTTTTTTTGTGCGTTTTGATTAAATTATTAAATTGGAAAATAGGTTTTCAACGGACCCGAGATCACAATGCCAAAAGACTGTCGCCACTACAAACCTCCTCAGGACGGCCACGATGGACTCGCTTCTTTCTGGGAGCATAGGTAATATTTTTTTTAAATCTAAATTTGTACATTTTCCTATCTCCTAGCCTAGATCCTCAAAATCCTACTGTAGTAGGTGATTAGGTCGCTCTAGTGTACAAAAACTCCAAAATACTTTGCATACAAACATTGATCAGTTATTCAAGAGTTCAAATAATTTTACACGAAATAGATGTATGCAGTAGTTTTGTCAAAAAGAGTATACGACCAAGGGTCTGTTTATGATTTATTTGTTTGGTGTGAATCATTGTGCATCTCAGTTACATTCTCTACACGAATTACTTACGATTACGCACTAATTATTATTATTAATTATTATTATTATGATTATTATTTACGCACTGATGAGCTCGAGCCGCCGACTCGTGTCATCTTAAGTATGGATGTTATTTGTGAATACGAGGTTTCTGTGAATGTTCGTTTGTGTTTTTTATTTAAGGCATATACACAACGAGTACGGACTGTTCCACATCCGGGCGACTCACGTCGGCCTGTTGGAGCGAAGCAAGTCTCACTATCGACCCTTCATTCTGACCAGGTCTACCTTTGCAGGGACACAGCGGTAAATATATCTACTCCGTCGATCGGCTATAATAAAAAAAAAAAAAAAAAAATGTCATACAAAAAAAAAATCCTTACCTGAGTCATGGATGTTTTGTATCTATAATGATAATTTATGTATGTAGGGTAAAATGACCAAATGTTGGCACCCCTCCCAAAACTGTGTTCCATAAACTGTGTTCCCAAAAAAAATTTAATAAATCTTAGGTTTATGAGAATTGTTAACACTAAACAGTCAAATGATTTAAACATTGTCAAACTTTCAAATTGAACAAATACGAGTTGGTCGAAAGGTGCCAATAAATGGTCTTACATATTTCTTAAAGTGCCAATAATTGGGTATTTCCCCTATTTACAAAAAAAAAGTAATCTATCAACTCCCTGGTATCTATAATGCAAGCATTAGTTGCTTACTTTGTAACTAGATGGTGCGGTGTGGAACGTACGTGTGAAGATATTATTTATTGAATTGTGTATGACGTGTATGTGTATTAAGTGTGTACGGTACGTGTGTATATTAGTTACGCGGCCGTGTGGACGGGTGACAACGCGGCCGAATGGGGCTTCCTGGCCGCGTCGGTGCCGATGTGCATCTCTTTGGGCGCCGCCGGAGTCTCCTTCTGCGGATCCGACGTCGGCGGCTTCTTCAAGTATCCGGAGGCCGAGCTGATGACCAGATGGTATCAGGTCGGTGTGTTTATATATCGATACATCAAAGCAAAACACTGATATATTCTGGGCCAAATTTTTCATAAGAGATTTCCTAGCGATTAAGCACTAATTTAATCAAAGCTAATAAGATTTTTTGAGGAAATTGAACAACCCGCATCTCATAAAGGTGATTTTAAACACGAGTTTTAACTAAAATCTAGAAGTAAATCGCGGCGTGTGTGTGGCTCCGTGCGCCACAAGTCCACATCTGGCGGCCCGCGGGCCGCGGGTTGACTACCCCTGATGTAATCGCTTAGACCGGTTTCATTGCTCTCCTGACGAATACGCACGACGGACCGCGGCAGCAATACGCGTGCGTACGGTCAGGCGAACTCTGTAACGACTAGTGAATTTTCATACAAATGACAAGCGCAACCGACCGTCAGGGGAGCTCTAAAACCGGCCTGAGCTGGTTTTTGTGTCATGCAGAGTACTAACGCCGACCGCTCAGCTCAGCGCTGAAAGACTCGCGTCTCTGTCTCGAGTGAGCGTTTTTCGTGTCGCGCCGACCGTACGCGCCGACGAGTGTACAATTATAATAATATTAGCCTGTTAGCGCGACACGAAAATCAGCGTCTCGCAATTACGCGCCGAAACCTCGGCGCTGACGATCAGTGCGACACGAAACCCAGCCTTTAATGTATGTATTGAATGTCCAGGCCGGCGCTTACCAGGCGTTCTTCAGAGCTCACTCGCACATTGAGACGAAGAGACGCGAGCCGTGGCTCTACCCGGCGGAAACCACAGCCCTGATACGCGACTCTGTACGACGCCGATACGCGCTCCTGGACTATTGGTAAATACTTATTCGCTGCCACAGACACAGACAGGTTGCAAGACACGACAGGCTGACGCGGTGCACTCCGTGTACTTGATGAGTTAAATGGCTAGAGCCTTATAATACAAGCAAAGCAACAACAAGCAACACAAGCATTATCGGCGCCGCTATGGTTTTTTACTTTTACCAATGGGACAGGTTTTTAAACTGACAATAACTTATTAATCGGTGCAAAATTCATATGCAAATGAGCCGTTTTCGAAATATTTTTCAATAAAAGACAATTTTTTCTTGTGCTCATTTTTTTGGGAAGTTTCTATTGCATTTTGTGTATTTGTTTATATGTTATTTGATTTGATTTATTGATTCTTGTGCGATTGATTGATGTGTGTATTTTATTTTATTTTATTTGCTTGATTGGTGGATTCAGGTTGCTTTCGACTTTGACCAATCTAGTTTTTTTTTAATGTTTACACCATGGTCAAACTAAATGTAACATTTTATAAATAAATAAATTTAAAAAAATCATATTGGAAAATTATGGTACAGCCCTATGTTTAGATTCTATAGACATAGGACAGACATCTACACTCTACAAGTTCCGACGATGATCGCGTGAGTTTCAGAGTTTGTTCTTATAGTGAAATGTAAAAATTCCAGGTACACATTGTTCTACGAGCACTCGTTGCACGGTGAGCCTGTGATGAGGCCCCTATTCCAGCAGTTCCCCAATGAGCAGGAGACGTACACCATAGACAACGAGTACACGCTCGGAGATCAGCTGCTCGTAAGGCCAGTGGTCGAGCCAGGTGTCACCAGCGTTCAGGTATTGAATTCTGCTGTCGTAACAGATGTGTCACTCCCCTACTACAGCTAAAATACCTACAGTTAAATCGTTCTAAAGACGCAGGCAGTGGTTGCATGTAGTAGTGTAGTGTAACGCTATTAAAGATGACTGACGTGAGGTAAGAGGGGAGAGGGGAGTGAGGTAACCGGAGTAAACCGGTTGAGCGGGCGCTGTTTACACTATCTGTGTGTTACGCACACATGCAACCACTGCCTCTTTAGAACGACTTAACTGTACGCTATATTAGCCTACAAAAGACGCTGCAAGAAGAAACGTACCCTACGACGCGCGCCGAGAATCGAGATTGCCGCGTACACAGCGCGATTACGTCATCGAGCGAAAACGTTAGGGTTGTACAAAATTTAAACAAAATGGCTTAGTCCAAGATTTTTAGATATTCGCGGTCTGCAAAAAATTCTGCTAATTGATTTTTCGAAAGTTGCCGAAGAGTAAAGAAAATCAGCGACGGAACTCGGCAACTATTGATTTTACAAAAAAAAAAGTTTCATACAAAAATTTCTGTAGAGTATTATACATTAAGTGTAGAGACTTTGATAAGTGTAGCGACCGTTCGGTTAATATCTAGGGTTACTAGCCACTCTAGACCAAACGTGTCGTCAATAAAATGAAGAAAGAAATAGTAACGGGTTTTTTTTTCCACATGCAGGTATACCTGCCAGGTAAGCAGGATGGGGTGATCTGGTACGATGTGGACTCGTACCAGGCGAGGAAGGCAGACGGCTGGTTCACCCAGGAAGTCAACATAGCCAAGGTAAATTCACCACAACAACTTAACTCTCTAACAAAACAGTTGATTTATATAATTATGTGGGGTGTGGGGGGATGTAAGATGGCAATATTTATATAAGTGTTTATCGTTTAAAATAAAAAAAATATAAATTAAAACCATCGAAGTACGCACTACAATTGGGACATTGTAAAAAAAATTATTGATTTTTTTGTGTATTTTAAAACTTTATCTATATACTAATTTTATAAAGGTGACAGATTTGTTTGTTTGTATAGAATAAGTTCCGAAACTACTGGACCGATTTAAAAAAATATCTTTTACCATTATAAGCCGACATTATCCCTGATGAACATAGGCTACTTTTTACCGCGGGAAAGGCTTCATTCCTACGGGAAAACTGGTAATAGGACAACGGGTAGTAAGAATTATCCTTCCGTACTTAACTTCTTTTTCCATAACTTCTAAACGGCTGAACCGATTGGATTGAAATTTTATATGGCTATTTCGATGGTTTCCTGGATGATTTAAAAATACAATTGCACCCGGTAGGTGGCGCTGCTGTCGGTATGTCAACTACTAAACGGCTTGACCGATTGGGTTGAAATTTTGTATGTGTATTTCTATGGTTTCACAAAAACGAATGTATTATATTTTATAAAGTTACGCGGACGAAGCTAGGTATTAATAATATTGATATTTAACGGTAAAAATTTTGTCCAGATACCGGTGTACCAAAGAGGCGGTACGATAATACCTCGCAAGGAGCGAGTGAGAAGATCGTCTGCTTTGATGGCTGACGACCCTTACACGCTGGTTATCGCTGTCGATGCGAAGGTAAATATGAAATGGCACTTTTCGTGTTAAGCTCGACTGTCAGCCTAAAGGTACGCTCGATGGTAAGTGGCCACCGTCGCCCATAACACAAGCCAAGGCTTTCGTGCTGCAATTGCGCTCCCGACCATAGAAAGATTAAGGATAAAGGAGGGATGGGGTAAAGGGGTTTTGCCATCCCTCGCTCACTCACCGAAACACAAAAGCACATGTGCTATTATTTTACGGTGATCTTCATTCATTCACGACTAATAAGGGATGAGGTAATGGGCTCTGGAATCCGTCGCTCACTCACCGAAACACAGAAGCACACGTGTTATTATTTTACGGTGATCTTTATTCATTCATTAATTCATTCACGGCTATTGAGGGATGGGGTAATGGGCTCTGGAATCCCTCGCTCACTCGCCGAAACACAAAAGCACACGTGCTATTATTTAACTAGATCTTCATTCATTCACGGCTAATATGGGATGGGGTAATGGGCTCTGGAATCTGTTGCTCACTCACCGAAACACAAAAGCACACGTGCTATTATTTTACGGTGATCTTCGTACATTCATTCACGGCTATTAAGGGATGGGGTAATGGGCTCTGGAATCCCTCGCTCACTCACCGAAACACAAATGCATATGTGTTATTTGTGCAATAAAAATAAATTTGTGCAATATCACACTAAATTGTTAATTTTTACGCAAATCACACTTGTTATGAGCTACGTGCTACCAAATAGTGTGATATTGCACAAATTTTTCGCCTGTCGCTCAGCAGAGGCGTTTAATTAATGAGCTCGCCGATTGTATGTGTGTGCGTTGGACGCTCAGTTTTAAGTTTTCACTTCTGTCGGCAGTCCTCATGACTGCCTCCGTTTTTTTTTTTTTTTAACAACATACATTCCCCTGGTCGATTTCAGAACGAGGCTCTCGGCTCGCTGTACATAGACGACGGCGAGACTTACGAATACAGGGACAAGAAGTACATCTACTCGAAGATCGCTTACGACAAAACTGGAATCACTTACAAGTAAGGAAACAAAATATATACCTATTAAGAAATTTCAATTAAAAAGCAGGGAAATTAATTGTTAAATTATAAGAAATTAAAGAAAGAAAGAAAAAAGGAAAAACTTTAAACTTGACTAAACTGCTCTCTTGTCCCGGGGGGCGAACCTCGGGGAGAAACTGCCACCCCCGAAGAGCCCGCCCCTCTATCCCTCTCTGGTTTTGGAGATATTCCACTTGGACTCTGAGTCCAAAAAAGTTATATGGAGTTAAAAAAAATGTATGAAAGGGGTGGGGATGAGTGGTCCGGTAGCAACGGCCGAAGATCCTCTATGACATTCCGCAAACGCCACCTTTCTATCCCTCATAGTTTCCGAGGACCCCTCACCGACCTTTTACCAAGGCGGTGTACCGAGGATATCGGATTTTTCTGGTGGTCACGGGGAATCCCCCTATACGACCCACAACAAACGGGAATTCCCCGAATACTCCTTCTGGGAGAACAATTATATCAGTCATTTGTGAGTGGGTTTTCGGCTAGTATTGTTATAATGTTATAAAAAAGATTGATCACGATTTTTACCTAATACTCGATTACTCAGTATGCAACACTCTATTTTTACATTACAATAAAATGGCAATGTCAATTTAGTCCATCCTGTCCATCCAATTAATAATCCGACTATAAATAAACACTAGCTATAGATCAAACGTGTCGTAAAATAATTTCACTTGGGCACAGATTCGAGGACAAATCTGCCACATGTCCATGATGTCCATCTAATTAAAAATCCGACTATAGATCAAACGTGTCGTAAAATAATTTCACTTGTGCTTGTGCACAGATTCGAGGACAAGTCTGCCACATATCCGACACGTTCGTGGCTCGAGCGCATTGTGATCGCCGGCATCAAGTCGCCACCGAAAACTGCGAAACTTGTGCAGGGCGACAAGAGTGTCGCCCTTCAGATGACACTGCACAAGGGCAACGATGTCCTCGTCATCAGGAAACCAGGTGCCAGCATGGCCCACGAGTGGACCATAGCGTTCACTTATTAAAAAAAAAACTCGAAGTCCTAAAAGGCTACCTTAAAAGTTATATATAAAGTGTAAAGAGTTAATGCGTACAGCTTACAAAAGTTAATATTTTGTGGAGGGGAAGGTGGAGGTAAAGTTTAGGAGGACCGACGCTAATGTATTAAATTTAAAAGTGGTCCCAGTAAATTAAGATGGCGTTAGAGTGTAGTATCATTGACGAGTAAATTAGACAAAGACAGATACGGCTCCGTCGCGCTCAGCGAATACTCGCCGAGAATTGATTCGAACATGTACAATTTTACTCGTCGCGAATTGAATCGAGCGTCGAACATGTTAAATTTTACTCTCCTCGAATTGAATACAGCATGTTCAATTTTACTCGCCGCGAATTGAATTGAGCATCGAACATGTTCAATTTTACTCGCCTCGAATTGAATAGAGCATGTTCAATGTTACTCGCCGCTAATTGAATCGAGCATGTTCAATTTTAAGCCCCGTATTTATGGTAAACATTTGTTTAGCAACAGTTTATCAACATTTTGTTGCTGATGTTTACGCGCGTCGGGCGAGAACTTGTCAACATGAAGTTGTCAACTCTGCAACACGTAGTGTTGACAGCAACTCCGCAACGTGTTGATTCAACTTTGTTACTAAACAAATGTTTACCATGAATACGAGGCTTTACTCGCCGCGAATTGAACTGAGCATGTTCAATTTTAGTCGCCGCGAGAATTCGCTGTGTGTGATGTGACAGGATAAGTACTCGCCGCGAATAGCCATTCCGCAGCGTGTCGCTCTAGACTACACGTCTAGATATTCGCGTGTATAAACTCGCTATGTGCGACAGGCAGGCAGCGAATTGTCGTTGCGACTACCATTCGCGGCGAGTATTCGTTATGTGACCGAAGCTATAGATACATAGATGACATGCTACACAAGCGACATTGTGGCCACTTTTAGAACCCCTAATTTATTGTTGGAGAGGACCCGTTTTTTTCAGTTTGTTTGTCATGTGGCCGGCGACGGCGAAGCTGGTATACAATTGGTCAACTGTCAAATGTGACAGATGTGTCAAATGTGAATAAATTAATTTTATCAATAATTGTCAAACACCTTCGTACAAATCCAGCTCGTGCAATATTTGTCCAAAACCTTTATAGTTTTGTCCTGGAATTTTGATAAATCCAAAGTTTTATTCACTGGGAATATCCCGATTGCAGGCCAAAAAGCCGTACGTATTGCCTCCATTATATTTATGTATTATGTCCCACAAAAACTCTTGTAATTTTACAGATACCCTTAAGTGTATCCAAACTTTCATGACACGACAGACTACTAACTAAAGAATGAGACGTTTCAAGTCCATAAAACAAGTCCTAATTATTGTAATACAAATAATAATGATAAATATTCAAATTGAAGAATTCAATCAGTCACCAGCTATTTTCACAGTAAAGCCAACGAGACAAAGCAAACATTTTGTTTTTTAATTTTTAATGGCCTTTTTTTATCACGAGGCCTATGAAGGAGCGAGCTCACCCAGATGCCTATTAACTCCAATTTTGAAAGGATATGGGCTACATGAGCTCGGAAACACAGTTCTAAACCTTGGCAATGTTTAGTAACACTTTTTAACAAAAACAAATGGAGGCAGTCTCGTCGCATTGTCTCGTTGGCTTTACTGTGGAAATTCATTTTCAAAAGTCAACCATATTAATATATGTACGTGTTATTGTAAAGCCATTGGAGACAACGCAGACAATGAAACAAAGCCGGTCGAGACGACAACCGTTGAAAGTTTGTTTACATTCTTTGCGTTGTCTGGTTGGCCTTACTTTAGACTTTATATGCTACAAATATATTCACTAAGAAGACAATTCAAAAACATTAACTTATTAACTTAACAGCGCCATCATACTATTTGATGACCCCTAATATTGAAAATAGATAAATTCTTCAATTTGAATGTTTCATTCATAGTTTTTAAGTGACCCCCTAGTTCTAATTAGTGAATTTTTTGAAATCGTCAAATAAGAAATGATAGCATTTCTCTATTATACAATACTGCTCTGCAAAAGGTCTAGGTCTAGGTCTTTCGCAACACACTAACTAAACTTTTGTCATGGGATTTTTATACTGAATTCAGATTTTGTGTATTTTAATGCGGGTTATAAATCCGGTTATAATGATTTTACTGTGAAAGTTGTATTTTTTAATTATTAACAATAGCGACGAGGAATGTTATTTATAGGTGAAATAAATAAACAATTTTAAAATATATAAATGTATTTTTATTTGTCTTTCCAATCAAAACATTACGCGAAAATTTTGAACATACCATTGAAGGGTTGTATATACATAATACAAGCTTCTGGTTAGAAATCTATACTTCTATATACTATTATATAAAGCTGAAGAGTTTGTTTGTTTGTTTGGTTGTACGCGCTAATCTCGGGAACTGATTCGAATTGAAAAATTATTTTAGGCTATAGCCTATAGATAATGCGGACGAAGTCGCGGGCACCAGATAGTATAATATAAATACGTATTTAGCGGTTTCTTTTAAATTCTATAAGTGAGAGGGTGAAATGGGGGTTGAAAGTGTACATGCGGAAGTTTTTGAAATGAGAAAAAAAAATTATTAAAGAAAGATTTTCAGTAAGAATATACGTATTTCGTCGTTTTTCTAGATTACAATAAATATTTAATTTGGATATCCTATGTTTATTATTCTTTCAAAATAAATTCTTACCTTGGCTTAAAGATTTAGTTACCGGGCCAGGAAATTCAAAAAAGAATAATTCTTAGCTATCAATGTCATATCTGTCTATCTCTTTAGTCTGTGACTGTGTATAAATTTTATTTTGCTTCTCACTTAATAGTTAATTTCTCTTGAAATTCTATCATGAAATAATTCCAATAAGAGTTATAAATGAATATGTTTAATTAAGGAAGGAATGGATATAGTTTTATATCTAAGTTTATATTTAATCGTATTTTTTACGTAAACAATTTTACCAAACGTATACATACTTTCACCATGACCTAAAAATCTGTTATTTTTTTTAAAAGTGTAAAATACCTTATGTTAATTTCTAGTGTTTGTTGCATAGAAATAATGTCAAGCAGTAGTGCGTTAGAAAACAACGAGGACTTGGAGAATGTGCCTCTTGTTAGATTGGAGGATATACAGCCTATTGATAGGCATGGCGATGTGGAAATATTGGAGACCTGTGTGGTGGATAACGTTATAGATTACGAGAACGAATGTGTGGTTAGAGACGATTCAGATATCTGTGCCGATTCAGAAGAAATCGTTGAAGGCACCGACGAGAAAATGGTACCCGAAATTTTGGACCCTTTGCAGGAGACTCCACTAGTAAGTTGTTCGATATTTTTTTTACAATAAAGAAATGGGCTCTAGCATCTTTTACTGAAACACAACAGCACACATGCTGTTATCCCAATGGCCATCTGTAAAAGGGTGGTTACTTTGCCCAAATGACTTCAAAACATAGTGTATAATAAAAAAATATATAATATTTACTCTGAATATTTTTAAAGTATGTTCATGAAATTAATTAATTAATAAAATAACATTACAGGAAATTGAATTTTCAACGAGCGTTTCACAAGAGAAAACAGATTCGAAACAAGGTCCTCCAGACAGTTGGCCGACACTTGAAATATTACCAGGAGGAGTCATAAAACATTTGGACAAAATGGATGACAAAATCCACACAGTCTATCCCGGCGAGGATACAGAAATAGTGGGAGAGAGTGAAGAGATGATGTATGCATGCGCGAAATGTTCCCAGAGTTTTAAATTTCTATTCTGTTTAGTTAAACATGTTAGATGGCACTCGGAACAAGAGAAGAGAGTTAAGGCCGAGTTAAAACATTTGAGTAAGTCTATGCATGTATCTTAGAACATTAGGGGGACATTCAAGTATTACGTAATGCAATTTTGGAAGATTTTTGATCCCTCCCCCACCCATGTAATGCACCGTAACGTTTTTCTGTACCCTCCCTTCCCCTCCCTAAACATTACGTAACAATCAAGTTACATTAAGTTTTTTTTTACCAACAAAAATGGTTATCAACTTGGGAGAATAATATAAAAATGACATACAATACACTCAAGGGATTCCCTGTAAAACATATGTGAAAAGGGATGCTGATTTGGGAGATTTTAAACATGTTACCTAACGCGTTACGTCCCGTAATGAATTTGCAGATGACTCCTTACATGAAACTGATTTTTTAATAAAACCCAATTTAATGAATTTGCAGATGACCCCTATTACATGAAACTTACTTTTTAATGAAACCCAATTATGAATTTGCAGATGACCCCTTACTTACATGATACTTACTTTGTAATGAAACCCAATTATAAATTTGCAGATGAAAGGGCACAGCGGAAAAGAGGTAGACCAAAAAGGAGACCACCTAGTGCGGTCTACATAACTGGCAGGCCTCGGGGAAGACCCAAAAAGACTCTAGAAAATTAAAAATATAAATACAGTGTACAGAAAATGTACTAAAGTGTACATGAAATACAGCGAATGATGCCAAAATGAGTGTAAGTGAGTCCAGGCTATATGTATAACAAAATTATGTTATAAATAGCATGTTTTTTATATATAGTATGTACATTGTATATGTATGTGGACTATTTGTATTACAAAACAAAGTTTAAATAAATATAACAATGTAACCGATACAAATTGTAAATATAACATTGTTATCTAATATGTATTATTAGATACTAACTGTTGCACGCAACTTCGCCGTAACTTTTATTATAAAATATTATATATAATATAATATTATAAATAAAAATTTCTTGTCACATGTTTGACGCCAACGAACTCCTAAACTACTGAACCGATTTTGAAAAAACTTTGTAACTATGTGTAATATGCTCCAACTTAAACTATCCTTTTAAAAAACTTAAGAGGATAGCTTTTTATTATGAACCCGGGCGAAGCCGGGCGCGTTTAGCTAGTAATAGTATAGATATCTATCTAACATCTATTAGATAACTTTGTTATACTTATGTGAAATATTACATTGATCAAATAAAATGAATTCAGCGCTAGATTGGCGCTATAAGCGCTCTTAATAAACGTTTTAAGCGCTAAAAGCGCTCTCATAGATCAATTTACAACGTGTTTGTAGCATTATTGATATAAAGTGTTTGTTTATATAAAGAAAAAATCGAATAACATGTGAGAATTATGTAGTAGTGGCGCAATGTTTAATATTTTATTAGCAAGTACATGTAAAAAGAGAATTTAAATGTAGAGATGCATGTACCTAATTGTTTATAATATTTTTATTTATTTAAATTTTTATTAGCGACTAAAAAAGGTTCCATTTTTGTTGATTTTTTTTTTTATCTACAATAATAAAATGTAAATAAATCTTATTCACTAAGTAGGTAAACAAAAAGTTTTTAAAAATCTATTGAGTTTATTCTGGTTAACTCACTTTTTCAATTTAAATCACTTGCAATATCAACTCTGTGATTTTTGTCCGTCTGGGTTTCGAAGAATGGATTCCTTGAATAAAATTGAATGAAACCACAAAATTTTTGCTGATAATCGCATCCGCAATAATAAATCGATTCGGATGGATTTCCCTTTAGCCACGCCAGAGTCGGATTTATCCGACAATTATTTTCGTGTTCATTTCGCCACAGCCGGATATATACGAAAAATTCCTCCACTTGTATTTAATGTTTAGTTTAATTAATTGAGTTGCATACTCTATAAAAAAAATTACTTGTCAGGCGCTAGGGCACGACACTCCTACAAAACCAAGCGGTTAGAGGGTTGAAAAGAATCATCTAAAAAACCGTATTCGCAGCCGTGGAAATATTGAACCTAGAATTTGAATCTTGTCTTTATAAATAAAAATGAATCAGTAAGCGCGAAGCTCGAGAACGACTGGCTGGACCGATTTTAATTCAGTCTTCACTCGTGGATAGAGGGATAATCAGGGAAGGTTTCTACGTAAATAAAAATACATCCAGAATAAGGAAAAGATTATGTTTTATCGTTCATTGGGCCACTACTAATTGTTCTGGTGTTGATTGAACTTGAATCGAGTGTGTGTAAATATTTAAATTAATAAGACTAGGCGAGGCTCTTGTGAAGATTGTTTTTTTTTTTTTATTTTTTTTTTAAATTTTAATGTATATAAAATGTGTATGGTATTATATTCGCGTCAATAAAAAATGGGATTTCAACATAACTTGTAACATTTTAAGACGCAAGACTTGAAATAAATAAAACGTTGAATTCACTGAGGGCTTGTGATCAATAAATTTGATGTTACCACTATGTCATCTATTCTATATAAATAACTATCATAAATTTAAATACCCCACCCCAATCTTTATTGTAGCGACCTACATAACGTCCCCTTGAAGGTAAAACTCACCAAGTGGAAAATATATTAACCCTTTAGCCGCCAGACAATTATTATTTTCGTGTCCATTTCGCCATAGCCATAGTAGGATATGTGCGATAAATTCCTCCACTTGTATAATGTTTATTTTTAAACAATTGATTTGCTTTCTTTTGAAAAAAAAATTAAAAATTTAAGTCAGGCGCTAGGGGCTAGGGGCACGACAACTACAAAACCAAGCGGTTAAAGGGTTAAGTAAAGATATGGTATTTTTGTGAATACTATTTAAATAGTTTGCGTACTCACTGACTATTTTCCTGAGATGAGTTTTAAATAAAAAAGTATATTTAGATGAAAATATCATTTTTGAAAAAGTGTCAGTTACTAATTTTACCTTTAACTAAAGAAGTATATTTTAGATATATATCTCATTTTTCAAAAAGTGTCACTAATTTTACCTTTAACTAAAGAAGTATATTCTGTATATTTTACATGAATATCTCATTTTTGAAAAAGTATCACTAATTTTACCTTTAACTAAAGAAGTATATTTTAGATGATATAATTTTTGAACAAAAAGTCACTTACTGAGTTTTAAGTTTAAGGGGATGAAATAATTGTGCGTTTAAAATTTGTTTTGTAAGTGTGGGGCCACACGTCAGTCAATTATTAGTTGATATGGTAATTTATAAATAAAATTATATTTGCTGTTTTTCCTCAAGTCTTTCATTCATTTGGATGACCCTTAACCCAAAGCGACAATGTAAAAGATCTTCTGACAGAAAATTATCGCATAATGAATCTTCTTCAGATAATAATTTCAATGATGAATGTAAAAGTTTTCTACGTTTGACACAACGTCAAACTTATAACATCCCGTTTTTGGGTCGGGCGTTAATAAAATAACCTTCAACATTCACATTATCTTTATATTTTTGATACCAACAGCAGCGAGGAATATTAGTGACGAAATAAATAAACAATTTAAAATTAATCATATCGATATTTTTTTATTTCTTTTAAGCATTTCTTTTCTATGACACATTTACATTAGGCACTGGTACAAAGTATTTAACTTAAGGTAATACAAGCCAGCTTTTGGTCCGTGAGCCAGCGACAGATTTTCATGACCAATTTCCTCCCAGTCGATAACTCGTAAAATGACTGAGAGAGTTGTATCATGAAGCGTTGTGAACGTCAGCTGCAGCTCCGATGGTGGGTTGAGCAGTAGAGTGGTAGCCGGCCCACGCACATAATAAAAAAAATTGTCAGCTATTTATAAAATGGTGGATTATGCGTCTGCAGGTCACACGAATATATACGTATTCAGTGATTACCTCCCAATAGAAAATTTATCAGATGATAGTTTATGTATTACTGTTAATAAATAAAAAAGTCAGCTGGCTGTATTTTGGTGGAATGCTTGTCAGCTGATGCTCTGAAAGTGTAACGGGCTACCACTGCTCAACCCACCATCGGAGCCGCAGCTGACGTTCACAACGCATCATGATACAACTCTCTCAGCAAATTATGGACTGAGAGGAAATCATTGACGAAATTAGTGCCTGGCTTACGGACCATTTCCTCCATACAAATGTACGATGATTATTACTCCGCTGTTTTATGTTTAATTTACAAAAGTAACCAAGATACCGATTTATCTTGTCGTTAACTAGGTTCGTATGCATACAAACTTAAAGAAAAGGTATTAATTTAAAAGATATGATCCTTGAAAAATACATATTTTAACACAAGTTTTAATGCAACTTTGAGGGTGTATAGGTCACTCTAGTGTACAAAAACTCCAAAATACTTTGCGTACAAACATTGATTAGTTATTCAAGAGTTCAAATAACTTTACACGAAATAGATATATGCAGTAGTTTTGTCAAAAAGAGTATACGCCCAAGGGTCTGTTTGTGATTTAATTTTTGGTATGAATCATTGTGCACATCTGAGTCGAGTGCTCTTCCCGCGCTTTGTGCTGTGTGAGACAGGACGCATTTTAGCCATGAGACCGATTAGTTCGGGCCGCCGACTTGTTTCACCTTAAGTGAAGATATTGGTGTACCCTTTTATTTGTAATAAGTAATAATAATAATCTTTTATTTCAGATATTACATCCATTTAGGTTCAAAAAATTACAAAGATATTTATTATTGTGATGATTTTTACAACTGAAAATTCCTATTGTAGTCGGCAGCAGCGCATTTGCAACACCTGTGGCGTTGCTTGTGTCATAGGCGACGGTAGCCACTTACCGTCAAGTGGACCGTCAGCCTTACGCAGTAGAACCACGGGCAACGTATGTGTCTACCGCTTTCGTAGAAAGAAAAATTCTTTGTACGTAACTGGTTTCGTAGCAAGAAAAACAATTCTTGTCACGTAACTGGTTACATAGCGTTGGTTTCGTAGGCGGCCGAAGGGAAAAAGTCTGTAGTATGCAGGGACTCTTTAACTTTTTGGCTGTTTACAAAGAAATTAGGTATACAATTTTAATTTATTTATTACTAGCTGTTGCCCGCGTTAAAAAAGATAAAAAGTAGCCTATCACGTGTCCCGTACGTCTAAATGTTTATCTACCAAGTTTCGTGAAAATCAGTTAATTCGTTTAAGAGTGATGGAGGAACATATATACATACAGAAAAAAAATTGTAAAAATGGTCAATTTAGTTCCAGTGTCATGTATAGAGCCTATAAAGTAGATTACTCCATGACCGACCCCTACACATTTATTAATTATTAGTATATTGATACAAACATCCAAGACTCGGGTACAAAGGTAAATGGTTAACATTAACATAAGAACATAAGATCTCTAGGGGCAAATGTTTATGTGTTATATTTATGTTTATGTATGTTTATATTTTTATAAATGTAGATCTGTCTGACGAGGGTACACCATTTTAACTATTCGCTTCAGTATAATAATAATAATTTATAAGACTAGTTTCCAATTATTGCCAATTGCGAAAAAGAAAACTTACTTCACTAATATATACAAGTTAATTTACATGCTTATCTAGCAGCAATTATGGTTTTTACTCGAGTGTTTTAGTTAAAATTTTAAATAACTTTTATGTCTAACTAAATTTTGTATTTATTTTTATTTTTTTAAGAAATACGCTTCAAATTATCAAATGTATTTTTTTTTATTTATTTTTTAAGGAGCTAACCAAAAAAAAATACTATTTATTTCAACATTATAAAGGCAAGAAGAAAAATTAGAAGTGCAAATTTTTGAACTTTTTTTTTTTTTAACAATTTATGCACAATATGTAAAGTAGCTTTTCTATATATATTATATTATATACAATAGTTAAGGCTTTTTTTTATGTGAAGGTCATCAGACAAGCTAACAATCCACTGGATGGTATGTGGCCACCATCTGCAAAATGCACTGTGCCCTGCCACCGCACCGTTTAAAATTAAATTCATTTAAAGAATATTCGCGTGTGTTTATCGTCGTTTGGGAATTCAATGAACGGATGTATTTGTTTGTGTTCGAGCATTGCACTTTCATCGGGAAACTTTTCCCCGCAAATTTCACATGAAACATCACTTTCCACTTCACTTTCACTGTCACTTTTCTTCCTCTTTCTGCTGCTGCTCACCTTCTTTGTGTCCGGTGACTCTTGAACGGTCGATTGGTCCTCGAACAAATTCTTCCCCGTCAACAGATACTCCTTCATGTTTAGATGTTTTATCGAATTCTTGTGATGTTTCAAACGATTCTCCGAACTGCATTGGTATTCGCAAATGAAACACACATATTTCATATCGCCCGTGTGTATTTCCGCGTGGGCTTTCCTCTTTTCAGGAGTTGCGAAGCGAAACTCGCAATATTTACACGGATACTTCCTCTCCGATGAGTGCAACCTCATGTGGGAAGTCAGTGCGTCCATATCATCGCACATCTTCCTGCACTCCAAGCACATGATTCCCTTCTCCACCATTTCACTGGTTTCCTCCTCTTGACTCCTATGGTGTATCCTTTGATGGGATTTCAATCCTGGCTGAGTTGCGAACATTCGTTGGCAATCGGGGCATTGAAATTTCGCTTTAACATCGGGACTGTGTTTCTCTATTTTATGCAATGCCAATTTATCTGCTTCGTGAAATTGCAATTCGCACTCCTCACATTTCCAAGCGCGAACCAATTTCGAAAAAGCCTCCAACACATCCAAAACCGATTGGCCTTCGACTTCTGGGTGCGATGTTTTCGTATGATTGCCAAACGCAATGATTTTTGGAAATGTCTCCTTGCAATGCGGACATATATAGGGCTCCTTGTGATCGTCCATAACGTGACACTTCAACTCGGACAATTCACTGCAAGTTTTCGAGCACATGAAACATTTGAGCTTCTGTTTGCCCTTGACAACTTCCGATATCACTTTGTATTCCATCAGTTGAACTTTCTGATGTATTTGCAGGTGTCTGAACAGTTCTTTTCTAGTCATATAGTCTGTCGGACAGAATTTGCACGCAAATCTCTTTTTGCTGTGAGCTCTTTTTCTGTGTAGCTTCAATTCTGCACTATGTCTGAATTGTTTTGCACATGTTACGCAAGAATAGTTCAGGTCATCTTCGAATAGATTGTGCGATCTGAGGCAAGTTTCCATTAGAGTACGTCTCTTGAAAGACTTGCCGCACGTGCATTCGTATCCCTCCTTTTTAACTTCCGGTTTTATATCTTTGCAATCCTTTATAATATCGCTCCTTCTTATTTTTAATTTTAATTTATTAACTTTAAAACCCTCTGACAATTCTCGAAGTCTTTCTCGAGCCCTCTTTCTTTTCTCTCTGTTTGTCACTAATGAAGGGTCTTTTAGTTCATCTTTAACTTTACCATCATTGGACGAGTTTAATTCATTTTTAGTTTCTTTTGGTTTAACTCTACTAGTTCTTGGTTCATTTGAAGCCTTAGTTTCGTTGGGATTTTCTGAGTTATCTTTACGCGTTTTGGGCTTAGCTGTTTTGTGACCCTTTTTGAGCTCTTTAAGTCTTTTCTCGCGCGTTTTCTTTCTATTCTCCCTACTTTTTTGCACTCCCAACTCTCGTCTCTCGATACAGTCGTGAACTAATTTATGCCTTCTCAGACCGGCCGATGAATTATATGTTTTGGGACATTTTACACATTCATATGTTTTCCCAATTATATTCACTTTTCCTTTTGTTTCCAGTAAATCAAACGCCTCTTGCTCCAGAGACAAACAGTTCCCGGTTATTGAGTTCAATTGGAATGAATCTTTATAACTAAAGAGTTCGTTGTCGTATGACGTCGGGAGTATTTCCTCGGGATTCCCCATTTTGGACAGACCCGTATGAGTTATTGGCAACACTTCCATGACTAGTGTTTTTGTTGTTTGCGATTCAATCATTCCGTCCTGTGGATGTGTTATTGTTGATGTCGTGTTTATGAGCTTGTTTGATATCAAATGTGTTTCAGTGACAGTAATGTCGGATTCTTGTTTGATGTCGTACTCTTTCATTTGTTGGACCACCTGAAAGATGCAAATTAATATAAATATCTTTTCACACATTCCACACAGCACCATCCAGTTCCACAGTGACCAACTAATGCTTGTATTATGGATATCATAATACAAGCATTTATTATGATAGCATTTACAGGATATTTACTATTAGAAGCCCACATTATCTGTGATGAACATAGGCTACTTTTTACCGTGGGAAAATGCTTCATTCCTACGGGAAATCTAAAATAAACGGCTTGGCCCGGGAGATAGCGCCATCTATCCAAATTAGGGGAAACCTCGCAGAGATATATTATTTCGATGGGTGAAACGACTAACATGACAACTGCTTGGTGATATTCCACGGTAGATGGCGTTTTATACTTTTTAACGCGGACGAAGTCGCGAGCACCAGCTAGTAGGTATAATATAAACACAAGTAATGGCACAGGTGCTGCAAGTGCGCTGCCGACTATTTTAGGATTAAGGATAGGGAAATAGGCTCCGGTATCCCTTGTTCTTCAATTGACAAAGGTCATTTCACAGTGGTCTTCTGCAAGGGGGTCTAAAATCTAAATGACTGCGAAATGCAGCGTGCCTTGTCTTTTTCCAAATGCAGACCAGTTTGAAAACTTTAAGTACAGTGAAAGCGATTATAGCGACCTTCAAGGGAACACAAAAATTGGTCGTAATAAACGGATAGTCATTATAAGCAATATTAAATCGCTATAGGAACTCAACAGGGACCTTGTCATTTGGTCGTTTTAACCGATATGTTGTTATAACCGAAATCGTTATATCCGGTTTCTTCTGTATTTCCAAATTTGACTCTGCTGGGAATCGAACCTGGCACCTCTGAGACAGTGCATTAAGGTAAGCACCCTGACCTAAGCACTCATTCAACGGGCCCGAAGCAATTCTGACGTCGAATGGGATGCTTTATAAGAAACATGTGACGTCATGTTGAACATGAACTATAGTCGGATTTTTAATTAGATGAACTAAAATGACATTTGGTGGGTTACCATTTTATTGTAATGTAAAAGTAGTGTTGTATGCTGAGTAATCGAGTATTAGGCAAGAATCGTAATTCAATCTTTTTTATTTTATAATAAGATTGTTAGTTGAACTTATTATTTTAATAAGTTTTTTAGTTGTTGTTAGCTGTCATTTTAGTCCATTAATAAGGCGGCTGAGTTCCATTATTTTGTTCTCTTCTATAACGTGATTGATACTTACAACTTGACCCTATTGATCGAACTCGGTTATAAATAAGTCATACTACAACATTACGCTTCATGCTTGCAACATTAAAAAAATAAAAGGCAGATTTCAGCTGTCATTTTAGTCCATCTAATTAAAAATTCGATTATAATTATAATAAGATATTTGATAAAAATCACTTGTTTGCTAGACCGGTACCAACTATGAAAAGTTGAATTCAAAAAATTCGAACCTGGGAGCCCCGAGACAAAATGTTAATGCAAGCAACTTAACCACTGATCAAAGGAATTGTCAAATTGGGCAATGCAATAGAAATGCTATGGCATTGCTTGGGTTAACAGACTACAGATAGTCAATTATCATTTTATGCCATCTTTTTTTTAGATGGATTTCATGTTAAGAACGTAACTATATTTACCCCGTAAACATCTTCATTCTTTATCATATCCAAATCTTCGTGCAGACACGCTTCGACATTACCAAGGACAGATGCGTCCCTACTGTCTAAACTGACTCCGTCAAAATCACCATAATCACACGACTCCATCCCATCGCTTACTTCTTGTTTCACATCAAGTACTTCTGACTTATCATTGATATTATCCATAGTTTTATCCTCATCAATGTCCATACCGTTATCATTTTCAACAATCTCTAACTCCTGTTTCACTTCCAATTGTATATTTTCAAAGGGATTGTCATCAAGTGTTTTCTCGGTTTCCATTTTTATTTGCATTTCAACATTATTCTCCTCAACGATCAAGTTGTTGTCAGTCTCTTGTTTTATGGGCACATTTTCAAACTCTCCATCTTGCATGTTGGATTTTATTTGTTCCGAGACAATTGGGCCATTCTCCGAATCCATGTTAACTGAAAATGTTAGAATTAGTCTAGATGTTAACATTCTATGTAACAAATCATGTAAGTGGAGAGACACAAAAAAAATACTTTCGTTATATATACAGTTAACTTATCTAGAGTATGCATGCTAACATGTCTGCAAGGTCAGACAAAGAAAAACAAAAAAATACACAACATTTTCCATTTTTAATTGGCACTCATACTACAAAATATTTATCATCTACTGATTAAAAGCAAGCTTTATCGTTGCTTTTATTAAATAAATAAGAATGGAGCATCACTGTGTTCATAATTGTTGTCGAGATAGAGGGCTTAAATGAGAAAAATTTTGAAAAAAAAAATTAAGGGTAATGTCGGAAATTTTGTATGGTAATTGTCGGGTCAGCTAGTAAATCAATACTAATAATAAATCTGTAGGGTTCGGTCATTGAGTAATTTACTTTGTTTTCAGAAATATCGTGTAATCCAATCCAACATAATCTGCAATCGGCTACCCAGCCATAATCAGATGCGTTCTAAACAGATAAAGGGGCTGCTAGTGGCGTTCCATTAAACGTCTGCAATCAATGAGAACTGGTATATAGGCTCTATACATGATACTAAAACTAAATTGACCATTTTTAGAATTTTTTTCTGAATGCATGTATGTATGTATGTATGTATGTTACTCCATCACTCTTAAATGAATTAACTAATTTTTATGAAACTTGGTAGATAAACATTTAGAAGTACAGGACACGTGATAGGCTACTTTTTATCTTTTTTAACGCGGACAAAGTCGCAGGCAAATCTGTTCAACCAACTTCAATGAAGTAAGTTAAATTTGTTAGAGGTTTGAATTTTATACTGGTGATAAATTTAAGAAATATCATTTGAAATGTGCTTTAAAAAAAACAAGGGAAGGGGTTTATCAGAATGAATGTCACAGCACAGTTGCTTTTAAGGTTTTAATAGAAAATGTTCTATAGACATTATATTAAAATGTTTTTAGTGAATTAAGTGAAGATATGAAGCAATATAATGTTATCTTTGCGTTTCGCTCTCTCCTTGCCTCCCCTCCCCCATCCCCGAGTCGCAATTCCTCCTTCTTCTCTTTTAAAGTCTTGGCTCCATCAGATCTTCTCCGATGATTTTGCCAGTGTCATTAGTAAAAATAGCAATTTGAATAGCCTTTTTTTAAACAAAAAAAGGCAAAATTGAAATTAAAAAATCAAAAATAGCAGATCCCGAGACTTTGACAGTCAAGTCAAAGTCAAGTCAAGTCTATAATTTTTCTTCTTCTCTTTTAATGTGACATCACCAGAGCCCGTCAAGTTTTGCGATGATATGATAACAAAGTTCAATTTAAACGCTTTTAATTGTTGCTCCTAATAAATATATTATTAAATATATATCTACCGGTTAAATACAAGATGTCTTTGAATATATTTAAAATAGTATGTATTGAATTTAATATTGAAATTATTAAGTAAATTTGTGGCTTGATATTTTTTTATTAATTGGTATTCTAACAATACAATTAGGCGAGTTTGCTAAACCTAATCCATATAAATAAATAAAGCTGTTGAGCGACTGAAAAACAGAAATGTTATTGTGAAATTTGCATTTTAAATTATTGGTTATAATTTTGTGTACTAAGCTAAGACATTTAACGAAATACTATAATATAAATATACTGATTACAAGATGCTATTACGTAAATAATATTCGGTCAATTGTATGCACAAACAATAAACCTATTATTTTATTTTAGTTTAAAAAAAAGAAATTAAAGATATTACAAATTAGTGTGGTGTTAGTATTTTACGAATTTAAGCGAAAGAAAACACGAATTAAGAAACGGAAATGATATTTTAATAAAAATTCACAAAGTCACCTACCTAGTTTACAGAAATCCTTAATTACATCTTTTGACACTATGTAATTAATTTTGCTTGCATTTCTTTCAATTCAACATTCAACTCGGCTGCTGCTGGTTAATACATACAAACCATAGGGTATAAAATGTTATGTATATTTGCTGTCATTGTCACCATCACAAACAGTAGATGGTCACCATTTTACTAACTCTGTGCAACAGATGATCATAAAATATTGACAACGCCTGCACAGAGAACTAAAACACTATAGTTTTAAGTAAATTAAACACTAATTATAGTTTGTAAATTAACTCAAAAAATGTGTCTAATATACCTAAAACGAATAATATTGAGCCTAGCATACAAGACTTCCAGCTATACGTAGCTTTCATACAGCTATTTATAGTTAACTAGCTGGTGCCCGCGTCTTCGTACGCGATGATAAATTAAAAATATAAAAGCAATTGAAACGCTTGACAACTTGTTGCTATAACACATTGGCCAGGCGTTAGTTACAGTTTTATATTTTAGATAATCCCTCGGGAACATTATCTACTTCTTTCTTGGATGAAAGATATCCTATGTCCTTTCTGGTGTCCCAGACAACGTGTATGCAAAATTTCATGGTGATCGGTTCAGTAGTTTTTGCGTGAAAGCGCGACACACAGACAGAGTTACTTTCGCATTTATAATATTAGTAAGGAAGTAAGGATGTTATATACTCTGTCTACGTTTGGTTTTTTTCGCGTAGACATTTGACATGTGTCAAGTCAACAAAGTTGACAATGTTGACATCAAGAAAGGTGTAATTAAGGAGGGTAGGATACCTCTATTCACAAACTATATAGTAGATACTAACGTATCAGACGGACATCTGCAGTACAAATGCTTTGGACATGGGCAAGCTCACCTGATTGGTCATAGCAAGATAGAACATGACATTTGACTTACCCCGCCCCTCTCACCCGTTTGTTTTTTTACGGGCTATAATAAGGATTACTGAATTTATTTTTAAATGGATATCATCACATAATTAAAACACAGTAAATAATGGGTACATATTTATTTTTAGGATATACACAAACATAACATGAACCTAATATACGATTTAAATACAAACTAGAATTGAAATACCCATAAAACATTATTGTATTAATGATAAACATTTATAGGCACGTAGAACAAGAACACAAACACTACCACTTTTCAAAGAGTTCAACGGGATGAACGGGATGCCACTCTTCTCCGATTCTTGAAACAGCGATGGATATACTGTTAAGATTTCTTTGGAGTCACAAAACGAGTTCAAAACAAAATGGCTTCTCTCTCTTATTAGAAGGGTGAGAGTCAAGGTCAAATGTCATGTTCTATTTTGCTATTAACACAGGCCAATAAATTTATATGTCTAGTGATTTTTCCTTGAAGATTACCAGCCGTGCCTCTATTCTCCTTGGATGTAATGATTGTTTTGTTTAGGATTTTTAGGTTATGATTGTAAAATTAGTTGCTTATGCATTTTTATTATAATTTTATTTACAAAATGAATAACTTATTCAAATCACTGTGCAATTACAGATTTACAAGGAATATATCCTCAATTTATTCTAAAAAATTGAGACAGTTTTCTCACACTGTTAAATTTAACGCCAAAGTTTGTACGGTATACGAAAACAAATATGCTTATAGCGTAATGCAAAATAGTGGATACGTAATCAATATAAACAAGGAAACGGTTAGTGAGCCTTTGACAAAGGAAGAGTTTGACAAACTAATGCAAGAGGACTGGTCTGAAAAGTCTGCAGAATTTATTTTTAAAATATTCCCTAGACTCGGCGCTTACAGTTCAGCGAATAGTTTATGTATATCCAATGATATATTTGACAACTACGTGGACAGCCTTACGGATAATATAAAAAACGCAACAGATGATGACTTGAAATCATTATTTTATGCGCTCAAGGTATGGCCCGAAACTGTGTCCATTAGAATTAGAAATTTTGTTGAAGTTATAGTCACTTTAGATGACGAGTGTTTGAAACGCCATCTAAATTGGTCCCACGATGAGAGACTCATTTTTGTGTCACTATTCTATATGTTAAATGTGACTAATTATAGTGACTTTTCAAGTAAATGCCTAAATAAATTAGCGACTAGCGCTCAATCTATTACACCAAATCAAATGGTGCAGACGCTCTTCTATTGCGGTGTTTTTGAGCGCGAACCATTTGATATGCACAAACTAGAAGTACGTTTCGAAGAATGTATTTCCGAATTCTCAATTGATGATCTCGCAATCATATCGATGGGATTTTTTAAAAGTAGTACACCAATAAGACGGTTGGATTTAGTTGCAAAAATTATTGACAAAGTTATTGAAAATGCAAATGATGTACACGAAGCGTCACTTGCGGCTCTGCTAAAATTAATTCGTTACTCCAGTAGACTTTTGGATACTCACATTACATATAATTTACTAGATGTGTTACAAAACCAAGTGTCCCGTTTGTCTATGATATGTAACAACCAAATAGCTATACTTGGAACATCAAATTTGACTTTACACGAGGACTGTTTGAATAAGATTGCCGAGAAGACCTTAACACATTTGTCTCAAACACGATTGAAAGATTTCCAAGCTATACTACTTGCGTTTAGTATATTCAATATGAGGCCTAGAACAAAAGAAAATTTTTATGAAAAAGTTATAGAAGAATTCAGAAAACAAGAGAGACAAGAAGAAATCGAATTGCACGGAAAAGATTTCACTAGGTGCTTAGCTCATTTGGCGATGTTAGGATATCACCCGGCAGACTTGCTAAATAAAGTTTTGGACCCAACATTTTTACAGAAATCTTATAAGACACCTTACATATATGGTAAAGAAGTCTTGGAAGTGCATAACACTGTTGAAATTTTTTGTTCAGATTTAAATATGAACATGTTAAATGTAAAAACGGCACGTATGCTTGGGATGAAGTATACCGATTATGTTCCCGATGCGAGTTACACAAAAAAAGAGTATAATATTTCAGAAAAGATGTTTATTGATGTGGTAGAGGTTTTAAGAGATAATTTGGGACATGATTATGTAACAGCAGGTCACATTTTAACTCATCATGAAAGAGGAGGTAAGAGTATCAGTTATTTTACCTTACAAGTTATAATTATAAACTAACCCCTGACTCTCTCTATTGATCCCAAACACGCTATATCTGCTGTAAGTTGCTATGAAGTTAAGTAATTATATTGCAGACTATTTGATGTGGCAACATTAGGTCAAGTTCCTCATGTCATTGGAATTAGGGAATGGACTGATGATCTTCAAATGCCTGAAGATCTTCGTAAATGTTGACTTTCAAACAAAAACTATGAGGCCACAGAGAGACACACAAACATACACTTCAAACTTGTTTGTGTTGAGGTTAAAAAATGCGATTTTCAGCAACTATTTCTGTCTTCAAAGCTTAGTCCTTTCAGATTCCTTATAAAAAATTGTCTAACGGGATCATCTCTATACTAATATTCCACAGAGAGATTTGTATGTTTGTAATGGATAAAATCAAAAATTTTCAAATGAATTTTCAAAATCTGTCCAGTAGGACAGATTTTGAAAATTCTTACACCTATAGAAAGCTACATTATCAGGGAGTAACATAGGCCATATTTTATAAAGTTATGCGAGCGAAGTCGCGTGAAATAGCTAGTCTTTTATAATAAAGACTATTTGTATCTTTAACTAAAAATTGACTGTAGAGTTGAAATGTGAATTAGACAGACAGATAGATAGATAGAAATAATAGAAATAGATGAAGAAAGATATCCTAAACTAGCAACATTGTGTCCACTTTTAGAATCCTTATTTTATTGTTGGGTAGGACTTAAGATAAAGATAAGATAGATACCCTCCATAGTTAAGACTAAACATTTTTTTTTTCATTGCAGATATATTTATATGTCGCAGCAATGATGGAGTACCATTACCGGTCAATGAGTTTATCGGTAAAAAGAATTTTGGCGTCATAAGGAAACCGCCCGATGATAATGTTTGGATTGCGTTAATCATAAGTGGAAGATATGGGAGGATAAGTAACACAGATATTCCAACGGGTTCGTTTCAAATGAAGATAAAAGAATTCAACACTCTCGGTTATTGTACTGAAATGGTAAAGTATACTGTATAATTTATTGACTATTGAATTGAATATTTTTGTTATTTTTTTAATTAAAAAACCCCATTTTTATATATAAAAATGATTTTAAATGTTAATTCAATAAATTAATTAAATGATATTGATTTTCGACCGACGAAAACGAAAAAACAAAAAGGAGGAGGTATTCAATTCGACGCGTGTATATATATATATATATATTATGTATGATCACGCATAACTTTTGACAGGGTGGTCCGATTTTGATAATTCTTTTTTTATTTGAAAGGGTGCACCCCCGAGGGGGTCCCATTTTAATTTGAAAAAAAAAAAATTCCAACCCTAAGGGTAGGAAAACAGGGGATGATTGATTGTTCACTCACCGATTGTAGCGTATAACCACGCATAACTTTTTACAGAGTAGTCCGATTTTGATAATTCTTTCTTTAATGGATAGGGTATACCTCGAAGTTGGTCTTGTATAAATTTGGAAAAAAATTCCTACCCTAAGGGTGGGAAAATTAAAAATTAAGCATGTAGTAAATATTAGATTATAGCCACAAAAAACATAAAATAAAACTTTTTAACAAAAAATAAAATCGCCGAAAAAACTGAAAAGCATAAAATAATCTTAAAATAATAATAAGCATAAATAATAAAGTGTGAAAAGCATCACACTTTACGTAATTTTTGCTTGTTTGGCGGCGACTCAAAATTACTTAGGTAAAATGATAATAAGATTATTTTATGCTTTTCAGTTTTCTCGGCGGTTTTATGTTTTGTTAAAAAGTTTTATTCTGTTCTAGAATTTTTTTTATATAATTATGTTAATTTTTGGGACAATTTTTTAAAAAAAAAACCTAGCAACCGTCAAGTGTGTCAAAACAGTTATTTTTTCATTTTTTATAAATTTAATCTAATATAATTGATTTTCAAATATTATTGTAAATATTTACATTTATAAAGTGTTTTTATAGTTTAACAAATAAAAAAAAAATACCAATAGTGGTGAAAGTGGCCCTAAAAGATGTATTCACCGAAGTCAGCAGTGATCTCGGAGAGATGTGCAGCTTGTACAGATTTAATATCAAAAAAAGAATATTTATGCTGTACATTGTGCAAATCATTCTATGACATAATATGTCTGAATATAAACAGCAAACGTTTTCGCTCATTTTATGGACCTAACTCGGATGAGAGACTTACGTGGAAATGTCCGGTATGCATTAATAATACTCCAAAAGAAGGAAACTGTAACGGATGCAAAAAAACAATAAAGCCAAATGATAAAATCGTCTGCAGCCATAGCTCATGCAATAAGCAGTATCATTATTTATGTGTGTACCTTACGGCTGATAACTTCAAAAAGCAACATAATTGGAAATGCCCTGATTGTGCCATAGTACTCCTGACAACACAGCGGAGAGAAGGAAATAGCAACACGCCTGTCCATTCTACTCAAGATGTGGAGTCAGTTGATGAATATAGTAATATTACGATAAGATGCCAAAATTCTCAAATGTCAATCAAAGAGGCAGAATTATCAAAATATGTACTGCGTTCTGAGATAACAAATATTATACGAACAGAAATGCGTGCAGCAATTCACGAGGTGATGAATCAAGAATTCTCCATGATAAAACAGGAGTTGAGATCGTTTGAAGATACCATCAAGTTCATGAACTCTCAATATGATGACCTCATGGTGAAAATGAAGACCTGCTCTGAAGACTCAAAAATACTCCGCACTGAAAATACCAACTTTCAAATTAAAGTAAAAGATATGGAAAAACGAATCTCATTTCTTGAGCAGGAGGCCCGTCAAAATAATATCGAGATTAATTGCTTGCCTGAACATAGACAAGAAAACTTAGTCAAAAGTATTGTACAGATGTCTAAAATGGTCTCCTTCCCTCTTTCGGAGTGTGAGATTTTGTCGTGCACACGAGTTCAAAAACTTAATTCAACATCCAAACAACCTCGGGCTGTTATATGCAAATTATCTAGCAAAATTAAACGTGACAACTTATTGGGAGCAGTATTGCTTTATAACAAAAATAATCCAAAGAATAAACTTAACTCAAAGCTTCTGGGTTATGGGGACAAGGAATCTCCGATTTATGTCAGTGAGCATCTAACCCAAGCCAATAAATCACTGCATGCAGCTACCAGATTAACGGCTAAGGAGAAAAAATATAAATTTGTGTGGGTACGTAATGGCAAAATTTTTATTAGAAAGGACGAAACATCGCCTGCACAGATTATATCTCACATTGATAATCTAAAACAACTGTAAATAAATTGTATATAGTGTATCTCGGACTGTAATGTTAACTGAAAATTATTTTTTAAAATTCAATAATTTGACTATTTATTATCAAAATATTAGAGGAATGCGTAGTAAATTGGATTCCATTTTTAAAAATGTACTTTCTTGTAATTATGATATAATTGTTATTACTGAAACTTGGCTAAATGACAAAATATTTGATGCTGAAATTTTCGACAAAAGATATCAAATTTTTAGAAGGGACAGACAATCTAATATTTTTAATAGAGGAAAAGACGGAGGTGGAGTTCTTATTGCGGTGCAAAATTGTTTTAATGCGTACAGAAACTTCTCTTTCGAGACTGAATGTGAAGATCTATGGATAACATTGGATTTAAAACTAACTAATTTTAACAAATCTAAAAAATTACACATTGGTGTCGCTTACTTGCCCCCACCTATAAAACTAGACAATCTTATATACTATACAAAAAAAGCAAGCACAGTTATCGAAGGAGTAGAGTCGTTTTTGTTGATGGGTGATTTTAATTTGGCTTTGATCGATTGGTTGGTGAACCCCTCTTCTCTGTACTTGGATCCTGTCTGCGGACTGGATAGTCTGGGACTGACCTTTACTGATTTCTTATCAAGTAATGATTTAAGACAATATAATAGCATAACAAACAGACAAGGTAAAATACTGGATCTGGTTCTGACAAACTTACATGTACCGGTTAGGGTCAATAAATCGAATCATGTCATTTCAAAAATAGATGACTATCATCCCCCTTTAGAGGTTTCTTTTGATCTTGACAACTGCATCACACTTAAACACAAAAAAGAACCCGTATTTAAATACTACAAAGCAGACTATAGTGTCATTAGAGACTGCTTGAAAGCTGTAAGGTGGGATGACGAATTGAGATCATGTTTAACTGTTGACTCTGCTACTTCTAAATTTTATGATATAATCAGAAACATTATATGCAAAACCGTCCCATTTTCTAAATCAACACGAGTATCATATCCGTGTTGGTACAGTAAAAACTTAATTAAAATTCTACAAGAAAAAGAAAAGTGTCGAATTAGGATGAAGAAATATAAAAACAAACACGATGAATACGAATATAATGTTTTAAAAGATAGATCTAATAAAATCATTAAAAATTCATACTCAAAATACATAATTGATGTACAAAATAATGTCATAAAAAACCCAAAATTCTTCTGGTCATTTATTAAAAGTAAACGTTCATGCCTAAGTAATATACCAAAAAACATGACATTAAAGGGGAGAGTTGCTTGTGATGGCATCGGCATAAGTAATCTCTTTGCAGAAAATTTTGCCTCAGTATATAGTCCCATAGCTAAGTCATATCGAACTAATCACCTACTAGAAATTAGACATAGCCAGGGCTTGAGTAGAATTTACCTGTCACTATATGCAATTAAAAAATGTTTAAGAACCTTAAATATATCTAAGGGACCGGGAAGTGACGGCATTCCTCCGATATTTTTTAGGGAATGTGCCTGTGTTTTGGCTCGACCTTTATATATTTTGTACAATAGATCTCTAAACGAAGGTGTATTCCCCGAAATCTGGAAAGAAACTAATATTACTCCTGTGCCTAAATCTGGTAATAAATCAAACATCTGTAATTACAGGCCTATTAGCATACTCCCTGTATTGGCAAAGGTTTTTGAGTCCCTATTATATCCCTATTTATCTTGGCATATTAAGCAAATTATAACAGAATTCCAGCATGGGTTTGTCAAGGGCAGATCCACATTAACTAATCTGGCTGGCTTTGTCGAGAGAACTCTTGCTTGTATGAGTGGGGGACTTGAAGTGGACGCTATATATACGGACTTTAGCAAGGCGTTTGATAAGGTTGACCATTTCATCCTCCTTCGCAAGCTTGAGTCTGTTTTTGGTATTCACGGCTCTCTTTTGAATTGGTTCCGATCATATTTAATTGGTAGGACTTCAAGAGTTGTTGTAAATGGGTTTAAATCTGAACCATTCTCACCTACTTCAGGGGTTCCACAGGGATCGCATCTTGGACCAATATTATTTACCATGTTCATTGACGACATTAAATATTCCATACGTAACTGTGATTTTTTACTTTATGCTGATGATTTAAAATTCTATAGACTTGTGAATTCTAAGGAAGATCAAAATCTTTTGCAGGATGATATTAATGCCATAAACACCTGGTGTGTAAACAATTCCATGGAGCTCAATGTGGATAAGTGCTATCACATTAAATTTTCGCGTAAACATCAAAAATTTCACTCGAGTTATCATTTGGGAAACAATATATTAAAAACTGTATCAGAGATAAAAGATTTGGGGATCATTGTAGACTCTGAGATGCGATTCATCACCCATATAAACAACACGATAAATAAATGTCACAGAATGTTGGCATTTATAATCAGAAACACTAGAGAGTTTAAATCAGTGACAGCACTTAAAACATTGTATTTTGCATTGGTGTGTGGTAATGTAGACTATTGCTCTCTTATTTGGTTTCCACATTATCAAAATAATGTTCAGCGCATTGAGCGAGTGCATAAGAAATTTTTAAAGAGACTCTCTTTTCTTTTAGGAGTTCATCGTTCAGTCCACAACTATGATGATAGACTAAATTACTTTAGCATGAAGTCACTCCAATGGCGGAAAAAGTTTCTGAGTCTAGTTTTTCTTTTTAAAATAGTTAACCAGAATATTGATTGTCCGTCCCTCACATCAATGATTAAATTGAATACTCCAAAAACATATGCTCGAGCACATAACATTAGACCGTTTTATATAAGATTTAGCAAAAATAAATATGGTAGCAATACACCGGTTTCTTGTGCTTTACGTTATTACAATGAAATATTTCACAAATGTGACATTGATATTTTTACAAATAAAATCGGAGCGTTTAAAAGGGCTATATACAGTGTACCATAGTAATGCATGAATGTGTTTTTTCTTTTTCTTATATTAACATTATTGAATTTTTTCTCTCTTTTTTCTCTCTCTTTTGTTCATTGTTAATTGATATTTTTGTTTTATTGATTTGATTTAATTTTATGTTATTGATTGATTATAATAATATGTAGGTTGTTCTAAATATTTTTAAATATATAATGTTGTGCTTCCCTTTAATTTAAACTCATACTTGTAATATTCCTTTTAGTTGTGTTGTATATAATGATATAGTATGTATTTAGTTGGTAAGCCTTTTTAAATAAATAAATAAATAAACAAAACTAAGATAGAAATGAATAAAATGTTGAAATTAAAATAAATAATTATGAAATTTTGCATACACTTGGATACAGGAAAGGACATAGGACATACCTTTCATCCAGAAAAAAAAGGACTGTTTCAGGGATCTTCTAAAATAATATCAAGTGTTATGATTGTATAATTTTTTTATTTTTCAACGCGGACAAAGTCGCGGGCAACAGCTAGTTACCTATAATTGTCTGTTGTGAACAATTTATTGCACTTTCTATGCGGCTGTTCCGATTCAAAAATAGTTACCCAATAATATTATTATTGTTTTCAGATAATATGGCACGTGTACTCCAATTTGAAAACAAAAGAAGAAAAGTGGAACTATTTAAAAAGTTTAATTGAACAAGCTATTAAAAATAGAGATAATAAATGAAAATGAACCAACTGCAAATCTTTTAATTTAATTAATATTTAAAAAAAATCTTAGGTGGTGAAAACTAAGATTTGCTTATACTTTCAAACTTACTGATTGCAAATGAAAATGCAAAAAAAGGGAGAAATTATTTTATTAACACCTGACGCAAAAACGAAGTGTTACAAGTTTGACGTGTGTGTATGTATCGTAGCTCCCGACAGAGAAAAAAAAAACTTCTGTTACAATAAGAATAATATGGTGCGTTCGATATATTTCCGCTCTAAAAATACCCTTTCCCTCTTATTGAGCTTATTATAATATACTAGCTGGTGCCCACGACTTCGTCCGCGTTGAATCAAATCTGCTTGTAAGTATTAATAGTTCTGCACTGAACGATAGATGGTGTTAATCTAAATACGTAAGGATAATATACCTATGTATTTTAATTTTTTTAGTCTTTTAGGTCACACTAAATAGCCTAAAGCCTTCCTCGATAAATGGACTATCCAACATAAAAATATTGTTTAAATAAAAATAAAAATTTTAATATAAAGGGTGGCAGACAGTACACTTGATGGTAGGTGGCAGATACGCCGACGGTCCACTTGATGGTAGGTGACTGTCATAGCCTAGGGCTCATACAAATAACAATGGCAAAACAATCCGTAAAATTACCGAGCAATATGACCCACCAACGAGTCACTAGATTGGGCCGTACCTACAAAAACTAATATGATTTGATTAGTTTGAGGGAGTGATTTTTTTGTTTGAAAGGGGGGACACATGCAACACCCAGTGACGTGCTGAAGGAATTTGTTAACAAAAAAGGGAATTGTTCTTTAAACATCCTTAATAAATTGAGATTAATTTCTTTCAAATTTAACATAGTCAGTAATGCCACTATTGCCACTAGTGCAAATGTCAACACCAGACAACCAACAGAAGCAATTGAAACAGTGGTAAAGCCTAAATTACGAAAAGGTGATTTGTTATATAGTATAGAGTCATGAAAATATGGTCATGATACTGCTTATCATGGTCCACAAATTTCCACAAAGTAATAGTGATGTAATGTTTGCATTTGCGTTCCTAATTAAAATCGTGAAAATCAGTGACTGTGATGTTTTGTGCTTGCATTTGACTCCGATAACGCCCACGAAGTCTGCCACCACTGATGACGATGACAGGGAAAACAATGTTTCTCCGATATATTTATAATATTATATATAATAGTTACTATAGATCTTTCTGCTACTCCCCCGCCCGACAGTGGCGGGGGACACCGACCTTCAGTTGACACTGTCCTAGCAGCAAATTATATCCGTTATAAATTAAAAATTGTAATTTAAACAATAAAAAGGAAATTAAATGTTCGAACAAACATAATTTATTGAAGAACAAACATCAATGTGTATTTATAGACTGATAATGAGAGAAAATATTAATAATTTTGATTGTAACGGGGGCTACAAACAGTATTTTTTTAATTATTTTTTTTAAAATAAACAACTAAAGAACAAACAATTATTCATAGCGAACAATTAAGAACAAACCACGAACAAACGATATGCAATAATAAAAACAAAATTTCGCGGGGGCAAAGTTCACTGAGCTCCTGACTCATAGAATAATAACAAGCATCCTGACTACTCTCCACTACTCTCTAGCGAGAGTGGCCTGTGTCTTACACAGAGCCAGGCATATCGAACAAGTTTCATTATTGTGTTCTGTGACGAGTACGGAAATTGGTCAATTTGGAAAATTTAACAAGGATTTTGTTGTGAAAGTGTATGTATTAATATTATTAATAATTATTTTATTTATTTGTCTTTAAAACAAAGTCAATCTACGCTTTGTTCATTTTCTCGTCAATATCTTTATTTTCAATAAAAATAAAAATAAATATTTTTCCCTACAATATATTTCTTTGAACGCGTCTATTTTATTACATTCATCCAGTTAATTTATTATTTACCTACATAATTTGAAATTTTTTTTAAGATTTTGTTGTTTGATTTGTTTGTTTAAATGAATTGATGGAAATTAGGAATTTACAACATATAATGTTTTTTCTAATAAATTTGTTTATACCTATTATGTGTTGTTTTAGATTTTCATCGCTCAATAAAAGCGATGGCGAGCGCCGTAGACCTAAAAGATGTCCTGAAAAACTTAGTCAATGGAAAGTTAGAAGAAAATTTGTGTATAGTCTGCTTGATGCCATTGGATGGCCTTTGTGAAAGTATTTTTACTAGAATATGCAAAGAGGATAAGGAATATTGTGTGGCTGATGTATTAGAACTCGTTTTTCATAAGAAGGTTAGATTTTCTTTTTTATTTACATATCTGTATATCGAAGGTATACTAAGTCCAATTTTAAAAATAAATCACTTGTACAGGTAGGCCAATACAAAATCTAACCATTCAATATTCTTTTTTTATTTCAGTTTTCCAATTCGGAAAACTACAGTGTGTGCTCCGATTGCTTCGTATCAGCATCGGCGACTTACAAATTTTGCCTACTTGCACAACGGAGCGATGAAATTTTGAATACTTACATAGACTTATTAGAAAAAAACTTAGACACCATACGGGTACCGGACGACTATCTCGAAGCGTCGTGCAATATTTGCATATCTTTGCCTCTATGTGAACCGAAAACACCAATTTATAATTACGGCATCGAAGCAATTTCAAGCGTAGCGAACATTTTAGACGAAGAATCACAATTTTATGCATCACATTGTGAAATCGATAATATTAAAGATGAACAGCAAAGCGATGAAGAGGTCTTCATAGTAACGGCAGAAAACGGTAATCAGTCGGTGTATAAGTTTAATAATAACGGAGAAATTAAATCATCCACAAGTAATATTAAGAAGAGAAGGAAAAAGCGACTTCCAATGGCGTACATCTCGTGCAGTCTGTGTCCGGTGAAATATAGATTTGTGGCGAAGCTTAAAGATCATATGAAAAATGATCACAATATAGACATATATGTTTGTAAGGTAAATATATAATAATAATATATCTTCACACATTCCACACATCACCATCTAGTTCCACAATAAGCAACTAATGCTTGTATTACTTACATACATTACTTATTTTTGTAAATGCATACATACAAGCTGGTGCCTGTGACTTCGTCCGCGTTGAAAAAGGTAGCCCGGTCGAAGCCGGGAGCAGGTCGCTAGTATATACTAATATTATAAAGAGGAAAGATTTCATTGTTTGTTTGTTTGTTTGTATAGAATAAGCTCCGAAACTAATGGACCAATTTGAAAAATTCTTTTACCATTAGAAGCCGACATTGTCCGTGATGAACATAGGCTACTTTTAACCGCATTAAAATGCGTCATTCCTACGTGAAATCTAAAATAAATGTAAATACTAGCGGCTTTGCCCAGGATACACTTGATATGGGTTGGGTAGAACTGCTTGGGGTTATTTTTAGTGATCCGCTCCACGGTATCTACCGGTATCTTGATAACGAGTGTTATAATTTTATACTTTACAATGCGGACGAAGTCGCTTGCACCAGAGCCTAGTACTTATATATGTTGTGGGCAGATCGTAAAGTATGAAATCAAAAATAGGTTCGACGGGGAGCGAAGCGAGGAGGAGTGTGTTAGGTTTACATGGAAATAAATTTGGTTTCTCTCAGTTTTAACAAAAATATGATCTGCCCAGGAATATCATGATATGCCCAATTCTACGATGTGCCGACGACATAATATAAAATCATTAAAATATCCATTCCAGATATGCAAAGCGTTCGTACAAAACGAGAGCGAATATTATACTCATTTGAAAACGCACACAAACATACACGTGTGTGCCTTATGCGATATGGTTTTCAAGAGACGTAAAACTATTATAAAACACTTGAAGCGTCACGAGGATATCAAGAGGATGGCTCAAGTGTACGGTGACCACGTTTGCGAAATTTGTGGGAAAATATTGCCCAGCGAGGAGCATTTGATGGAGCATTGTGAATTGAAACACGAAAAGAAGTACACATGTTACTACTGCGGCAAAATGTATAAGGGCGAGTTGAGCTTCAATATGCATATAAAGAAACACGAAGTCAATGCGCAATCTAACAATATGTAAGTTAACATAATAACTATCTGTAATTAATAATAACGAGCTGACCCCGACGGTCTAATTACTTAGTATGGTCTCAAAATCATTTATACTAATATTATAAAGAGGAAAGATTTGATTGTTTGTTTGTTTGTTTGTATTGAATAGGCTCCGAAACTACTGGACCGATTTGACAAGTTCTTTTACCATTAGAAGCAGACATTATCCGTGATGAACATAGGCTACTTTTTACCGCAGGAAAATGCTTCATTCCTACGGGAAATCTAAACTAAAAGTAAATACTAGCGGCTTGGCACAGGAGATAGCGCCATCTATCCAAAATACGGTAGATGGCGTTTTATACTTTTCTACAGGGACGAAGTCGCGAGCACCAGCTAGTTGTTAAATAAAAATGATCGCGTACATAGACAGCTGACAGTACGTAGCGCGTGCATTAACTGTGAGCATTAGCATGTTGCTGACGCGAACCAAGGGCGTAGCCATGATTGTATTTAGGGAGGAGGGGGGGCGCAGACAAAGAAAATCCTAGATTATAATATGTACATATATTGTTTTCATCGTTGTTTTTAATAGTATTAGTCTAGTCAAGAAGTTTAATAGTATTAGTCTGCGAGAAATAATTAGAAGTCTTCAGAAAAATATGAGCGATGGCTCATTCGACGTGGAATGCAATTCTGAGATGAGAAAGGCGTTTTAAGAATTTTTTCAGCCAATAAAAATTGCAGTTGTTATTAACAAAAACCAAAAGAGGCATTTAGATTTTTGATGATAACTCTTTAAAACTATAAATGATAGTTTTCGCAGAAAACTCACTTCTTGCCTAGTCTATATTGGAGATCACATCTCGTATTGTTGGATTTCACAAGCCAGCCTTCAAGCCTGTTACGTTTCTTTTCTTAGGTCTTATAAGAAGCGTCACAAGCTATGAAGCTTGTAAAAATTACAGTTTACCAGAACAAACCGACACATTTTTTCCCCACCCAAAGTCGTATAACGCGGCTATAGAAGTTTTCACTTCAAAAATGCAATTTCAGAAAGTCAACACACGACAAAACGGATAACTTAGCGGAGAGCTCCGATGAAAACAACAAGAAGAAAAATCAATATCAATGTAAGCAATGCGATAAGTACTTCGTGGACCAGAGGGCTCTCATGTGGCACAACCGTCTCCACACCAACGAGAGACCTTACACCTGTGACGTAAGTCATTTCTGTTTCTACAGTCGGTTCATTGAAAAGAACTAATGTAGCGCTATCTCTTTTACTCAATTCCATACAAAAGACAAGGACGGCAAATCTTGAGTGGGCTGGGCGTATACATACAATAATAGATGAACGTTCATTCTACGCTACTTTTAGCTTTGTAAACTATAATAAAATATTATTGTAATACCTATGTAAGTACGTACTTACCCACAGCCCTACACTTTTTATTTTGTTTAAACTATTCTAGCCATTAAGTTGTGAATTATTTATTAATTAAGATAATAAATATTTTGGTTCCTGATATAATCGTATATAGTTAAACGAAATTCAAACCTTAAAAAACAATAATACGAATTAAAATTAAAAAACGCAGTATAATAACAGTGAGTGCGTCTGAACAGTGAGAGTTCTACGAACAGTCTAAAAAGTACATGTACTCTGTACACTCACATTGTCCGTTATATAGGTAGCGCAGATTAAGACTTCTCGGCAAATGTGCGCAGAACTCTATTTTTAGGTGTTTGAGGGGGCAGAGGAGCGTGAGCGGCTGAGTCTACCAATAACGTGTGCCGACACTTTATTGGTAGACTCAGACGCTCTTCCCCTCGCGCGTCTCGAGTCTCTTAGGTACTGTTGCGTACAGATTGTTTTATCGTATCAGTAAATACGTCATGGTGAATAAATACAAAAAAAAAAGTTCTTCTTTGACATCGCGCGTTGATTTTATGGAAGGAATATCAACACTGCCTCTAATGTTAAGTTAGTGAGGTGAAAAATTACGAAATAAGAAAAAACAATTTCATTTTCCTTAGTAATTTTGTGCGCAATTGTACACATGCGCCGATGGCACCCACTAGTTTCGCCTACAAACCTTAATATATTGCGATACCTGTATCCACCAATCACAGCCGAACGCTTTATCTACCTACTAACTGATGATCGCGACTTCGTCCGCGTTGAAAAGTATAAAACGCCATCTACCATAGATGGCGCTGTCAAGTGTATCCCGGGCCAAGCCGGCTAGTATTTACTTTTATTTTAGATTTCCCTTAGGAACGAAGCATTTTCCCGCGGTAAGAAGTAGCCTATGTTCATCACAGATAATGTCGGCTTCTAATGGTAAAGGAATTTTTCAAATCGTTCCAGTAGTTTCGGAGCCTATTCTATACAATCAAATCTTTCCTCTTTATAATAAGCTCGTTTCCATGAACGAATATAGTATATGATAACGTGCGCAGGAGTGCGGCCGCGGGTTCGTAACAGTGAACCGGCGCAACCAACACGCGCTGTGCGCGCACACAGCGCCCACGCGCCAATGCCCTCTCTGCCCGGCTCTCTTTCATCTGCGCTCTATGGTCAACACGCACATCAGGAAGGTAATTATTTGTTGAATTTTTATAACATTCATTACATTTTTCTTTATTTAGATTCATTCAACGGAAGACCAGCGCAGGTTTTTAAACCTGCATTATGCTGAGTTGGAGCCGGTTTGTGGCGGGGGACGTTTGTGTTTGTCTTTCTGTATGTTTATAATGTCCTTTGCTACAAATAAAACATTATTCTATTTTATTTATTCGTCCATTTTTTAAACTACTTTTAAAAAACATCAATTTTATAAAACAATTAATAAAATTTTCTATTTTCAACATGTTACACAATAAAACCAAACGAAACGTGAAAATTCTTTCTCAATTTTATTTTATTATTTTCTTAATAAAACTATTAGCCAGTGTTAAATTCAATACCTCAACATTAATAAAATTGTGTGCTCTTATAAACATCAATGTACTTACTTAAACTATGGATTTCGTACGCCATACAAAAAAAACTCTATGGAACATTTAAAAGTGACATATTATATGCATAGAGTAGAGTATGAACTCTGTCATAATTATGTCGCATAAAGAAAATGTGAGTTTACGTCAGCGCATTGGTTGGAGTTTAAAATGAATAGTAGAACTTGGTCGTTAATACATTTTACCATTGAGGCCATATTTTAAATCATGTCAAATAGCCAATTGTGTAGGTAGGTATAGGTATTACTTCGACGGGTCTTTCTTAAACTATAGCTGAAATTGAATCGATGTAAATATTGTGTTATTGGTGTTGTACCGAAAGGTCCACCTGAAGGCGCACAAGCACAGATACCGCGTGAGGAAGCACAAGGAGGTCTACTGGCGGACGGAGCCAGTTCCCATACAGGAGCTCAGCGTTGACATCCAGAACGGCATACTCAAGTTGAGAGCAGACCAGGCCAATGCCAAACACCACCAAGGTAATAAACATCTCTTTCTCTCCTTAAACGCCTATGTTAGCCTATGTTCATCACGGATAATGTCGGCTTATAATGGTAAAAGAATTTTTCAAATCGGTCCAGTAGTTTCGGAGCTTATTCTATACAAACAAACAAACAATCAAATCTTTCTTCTTTATAATATTATATAGTATAGATATATTATATACTTATCCATTAAGGCTCAGTTACACAAGGAGAGTTTCTCGAATGCGAAAATTCAATTTGTCGTGATATAGTATAGCTATCGGCTAGTGTAAATAAAATGCTTCGAGTTTCGCCCCTTTACACTCTTCTCGCTCATTGCTTGATACGATTTTTTTTCCATTCGTGTTCGAAACTCTTCTTGTGTAACTGAGCCTTTATAAATTGTCAACATTTGTTTCAGTTCAAACAATGGCTGCCAACAATTGAATGTAGTCTCCACAGAAAAGTTAATTTATTAATAAATTCTAATTTTGTTATGTAAATAAAAATGTGTCTAATATTAATTTATTTAATAATAAATATTTCTTTCAAAAATATACTTTTTTTTACTGTATCGTACAAAATCCAGACAGTTTCAGCCAACAGCAAACGTACATATTCATAAACGCTACGCTACGAAAGAAATAACGTTGTTGTAACGCCACATAAATAATAATAATATAATAAATAATTTATTATAGATGTAAGTTTTTACAAAACATTTATCCTCGTCAACATTCTTTGCAATTACAAACTATCATCTTTAAAATTTTGACCAATCACAAAGCTTTTATTCCAGCGTAACGTAGCCCGAGAGTAGCGTTTACTACTCTCGGCTAGGGTCCCAGGGAAATCATTCGCTGTCTCAAACGACAGTGAATGATTATGAACGCACTAGCTAATGCCCGCGACTTCGTCCGGTTGAAAATATGTGAGTGGTAACGCCAGACATCGTTATCGCTGTGAGGACGAAATATCTTTTTTATGTCTCCATACAAACTTCAGCATTTATAATATTAGTAAGGATTCAGATTTTTAGACAAAAATGAAACAATAATAATTATGTATATACATTTTATTCATTTTTTTTACAATTTCGTATAATTTTTTTTTTCAAGTTATTAATATATATTTCTGATATATAATCAATTTACTAACGGTATGTACAGCTTACATTTAAATGAAGGTCCTTATCTATCAAATAGTCTACAATTGAGTCTTACATCTAGGTGGAATTAATTTAATTCGTGTTTTCTTTTTAGTTTACACTCTTTGTCTTAGACATACTGTGACTGTGACCACTGAATGATCTTTGAGACGTAAATTAAATCATTCATAATTATAGTTATTTTCAAATAGGACTTCACCAACACGCACTCTTTTTTAGTTTTTCGACAGTTTTAATAATTTTCGAATATTATAGATATTGAGTTTAAAGTAACAACAGTGAAGTACCAAAAATGACTTCCTATTTGAAAATGTTAACCTTACATTTATTTGATAAATAATTAAATGAACATCAACAGCAATTTTTTTACAAATTAAATAATTTACAATATTTAATTAGTAAAAAAAACCAACCTACTGACCAATTCACAAATTACTCAAACAGTGGAGTATCTATATAAGTAGTTGGTTTGTTTTTTTTAAATTTCAATCAATGTTTGTCTAAGACAAAGAGTATCGAGGTATTTTAAGTAATAATAAAAAAATACAAATAACAGAAGCAAAATAATGAGTCAGTCGACATTAAATTGACGAAAATCAATTAAAACATTTGTAAGATGAGTCTTTATAGACTTTATTAGCACAGAAGACTAAAAACCTCTAAAGCGTGGGAAATAATTAGTTGCTTACAATTGCATTGAATAACATACACACAAAGACCTAAAAGTACTCCAAATAACTGAGGATATTCAAGAGACCGGCCCTCAAAACTGCCAAAGCGCATCCAAAGCACTGATAGGATTTTAGTCTGGCTCGAGAGAGAGTGACCTATGACCTATGAGAGTACCTATTACCACTTGAATTACTAGCACGACCATTTCCCGGACAGTAAACACAAGTTAATCCGTAAACAAATGTTAGAAATTGCATGTTTTAGTGATCTACTTTATATTTTTGGTAAATGATAGGCACTGGATTAACATACTCGAGAAACCTTAACAGAAGGTAACGAGTCTGTTAATATTATCTTAAAGTTAACTGAAAATTTAAATTAAAAAAAATAATTTAATGAAATTAGTTCGTAAAGTTCATTAATTGACGATTAACAGATTAACGGTATTGTGCCAAGCTATGTCCGTTAGTGCATTTGTTGGCAGACCAGTGATTCTCATCACTCTCCGTGGAAACAATGCTACAAAACAATTAAATTAACTTAGAGGTTTTAAATCTGCAGAAAAAGGTTAATTTTTCATTTAAAGAAAATCATTGTTTTTCGATTTGTACTATTTTCACATATTTTATCATCTGTAAGAAACCATATTTTTAAGTATGACTTTCTGTCATTCGTTATCATAGTAACTGTCATACAATATTGTTTATACTTAACGTGTCTTGACATATACACTATACAGGGTGTAACTTTTTAACTGCACTGCACCTAGAGGGGAAGTGCTCTTAATACTGCAGGTAGTTAATAAAAATAAAAAATAACAGCCTATACTTTTAGGACTCCAAAAAGAAAATTTTAAGGAAGAAATTAGTTTCAGCACCAGAGTTTAAGGAAAATCATTGTTAAGTGAATTTATTAGATTGTTATATATATTTTATATATTATATGATATTTACAAGCCTACTTCCATACTTTAAACTTTTAATGTTATACATAGACTTCAAAATAAAATTTAGGTTTACTAAATTATTTTAAACACATTAAAAAAACAACAATGAAACAAAGACAATACAAAATATACGAGAATAAATCTTGACCTCTTGAAAGTTGTTAAAAAAAGGGGTATTATAAAGAGGTACTGTTTTAATAACTTGAGCGATACGAATTTGAGAAAGCGACAATTTAACTAAACTAACGACGAATATTAATTAATATAAAAAGTGAATAATCCATTTTGGATATTAAAATTATAGGCGTGCGACTAAATTACTAAGTGAGCGACTAGAAATACAGAGAAAGCAACTTTTATATTAAGATAGGGACGATTTTTCCGATTGAGGTTTTAACATAACGAACTACTAAAAAGTTCACTTTAAACACCGTTTTGTGGGCTGCTTTATTAATATTTATTATTATTGGTGCTATTAATGCACTTTTGTTTTTTATTTTGATATGATTTTTTAATGAAAGCTGCGGATTGTTTGATGCGCGCGAATTCGAATGGTTTCACGAATCAGTGAAAACTCTTCCTTACCTACCTGTTACCTGAAGCACTTACCTATAGAGCTTCAACAGTGGACGTAAAGCTTACGTCTGGTCGAAGAAAGGCATAAATATACAGATAATAGCATAAATATACAGATAAAAAAGTATATTTGATTTGCAATCAAACTTTTGACGAGTGAAAAAACTGGCTGTTGCTTTGGCAAAAAAGCTCGTGTGACGTAGAAAAGTGGGTTTTCTATTAGAAAACGCCGCACAGTACAAATAACTAATTTGCCAAATATTAAAAAAAAACGCTCAAACAAATATTAGGTCGTTCAAATATTAGTTTCTAGTAACTCGAATGAATGTTTGTAAGTTGCTGTTCTGTTGATTTCTCGTTACTCGCAGTCAGTCGCACACTTAGTAATCAATGACGTAAATTAATTTTATATTTGACACTTAAAATTTACAGTCACCCGATTAAATACTACCCAAAAAAAAAAAACAGACCAACTGGTTTCTTACAAATGGACGCAAATAAACCCGTATTAAAGATTTGATTTTCACTCATTGATCACATGTAATCCAAAAAATTATAATAAGGGACCTTCACTAGTCAAATTACTAAATAAAAAACCTAACAAATATTTTTTTATCATTTTTTTTTATTTCATTATAAAAATTCACTAAAACTAAAAATTTATTACGCACGTCATCGTTTTCACTTCACGAAGACTTCGCAATATACATAATATAGACAATACGAATTTCAAATAAGAATATATTCGTAGTGCTACATTTTTTCTGATGAGTATTTGATATTGTATGTCTCGGGAATTGGGAACTCCACATTTTAATAGATCTATTGATTTATTTTAATTTGACGACACGTTTGGTCTAGTGGCTAGTGACCCTAGCTGTTAACCAACAAAATTTAAACTTATCTATTCAGGTAACCAATATTTTACAAGCGAAAATCGGTTGTAGCAAACTTCAAGGGACCACAAAAATCGGTCGTAATAACTTATATTAATTCATTATAGGGAGTCGTTATAACCCAAGTCGATATATCCGGTTTCTACTGTACTTAACTTTGCAAACATGTTAAAAAAACTTGTCAATAGTTAGAAGAGAAAATCAATTCTAGACATTATCACTTTTTTTGAATTTAAAAACATTTTTAATTTTATTTATGTGCACCAATTATGCTTACTGCGTCATTTCATTAACATCAAATATGTAGTACATATTTTATCGTTAATTTTGAAATCTAAGGAGTTCTGTACAATGAGGAAGAAGCCTAATTCAAAACGATTTCTTCATTTTTGTTACTTTTAGCATATTGCTACAGTACAGTTAGAATACAGCACTTTTTGAATTATTTCAAAATTCTTAATATTGCTGTAGTACGGGCAGTCATACTCATAGATTTAATATTTCACGCAGCCGACTTATTTATTAACGCGTACGTCACGAATTGCCAGCCAGTTAAACCCCATTTACTAAGAGCTGGTACACACTAGGTGTTTTAACGAATCGGTATCATGCTTACTTTTGTAAATTAAACATAAAACAGCGGTGTAATAATCATTCTACGTTTGTATGGAGAAAAGCTGACTTGTATTACCTAAGTTCTCAAACATAAAGCCAAGCGCTCAATGTGTACTCACTATAAGAACTTCATATTTCTCAAAACGCCTAGTGTGTGTACCAGCTCTAAGGGCGACTTGTGACGTCACGCCTATTGAGATCGCTCGTCTATTGCGCGCTCACTTTGAGACACCTTGTAACTTTTTAATATTTTTTAAAAAAAATTCAGAGGGCTTTTTTCTCATTACACTTCTGTACTGTCCCCGACTCAACCCAAAATAGACAATATCAAATACACACAGACTAGAAAAAAAAAAAAAAAAAAACTTACCAAATCTCCAATCAGCAATCACACCGAAACCCAACTAATTGCACCAAATACCATCAAAGAACAATTCGAAACGTGAATCTCATCACACAATGGTTTACACGACTTAATAAACTAAGAATCACATTAGTGTCACTTCACTTAAATCACTCAAGACTTTTTTTAAGTGCATATATACGCTTAATCTTTTAAGATCCTTCCCGTGTCCTGTCAGTGTGAAAATTTCGTCTGTGCGTCACTTTTGTATCGCAAACATTTCGCTCATTTCGTATCTAAAGTGTAACAACGCACCTTCTTTGAGCGAAACCTTCATAACTCGACAAGTACAAATAACATATTCATAAATTATACACACAAAAACCGTCCTCAGAAATAACTTTTTCCATAGACAAAATCCATTCATATAATTTTTCAACATACATACAAACAAGCAGAGAAATGAGAGTACTTTGTACTATAAAATATGTACCAATACTCATGTTGAGTATCATGCTATCGTTACATATTACAAAACAGATTACCTCGCTGCATATGTCTGTCTGTTTGTATGTGCGCGGCAATATAAAAAAAAAAATACTGAACCGATTTTAATGCCGTTTTCACTGGAAAGCACTAGTTAAACTATGGAAGATTTTTATGTATATAATTTACAGAAAAAAATTTGCACTCGTGCGAATGCAGGTCGCTATGCATTGTAAGTTAAGAGTTTTTGTTCTTCACTTGGATAATTGTGTTTTTTTTTTTTTTTGGAGAACTCTTCACTTGTGGAGCTTCCAAAAAAAACCACATGAAGTCTCTTACTCTTACTCTTTCTTCTTATTAGACACGTTTATACCTGTTGTGTTTTAGATTACCGGTACCGTATATGAAACGATGCCGCCACTGTTCATAATGCTATGTGCACGCTATACTGTTTGTGTTGGACGTGGACGGATGTTCAGTTTGATTGAGAGGTTTCTCTGTGACGGGTTTCTCTGTGGCGGGTTTCTCAGTGACATGTTTCTCGGTGACGGATTTCTCCGTGACTGGTTTCTCAGTGACAGGCTTCGGTCGGCTCTCGCCGATCTCGGGAGGTGTGGAATTGACGGTTCCGTTTTGTAAATTAACCTCGCACATGTTTGACGAGTTCGAGTCGTCGTTGTACGACAGCATGCTCACTTCGTCCGTCTGCAAAAAAAAAAGGGGGAAATGATACGAAATTAACATTAATTAAAATTACAAACGTAAAAAAGAAATAGCCCCTAGAGAGCGTTCAGTTCAGTAAGTTTGTATGTGTGTATATGTAAATCTTTTTTTGAACGTTTCCTCTGCACATTTTCTTTAAGCTGTTTTAAAGATAGTTTTAGCTGTAAGATATAAGTTCTTCTCAAGAACTATTGCGACAAGATGATAATAGTATAACCAGCTCTGTACGTCTGAATGTCAAACATGCAGTGAAAATTACAAATGACTTTTGGGAACGGTCACCATTTGTCATCGATCCACTTGTCGCCGAGCCAAATGGCTCGATCGTGAGGCGCAATACTCACACTACTCTCGGAGAGGCGCTTGGTCTTCTTGAGGGGCGCCGGCAGTTGGGGCTCGTGCGGTTTCCTCTTGGTTCCGGGCGAGCTCTTCTCGCGCTTGAGGAGCGACGGCGACAGGTACTGGTGGAGTTGCTTGCGACGAACGTAGCGCGCCTAAACACAAGCACAAAACATTGTCAGAAAACATAAAATGGGGGTGTTCGTGTGGTGGCCCTAACAGGCTGTCCAGGTGAGGCGTCTTACGCGTGTTTCAATTTATATTGCGTTTTACGCGTGTCTACGCTGGGAGGGATCACGCTCCACCACCAAATACGTCCACTCGCCACCGACACGCGCGTAGTACTTGGACGTAGCAATGGCGCCCGAGTATCTCGACACGCGCGTAGTACTTGGACGCAGCAATGGCGCTCGAATATCTCGACACGCGCGTCGCTCGCGCGTGAAACGTGCGAGTCGAGAGTCCCGCTCATTGCACGCGTTTTACGCGCGAGTGAGGAAACGCGCGTCAGCATCTGGACGGGATATATTGTAGCTCCAGTATATCTCGGGAACGCGCTAGTGTGTACGCGCGTATGCCCTCGCGAGTAAAACGCCTCATCTGGACATTCTCTAAATGTTTTCTTCACTACAAACATTCAAAATTGTTTGCACGAGTTTATGTACATTAAATCTAAAACAATGTTCATGAACAATGTTTGCTTGAACTTTGGTACAGCGACGCGCCTTTAGACAGATAAAAGTTTTTTAACTAACTTAAAGTATGTTTATAAAAAAACGCTTGCAAACAAAAATTATAAAAAAATATATTGGACAAAGATAGCTATAGCAACTGTGGCCACTTTCAGAACCCTTATTTTGGTGTTGGGAGAGGACCAATTTTTCAGTTTGATTGTCATATGAGTCTTTACCGTCCACAGTTGATAAAGAAAAAAAAAATTAAAAAAAAAAGAGGTGAACTCACTTCAATGGTCATTCCGTCCCTGTGCATACTCGTGTTCTCAGCTTGGTAGTGAACGGCCTCCGTGAACGAACTGATGTCGTACGTCAGATTGACGTTGACGTTGCTCTTCTCAATCACCAGTCCGATGAACCACATCGAACAGTAGTTCGCGATTAAATCGCCCTGGAAAACATTGGTTGTGACCGGGTTTCCGAAAGATGAATGGGAGACTCGTTTTTTATTTTATTTGGGGGAAACACAAACAATTGCATATTATGGTACTTGTGTTATAGGTCGTGCAGCGAATAAAGACTTCTCGGCAAATGTCGCAGAACTCTATTTTTAGGTCTTTGAGGAGGCAGAGGAAAGTGAGGGGCTGAGTCTACCAATAACGTATGCAGACACGTTATTGGTAGACTCAGTCGCTCTTCCCCTCCCGCACTTCGTTCGCGCGTCTCGAGTCCCTTGGGTACTGTTGCGTACAGATTGTTTTATCGTATTAGTAAATACGTCATGGTGAATAAATGCCTAAAAAAACGTTCTTCCTAAATATCTACACTGCCTGTAATGTTAAGTTAATGAGGTGAAAAATTACGAAATAACAAAAAAAAATTTCATTTTCCTTATCAATTTTGTGCGCAATTGTACACATGCGCCGATTCCCCCACTAGTGTCGCCTTCAAACCTTAATATAATAATTCACCTATACAAGTAAAACTCACTTCTTAAAATAACTACAACCTAGTGCATTTTTCACTAAAAACTAAAACAAGATTTTGGAAACCAATCTAGGGGCACACGGACAAGAGAATCTCAAATAATTTTTTTCAATATTAATAATAATATATTAACTTACATTTTCATTTTTCTTGACTTCTGGCGCTGGATCGGTGGGTACAACGGAACCTAAAAAAAATATCATAAATATCTGATGAGCTACAAGTATTTGACGGTATTTAAGTTTAAAACCTAAATGAATGCAATCTTAGGATCAAATTCAACTTTTATCCCAAGTTCCTTTGAACCTGAGTGATTTTAACAACATTCACGTTATTAATGAATGACTCATAGAAACTTCTTTCTAAATCATAAATTTATTATTTAACTAGCTGGCGCCCGCGACTTCGTCTGCGTTGATAAAGAAAAAAGTAGCCTATCCTGTGTCCCCGTACGTCTAAATGTTTATCTACCAAGTTTCATGAAAATCAGTGATAATTCGTTTGAGAGAGTTATTGAGGAACATACGTACATACAATACCTACCTACACTTACAGATTTATTATTAGGATTGATTAATGATGATATTGATGACCGCACTTGCTATCAAGGACGTAAAAAAAATATATGGAGAATTGACAATTCGCTGTTTAAAAACTAAAAAGGCACAAATCAAAATTACACTTTTTACAGGAAAGCTTATTAGCTTTCCTTTAAAAAGAATAAGTTATTTTTTGCCTATTTTTAAAAGTATTAAGTTTAGACGCACAGTGCGAAAAGTAGAAATGAACAGTCTGACATTATAATAAAGGCATTATATAGTCTCCGATTATAAATACACTATACCTGGTGGTAACGCCAACGGCTGTCCGTCGTTAGTATTGAGAGGTACAGAGTTGTAGCATTCCGGATTCACGTGAGCTATGGTTATATGTTGATTTCTTTCCAAGTTTGCTAAAAAAAAAAAATTTTTTTTAGAGTTTATAGAAAAAACCCATCCCATTACCCCATCCCTCCCTTATCCCTTATCCTCACTTGTAGTACACTTATGGCGTTGCTTGTGTTATAAGGTGACTGTAGTCACCTACCATCAATTGGACCGTCAGCCTGTCTGTCGACCTTGACATAAAAAAATAAAAAATAATAATGAAAAGTATAGAAATACATACTGATAAGATGTCTAATCTTGCTCTCAACAAGGCCACACCACTGTAGCTGGTCGTCGGGGTTGGTCGAGGAGGCCAGCAGCACAATGAAGTGTTTGTACCGCGAGAAGAAGTTCGGAGCTTCGAACAGTCTCTCCCAACCGCACTTGCCCAGCATTATCTCGTCAGTGGTGGCCAGACCTGTCATAAACCAAAGTTGCCTTATAAATGAAATCCACCACTGTATTTATTAGTTATTTAAAGAGAAATTAAAATTATAAAATACAAAAACATTTTATATTGTCACTTATAAACATTAATGTAACGTAAAGCTAACCGTCCTTTAAAGTCACCGGTCAACGGGGATAATGGAGCTGATATACCTTTGTTTGTACGGTAAAGGTTCGCGCACATTAGGGCGGGCCGCATCGCATAACAAAAATCCTCCTACATCACTTTCATACATTTTATATGAACTATCGCACCGTACAGGCAGGCCTCACCGGTAGGCTTATTATCTAAATGCGTCTGCTGAGCGACAGGCGAAAAATGCGAAAAAATTGTGCGCAATATCACACTAAATAGTTAATTTTTAAGCAAACCACATGTGCTAGTGTTATGAGCTTCGTGATACGATATAGTTGCTGCTGTTGGTGAAAGAGGCTCTAAGAACTTTATGGAACATTTAAAAGTGACATAATATGCGTAAAGCATGAACACTGTCATCAGTCATTTAAAGAAAATGTGACTTTACGTCGTACACATTAGAGCTTAAAATCAATATTTGATCGTTCGTTATCACCGTTTACCATTGACGCGCGAAGGCAAGACTCCGCCGTGATTTCATTTTAGACGTACTTTTCATGTGACGCTTCGATATTTATGTATAAAAAAAGATTTACCGAGCCTGAACTCTTCCATGATGACAGTTCTCGTTGATACAGACACATTGAAGGTGGAATTCTGTTGAGGGTATGCAGGAGTGATGATGGGCATCAGGTGGAAACGATCAGCCACGTTCACCTGCAACAAACAGGATATGTTGCATATTATCATAATAAGCATTGATGTGGACGAACATTAGGCTGACCAGTGACCATCCGGGTTCGATTCCCGGCGGAGTCAACTGTGGAATCAAAGTTGGCTCTGGTTTGGATTTGGAAACATAAAAAAAACTTCAAGCAGTCTTCTAAAGAAGATTCCCTATATTATAAAAGTGAGGATATGACGTCTTTTTAGACTTATTACTTAGTCTGGTGTTATGTATTAGTCTGGTGTTATGTGTTGTGTCTTGTAGTTAGCTGTTTTGGACTTTTTTTTGATGAAACAAATACTCACCCTGGGATCCCAGACTGGAAACTTGAGATTGACAGCGTCCGGCTGCTTCAGCAGAACCGGCTGCGGCCACTTCCACTGGCTGAACACCAGAAAGAACTTGTGGACTAGGGTGGCCGGCAGTGCGTTCGGGTACAGTTGACAAGTGCGAGCCACAAGCATCGCCCACGACACACCACCCAGGTAGCCCAGTGTATTTGAGTATATGCCGTGACCTATACAAGCGATAGCACAAGAAAAATATAACAAAAACATTGTATGGGAAATGTTAATAATAGTCTAAAGCCACATTGACACGGACAGAGTGCACTCGAACCGAATAAATACTTGGAGCTCGTAATACCCAGTTGCCATTATACGAGTGTATAATGGCAACTGGGTATTACGAGCTCACTTGGACGATTTCGTCCAATTCGAACGCACTAGGACCGCGTCCTATTACCGCACTCGTATGAAATTTACTTGTATGAGTACATTAGTACTCTGATCGTGTCAACGTGGCTTAACATCCGGCAGAAATATATACCCTATTCTCATAGATAGATAAATGATTGGTCTCGCTACGCTCGACTAGACACGGCCCTACCTAAAAGCAATAGGCTCCGTAAATGCGGCAACTTTTTATTTTAATCACTTTTTACACAGTTTCACTACGCAAATTGACATTTTATCATGCCGAGTACATACCACAGACAGTTTATGTAAAGATGAACAAACAAAATTCCTCGTCTTTATAAAAATATTAGCTTAGTTATATTTGTACTCACGTTTAGCCCACAGTTTAATAGCCCTAAGTGTCAGCCGAAAATTGTTAATATCGGGCACCAGCCTTAGGATTTCGTCTGTCACTCTGCAACCATTCAATGAACGGACACATTTCTGATTCATATTTTTAAGCAGCATGTCATCGCGGAGGTCGAAAGAGTCTGAAAGCAAAAATTAATTATAAATAAATCAATCCATACTAATAATATATATAAATCTGTAAGTGTAGGTATTGTATGTATGTTCCTCAATAACTCTTAAACGAATTAACTGATTTTCATGAAACTAGGTATTGTTATTGTCTTCAATCTGCATTATAAACTAAATTTCTGAACTAATATTTTTTTCCAACTTTCCTTAGAAATAACAACGTCACTTACATTGTTACACAGCCTATGACTAAAATTACTTTGGACGTTTGTTTTACAAGATATATAAATATATCTTACCAGGAATTTCTTTGAGTGGTAGTCGTGCAAAAAGTAAATCTATTTCTATGCCATCAAAGTTCATTTTGATAACTGGCACGAAAGCGTCCTCGACAGCTCTCAAATCCTTCACCTATAACAAGAGTTTTATATTACGTATATAAAAAAATATCCAATTACATGAAATAAACTGTTTTTGAGCTGAAAAGAATCATTATAGTCAATGTAATGCATTATATGCAACTCACCTGTGGCTGTGCTTTAAGTAAGTCATAAAAAGACTGAAAATAATCTGTGCGATCAATGTGACGTGGGGCAACGCATAGTGCGTCTATGTCAGCACCTCTATGATGCACCTGGAAAAGTAAAAAGTAATTGTAAAATTACAATTACGAAGTATGGAATTGGTAAACAACTCCCAATGGCAAGTGGGCTAGCTCTAAGTTGCTATAACAATGTTTGGTAATCTATTTATTTTTATTTATTATCTAACACGTATTTATACACAAGTTGATAACAATGTCTGTAAATAAACCATTATTAGGTTTGTCTAGACATTTTATTTCACGCCAACATTACAACATTACACTATATATATCGTCGGCCTAACTCGTTAACCTGCTAAGTCACATTTTGCATAGTTTTCAGGTGGAAGAAAATATGAAATAATAAAATGTTGTGCATCGCATCAGACATGTGAAATGAGTGATATTATCAGTAAAAAACTTAGGATTTAGCGGGTTTTCTTTGTGAAGATTTGCTATTAGTGAGAAAGCAGTTTTTCATTTATGTAATTTCTCACCTTTTTAGTTTGATAATCGTCGCTATTCCTTCACCAAATGGTAAATAATTGTATAAACTTGTTGAAAAGTATAAAAAATGAAATTGCCCAAAAATGGACTTAGCAGGTTAACGAATTAAGCCGACGATATATAAAATCTAAAAGAAAAGAAAAAACTTACTCCAAGTCTGTAAGAGCCGAAAGTGTAAATGTTCCCTCCGACAGTGTCTGCGATACTCGGTGGCATATTTTTTCTAATGGATTCATCTCTAATCCACTGCCTGACCAAGCGATGGAGTGATCCCAGAACTTCCATGCGATGATGCATTTCAGTTTCAGATTCAAAAACGCCATAAGGTGTTAGGGAGTCCTTGAGTTCAGCTGTCTTTTCTATGTCAATTGGCTTCGGACCTATAATATTAATATTTAAAATAATATATTTGTCTTTAGAAAATTATTGTTTTAATGTTTTTAAAGAGTTTGCAATTTCTATTATATACTAGTGTTTTTGGCCGCAACTACGTAAGCGTCCGATCGCTACCACACTTCACAGGAACACCCGCTACACTAATCTGAAAGTTTCATCCTCATTGGTTCATCGGTTTTGGAGTTTACAGGAGACATGTGGGGACATAGATACATACACACATCGCCTTTTATACATCAAGATATATTACATTCTATAGACTAGGACTGCTCAAGTGGTAGATCGACCAAATCTTTTTGATCTCGGAATATATTCGTAGATACCAATATATTAAAAATTTTGTTTGATAATTCACAGTAAAGCCAGAATAGACCCCTTAATAAGTTTAACTTCCTGTTTCTATTAAATCTGAATCTAATGAATTGTACATACCTGCCATAGATATAGCCGATGTCATGCCCAGTGTCTTCAAATTTTGCTGATTTTGATGCTCGTTCACTTTGGCAACATTGTTTTGATTGTTTGTATGAGAATATTGAGACGTTGGCCACATTTTGGAATTTTTCTTAACTTTTTACAATAAAAATATTAACTGTACACTTATCACTACTGGTGGGTAAAAAAATGCTTCCCTGAACAAATTAATGGTTGAAAACTGACCTCCAGTTTTGATGAGAACTGCAAAAGAAAGAAACAACTCTTAGTTATTTAATAACTAGTGACCTGCTACTGTGGCTTTGCAAGGGTGCAATTTTATCTTGCTCTTTCAATTAGTGAAATCCACATGAAAATACTATGGTAATTGTAGTATTTGAGATCATTGCAAATATAAGAGACAAGTGGCGCAGGGCTTTGTTTTATAATATGTAATAATATTTAAGACTAACTCCACACTATACATACCAAGCTTAGATCTTAGCTAGGAGCTACGCTTGTGTACAAGATACAAATAGTCACATACAAGGTGTTTAGTTTGGTGACAACACAATTCACTTTTTTAGACCTTTTGTCTAGAAGTTACGACAGTTAATACCTACTTGTGAAATATGAAGTCCACCACACAACTGAGAACCTTCAGATATTTTTTGCATAAGAACACTTTTTTTAAATGAACAATAAATTAAAAAATTAGAGAAAATTGTTATATTTGAAGTAGTTTCTAAAATATTTTTATTACTTTTAAAATGACTCACATCAATGGTTGATAAACAATCCAAGTTCACAGGTCTATTAGTAACATTTGCACTTTAAATACATTAAAACCACCACATTTTAGTAGAGGTGTATGTGTTTTAGCTAAGAGTATTCTTACTAATGTTTCACTTGCAAGAAATTTCTAGAGAAAGAATTATATTATTCGAAATACTATTTTAAAGACAACAAAGGAAGTTGGGAGAGAGCTTTTATTGTTATTATTTTTTACTATTATTGAAATTCCAAAATCACCAACTCAAAGACTGTTCATTATTGAAATTCCAAGAACACCAACACAAAGACTCTGTTCATTATTATTAAATTTGTGTGTCATTTAGACAAAGTATTTAGTCATTTCTTTTTGCTCATTAGTTTTTTTTTTAATATAGGTAAAAGTATTTTTATGTACTGTAACTAATTGGTTCTTAGAAACAACAATTAGTTACATTAACTTATTTAATAGCTGTCGTTTATTAATTTTTTTTGTGAATTTTATTGCTTTGCAACCATTGTTTGTTACTCTACTTTTATTCTTTTAATGTATTTTTCAGTTACAACTGAATGACTCATTCAGTAAAAATTTATAATTATTAATTGAAAAAACATTTTGCCTAAAATATAATACCAAATAACATGCTATTAAATAAAAACCAGGGGAAAATTTTGAGCATCACAACTAATTATATTATTACTTAACTGAATTATTTAATATGGTCTTAAATACAGAAACAATGCAAAGGTTTACATCCATATTACAAATTGTTATTTTTACTAATGACACTGGCAAAATCATCAGAGAAGATCTGATAGAGCCAACACATTAAAAGAGAAGAAGATAGGTACTTATATTATAAATGTAACCCAGCGTTTACACACTCGCCGAGCCTAGACGAGCCTCCACGAACACGAGCGTGTGAACACGTCGTTCGCCATGGCTCGCGTGAGCTCGTCCCGATCCAGACTCGTCGGTTTTTGAACACAGATCAAAGGAAGCTTAGGCGAGCGTTCGGGACGTATTTACACGTTGGCGTGTGTTATAAGTATAAAGTAGCCTATGTTCATCAGGGATAATGTCGGCTTCTAATGGTAATTTTTTTTTCTCAATCGGTCCAGCAGTTTAGGAGCCTATTCAATAAAATCAAATCTTTCCTCTTTATAATATTAGTATAGAAGTATCCAAGACCAACCCGTATAGACTATGCCCGCGTTAAGTAGGGGATGTGTAGCGCCTGACTAAATGTGTAAAGCAATATAATGCCTGACTGCAATATATTGCTGTTATAAATTTTTCAGGGGTTGTATCTTTATTTTTAGTAGATAGCTGGTGCCCGCGTTGTAAATTATGTACTATCTATTCAAAAATTATATACTATCTCTTGAATCACTCTCTATTAAAAATCCGATCCCTATAAAACAGTATAAGTAAAGCATCTGTTTCCTTCCGACTATAGCCAATACGAAATATTACATTATAATCTATTTAAACATTGGAGTTTTTATGTATTTGTAACATCCACCATCTTCTCTGCTGAACTTTTCGCTTCCTTTGTTTTTGTTTAAATATTGAATAAAAATATGTCAAGCCAAACGCAATAGCCGCCACAACTTTAACATCCGCCATGTTTGGCTGTCCGGAACACACAAACGCACTCGCAAGCGTGTAAATGGTATCCGAGCGTTTGGCCAGGCTCGTGGCTCGTGAACGTTGCCGAGCCTCGGCGATCACGTAACCCAAACTGGATACGAAAGGGTATCAGTATAGATGACTACTGTTTGAATCATCTGAGATAATTAGGCAATGTTGTTTTGTTAGTTAAAATGGTTAATGAGCTAAAAGAAATACTATATTTTCTCAGCCAGAAACTGAATGGAGCTAATCCTAACGCCTCTATAATTTTATTTTTATTTTATTGAAACACCAACAGCACAGCCAAATGTACTATATCACACAAACTAAATAAACAAACACATTTACATTTGCATGAAAATTACAGGTATCTAGACCTCCATAATGTTAGAAGAAAAACAATCCCCTGCAGTGTTTTGTGTTTAAATGAAATGATAGGGTTGTTAAACACCACTTGTAAAAGTATTATGTTAGAATAAGTTAACTTTATATACAACTTTAAACTTAAGTTGAATTTTAATAACAACTTTATATAATTAATTTTGCATCTTGTTCTTCGTCCAGTACATGTGGCGTTGCTTGTGTTATAGGCGATGTTAGCCACCTACAATCATTTGTATTTAACCTGTCTGTTAAATCTTAATATAAAGAAAATACATACCTAAATACTTTCTAATAATTGGGTTTTGGAAATATAATATTATTATCCGTGAATTCTTTATCACAGGAGTAAACATCAAAATGGTAATATGTACTGCACTAATTGTCAATAAACAGGATGTACTATTTTGTTTTTATTGTACTTAATAATAACAAGCACATGTTTTCGTGGTAACATTGATAAAAGTTTAAATAATATTTATAATTCACGGTAATACGACGTTATAAACAAAATAAAAACGTCGGAATTTTAAAACGATGTACAAATTGGTAACAATAGGTAAGTACAAAACGACCCTTTTTCAACGCTTATGTAAATAAATCTATTGCATTTCACACCAATTTCTTCATCATATCAAAATCTATTTATATGTAAAGTAAATGTTCAAATTAAAGGATATAATCAGCAAATAAAGGTGCAATAAAGCATAGCTCACGTTGCATTTCATGGACAGTAACTAACGACTTTTGTTAACAACGTAACACACCTATATATAGATTGTTCTACTCACCAAATAACTTTAAAACGTATATAACTCACGGATAATTCACATCTACAATTATTTATCTCATTTTAAACGAAACAAATTAGTAAATATTAATTTCCACACAAGTGGACACAACAGTCACTCACAAACAATAAGCAGCCATTTTTAAAATGGCCAGTACCAGGGATTATGACGTCGCATAACAATATTGTTGCCATAAGCAAAAAATATATACAATTTTCAAAACACATTTTGAAAATACATATTTAAATTTTTTATTTTCCATGTTTGGTCTGAATAAAAAGCATATTTCTTTACTAGAAAATTTAGAAAATAACAGAATTTATTTGCTAATTTTAACGTAAGTAGGTGCGTTCGTTCGTTTTAATTTTCTTGCGCATGCTCTATTGGACGAGTGACGTATCAAAACGTCGTTGAACTCGTTCTTCTATTACTATCTCACTCAGAAATGTGACAAATGAAAAGGATAGATTGAGAGCCGGTTGATGTTTTCGTGTCAGCCTTGTGCCCATTTGCGAGCCAGTAGGTAAAATCCGCCATCTTGAGAGTGAATTCAAGAATGTAAAGACTTTTGTCGAATTTAAGTGACTATCTATAATAATTTTATTATTAAACGGACATTTATTTGCTCATTGATGTATTTCGTATTCTTCGCTTAACCGGGTGTGTTAAAAAAAATTCATCAATTCAGTAAAGTCCTTGAACGCCGTATTCCTTCATACTCTTGATAGTGTTTATGTGACAGGCTGAAGAAGACACCGTGAAGCTTTCTAATAGTTTTTGCGTGTCTATTTCCGTTTTTCATCTCGAAAATCTTTAGCGTATAGCATAAAAGTGAATCGGTAACGCATATTCTGTCTCTCGTTTCCGTGGTAAGGTTTCGCGATGCATTTTTCTGGCAGGGAATGTGGTTAGATGGGCGTTGTAAGAATCGGTTTCCTAAATTTAATTTGTGGTCGTTTCGGCGGCCCGACGAGGACCTGGGAAGTGGTGACGGTCTTCTGAGCTCGTTGTTGGAACGGAGGATGCGAGCGGTGCGAGTGTTTTAGCAGTGTTGTGTCTTGAACTAGTGTTGTACTGTGAAGATGTCGACGACTATGCGGCCAACCCTGCAAACTGTGCCCGAGTCTTTACCGGCAGACCATGTCACGACTCCGACACCGACCCCAGCTGCTACCACGGCTGCTGCGGCACCATCTCAGCCGAGACATCCGCGACCTATGTTCAAGGTAGGTGCCTACTTATAATAATTTCCCCGGTCGTATGTCGTAAAATCAAAAATAACTAAGTAGTTAGATTAGAAGAAAGTATAACTTTATCTGTCACATAATTTATAAAAAATAAAAAATAATAATAGTTGCTTGCACATATTATTATGTCGAAATGTTCTATGGAAGTGCATCAACAAAGCAACATAATATTGTGCAAATGCATCATGCAATGTCCATTTAGATCTGCGGTTAGAAAGTGCAGTCAGCGTTGCGTAGCACCTAAATTATTAAGCATATTTTTTAATTGTCTTTAGTAAAATTTTATTACATTGAAAAAGCCATATTTGCAGTTATAAAAATTCAACTAGGTATATAAATTGCAGAATAATTGTTTTACTAGGCATACTAAACATAAATTACTTTCTAATTGTTTAGACTTGGCATCATTGTGATCATCTCAGCAGCAGTAGTATGTTCACTGCTGAACATAGATCCTCCCCATAAGGTTTAATACAAGCAGTCCTGCTGGTGGAATTTTTAAAATTCTGGGTCCAATAGTTTTTGAGATTCAAAATATTCATTACAAACAAAAATACAAATATGTTCTCTTTATAATATCAGTACAGAAAGCTGTTGCACGCGACTTCGTCCGCGTAACTTTATAAAATAATAGCTGGTGCCAGTGACTTTGTCCACATTCTCTATAGCCTCCTCGATAAATTGACTATCCAACACAAAAATAATTTTTCAATTCAAACCAGTAGTTCCTGAGATTAGTGCGCCTGTGGTGCGCACAGGCCAAACAAACAAACTCTTCAGCATTATATATTGATATAGATAGCCTATGTTAGTTGCTTATAATGTAGCTTTCTATAGGTGGAAATTTTTTTAAAATGGGTCCAATGGTTTTTGAGATTCATTACGATAAGTATAAATTTTTTAGTACAAATTCTATAAAAATACTTTTAACTCAAAAATTCATACTAGCCTCTCTGAAATTTGATAAATATATGTACTAGAATAGTAGTTATAGATATTTAAATTATTTGTACTATAATTTTTTTATATAAAAATTTTAATGTAGCAGTATGATTAACTCCACTCACGAAAAAGATTACAACAAAACAGATGTGCGCAGTGTGGTAACAGTGTCAACATTTTTAAAAATAATTTTATTGATAATATAGTTTAAAAACACACCCACTCTATGACTCAGAACACAAGTTACAATTTTACTCATTAAATGTTATTTTATTTTATCTGTTGGCTATAAATTATCATAGTAAGTATGTAACAGCAGATGTTTAAATATCACTTAATGTTTTGTTAGTTTAAATTATACTTTGCTTAGAAATTTCTTAATATAAAGCATAGTATAAGAGGAAAGTTTCTTTTCACTCGGCAAAATTCGACAAGGCAAAATCTTGCAAATTAATATATATAGCAAAATAGCTGTTGCATGCGACCACTACTCTATCCACCTCGAAAATTGGTGCAGTCGTTTTTGAGTTTATCGCGAACAGACAGGCAGATGGACGCGGCGGAGGACTTTGTTTTATAATACTTATAGGGAGGATTTAACTATGGCTTTTTCAATTTTATTTGATAAAAATTATTTTAACTTGTTGCTACTGACTGTATGTAATGTACATAGGTAATAAGTCACATGTAATTTACGCAGTCCCAATATGACCGGGGAATGTCTTTGTTGCGAGCTTTTTTTTACAGCTTTTTGTGTGTTGTGTAATGTACATTTTGTTTGTGCTGGAATTTAATTATGTCGATGAAACTGTGTTATCTGACAGTAAAGCCATAAAGGCGATAATAAAAACGATAAACGTGTTGGTACATCTATATATATAATAACACTGTTGTGTGGGTAACATAATGTGGCAGATTTATTGAATCCGATGTTATTAATTTTATTTAATTATTAACAAAATACTTTGATTGTGAGTATTAATTGATGGTCACTGGACTTTTGTGATCTCTCTTTTTCCTATTGAATAAAGATTACATCATGCTGTTATTATTTTCATGAATAAAACTCTTTTTAATATGCATAAATTTAAGTATTTGGCTAAATATTAGTCTGTCATAGCTCCCGTAGTTTTTCATTTTAGTGGAAGTATCAGCCCTTAAATTTTTAAATTGTCAGAATTTATAGTGACTATTTTAAAAAAATACCATAATGACTATGTTATGTAGTATGTTATACTTAATTTAGAAACTTAACAGAACTTACATCATTGATTGAAAATATTTCTTTCATATTTTTAGTTTTTCACATTAGAGGAAGTACATTCGTGTTTTAAAAAAAAATAGTCCTTGAGTTTTTAAATTATTAGAATGTATAGTGACTAACTATTAAAAAAATACTATAATAACTAAGTATATTATACTTAATTTAGACACTTAACAGAACTTACATTGATTAATTAAAAAGATTAATGGATGGAAAAGATTTCTTGTTATTGTCTTTGTTTATTATTATCCACCATTGATGCTATTTTTTCATAAATTGGTTTGTTTTCTTTCTTTTACCAGAGAATAAATATTTAAAGATATGTGCATATAATCAGATAGATTGTTGACTACTGTACCAGTGGGTAAATAATTTACTTAGTGGCGCCGGTTCATGAATAAAGCATAGAATACATAATTGCATAAGGAAGAGACTTTTATGAAGATGAGCGATTTTCCTTTCTACTTTTATTAGGGTTGTCAGTCATATTTTTTTAACTAAAAATTGCCAGAGTAGCTGTGATTTTGTATTATAAAAAGAAATAGTTTTAAAAGTTAAAAACAACATTTAAAAACAAAAAAATGTTCATGATTTATTTTCAAGATTATTTTTTTGAGATAATCACATGTAGGATTCTATTCTAAAGAATGCTGTTCTGTTTATTAAATATTAAGTAGGTACACAATGTTATGCACAATTAAACTTGTAGTTAAAGAATTAATTTTTAACTTGCAAGGGTCTAGTTATTACAAATTTTATTTATTTATTTATTATTAGTTAGTAGGCTTCAAAGTGGCATATGTGTCCACACTGCAATATATTTCTTTAGTGTTGTGGTCAGTAAAAAGTACATATTGCTTTGGTTAGTCTGAATGTCTCTCATAGTCTCTCTCATATAGTCGCTCATATATTAGTAATAAAACATTCAGCTGTAACTGATATGAGAGATTATTTTTCTTAGAAAAAGGATTTTTTTTTGTATAAAGTCTATTATCTATGCACTGTAGTTAGCTAGTTTTATTATCTAAGTTTTACTTTAAAAAAGTAACACTTTCTTTTTTGATAAGTCCTCGCCTTCAAAATAGCACAACAAAATCTTTTTTTCGTCATAGTTATTCTATTCCTATAAATAATTAATTATACGAAAAATTATAACGCAACCCTAATTATTCAAACCTCTACTGAACATAGACAATGTCTAACATTTGTTTACATTTCTTTCAATCAACCAATGTATGATAATGGTGCGTAATGCGAATACAAAGCGCTCAAAAGCGCGTTCGCTTGATAGATTTGAATCAAGCGATATTTTAATATGTTTTGCTGTGGTATCTCCAAGGTTGTTTATCTACTTTGCAAATTAAACTCTTTCATTTGCTTAGCACTGGTCAGTTAGCTATCCGGTTGATGGGGCATTGAAAATTGACAAGAATATTGTGAAATATAAAAAGGTTCCATTGATTAGGCCGCTATGAACCAGAATTGTTGCGTATATTGCACGCGACTTCGCGACACCGTAACTTTATAAAATACTTATAGTTTGCGTATGTTATTCGCTAATAAAGTACCTTCTATAGGTGACAGATTATATTTTATAAGTGGGTACTATAGAAGATGCATTTAAGTCTCGCTCGCGGAGTGTATTTGTTTAAATTTTTATCGAGTCATTAAAATGTTTTCCGAAACTTGTAAACGCCGCGTGCATCAAACGTCAATGTCGCGGTTATGTCATGGGATGTAAGTGCTAAATATATACAGCGGCCATCCCGCGCGTGGGTAACTCCGTTCACGATGTGAAAATTTATATAAACTGACTACGAAGTCGCTCAGCCGAATGACAACGTCTACCATTGTGACGCACGAAGGAACGGGAATAAGGGATACTCGATTTGGTCGCGTTAAATCGCGGGTAAACGAACTTTTAAATTACTAATCGTGGTCGTTCGTAACCTTTTCCAAGAATGCCTAGTTTTCAATTGTTTGCGTGTATTTTATTGATGGAATACTTTTCTGTAGTAGTTTTATATGCGTTAAATTCTCAAAAGAATTTAATAATTTAACCGATATAACACTTGGCACTTTTGCAATATTTTCACGCGTTCAAGTGCCCTCTATTTCATCTGGTAGATTTTTGTGTATATATACTTACATACCTAAAGAAATCATTGCCTTCTCAGCTTTAGTTATTATTCTATGTCTCAGCTATTTATTTATTGATTTGAAATTTAAAAGTCATAAAATAAAACCCGGTTCCGCTTCCGCCTTCGTACGGATGCAATTTTTTTGCAAATTATATTATAATATTATAAATTAATTATAATCTTTTCATCAGTGAAAACCGCATTAAAATCTGTTTAGTGGTTTAGTAAAAGCTATTGGAGACCTAAAAAATGTAAACATCAACTTTATTTTATAACTAGCTGACGCCCGCGACTTCGTCCGCATTGCAAAAGAAAGAAAGTAGCCATGTTGTGTCCTGTACGTTTAAATCCAAGTTTTATTTATCTACCAAGTTTCATGAAAATCAGTTAATTCGTTTAAAGAGTTATGGAGGAACATACAATACGTACACTTACATATTTATTATTAGTATTGATTGATATGATAATAATTTTTTAGATATTTTAACTATGTTCGTTCATACATAAAACTACGACAATAAATGTGGATTCCTTGTCTATAATATTATTGGATGGTATTTAATCAAAATGCTTGGGCAGAAAGTATTTACCTAATATAGTTATAGTTCTATCACTTTGATCATTATTCAAATCGATCACTCTCATCGTCACTCTTCACATGTTAATGGAGGTCTGGCCGGTAATAAAATTACACTTAGGTAACCAAAGAAACCCTCCAAGTTTCTTACGTGTTAAGTCGCGCAGAGCAGTCTTTGAGAGTTGCATTTACTACGTCTATTGAATGAAAGAGTGCAGCGTTTTAGTGCACTACAAAAGTGCATTTTAAATTTAAATCACTTTAAAAATGTGTTGAGTGGGGCCCGACTCTCGTGGAGTGAACGGCATGGAAAATTTACACTTCTCTTCCATCGAATAAAATGAAAAAATTAACGCTCAAAATATTCTTTGAACGTTTTTCATTTTACTTTAATAAGTTCAACGGTGACAATTACTGAAGTTAAATTTTAATTGAAATTAAATAAACTAATTGAGTAATTTTTTTTTAAATGGAGTAAACTATTTTGATAACTAAATCAACTAAATTCAATTTTAGTTGTGTTCAACAAAAATGTGGTTCAACTAAATGGTGGCAATATCGGTTTAGTGGCGGGTGTTTGTTACTCTTTTACGTGAAAACTACTGAACGAATTTAGATGAAATTTGGCACGCAGATAGTTTGGATTACCTAGAATAACATAATATAGTTAGGATAATTTTTATTCTAGAAAAATTGTAGGTTCCCGAGGAGACGTGAACGCGGACGAAGTCGCACGCACCTTATATAATAACATCATTTAAAAAATTATTTAAAATTCGTCGTTAGTCGTTTATCGCTCTTTGCACTAGTAAAAACCTTATCGAAATCTATTTTCTGGTATAGAGGAAGTAATCAGAGAAGTTTCACACAGCTATGTACTTTGTTTTAATAATGTACTGTTTATAGAGATCTACACTAGTTAGTCGCGAGTTTTAATCAACCGACTTCCAAAAAAGAAGGAGGTTCTCAATTCGACTGGGTGAACCGATTTTGATTATTCTTTTTTCATTTGAAAGCCGGTGCTTCCCGTGTGGTCCCATTTCAATTTGGTCCAGTTCTGACAATGGCATCCATGCGAAAAGACCATGAGACGGTTTGAAGTCGGTTTTGTTTTTGTTAAAAACTATAAACTACTAGTTGAACTTGAGATTTTAAGCTAACTTGGAAGATGATGGTTGCAATTTGAATGTGATTTAATAATTTTCATATAGATTTTTTGTTTCAAGTACCTATTGATTGGTTCGAAGGCATTTGCAACATCAAAGGAGTGCGTAATCGACCTTGCTCACGCTTCAAAGGGAATACGGGCGCTATAGGGGTGGCAACGAGCCAGGCGAATTTGCACAATTCTATTTTACCACCATTAAAATATATTTGCAATCCTTGACGGGATAATAGTATTTTTATACCAGTCTATATATAATTATATATACGATACCAGTTCTTGCACGCGACTCTGTCCGCGTAATATAAAATATTAGCTGGTGCCCGCGAATTCGTACGCGATGATAAATTAAAATTAAATAAAAGCAAATTATAACGCTTGACAACTTGTTGCTATAACACGGCCAGGCGTTAGTTACAGTTTTATATTTTAGATAATCCCTCGGGAAGAGTACTTTTTTCTTGGATGAAAGGTACCCTTAGATGTCCTTTCTGGTGTCGAACATGTATGCGAAATTTCAGGTTCAGTAGTTTTTGCGTGAAAACGTAACAAACAAACAAACTCACATTCACATTTATAATATTAGTAAGGGTAGCCTATGTTACTTTTTTTTAAAGTAATGTAAGTAGGTACCTAGTATCGGTATATTTTTTTATTAACCTACATATTATATTCAATCTTAAATTTTATTAACCAATGAAAAGACAAGAAGAAAATAAGTAAACGAGGAAAGTTTCAGTATATAAACATACGTAGATCGTAGGTATTTGTAGTCCAATTGGCAGTTAGTTACTAACCAATTGATAACTAAAACAGCTCAATGTGGATTTTTATGTTATTAACTACAAACATTCGCAAAAACATGAAAATTTATGTACTGTTTTGTGTTTAGTCCGAAAGTGTACCTACATGCTGCGGTTTCCAATAAAATTGACCTCTATACAATTTTTCCTCGTACAGAACTGACTGCCATAAATCTCATTGTCAGTCTTTTAAATCCAGTTGTGCGTTTACTTGCCATTTTAGGTTGTACACGGAGAGTTGTCAACACTTCTGCCGTTACTGGTCTTGTGACCTGTTTATTATTGACAAGAAGTACCTACAACATACGCACGACACTTTCTAGTGTTGCCATATTAAAATATGTTAAATTTTCACGGCGCACATAATTATTGAGTGTAGATTTTTGTAAATTGAATTTATTTTATCTTAATTTCCCCGACCTGATTGCACGTACAATGCGTTGGTTCTGTGTAGACGAAGACGTTTTTTTTTCCTACACTTACCTAAACCATTTGTGAATGAGTGGAGGAGGGCCTTGGCTTCACATGTATTTTCATAGTTCTATACAAACCTTTCTCATTTATCGCTCTTGTCATTGTGAAAATCGTATTAAATTCTGTTGCATAATTTAATAGAAGTAAGCAGAGAAACATTCAGAGGTGGACAGCTAGGTAGGTACTTTGTTTTAATACTATATTTGCCGATTTTTTCAAGACAAGTAGTTAATAAAATTTAGCTATTACATTATTTCGTTTTATTTGCAAATTTTTCAAGCCAAGTAGTAAAATTTGCCTATTCTAACATCATCAAGGTCTTGTACTCACGTGTAACTTCTCTGATAACTATTGCGACTACTCCTTGGTAGTACTTATTACAGCCCATCAGTCATCAGTGCCTATCAGCGTACGATTTTTTATCATGAAAATGTTGCATCATATTTTTATTTAACCTTATAAATTTCAGAAAACTTTTCTGAAACAATAATAATTTATAACGACGGGAAATGCTCGGACTAGAACGCAAACTTCCTACAGTAGCTGTCAAAGTTTGAGCGTGAAGTTTTATATTTCAATGTTTCAAGTAGAGTTGAAATTGAAGTGCCAGTTTAGAATTTTCACACCGGGCTTACTATACGCTAACGTAGTTAAATAAGAAAAAAAAAATTGTTTTATTCAATAGTTATTTTTGTTTTGCATAAATAACTCAAAATTGTTTATACCAAAATCATAAGGAGTATAAGACCCTTCATTTACGAAGACATTTTTTCTTCTGAAATATAACATCAAAATAAATAAGAAAATCATAATTTAATTTAATAAAATATTAGTCACCCTAACAATTTCCAAAAATACATATAATTATAACTGTTGAATTTTTTTCAAATGGATGAAGATTTCAACAATTAATATACTTTTAATAACTTTTTTTCTAGTCTGGTGCATGCTTATCATATCACCGTTGAATGCTTACAAACGTTTCTATAACGTTAATAGTATTTATTAATTTACATGCAAATTTTGCTACGTTCAATAATGCAAAAGAAAAAAAAAATTAACGAAGAGACTATAAAAATAAAATTTTCCCATTGAATAATTAATGAAATTTATCCGGCGAATGTACAATGGCGTCTTATTTTTTATTGTAGCAGTGAGTGGTCCGTTCCCTTGGCGCACCTGCTACCGACTGATTTATTTCGACTTTGTTCAGCGTAATAGAATTATGTAAATTTTTAAATCTACTCGTGAAGACTTATTGGAGCGTCGTCATATAAAGCCATATTTTATGAAAGGTTAAATTGGAGATCCCCGACATTGGTTGCAAGTTTACAATTTTTAACTATTTTATTTTTTAATTTCTATTTAACTTTTTGGGAAGTTAATTAGAGCCAAATTCATGTAACTAATTTCAAAATATAATATAATAAAAACTGTTAAAAAAAAAAAACAAAAGGCCGGAAAGATTTTCTAGTCATCTTTATTTATTATTTAGTAATGGCTGGCTTATTACCTATTCTGCAGTAGTCACAAGATACATTCGGTTCCACATTTCTGTATCGGTTCACACAAAGCTGCATTTCATAATCGTTATGTTAGCATTCATTCTGATTGCAGTAATCACTTCTCGTAGAGAAGGCCACCTCCGGAATATAAGCACTGCTATTGTATATTAGTTCTCTGCCACGTGTATATAATGGATGTCATTATAGTCTATTCTTCTAGTTATCCTCATCTAATGTAGGTATCATAAAGGGTGTTCCTTGTGTTGTGTTTGTTATGTATGCAACACATGGCCACATCAGTCCAGTAGGCCGTCAGTCTTTTTATCATAAACAAAACACGGAACCAAAGTATCAAATCTTACGTATTGATACAATGGTTCCGTAAACGCACGTGTTTTACAAATGCTCAACGATTATTATAAATCGTAAGTGCAAGAGTGCACAAATCGCTCTTGCACTCGCCGGTCATGCATGTATTAATTTTTGAATTTCAAAATATATACTCGTGCCGATAGACGTTCATGCCAACTTCCTAGATTCGAATCTGTGTGTCTTAGATATTGTGTTTGCGGGCGGTGTTATTAATTTTCAATTATTATATAATATATGTGATGAACAGTTTCCGCGGGTGGCCAGTTGTTGAATGTACAAATGACGAGTTTTTGTAATAGGTGCTGTCGTTTCGAGAAGGTAAGCTGAGGGTTTTACATTCAGTGAGATTTATTAGAGCATAATTATGCGTTGCTTTGATCAGTCTATTGCTGTTTATACCTAGGTAAGTACTTATATAAATATGGATGAGTCGACGTCATCTGTTGGCGTGTGTCAAAGAAACTTAACGTAGCGTCTCAGCAGAAGGAACGTAACTTCCATAGTATTTTTTTAACATTATTCAAAAACGAAAAGGATATTTATAAATAGGAAACGGTAATTGTGGTGACCATAGTAGGATTAAGGACAGGGATTGGGAAGGAGGATCGGGAATGGCCTTACTCACTCATCACACATAACTCCTGGTTACTGCCGATAAACGCAGTATGTCCTGCCGCTACTAAATAAAATACTATAATAATGCTAGGACTAATAATGACGTGATACTAGGGTTGCTATTGGTGCAAATAATCAATTGGACAGATCATTGCTTCATAGTTCCGTAGCCGTTGAAGTGTGAAGTGAATTTAGAAAGAAACCGGTGTGTGACTCACAACGGTCAAGTTCGCGTATACTCAACTCAATTGACTTTGCACACGTGGGTGGTTCTCTACCGGTTGGCTAATAATGTGTAGTTTGACTCTTTAGTTTAGTTGGTATAGAAGGAATTAATCCTTCGATGATGAGTCAGAAGTACACTCTAAGCTCTATTAATGGTTTGATTTCATATCCAATCTGATTTAAACTGGTACCTCAGTAAATATAGACATTTTTTCAGGTCAACTTTGCACTATCCTACCGATTCATTTTTTTTTGTTTTTATAAGGGTTAGGATCACTTACTGACTATAAAATCACAAAAAGCTGACAGATTTAGGTGGAGCTTCAGGCGCCATCTTGAAAACACGATTTTGCCCGATATCTTGGCAACTATGCACTCGAGCAAAGTTAAATTTTATATTTACTGGCCTATGGTTTTAATACAAAAATCAGATTAGGATTCCTGCTATTTTATTATGCAGTAATTTGGGCAGCTCGTCTTTCGGCAGTAACAACACAGGCAGAGGTCTTACAGAAGACCTCCGTGAAATAACAGCATGTGTGCTGTGAGTGTGCCTGTGCATAATGTGATGCCAGAGCCCATTTTATCTTGCAGCACTCGTGGCGTTGCTTGTTTTAGACTATAACTACATATGATTTAAAGAAACCTTATATAGAAATAAAAATAGGTCAAATATGAAACCGACATGTGCATGCAAAGTGGCCATAGTGCCATTCCGGGTTCATTGACGCCTTAACTGAGCTTATTATTGAGTATGAAAATTAATATTTCTGAAAAAATTTAGTTGTGTAGTTAATACGAGTTTTATTGTTGCACTGTATTTTTTTAACAAGGAAGAAATCTTCACGAAGACACCCTATATGTACACCTATCTACCATCATGTGGACCGTCAACCTATCTGAAAGAAACATGTAAGTTTCCGTTAAAATACCAAACGCGGTCCGCTTTCATTTTCTCCCGGAATAGTTATTGCAAAAATCATAATCTTTTGATTACCCTGTTTGAGGAGACCGATGCGATGCGATGGTGCTTTGACTGAACGATTACATATTACACGGCGACAACTTTCACTGAAGACACCGACCTACGACGACTCGACCGACGTCCGACAATTTTCCCTTAAGAAAGTTGTCCAAGACGTGTTCAATTAATGAAATTGTGTTCATTAATTGACTTGTTTGTTTAATAGGGTGTGTATGCGTGTGTAGCAAACACAACACTGTACAAATTCACTCTCCTCAGTAGACTTTTAGATGAATCTAGACTCGTTTACCTATGTAGCTACTTAGTGGTTTTGCATGGATATGATTTTTTTCTGCAATCTATATCCGCAAACAATCCTTCCTCTTTTATCTCTCTTTCCATTAGAGAAAACCGCATCGGTTGATCCGTTGCGGATTGGTTTAAAAGATATTAGTGGACAGAGAAACGGAGGCGGACTGGCACTTTATTTTATACTATCTGTTGCACTCTACTTCGCCCGCGTTTCTTTATAAAATATAGCCTGCTAGCTGCTGCCCGCGATTTGGTCCGCGTTGAAAAAGAAAAAAGTAACCTATCCTGTGTCCTGTACGTCTAAATGTTTATCTACCAAGTTTCATGAAAATCAGTTAATTCTTTTGTGGTATAGATGTATAGCGTCGCGCCCCCGACTTCGCAATAAGGGATGAGGTCTACTTATAGTTATTGCGTTGCAAATTCTAACGCAGAAACATCGCTGATCTACTTAGATGTTCTCAATGATAATTATTGTTGGTGTTTAGCCATATTTTTCAATTTGCCCAAATGACAGCAGCGCCCGCATCAATAAAAATTATGTAACATTATTACACACGCCTGTATTAATTCATAGGCGTATTCCGTCTCTACTCTACACCGTCTGTGGTAATAAAAAGGCGGTAACTATCGCCGCGGCGCGGCATACGGCGGCACCTTGCCAATACCGAATGCAATATAACGTACAATACAACAATTAGGGCTGTCTCAATGTAGATACCAATTTGCGCTGTGAAGATTTTTTTCGTGTATTTGTTGGACAACTTTTTTTAATTAGCAATTTCGGCCGAAACTAATGAGCTTTCGAAGAAATAAATAATTTTTCAAGAAAATCCAATTATTCCGATTATAATTACTAACTTTTTGTTAGCTGAACCCGGCCATGCCTATGAGAGTGCGTGGGGCGCGCACGGTACTGTAGTTACTGCTGATGCCTATATATTTTTATATAGCTATCTGTCAGAGAAAGTCCTGTCAAAATAGGTCCAGCTGATTCGGAGGTTATCCGGACAGACAAAAATTTAAATATGGATTGTCGTTTTGTAAATAATCGTTTTGTAATGTATGTAAATAAGCAGTTGTTACAAACAGACACTCTATTTTTATTTATTACTATCCTTAATTTAGAATAGAATTGACAGTTTTGGTGTGCGGACAGAAGAGTCGATTGACGTATTCCTTTTTTTTTAATGAAATCGTTTCCAATAGGAAAATGGGCAAGTGAATATTTGAAACAGGCGCAAAAAGCGCAGCTTGTGACAGCCCTGATGAGAACATAGCGATTGCAAAGGATAGTCTAGCTATAAGGCAATCGCTCGCGCAGCCAATGTCACGAGTCTTCCGGTGAATATAAAAATAGAAAATATTAGCACCTGCATTTGTTGCCAGATCGAGTGTTTACATAGACATGGTTGGTGCAACAAGCAAATATACAAAGCTAATTTACCTGCATTATTTATATTAACTACTCCAGCGTGAACGCCATCACCGTAAATGAAGTAAGTAACTGTACCTACATGTCGGAAAACTTTGTGGTTAAACAAATACATATTTCTTAATAACAGAATCATCTAAATATTTTAATGCAAAATTTGACAAAATGCATCTTTATCTTTACTATGAAGATCGAACAAGTGCCTAAAAATGAAACAGGTATTTAGTTCCAGGTGCACTGAATTTTGTAACATAATCTGTTGTGTGTTTCATTCCAGATATATATTTATATAGTATTTCTTGATAACAAAGGGATATGAAAGTAAAGCTAAAAAGTAGAACCCTGTTACGTCACAATATGTTTAAACTTATCGCTTTGGAAAAAAAAATCCAATCATATTACGTTGTATTTAAACCTGTACTTCTATACGTTTTCTAATAGAGTGGGGCTTGCATCTTTTCGATTCGTAATGAACTGTCAACGGCGCACCGAGGCGTATAATGCAGAAGCGGTATTACAGTGTATGTATAACGAAACGTTTTGCCAATATTGGCGGACGGCGCGCCGGTTCGATCGGCCCACGACAATAGACAGGTTAGTCACCCCACCTGCGCAGGCGCACGTCCCTAGCTTCCGCGGTGACGTCACCGAGATGCGATAACGCGCCATATAATAAAATTGAGCCAATGAATTAAACATTTGAATAATTTAGGGATGATTTCGTCAGGCGTTTTCAGGGCTCGAATGATTTTTTGTACGTGAGGTCCGCAAAAACAAAAATGTTATTGTTACATTTTAACATTTTAGTAGATATAGATACCAAGAATTACCTAAAAATTAGCGCCAAGAATTAGCGAATTCTTTGAAAGTTGTTAGGTAATTTTATTTCAAAACTTTGATGAGGCCAAATTTAATGGTACATTTAAAAAAATAATTGTCAAAAAACTAATATGTTACACCTACTATAATATGATATTATTTTGGTAGCCTAAGCAAGTACTTTAGGTTAATTTTGAAAGTGTCTTGTGTTAAGATTTAGAATATCTTTCCTTAAAAAAATATTGTATTCGGGATTTCTAGGTAGTCGATTAAATTTTTTGACTTTTGTTTTTGTCGCTTTAAAATCATAGGAGAAACTAGGTATAGTCAATAATTGTCATCATTGTCTAATTGAATGACTGTTCTGACATACCTGTGTGGTAGTGCCATGTTCGTGTGACATTCTACATGGTGTCGCGTACCGCCCCCGATGACGCAAAAGTGTCACATAAATCGGTCGTTGGGTGAATGCACTACTACGCCCATTCACGTTTCCAATTCGAAGTATTTGGTGTCGAATGCGTAGCACAGCGTTCGCTGATCACCGCTTCTGGGAATAAGTGGAAACTCGAATTGAGAAATGAGACTCCAGCCGAGTCTATGTTCCCTAATAACTATTCCTTATGACATATTAAACTACTTACAAACAACCAACTGAATTTTGCCCAGCAAGTTCACTTGTTCTGTAGAGTTTTGGTACTGCTGTACAATGGTACAAGGATTTGGAACTCCCTTCCTGCGTCTGTGTATCCGAGCTTTGCAGCTTGCCGTTAGTTTTCCTACTGTCTTTCACCATAAAAATGGTATATTTATAACTATTTGTCAGTGTTTCTTTCTAATTAAATCACAATATATCTTTATAATGTTTACATTGTCCCATAAAACTGGAAAGACACGATTCGATAGAGATTTCCAACCGACTTCCAGAAAAAGAGGAGGTTCTCAATTCGACTGTTTTTTTTTAATGTTTGTTACCTCATAACTTTCTACTGGGTGGACCGATTTTGATGATTCTTTTTTTATTTGAAAGCTGATGATGCTACCCGAGTGGTCCCATGTCAATTGGTCATTCATTGGTCCAGTTCTGACAATGGCATCCACGAGAAAACGGTTTGAAGTCGGTTTTTTTTTTGTTAAAAAGAGTCATAAATATTATATACTCTTTTAATGTGATTGAGAGTTTAGTTAGACGTTAGAATTTTTGTCTCTCGCCCTTTAATTAGTAAGATATGTTTGTGTATAGTAGGTATTGTATGATATATCGGTCGGGACACAATATGCCGTGCGTTCATTAAACGCAAACTCGTTAGCACACAAGTTGTCCCGTATAAAGTGTCGGCAATTTGAAACTAGCCGGACGGTTGTGTTGCGGTTTTATAAGCAGTTTATACTCGACTAGAGATTTGTCGGTCGCTTCGCTTGTAAATCTATACATTATATGCTTTCCCCAGTTCTTGTAACACCTACCTCCTACACCAACTTTTGTCAGCGACTTCGTGCGCGTCCCTTTTATCTTAGGCGTAGATTTTTTTAGATGATCCTTGAGCAACAGAACTTTTTTTCTGGACTAAAGGTATCCACTTCTCCTATTCTAGATGCCCCCGTCAGGGTGTTTGGGATACAGAAATCTGTATGCGAAATTTTTGTGGGTTTTTTAAGACGTGGAGCTAAAAGTTGAATCACTCATAGTACTAGACTGTCGCTTGGAGTCTCGTTAGAATATTTTAAAATTTCACTTGTACCTTTCACTTGTACCGTATTTGGAAAAAAGAACATCTCCAATTAAATTAAGTATAGTTACTGGCAGTTTATTTGCTTACTATTTACTATGCCCGGCAGAGCTAGATCGCCAAAGGAAACGTATGCGTTTTAGAAAACTGCAAACGAGTTAGTATTGCAAATAAAATGCATCCAAGTGCTAAACCGGTCCCACGTAGCCCGCGGGGGGACCTCATAAAATAACTACACATATCTTGCTTATATTATTGCCCGTTTGAAAACCTTATTAATTTGGTTTTAGGAATCAAAATTTATAAATATTTCTCTAAGTTATATATATGTTATATAGCATAGATATATGTTATAAACTACTAGCTGTTACTCCCTGATATGATAATGTAGCTTTCTATGCATGTAATAATTTTCAAAATCGGTCCAGTAGTTTTTGAGCTTACCTATTCATTACTAACACAGAAATACGAATCTTCTCTCTTTATAATATTGGTTAGTATAGAAGTATAGAATTGTAAAGATATCATATATGCGTAAAGTTAAGACACGTAAGTAATTGTATGGTTAGTATGTTAATTCTTAATTCTATTCGATCTATCCTTTTTTACTATCTATTATCACACGAGAACACACAGATTTTTCTATGCCAATTTACAGCTAAAACAACTCATCAGTTCACAATTTCTTAATTTGTTTAAGTTACCTTATTTATTCAGAATTTATATTCAGAATATTCCTTTATATTTCAGAAATGGACGAAGTGATACTGGTTCTCTAGCAGACAGAAATAGCCACTAAGCGTATAATAATAATAACCTTATTTGAAACTATTTAAATATTTATTTATTTAGGTTAGTAGGTGAAAGAAAAACAACATCTTTTGGACACTAGGTTGTATTTCTTACTGTTTAGCAAACATTGCAAACGTCTGTTGAAATAATATAAAGCGCCCTAACCGCAGCACGACATTGTCGTTCGTAGTTTCATTATTTAGCCGTTATAATAGTACAGCTACTCGTCTCCAGATGGCGCTGTGTGTTGTTATCGCCTACAAATTCTCTGTTTATTGATTCAACTAATCTCGCTACCGTATACAAATATAACGTAAACTGTTTTGTTAAACACGCACAACAAATATTACCTGTGATGTATTTTTAACTTCAGCTACGCGATATGTTTATAGAATTTCATGTTATTTGAAGAGTTTGATATATTTTATGTAAAGTTACGTTGTGTAAGTTAGTTGGTTGCATAGAATGCATAAAAATGTGTCCCATATATGAGGATCCCGAGATGGGAATACATTCACTAAAATATTTTTGTATCATTTTCTTTGACAAAAACTTTGATAATTCTGAAAATATAAATAAGATATTGATGGACATAAACCGTCCTCGGAAATTGCACTTTCCAATAGATACTATCAGGATCAAAATGCGTTCACAACTTTCCAGCGCACACCTACAGACACATAGAGAAATATCCTATATACTACTGATAAATTAATTCACTCTAGAAAATGTAACAACTACTCCGTTCCTAGAATATCATTACAACTGCTGCATAGCCAAAAGAGGTATGCGATTTGCTTTCTCTTTATGCCATGGAAACCATCTGTTGGAGTATGTTATTGTCTTAAAGGGTTGCATTATTACATAAATATAATATAACTTTCCAATAAGCCGTATTATGTACATTCACCTCAACGGAACGCAGAACTATAGAGACCAACGTCATCATTGGTATAAATTTTAGAATAAACCGCCGCCTCCAAGTGGATGATTGGTGCACAAATGGCGTACGGTGAGCGTGTCAAGGTGGCGATGAATGCCGCCGTTGCCGATTGTACCGACGTTTTCCTGTTTCAACATGTAAATAAGGGGGCTTTACTCTTATTATACACTAGCTGGCGCCCGCGACGTCTTTCGCGTTGAAAAAGAAAAAGTCTCGCCTATCCTGTGTCCCGTAGGTCTAAATGTTTATCTACCAAGTTTCATGAAAATCAGTTTTTAAGAGTTATGGAGGAACATACAATACCTACACTTAAGTATTGATGATTGATAAATTGGTCCGCACGGAAATTAAGGTCTTTTTTGATACCAATTTTCACTGCAAGCTGAGAGAGTTCACAAATGGAGCTTTAGCCTACATCCAGCACACGCTAATGATGATCAAGTTTGTAGTAGGTAACTTCTACTGGTTTCTTATTGTAAGTGTAAAGTGGTTTTCACAAATTGGCCATTTTAGTGGCATCTAAAATGGCCAATTTGTGTATCCACTTAATCTGTTAATCGAACGTCCATCGGCCTGATGTGAACCGAATTAAGAGTTTGGATCGTGATCCGGTAATCTCTTTCGAGGGTGGACGGACCAAAGTTAATTAACTCGCGGAAATATCGAACAGACTCCTCTCCTTATTGGATCTGTCTCGTTCGGAGCCGACGCGACGTGAGGCTTAGTGAAGTCGGCCGTTTGATCTTGAAATTAGATTAGTGTTCACCTTTGACAATAGGGCGGTCTCTTTGTAAATATGCAATTAGCGAGGTTTCGCTCTCGCCTTGATTTGAGAACATTAAATACCTTCTACACGAATGATTTTTTTTAATGTGTTGTATTTTTGTATTTCGCATAAAAAAAAATACGACCCTGTTTTTTTTTTTCAATTGTATTTTTTGAGTTTTTTGAGGCTATTTAGGAAGTTCATCAGTAATATCTTTGACATCCAACAATAAATGAGATTGTGTATTTTAACTGATATTAATTCCGTATTCGTCTGTAAACTGTATTTAATAGGAGTAGGTACTTAAACTATGAAATATAATTTCATAATTTAATAATTTTTATAATTTCCATATTATTGTGATTTCGCATAAAAAATTTTTACATAGATATAAAGTATTACCATAATAATGCCATATTTTCAGTTTTCTGCGTAAGTATAGGTATTAGATTCGAATAACCATTAACTCAACAATGTTTATACAAATTATCAGGAAAATTTCCAGAGTGTTTAAGTAAACGGAGTTATCTAAAGCAAATAATGAACGAGTTTTAACTGTATAAAGATAGCAAAATTGAATCGTCCGTGAGATTCAATGATTATACTTATTTATAGTTTCACAGTGAATAAAAATCGCTTGTATTCTCAACTCTTATAAAATATTATTATATGTTAGTATTCATTATTAATCTTAATACGTATGTATATAAAAGGCGATGTGTTACCTACACACATCGCCTTTTGTATGTATATTTCCCTGATTACTCCAAAACCGCTCAATCCTGTGAAGTTTGGTGGCGATCGGACGCGAGCGAAGCCGGGAGCGGGTCATTAGTAATGTTTAAATTGTTCATAGGTTTTGTGCGTATAAATTGCAGGAAATAATGCGAAGTTAAAGGCAAGTTGCTAGTATAGAAATTACAACTACAAACTTATGTGGACCAAGGTGTTTACTTAGAAAGGTAATTATTAGCAAATTTCCTTTTAGAGGGTTCGTTTCGTATATTTTCAGGCAGTTTGTTGAGTAATTTCTGGATCCCCATAATAGAAATTTGCCTCAAAACACAGCTCGAGTGCCCTATTTTGATCAATTATGAGTAACACCTACTCCTGTACTCGCAGGAGTAGGTAAGATGAGGTACTCTTATTATATAATTTTAAACTAATTGGAGGAAACTTGAAAATTTTAAATATTTACGTTACGGCATTAAATTCTTATTTGACATAATTTAGACAATAAATAAATTCGATCCAGTAGCCGCGTCTGTATGTACCTACTACCTACTACCTACTAAGTACTAACTAGTAAAACATGAACCCAGCAGGTAACTCTAGTTCCGCTCCGAACAAAACGCTCGAAGCAATCCAAACACGCAATTATCTGGTCACTTGTTATTTAACTCGTTGCATAACTACGCGTTACGCTTCCCACTGGTTATTTCGCCCACGTGGACTTGTTATTAGCATTAGTAGTTACTACGTGTTTAGGGGATAATATACGCTGAATATGTAGTAACTATTTCAAAATCAAAAATCAAAATCAAAATATTTATTTATCAATTAGGTTTCTACAAGAAACTCTTTTGATCGTCATTATAAGTTTAAATTTACCAGGGTTTCGGAAAAAAAAAACCAAGATGACGATCCTGAGAAGAAACCCCGAAAGAAACTCAGGATACTATTCTTTTTGTCATCATTAAAATGTAAAATAGTACAATACACATCACTTAACACTAACAAACTTAAAGTATATATATACAAATTATAGTTTTACAATACAAAACATAGTACGAACTCCGAATAGCTTAAATCCAGGCTTCTTTGTCGCTCAAATAATCAGTGATTTTATAATAGCCTTTCGAGAGGAGTTTAGTTTTAATGACACATTTAAATTTATTTATAGATAAGGCTCTGATTATTTGAGGCAGTTTATTATAAAACCGGACACTTTGACCCATAAAAGAATTACTTATCTTATGTAGTCGTGTTTTATGAAGATTTAAATCACTTTTGGACCTAGTATTGATATTGTGTACATCACATTTTTTATTAAATTGACTAATATTTTTGTGCACATAAATTAAATTTTCATAAATATATTGACATGCAACAGTCAAAATCTTTATTTCTTTGAACTTTTCTCTGAGGGAAGACTGCGGATCTAGTTGATAGATGGCTCTAATGGCCCTTTTTTGTAAAATAAAAATAGTATTTATGTCCGCAGCGCTACCCCAAAGAAGAATCCCATAACACATTATACTGTGGAAATAACTAAAATAGACAATCCTAGCTGTATCTACGTCTGTTAGGCGTCTAATCTGCTTAACTGCATAAGCCGCAGAGCTAAGCCTTTTACTTAGTTTCTCAATATGTGGACCCCATTGTAATTTAGAATCTATGGTAATACCTAAAAATACGGTCGATTCCACGGGTTCCAATTTTTCACTACCCAAAATCACATTCGTTCCAATATTTTTAACATTAGGGGTACTGAATTTAACAAGTTTAGTTTTGGTGGCATTTAAAAGAAGATTATTTACACTAAACCAATGTACTATGTTAGAAAGTGCATAATTTACCTCATTATAGCATCCAAGTTGTCTTTTAATCTTAAATATTAATGATGTGTCATCAGCAAACAATACAATATTATGATTACTCACAGAATGAGGTAAATCATTAATATAAACCAGGAACAAAAACGGACCGAGAATCGAGCCTTGAGGGACGCCCATTTTAACTAGAGAACCCGGAGATTTCTTACCATTAACATCGACCCTCTGAATTCTATGGCTGAGATAAGAAGTTAAAAGATCGAGAGCCTTGTTCCTAATTCCATAGTGGCATAATTTCCTTATTAGAGTGTCATGCTGGACGCAGTCAAAGGCTTTAGACAAATCGCAAAAAACACCCAGAGCGTCCTGCGAGTTCTCCCATGCCTCAAAAATATTTTTCAATAGTTCCACACCAGCGTCCGTAGTAGAGCGCCCTTTCGTGAAACCAAACTGCTTATTAAAAAGTAAATTATGATTATTAAAGTGTTTAAGTAGTTGACTCAAAATAATTTTTTCAAATATTTTACTAAGGGTCGGAAGTACTGAAATTGGTCTATAATTCGCGGGATTAGTTTTATCATCCGACTTAAATAAAGGCACAACCCTACTAATTTTCATTAGATTAGGAAATTCACCACATGTAACACAGCAATTGAACACAGTTGCCAAATGAGGTGCAATTATATTTATTACAGAGGCAACTGTTTTCACCGACATGCCCCAGAGATCAGCAGTTTTTTTTATTTCAATAGTCTTAAAGAAACTCAGAATATCATCTGGGCCAACAAATGCAAATTCAAATGGCGCATCACACTCCTTTACACTCTTCTTGAGCAGACTTTCAGCAGCAACCGACGACGAGTCCAGTGACCGAGTGAGGTTAACCGGAACACTGGAAAAGAAACTCTCAAACTCCGCCGCCACATCCACATCCGACTCAAGGTCCCGACCATCTATCTTCAAACTAAAGCCGCCATCCCGAGCCCGCCCCCTTCCAGTTTCTTCGTTAATGATGCGCCATGTAGTTTGAATTTTATTTGCGGCATTCTTAATTCTGTTCTTTACATGAATGGATTTGGCCATAAAACAGACTTTTTTAAACAATTTTGAATATTTCTTAACATATTCTCTAAAGTCCAAATTATGATTGTACTGTTTCTGGCCATACAACTCATAAAGCTTATTTCTACTTGTGTAGATGCCATGAGTTGCCCATTCATTAAATAACATAAAGTTACCAACTAAACGCGACCTTATCGTAAAGACCTTACCGAATTCATCACTAATTAATTTAAATAAAGAACCATACATTTCGTTAAGACTATCAAAATATGGCAACCTAGGTAATTTATTAATTATATTAGCCCTAAATTGTTGAATGCGATTCTGAGTAATTGGAACAAAATTAATGTGCTTTCGTTGATACCGACTTATATTTGAATGAAATGACACAAGCAAACCACAGTGGTCAGAGTCTAGGACATCTAGAACTGATCTTTTATATAATTTTACATTACAAAATATGTTATCAATACAGGTGCCACTTGTGGCAGTTATCCTTGTCGGTTCAAAGAAAACGTTGTACAAGTTAAAGGACCTAAACAGATTTACAAAATCAGTTGTAATTGTAGAAGCATCTAAAATGTTGACATTAAAATCTCCACAAATTACGAGACCTTTATGGGATGTGCATTTGTGATTATAATCCCGTTATCTTTATATTTTATTAAATATAAATTTTACTAATTTACTAATATACACACGCGCACACACACGCACATAAAAACGCACGCGTGTGCGCTTACATTCGTTTATTTAAAAAAATATTTTTTCTTTAAAATATATTATTACTAGCTTTTATGTAAGAGCTTAAAAGAAGTTTTCAATCGTGGTTATTGTAAAAACGATTTTTCTAAATGTTTTTAATTTTTTTATTAAGTATTTAATTTTTTACTTGTTGATGAAATCTTAATTTCTCCCCCTTAAATCCAATTAAATCACTTAAATCTTAATTCTTAAGACTATGTACGGTGCCGGGTTTCGGTGAGTGAGTAACGGATTCCAGAGTCCATTGCTCATCGACAGCGCACTAGAAGCACCTGTGGCGTTGCATGTGTCATATAGGTGACCTACCATCAAGTGGACCGTCTGCCTATCGACTGTCGCGCGATTAACTTAGACGCCTTTTGACTGAGCTATTTTCCTCATAAGTTTCTACATTTAAATCTTCATAGCGGTTCAAAGCACAGTATAACAATATAATTCAAGTGTAAATTATTTCCTTAACATGGTACATTGGATTATACAATCGTATGATTGTATACATTCCTAACTATCTCAAGGTTGCAAGGGCCGGGTTCTAAGAATAGCTATTGAGCGAGGATTGCGAGCCATCACAAATAACAATTTATATTATGAAAGTGCGTTCGTTTTACTTAGGTCCGAATTCGCCGTGGGTTGCCCACGCTTCAGTTTTTATTATATTGCATAGTCAACGTGACTATTCACATGCAGAGTGCACGATGTCAGGTAACATCCTTTAAATAAAAACAAACTTGTGGTATATTTCAAATTAAGGTTTCGTCGATGACTAATAAATAATTTATTTTTGTCCTTTAACTATCCAAACTAAACTAATAAAATGCTTTATACCTACCCTATAAATTGCGTTTGCCTTTCTCAAATAACAAATGCAATGGTTCGTTCGATTGACTAGAAATGTAAACAACCGGCTTACGATGGCGAAATTGTGATCATGGATAATAGATCTATAGATCCATCGAAAGAATTTTAATTAGCGGATTGGCTTATTACTAACCATAACTATTATAATTAATGATATCAAAAGAATGAACAAGTACTTACATAAAGAAAGGAATAGAAAAATAGAAAATTTTCAAGTGCCTCACAAGACAAAAACGTTCTACACGTCTCCTTCTACCGTAGAAGAAAGAAAATAATAAAAATTGTATGATAACCACAGTTTTTACACCATCCAATTCTGATGACGAGTTCTTATAAATTGAGTTTTCCTTACATCATATTCTTGCATTCAGATAGGTATGCTAAATGCTCTCTTATCTATGACATAAAAATATAATTACACTTCCAGGTAACGTCGTTTTGGCTTCGTAGTTAATTTATCGATCCTTCCTAATTATCGTTTAATTGAATGATGTAACATCCTTGAACGGTTGCTCGCGATCATTTGTGGTAACTCTTTGAATTGCGTTCAGATTAAGCTAAGGTCATATTGGTTTAGGAATAGGTGGCTTAGCAACATTTGTCTTTCTTTCATCGGTTTGACAATTCCTTGACCTTATACATCCTAATATTATAAAAAAGTTTGTAGTATTGGAAGTTTGAAACTTACATAATCTTAATGAGGATTTGGATGGAATTTGGCACACAGGTAGTTTATTACCTGGATTATTGTGTAGGATGCTTTTTATCCTAAAAAAAATGTCACGTTCCTGTGGAATTTACAAAAAACGAAATCAGCTCGCGAGCACAGCTAAAACCCAAATACGTTGAAGTTTTACGTTTCATAGGAATTTTATATCTTTCGATTTGTTCGTTTGCATGATTTGAATTCTTTTAAGATCTTAGTGTGTTTAATTTCACTATTACATTAAAAATACCTAATAATAATGAATGATTTTGGAAAATCATTACTGGTTTTGCGCGGACGGCAAGAATATACAGTATATACATTAGGTATACAATTTGTTATATATAAGTTTAATGTTGATAAGTGACCGACACCAAGCCAATATCAATCGGCATCCTAAACAAGGGCTGCGAAGTCAAGGCCAGCGTACTCACCGGATGCGGCCAATTATCCACTGAAGACGTTGGTATCACGTCGCCGCCGCGTGTACAGGGCGACCGCAGATTGAGGATGTAAGGATTGACGGACTCGCGGAGCTATTCTTAGATGAAAAGGTATGGGACGACTTGATAAGAAACCGCCCAGGGGTGTCTCAAAAGTCTCTTGTTTTGTTTCGTTTTTTTTTTATATATTTTATTGTCATATGAAATGTGTTTGTGCATTTTTAAGGTGAGACTTATTTATGTTGTAAAAACGCATAATTTAATGAAGTCGTTTCTTAGCTCCTTCTTTTTTTGTTGACCACTGCATTTTGCATTGACAGGTCAAAAATAAACCTGAATTAATTCGAATAACTCTTACTTCAGAGACTCCTTTATTTATTTAAATGTAAATAAAAGCAGAGTTTTTATATTATTATTATTTATCTACTGGCTGGTGCCCGCGACTTCGTCCGCGTTGATAAAGAAAAAGTAGCTTTTCTTGTGTCCTGTACGTCTAAATGTTTATCTACCAAGTTTCATGAAAATTCGTTAATTAATTAATTAACGAATTAGTTAATTCTTTAATTAATTAAGTAATTCGTTAATAGTTATCGTTAATCGTTAAGATCGTTAATAAAATTAGTTAATTCGTTTAGGAGTTATGGAGGAACATACAATACCTACACTTATAGATTTATTATTAGTATTGATAATTGATGATGATATGATATAAATTTTTACATGAACAACAACAATAAAAATAAAATCATTTACCACCGATTCGGGAAGCTGTTTCTTATGAAGGAGAAACCAACAAGAAATCCTAGTTGCTAGGTTTAATTAAAAAAAAAATAAGACCCGCTTATGGAACTTCATATTGATGCAATGGTATTTACTATTTGTGTTTCTACGAACTATAAAATAAAAATTAATATGAATTAAGTATATATAATTCAATACTGACGAGTTTCAAATTTATTGCTTAGGTACATTTGATCTATTAACATTTTGTATACTTAAATTTTACACTACACGTGATTGATTGCAAGTTACGTACTCAGTCAATCCGCTTAATAGATAGTTTGTCATGACTTCACTAGTTCACTAGTAATTATACAGTTTGCGAATTACTGGATAGGTAGCGTATATAAACGCCTCCGGCTTCGAAATTAACTACTGTACAATTAACTCACCCACCCCCAGGCCTATTTAGCGGGTTCGACGCCCCGACAGAATTGGATACGGGTTTTTATTGAACACTCCACGTGCTCTCTTTCAGACGGAGGTATATAAAAAACTGATTGGGAAACCGTTACTCGATAAATAAAATGCATTATCATTGTTTTTTTTTAAAGATGCCGCCTTTATATAGTTCTTTTCGACAAGGAATTTCCATCAACACCCCGTTCTCGATTGACTCCGGGTATGTTTCCTTCCTCAAAACTGTAATGATCAATGATATGTGGTTTTGAGTGTTTAAAATTAATTTTTGTCTTTTTATATTAGTGCTTCTCTAGTATACTGTAATTATTCCAGCTTCAGAGATGTGAGTTATTTATTTTATTTGTATAGAAAGAAAGAAAGAAAGAAAGGCAAAAATTAAGAGGAATAAAAATATCCTATAATATATTGATCAGCAAAATATCTATTTCGTCAGCAACTTGTTTTGGTTGAATAAGTACTTGTTGATATTATGTTTCTTTGCTGATCAACTTTATTTATTGGTTAGGTTAGCGCAGACAGGTGGCTTATATCCGCAGCCTTTTACCCTGACCGGGACCCGGGCGGTGGTCTTGGGGGAGACTGCCCCCAGTCGTAAGGTCCCCCGAGATGGCTGGCGTACCTCCACTTTCGGGAACACCGAGGTATTGACAGGGAGCGTAGGCTTCCCCGCGCCAGATAGCCGTGGCGAGGCACAGAAGTCCCCGCGACCCCGCCCAACGGCCGCGTTTGAAAGTCGTTGGGTTTTAACCGGTACGTGTCCAGAATAACCCGCAGTGTCCCATACACTGCCGCGTGTCCAAGAGGATTTCCCAATGTTAAAAAGGCCTACAGTCAGCTAGGCTGCTATATTTTAAAGCTGAGTGTTTTTCAGACATCACATTGACGATAACTATGTTAACTGTGTTACGTGGAACATATAAGGCGGAACAAATTAGGTTAGTTGCACACGGCTACACCGGTTAATTCTCAACGAGGCAGGCGCTAATCTCCAACGAGATGAGCATAAATGTAGATAGTGTTGTGCTACCTCTCAAAAACTCAAAATCAGCAAAGTACTCCCATTTTGCGTAAAAATGTTTCATTTGCTCCCCTTATTGGTCTTTTGTTGGATCAAACTCTTCTTCTCACATTAGATACCAATGTGCAATTTTTTTCTGAAGATTATATACAGAAATCTTCGTCGTTTATCGCTCTTTCCATTATTGAAAACTGTATTGAAATCCGTTGGGTATTGTCGAAGTTCGCATAGAAAGAAACAAACGGACAGCGTAAGCGTGGGGTGCACACGGTACTTGGACACTGCATATTGCAATATTACTCTTTATTTTTTTTAAATGAAGGTATCCTAAGTTATTACTTATAACATATTATTATTTAATAAATGTCAGATATTTATAAAATTGAAACAGACACCTTAAATTTATTTCTTTGTATAGATATTTAAAAATATAGATTAGGTTCTACTCCTACTTAATTATAATTATTACGATTGATAAATATTATAGAATAGAGTTTTCCAAAGTTAGCCTAGTCTTAGGTGTAGATATGTGTCTCGCTTCCATTAAGTCTTATATTAATATTATTATTATTATCTATCTACCAATACTATAAAGAGAGATTTGTATTTTTGTTTGTAATGAACCAACTCAAAAATTACTGACCGATTTAAAAAAATCTTTCATCCACAGAAAGCTATCTGTATTAGCGAGTAAAATAGTTAATAGGCCACGCGAACTCAGTCGCCTGCAATGGCTAGTTAATAATTAATTTATCATCTTCATCTTAAAAGTGATGCAGTGCGATGTGTCGCAACACTAGTGTTGCATATCACTGTTACTCATTAATACTCATTATTCCTTCTCGTCTGATTCATGGATGTAACTAATCTATTTGATTCATTCCTTTGTGTTTATTATGAAAATTCTGCCGTGTATGTGTTACTATGTTAAAAACAAATAGTTAAATATATTTTTCTAAATGCATTCAGAAGGGTAGTTTATCGATTACACGCAGTCATCGGTTATTTATCATCGAAGCCGGTCAACGCACGATATCTTAATAATCAGTTCGTTTACGTTACTGTGTCAATATTGTCCGATGATGATTTTGTATGTATGTAGGTATATAGTGTAGACACATACTTACATTTTTAGTTCTCTGGCTTGTGCTGTATAAAATCGATAATACATTGGTCCAATAAATGGAGCCAAGTTTGTTATTCGTTTTTTGTGCACAACAAATATTTGGACAAACGTTGGCCGTACTAGTAGTGTAAATACAGCATCAAAACATTCGGGCGTGGCGGTCGACTCGACGTCTGCAGGATATGGCTTTTGTCTCGACCTCCGTTCGTAGCGCGCGCCACTTGCTTGCGGCCAGTATTCGATAGTCTTTCCGCTGCGCTACACGTTTGCTGCAAGCTTGTTCTATATTCGAACACGCGTTTTCGAAATTCAAAACTAAAAAACGATTTTGAAAACCTAGAACCTACTTAGTGAGGTGACTTTAAAAATTGTCTGCGAAAAGTGCTATCAAGTTCATTTGTTTTTACCGTTACCCTCAGTTCTACTGAAGTGCAGTGATTTGAGTGATCAATAATAATTTTTCTCTCATTCAGTCTTCTCGCTGAGACTTGGATACTGAGAAAATAGTCCTACCTAACGACACACGGATTGTGCAAAGCTGTTTCTAGTAGCGACGACTGCGTTCAATGTTTTTTGGTATGTTTTGGTTTACGTCGCGAAGGTCGGACCGGTTCCTTCCTATGATGAGTGGGAATTTTTCAATGAAAAAGACAAACTTAAAATAGAATTTAATCATAAGTACACGAATACACATTGTAATGTTTCCCTTTTGTGTCTTAGGTTGCTGATTAAATATTTTTATTCTTCAATTCACGGTCAATCGGTTCATGAATTAAGCATGTAACGCGACATAGCGTCATTCATTTGAATATTAATTTAGTAACTAACAAACAACAGGGCGTTTGTTAATAACGTTACTGTTTGGTAACTTTGGTACCGGATTCTAAATTAGTATCTCATACTGTTTCGGCAACTAACTAACTCGGAACTGTTCGGAATTAAAGATAGGCTTTGGTATTGCGATTTAGGTTCCCTGCTTTTAAAGCGTCTGGCCTAATGGTATCTTTACATAGTAATAAGTACTTAAAATGGGGATATGGTTGGCTGGTCCTATGGGAAAATTAAGTGGGCGGCCTGTGTCCTGCAGTGGATGTTCTACTGCTAAATGTGTCTTTATTATAAAATTAATAGCCTATGTTACTATTCGCTGATAATATAGCTTTTACAATCGGCTCACTAGTTTTTGAGTTTATAGTATAGTAGCGAAAAGTTTTTGACTTCCCTTGGACTAGTGTTGGATAAATCTAATCATTTTTTTGGGCAGTTAAGTAAATTAAAATTGCCCCCGCCATAAGTGTAAGATTAATATAACCCAAGTTGTAAACCGAGGCACATATTTTTATTGAGATTAAAGTTACTCGCTCGGGTATATATTGGCCAATCGTAAAAGAGCTTTTACGCCACACGAGACCTTGCGGTGTTATAATCACAAATTTTATCAGACGCGTGTTGCATCACCGGCAAATATTGCGGTTGTCATTACTGAATTATTATAATTTTATAAAATCTAGCAAACAAAATTCAACCCATCAATGACTATAAAACGTCTAGATCTACGGATAAATTATGAGAGAATTACCTACTTACTTTACTAAGTGAGAAATGGGTTATAGGATTTTATTAATTATTTTGCGGAACTTTTCCGAATCTCCGGAGAATTTAAAAGTTTTGAAACGGGTCAAGGGAGTACTTTGTACAGGAGTTGGGAATAGCATTTCTCCTTCCACTTCTTAAAATTAAAAAGCGTCTGTATATATTAATTTTTCACTCGCTCTCCTGAGATTTGTTAATGAAAATTTTTATTACAGCAACAATATAATATAATATGATTTTTCATTTCATTACTAGGCCGTTTATTAAGGCTTCAATTACATTACGTAGCGTTGTGTGTATTTTAGTATACCTACTGTATTGCAGTACAGCACGTGAGTCAATTAGATGGCCTTAGGGCAAAACTATGTTTGCCATTTTGACAATGCAATTTTTGTGTGAATTACTTATTTAGAGTTATTTTGAGCATTAGCTCATAATATAATAACATATTATAAAACAAACAAACAGCACTGTTATTCTTGCTGTTTTCACCAATGGATAGAGTGGTTCTCGAGGGAGGTTTTAGTATGTAATTTACAAAGTTACGCGGGAGAAGTCGCGGGCAGCAGCTAGTATTTATAAAATAAAATCGCTGTCCGCCTGTCTGTTTTTTCACTTACTTCTTCTAAGCCACCCAACGGATTTACATATGGTTTTTACCAATAATGTAAATAGCGATAAATATTGGGGGTTTTTGTGTATATAATTTGCACAAAGAAATTACATTTGTTCGAAGCCTGGAGTAATTAATATATTAGGTTGTAAACCCAATCACAACCTAATATAATCACTATAATCGGAATTCTATACAAACATCGGAAATGCGTTGAAAATATATATATTGCATAAAATATTTTTTCGCTGGAATAATAATCAAAATAAAAAAAATATGAAATAGCACAGAGCAACAGTAGAATAAAAAGCATACAATTTTCATTGGCGATGGTGACGCTACGGAAAATCTCTATTGTTATGTTGCAATAATAACCGCTGAGTGGAAATGAATGAGAAAAAATGGGCGAATAGTAGGAAGGCAACGGAGACTGTCATTGAATAGACAAGGGGAATAAGGCTAGAACGCGGACTATTCAATGTAAACACGAAAATGGACACAATATAGTCAGAATAACAATTATTATTATTAAAAATATTTTTTCTGCGCTTCCATCTATTTTGTATCATAACTAGTTGGTGCTCGCGACTTCGTCCGCGTAGAAAAGTATAAAACGCCATCTTCCGTATTTTGGATAGATAGCGTTATCTCCCGGGCCAAGCTGCTATTTTTATTTTAGATTTCCCGTAGGAATTAAACATTTTCCCGCGGTAAAAAGTAGAATATGTTCATCACGGATAATGTCGGCTTCTAATGGTAAAAGAATTTTTCAAATCGGTCCAGTAGTTTCGGAGCCTATTCTATACAAACAAACAATCAAATCTTTCCTCTTTATAATATTAGTATAGTTAGATAATACATATAAACTACTAAGTTTAGACAGACAGCTGAAATTTGGAATAAACGTTTATTTTTTATTATAAAGTAAGCTATATTAATTAACGTAAGCTGCCCTGAGAAAGGGTTTTTGAAAATTTCGTCTCCCTGCGAAGCCTGGGTACCAAATGAGGTACTGGGACGTAATAGTGAAATGAGCTTTTTCAGATCCTTTAGTAATCAAAAAAAAATCAACGTTAACTATAGCTAAATTATAAAAAACGCTTATAATAAAAACTTTATAATAATAAAATTTAATAGCACGGCATTAAATTTAAAGTTTATTTACACCTTCTTTCACTCACTTCAATCACACCATATTAAATGCGCTGTACACGTGAATAAATTAAATACCCAGATTTTTTTTAAATGGCGCTGTACGTACACATAAATAAATTAAATACCCAGAAAATGTTTCTTTTTTCTTTTTTCAAATTATAGTGAAAAATGTATTGAAATTTGTTAATGACAAAATCATTAAGCTAAGCTAAAAACCAGCCAAAAATTGACATTTTTTTAATTTTATTTTATAATATTTACAAAGAAATGCGCTACATTGAAAACTAGGTTTTTGAAATTAAATAAAATGCACTGTTCATCTAAATCAAATGACACATTTTGAATTTGAAATGCACCAATGGCGCTCAATAAACCACCGGACCGATCCGCCCGGGTCGGCCGGCGGCCACAGCCACAGGGCAGATCCAAATGCAATATTAATACGAACGGTCCGCGTTTGGTGTCAACGCTGAAATCGTTTTCATGTACCGAACGGGTGACATTTTTAGGTCGACCAATACCCATTGTCTTTCCGGTAATATATGCCGGGCTCAAACAGCTATGCGAGCGGCGACGACGGAAGGGTAAGGTTGGTTGGAAGGGTGATCAGAGAAGCCGCAGCCAACCGATAAAAAATCCTTAGATACGAGGCTGTCTTTTTAAAAAAATTGATGCTACTAAACCGTTTTGTCTTCGTTGCACGCTAACCAGTAATGGGTGAATTTATTTTATAGGGTTTAGGCATGAAATGTCACGAAATGAATTATTATTGTTCATAATTTTTATTGTAATTTACGTTGCACGGACGACATGCCAAAATTTCGTTAATATTGCCATCTACCGACGATAGCGTATTTTATTAAAAGGATCATTAATTAATACTAATACTATAAGTGCTAGAGTGAGTTTGTTTGTTTGTTACGCCTCAACTACTCAACCGAATCTACGTTGCATTGCATTACAGGCGAATGCACCTTTATAGTAAATTATTTGTTAACTAGTTATCTCCATTTGAATTAATTTAGTGAAGAAAAAGAAAAGAACTTATAAATATCGCTATATAGGGCCATATTATATCGCACCTACTCCATTAATAAATTGTCTTGCGTTGTCCATTAAAATATTCTATGAGCCACGTGATGAGGATTGAATTAAAATAAACCTTATTACCAACGTAATACGTCACACTATTAAATCTCAGTTCAATGGTGACCTAGGAAGTTTCCACGTTGATTAGGTACACAGTACACACATATGTATATATATATATATATATATATATATATATATATATATATATATATATATACATATATATATATATATATATATACATACATTGTTGTAATTATTTTGTTATTTATTATTCTCTTAGCTACTGTTATATAATTGTATGTAAACACCATAATTATTATTAATGTTGTATTGACGTGTTTAATGTTTGCCTTTTAAGTGTTAAGAATAAATAATTGTTACAATGACATCATTATTTAGCGTTTGTCAGAAAAATATTTAAATTAAAGAGTGTACCTAGTGAAATTCCGTTTTCGTGTACACACTTGAAATTTTAATTTTTTTATGAGGTATTTCAGTTATAAATGTCTTTTATTGCTACAAAAAATCATTAGAATAACATTATTAAGAGCACAGATTAAGTGCGAGTTAAATTTCTCTCCTCTTGTTGGAAATTCATGGCTGAAGTCATTTTCAAAAATGGCTTCCGCGTTGAAAAAGAAAAAAGTAGCCTATCCTGCCGTGCGTCTAAAATTCTAAATGTTTATCTACCAAGTTTCATGAAAATCAGTTAATTCGTTCAAGAGTTATTGAGGAACATACATACATACAATAGCTACACTTACAGATTTATTATTATGATTATTAGTATTGATGATTGATTATTATATTATGAAAATGAGTATTTCATCGGAAGGATTGGATTTTCTTGTATGTTTTTGCTTATTTATGCCGAAATAACAATTGAATGTTTCGTTTTGAAAGGGCCTCGGCTGTTATAAAAGGGCCACGCCTTATCCACTAGGAATAATTGGGAGTATTGGAATACTCCAATTCCAATTATTGTCTTATTTACTTTGTTTTATTTCCCGACCTTGGCTATAATGTACTATTATTGATATTACGAATTCGTATCTTTTGTTGCTTATATATGTCGTTCTACTACTATATGATTATAAAACTGTGTTACTTGATTTCGTCAAAAAGTGTTCAGTAAGTTTTTGTATGAAACAATAAGAAACATTCATCCCCATAAACTTTGGCATTAACCGTTTAATCGCCAGATTCGGATATATCATGGATTTATCCCACAATAATTTTCGTGTTCATTTTGCCAAAGCTGGAGTTTGACGGCAAATTGCTCTACTTGTATGGTGTATATTTTTAAATGATTGAGTTGTTTTCTCTTAAAAAAATATACGTGTCAGGCGCTAGGCTAGGGGCACGACAAATCTTACATAACCAAGTCGTTGAAAGGTTAATAAAACTTTAGTAGAATTACACTTTTTCATTATGCAATAGAGTTATTATGAAAACATCGTGCTTCTAATAACATCTTAATCCGCTTCATTTGTTAATGTGGGCAACACACCTCGGTGCCTCTCAGTTTTTGTACCATTCATCATTGTAATACTTACGTCACTCAAGATGGATGGACGAACGCACCACCACGGACCGCTTGAATAATATAAATAAATACGAACAATAAATCGTACCTATCGATCACTTCTTATAATATTTATTTATTTTTGTAACCGCACTGTGAACACGAGGACATAAATGTTGCAAATGTTCAAAAAAACAATCGCTAGTTAAATCTATTTGCTCAGGCGTGTAATTTTTAATCGTATCGTAAATAATCATAACTAATTTATACATACATATTAAAATAAAATCGTAAACGAGCCGTGTTTGTACATAAAAAAAACCACACAATTTGTACATGTTGAAGTTATATTAGCGTACTAAAAAAATAATAATAATGAAGTTATGGTAAATGGTTTAAATTAAAGGATACTATATGTATGTATAGGTAGTCTAGTAATTCTATAGTTTCATTATTTTGTGTACCTACGTTTCTGTTTAGCACAATTGTGAAGGAAGTGCAAAAGGACACAATTATTAGTTACTTTGTAACTTGAGTCATGTCATGTTTGTCTTTGTACATTCTGAATCATTCTGCCTCCACAGAAATCATCACATTGTTGGCAGTGTTGGCACCTACAGACGATTGGATTCTAATGTGATTTCATTAATTGAATTTGTATATTGAATAAGTTATTGAAGTTGTGATGATAGTTTCCTTATTTTGTTTAATTTTTAGATAAGTGTTTCGTGATCGTTCCAAACGTATATTCATATAAGTAGTATAGTAATTCAATGTTCAGGGCCCTTAGCCAAGAGTCAAGAGCACCCAGTGCAAACGGGAGCGTCGTAGATTGACGAAACGACAGAAAATAAAGCCCGATGATTGGTCAAAATTTCATGTGGGCGTTACAACAACCAATCACCGGGCTTTATTTTCTATCGTTTCGTTAATAAGCGTAACGCTCCCGTTTGCATTGTGCTCTTGGCTAAGGGCCCAGGAGTATTGTCGGTATTTTGCTCATAAATATCGTTAGTTTTGATCGTAGGACAATGTGGCTATAAAACTCCTATTTATAAAAGTTACAATAATAAATAAAAAATCTGTTTTAGTGCTCTTTTCCCCTCACCCTCCATCATAAACTACAACGATTCGCACCATATTTTTATTATGTGGCGTTGTATAGTCTAGGTAGCTTAGCGCTGCGCCCCCAAATCCAGGCTTGCTGTATATCTGTAAGAAGAATAAGTTAATATTTTTTTGCTTAATTAATAAGACGCCCCATTATTTAGGTTGGTCTAACGAAATACACTGCTTTTGTTACCCATAATACTTGTGTCATACACCCTTCAAGATTGCGTAGCGACACTAAAAGGGATAATAATGTCATTTCCGTTAGGAAATTTGACTAGCACTTTACTCACACATATTATATGTAGGCATGTACGGTTACTATTTTGGAGCGCATTTTCCAAATGGACACTTGACCCAGAGGGCTCGCAGGCTGATGAGTTGTCGACGTCACTAGAGACTGTCAAGTCCCCAGGCAAATTTGAATCGGAAAGTATGAGGACGCCTCAAAGAAATTGCGATCTGTTACTGTGTATATATATAAATAAAAATATAATAAATACAATAGTATACCTACCTACTTAATCTCAAGCCGCGGTTCTTCCTCCTTTCCTATTTATATATCTGACATTTAACAAGCCAGTAAGCATATGAAAATAAACCGCGTGCCTATAAATATATAACCTATGTAGATTTTTCATTTAGATGCAAAATCGCGTAACGCGATTCAAGCGTCTTGAAAGTATTTTTTACTAGATATATTGGCCGAGACTTTTCGGCTTATATAATATTTTAAAGTTTCATCAAAGACCGTTCAAAATCAAAAAGTAATGAATGTCATATTATGTCCTTTTCTGTACATCTGAAAAGGACATCCAAACTTCACGATGATCGGTCGAAAAGTTGGGAGTGAAATAATAACAAACAGATAAACTCAGTTTTTCGCACTTAGAACATTGCTTAGGATTAAATTATTTGGCGCTTTCCTCTTTTGCTTTGCAATCGCAATGTTAATTCTAATTAAATATAGTGTCTTGTACGAGGATTCAATTGTGTCGTCATGCGAATGAAATTGGCTCTTAATTGTATGATTATACCTTTTTACCCATAATTTAAACCGTGATGTCAGATTTTGAAGTAGGTACAATGTCACACGTAGACCCAACAAGGTCGTGAGACCGGTCTGTCCCGAGGTTTTTGGATGACTTTTTGCGATTGTTACACGACGGAGGATTTATTTTTATGAATGGTCATGTGTTAATTGATCTGTTTCATTACATACCAAGTTATATTTAAAAGTACTTCAAATATTTAAATTAGTGTTAGTGGCAGGGAATGAGCTCGTCTGACAGCAGTAACAGAAGACTACAGTGTTATTTCACTGTAATCTTCTGTACGGGCCACACCCTTACTACAGTGAAATAACAGCATGTGTGCTGTTGTGCTTCGGTACGTGAGTAAGCGATGCCAGAGCCCATTTCCCCTCATCCTCAATCCTACTATGGTCGGCAGCGCACCTGCAGCACTTGGCGTTGTGTTTAGGCGAAGAAGGCTACCACCAAGTGGACCGTCAGCCTGTGTAATTACCTCTAAATAAAATAAAAATATGGAATAAATGAAGAGGATAATAGAAAAAAATAAAATTTCCACCACATGAATCGGATCTATCGGTGAACTGATTTTTTCCGCAAAATCCTGACATCATGTCCGAATCGGTGCTAGTTAGTGAGTTTAATTAAAATACACAATATTAATTATAAATAATTAAAATATATGTGGAAAATAAATTATTTTTAAACAATTATGTATTGTATGTCATTGTACGGGATAGTCGTACCTAGCTAGTCTGTTTATTATAATAATATAGACATGTTGTAACATTGTCCATTTCATAAAACACATATTCGCACTTAACTAACTGTCTGTTGTGTAAGAAACTTTATGATTGTAGTTTTGTGTAGAATACACACCACATCACTTCTTTGTACCGAGACAATGATAAAAGGTTCTTTTTTAAATGTTGTTTCCATTAGTAACCCAGAGAGATAACGGTCGATGTAATATTTTCTGATAATCGCGTACACACAAACGCACACACATAGACGAACGGTATCTCTGTGTGTATGCGTAATTATAACATGGAATGTATGTAAGTACATGTACCTTCTAAATACCTTAACTAATTTGATGTGTGTTAAGCCCGGTTGCGTTAATGTTTCGGTATACTTAGGTAACTAGAAATTTTGTATTTATATTATATTTACGTATATAAATCTCTATATTATATAAACAACGTAGAAACTAGCATTATCGAGAAGAGCTGAAATGTGGCCTCAGTCAATTTAAATAACCGAGGGACATAATTTAAATTAAATTTAAATAAGAGAAACCGTGGAACACAGCTATAGATAAATAAATAAACAAAATTGCATTTTTTTTACGAAATGTGATGACTAGTTCATATTGTGTATCATCGAGACGTTTCATAACATTGCATGTATGTGCTTATGTATGTAGTTATTAAACAATATATATAAATAATCATGTACAAGTTGGTAAACGCACGTCTGCCTTTATAGCAGCAATAGCAAATCGCATGGCGGATAGCAATCAACGCTCGAGGTCTGTCATTAGCACGGCCCGTCGTATTGCAGTGCAGTCACGACACTTGAATCGCACACAGTCATATGCATCTAAACGTGTACCCGCACAGGCGATGAGTGGCACTCAGTGTACAAACTTTTTGATTGTGCTTGAATTTTCAATGTGCTTTAGTAGTTGACGGAATCGGATCGGAGAATCAGAACCAATTTTTGCCATAGACTTCGTTGTCTTAGAAAGTTTCTGTCTAATCATCATCTCAACCGTAGGAAGCTCATTGATGGACATAGATTTTCACCGTAATTAATCAATCAATACTAATAATAAATTGTATGTATGTATTGTATGTTCCTCCATAACTAACAGATTTCCATGAAACTTGGTAGATAAACATTTAGATGTACAGAACACAGGATATAGGCTACTTTTTCTTTTTCAATGCGGACGAAGTCGGAGGCACCAGCTAGTGTCTAATAAGACCGATTTCGGATCGGGTGTATGAGTAAGCGTAATGGGTATATCGATGTATTAACTAATTTACATAATTTAGGTTTCCTTTATCATCTGACACTGTCACAGATAATATACTATTTACTGACGTTATTGTGTGTGTGTGTTGTGTTGAGGTTGTACGCAGATTATTAGGAGTTGGCCTGGCCTGGCACACATACACATTTTCCACATCCATGATGAGTCGGGCCTTTTTGTTTTTACCGTCCGCATGAATAAGTCTGGACTAGGTCAAGTTAAGTCGCCTTTAGATCATTCCATTCGTCGTGGTGTGAATGAAGTGCATGTATCTTTTTCTTGTATGATACATATGTTTTCTTAATGCAGTTTTCACTACCTAATTACCTAATGTAAACTAATTATTAATTTATTATTGCTATTTTTAATTGAAAATATATAAGCTGTATTAAGTTATATTGCAATTTAGAAGTATATACTCACTATAAATTACATAGTAAACGTACTTACTATACATTACATAGTAGGTACGTTTACGTGGCTGCAAAAGTCCGTTCACTGCGCGTAATTGCCAATAAGTCACTGACATATTGGCAATCGGCCAGGAAATTATCTAGAGTCGTTAACACCATACACGTAGAGCATTATGGCGTATCACAACAGTGGTTAGGTTCCATTGTGACACATAAAAGTGATTCTATGTGAATAAAACCGTCCCGGAACTTGGGCTAATACGCTCCATCGTCAAAATGTACAATAAACTTGTATTATTTGCTTTACATTAAATACTAGTAATAACGAAGATAATCTGATTCAGAGAAACAAGGATATACTTAAGATATACTTACGCTTTCCATATAATTAATTTGATATAATATTTAGATATTTAACAAGATCCTAAAACTTAAATATCAATATACAATGAAATTATTACATAAATATTAATCTTAGTTAATCCTTACATAATATAAAACAAAGTCCTCCGTCGCGTCTGTCTGTCTGTCTGTCTGTTTGTCTCTTCGTGGTAAACTTAAAACTACTTCACCGATTTTCATGCTGTTTTCACCAATGGATAGAGTGGTTCTCGAGGAAGGCTTTAGTATATAATTTACAAAGTTACGCGAGCGAAGTATAATATAAATCGTTAAATAAATTTTAAAATATTTTATTCTAGCGACAGGCCTCCCTTTTTAGTTTGAGGAATTTTTTAATTTGATCCTAGTTATTTTCGAAAATATACTAAACTAACTGTTGCACGCGACTTCGTCGGCCTAACTTTATAAAATATACTTAGACTAAATTACTCGCTGATAATGTAATGCACCTTTGTATACCTAGGTGAAATAAAACCGGTCCACTAGTTTTTGAGTTTTAATCACAAACAAAATTAAAAAAATACGAACCTCTCTTTATAATATTTAGTATAGATAATTTATACTAAAAGTCACTAATTAGGTACTTGTTGGAAATTAAGTATCTATTTATTCAAATGTGCGTTGAAATAAGTAGTATAAGTACTTACATTGTGAACACGAAGTTCCCTTAAAGGGCTATCACACCTTACAATTTGAACGTATCCAATTTAGGAAATCGAAAGGTGTGATCGCAGAAAGAACAGATCGGATTCAATTTAGAGAGTTCTAACTCTCTGTTTCCTTAAATTGAATACTGTGATCGCGGCGTTTCAATTTAGGAAGTTTAGGGGTGTCCACTTAAAAAATACATCGATGTTTTTTTGTCGATGCGATACAAAGAGGCTATGCATCGGTTAGAAACATTGATGTTTTCTCAAAATCGAGTACACTAGCTGCTGCCCGCGACTTCGTCCGCGTAACGCGTGACACGCTAATATACAAAATGGTTAATTTTTTACCTTTTTAAAATCAAAATTGAAACATAAATAACATAGGTTATTTATATTTTATAACGTTACGAGGACGAAGTCGGGCACTAAAATAACTACTTAAATGAAATACCTATTTAAATAAAATAGGTAATAAAATAATATACTAAATAAATAGGTAACACAATCAAGATTCTTGATTGCAATTAATTTCGTTAAAATACCAGTAACTCGTTATATACCTAACTAGTAATTTCCTAATATTCCTAATATTTAATACGATATATCGATACAAAGCGAAGTATCGGGCATCCCTACTGCGTTCACAAGTGTTGCCAGATTTGTGGAGGCAAAAATCCGTACCGCCTTTCACTGTTTCCTAAATTGAATTCGATGTAGGAAATGCTTATCGCACTATTCAATTTGAACGTTTTCTATTTAGGAATCTAAGTAGAGAGCTCGTGATCACACTACGCTAAATTGATTTCTAAATCGAAGATATAAAGTTGAAAATGGATAAACTCTAAATTGAATCCAATCTGTTCTAACTGCGATCACACCTTTCGATTTACTAAACTGTAACATCGACGTTTTATGACTGTTGCGGAAGCGGCAGCTCTGAACTCTACCTATTCAATATACTTTGTACTAATTCAATTAAATAGAAATGCCACAATAAAAGTAAAAAAGATTTTTAATATTTTCTAAAATATATGAAACTACAAGAGCAAAATTTGTTTGAAATTCTTTAGAATTTAATTATACCGAGTGAAGTATTACTTATAAATCGTATATCGATTTGTAGATATCAAAAATTTGTATAATCCATACTATCCATACTTACTAATATTATAAATGCGAAACTTTTTCACGCCTTAACTACTCAACCGAATTTTGCATACACAATACACGTTGTCAGGCATACAGGAAAGGATATAGGGTACCTTTCTTCCAAAAAAAAGTACTGTTCCTGAGTAATCGTCTAAAAATATAAATAATAGGGCGCTACCGTCGTCACAGTAATAACGATGTCAGGCGTTATTACTCATATATTTTCTTTTTCAACGCGGAAGAAGTCGCGGGCACCAGCTAGTAATATAATATTTGGTTTAAACTTACAAAAATAAAATCAATAACTATTTGTAAATGTCTTTATTCATCTTAAATATAAAATCAAAATCAAAATTTAATTCATAACAAGGCTTATTTATCATTTAGTAATTTATAGGTATGACATGCATGCTAAAAATCTGTAATGTATACCGAGAAATCCGTATACTGGCAACACTCTTCGATTTAGAAATCTATTTAGCGTAGTGTGATCACGAGCTCTCTACTTACATTCCTAAATAGGAAATGTTCAAATTGTAAGGTGTGATAGCCCTTTTACACAATCAAAATACATATAATATAGGGGATGTACACGGAATATGCGCTCTCTCTTTCGAACGAATGCGGTGAGAGTCGTCGCAATGTCGCGTTATCACAAAGCCGCAGACTTTGAACAGGAGAGGAGTAACTAGAGTTATTGCCTCGTCGTGCATTTCGGTATTTTTCATCATTATACAAACCTCTTTGAGGCTCGCTTCGCCTCGATGCGACGCGGCGACACAGAATTACATTTCGGTTATGAAATGCGCAAAACGTCTGTTTGCTCCCCCTTTTTTTTATTCTCGTCCTACATTTTCTAGAATCTCTGCAAAATTAAATTACACGGATGAAATTTTATTTAACTTGAACTGCCTTTTTTCACTACGATAATGAAAAAAAGGAGCAGAGACGTTTAGCTTGCAAATTGTGATAATTGATGAGTAAGTTTTCTTGCTTTCGGATAAAGTGGAACACTTGTGTTATTCATATATTATGAAACTCAATTTTGAAATTGTACACTTGGTCACATATTATAGTAGGTTATAGTAGGACATGCATGGCGATTTAATATTGCAATCGGAGCAAAACAAATATCGCGAAGAACGCCGAAGAGACATAGAGTAGATTTCAATATTTTATGTTGTTACAGGTTTCGGTCCTTCGAGCCGGATCGCATAAAATGGCGCCCCAGTAGTAAACTAGGCATGTTTATGTGTTCAACCCGTGGGGGCGCGTTCCCTTATTTACTATAACATACATTCTAGCAATATTACTGAAAGTCTACAGAGATTACATTTAGGCTTAGACTGTATAGTTAAACTTATAGAATAACTTAGTAATTAAATTGAGTTCTTTTACTTTGGAAATTCGAATTAGTAGTTATTAAGTATTTTTTTATTTTGTTTTATGTTTGTGTTTATGTATTCCATAATAATATAATAACGAAATAAAGCTAATTTCAAACCGTTTTCTCATGGATGCCATAACTAAACTCTCAATCACATTAAAAGTATATAATATTTATGACTCTTTTTAACAAAAATAAAACCGACATCAAACGGTTTTCTCGTGGATGCCATTGTCAAAACTGGACCAAATTGAAATGGGACCACACGGGAAGCACCACCTTTCAAATAAAAAAAGAATCATCAAAATCGTTTCACCCAGTCGAAAGTTCTGAGGTAACAAACATTAAAAAAATTACAGTCGAATTGAGAACCTCCTCCTTTTTGGAAGTCAGTTGACAATAGGAAAAGTGTAACCATAAATCGAGATGAGATTTGATCTCTACCTATGATAAAATCATTTTCGTATATGATTCGGTATGAATAATAAAAGTTAAAATTTAAGTTTATAAAATGCAATGAAATTCAAAAGAAGTCAGCGGAAAACAGGTGTCGTTATTTTATAATAATTAAGGGTATAGATATAAAAAATAGATGTATTTCGGACTTCGTTTGTTTCTATTTTGTTTTTTTTTTGTTTATTTATTTTTGAATTAGTAAACAGAAAGCGTAGGAGTTTGATTAATATCGTCAACGTCACAGAAAGTCACATACAATTTAATAAATCAATAAATGTCTATTAATACTTAGGTATTGTTTACATATTTATTTCACATTATGTGTATACCGATTCATTATGACGTTTGTGACTTCATTGTTGCAAGTTGTAAATCATATTTTCCTATTGTTCTCGTTTTTAAAACAACGCACTTTCTCGGGTCATCTATCAAGAGTTTACGACGACCGTCGAGCGAGAGAGTCCGTCCGTTAATTAAGCAAAAAGGCGTTTTACAGCAAATGACCCAAAAAAAAGTGTGAATTTTACCGACAACGCTTAATGATCCTTGAAACGCTTAGATGCCTACGGTCGGTCGTCAATTCACTGGAAAAGAGACAGTGAAAGTTTTAAGACATTTACAATGGAAAATACGCATTCACTTTTGTATAAGTGATTTGGTTTAGAATATGTAATTGTTTTGCTCTTATATTCGTTGGTGGTTTTCTCTGTGCTTGTAAGTTTTAAACGCTACTTAATATAAGTAATGTGATGTGAGCGGAGTGACCATTGTTTATTTAATTTAAATATTCTTTGAAGTACAAAAACAAGTCATCTTAATAATTGAAATTGATTTTCTATTTTATCTCATCGCAACCATTATAGTCCAGTCTTCTTCTAGTAAGTTCACCTCGGAATTTCAGATAACTATAAACTCGTATAGGTAAACTTGTATTTTGACATCCTAAAAGTTGCCTTAAAACCTACATACATATATGGTAGGGTGTACTTTGAAGCTTCTTAAAAAAAAATGTTAAATTAGAGACTTTAATGTTTTACGCTGTCAAAGTTCAATACATTCTTGTAATGTAATGAATGATCATTTTCTTCGCCCTGATTTCGCCGAAATGTAGGCACTTACGTGTATAATTCCTGGAAGTTGAAATATTATCCTGTGTCTTATTGTTCTCCAGTCCTCCAGTTAAACTGCATATATACATTTATGTTGATTTCTCGAGACGCGTGAAAAATATGTATAAGTTTGTACTCTTTGGTTTTGTTTGCGTCATAAATTTACATTTGCCCGAATTAACTTAGGTCATTGTGTTGATAACTACATTCACGTGAGTCCAGAGTCTGGTCGGACCGGACGCATAAATTCAAATGCAACTTGAAAATCGCATCCGCCGTTTACCTACCGTTCCCCTCCCCCCTTCAAAACAATTTCGACCATTCATGTAACTGAAATCACTCCAAAACCCTTGACACAGGATATTAGGCGAGAGGAAAATGGCTGAAAGCATTTTCGCTTCGAAGTTATCGGACGATTATATACGGCCTTGTGGGAAATTTCCGATGAAAAAGTAAAGATTTGTGTCAATCTTACTTATATTGTTTTTGCGTCTGTTTGCTACGATCTAACCGTATAAATGTACAAATTGTATATCTACTACTTGTTTTCTTGGTAGGGTACTTTTTATGTACATATATGTACTAATATAATAGAATTATATACGAACTTAACCAGAAAAAATATAATAATTTTAATTTTCTATAACCATGCCTGTGTATGTATGGCATGGGTTCAAATTAAATACCAGATGACGTGACTCTTAAACGAATTAACTGATTTTCATGAAACTTGGTAGATAAACATTTAGAATTTTAGACGTACAGGACACAGGATAGGATAGGCTACTTTTTTCTTTTTCAACGTCGCAGGCGCCAGCTAGTTATTTTATAATATTCGGCCGCTGCTAAGTTTATAGAACTGAGATTAAACGATAATGAACGCTTAAGATTTTAATGTTGTTCATTTTTTTTTAATAGAAATGAGGCGCAGAATAGGTAAGTATATCGAATAAAACCAAAATGTCTAATACAAGGGAAAATTTCGCATTGAGCCTAGTTTAATGGGTGAAAATATTTATTGGAAAGGGACATAATACTTGAAAGCATTTCAATAAACTTAATCGCTCGTGTAACGAATCGAAATGAATGTGTGTATTGAATGAATATGTCAGTGTCAATACACGTTTCGCTTTTGTTGCGAGTGTATCGACTTTAAGTTATTACCAATTTACCACTAGTGCTAACAAGACGTATGTGCCTATGGCAAAAGTGAGAACCCGCATGTGAAGTAACAGCATGTTGACAGCTATTCCTAATAGTCATTTAATAGTATTAAGCCAAAGTAAACAAATTGTCATAAATGCAATGTGACGCAAAAATTGGGAAATTTACAATTATTATTCAAACTCTACTACCGAATGATAATTAAGTTTATATATTTATTAATAAGTAAAGTTTCCGAACAGTGCTTGAAAGGAGCATTGCTGTGCTCATTTTGTATATTTATATCCCAGACCCCTCGTATTATATTTTGTGCTATGATATTGTATTGTCTTAGCTTTCGTTTCGATAGACACAAGTAGGCCGTTAGCCTTTTATCATAAAAAAATATATTTAGAAATGTTAGCTGGTGCCCGCGACTTCGTCCGCGTTGAACGATGAAAGGTACCCTATGTCCTTTCTGGTGTCCCAGACAACGTGTATGCAAAATTTCATGATGATCGGTTCATTCGTTTTTGCGTGAAAGCGTAACAAACTCACATTTACATTTTATAATATTAGTAAGGATGTTTTAAGTTAAAAAATTCAATTTTATATCTGCCCTGTCTGTAACTACTAGATTCTATACTAGACTGCTATTATAAAGGGCTTTATTATTGTTGAGAAGATTTGTATGTTTGTTGAATAAACTCAAAAACTACTGGACCGATTTAAAAAAATCTTTCATCTACATAATAAAGCTACATTATCAGCGTGTAAATAAAAAGTTACATTCATAAAGTTACGAGGGCGAAGTCGCGTGTAACAGCTAGTAATAAAATAATTTGTGATTCTCAAGTTGTGTGTCCTCGTTCCGCGCTCAGTGAAGGGCCCACTTAATTAGACACCACTGAGTTAACACTCGTGCAGGTCTTGTGTTTGTTTGTTTATATGTGCCTTAATTTCCTTGTAACCCTCATTGTGACTTTACCGAAAACTTTGGCGAGACATTTCAACAATGTAAATTTCGCACAAATTTTCGCGTCAAACTTCACAAGACGGTTTTTGAGTTGTGAGTGAGTCGTCTTTAACACCGAAGGCGTATGTTCGTGATGTCTTGAGTTTTGAAGTTTTTAGTACACATACCTACTGTCTTATGGGTATAATATATTTTAAAGTATATACACTTGTGCCCATAACAATATGGATTTTTTCGCGAAGAACTTATAATGTCTCTAGGTGGCTGTTGTTTAGTTAGACTGATATGATAGCTTGTGTTTGAAATCAAGGAAATATACTAAAGAAATCGTGACTAGATCAAAACGAAAGTAAAAGTGTACAATTCATGGATAAACTGATTAATAGGTGTATCATTGTTTTTCAATTAGTTCCGTTTCTGGATTTTTACATTTAGTTTTATTTCGTTGACGGCGACAATGAGTTGGTCATAAAAAAATAGGCTGCGGCATATTTGTAATTATAGCATTCGAGTTTACAATTGCAGTGACTGACTGTACGTGTACATTTTCTTCCGTCTAAACCTGCTGAGAAATAGTAATGATTTACTGAAACCAGAATATATCCATTAAAAAAAACCATTACAATCAACCCTCACAGTGGCTATAAATATTTTGAAATAACATAACAAATTCAATATTTGAACTATAGGGTTATTTTAATGACGTTAAGTATGATTATAACGTTTAGCCATGAGTCAGGTAAATTTAGGGAAACTTGTAATATTGTAAACTTTATTAAGGTTTTATGTAATAAAAATTGAAATTAATAACATAGATATAAATTATGATTCTTTATTCATTAACAAAGTCCTCCGCCGCGTCTGTCTGTCTGTCTGTTCGCGATAAACTTAAAACTACTGCACCGCTTTCATGCTGTTTTCGCCAATGGATAGAGTGTTTCTCGAGGAAGGTTTTAGTACCTATATAATTTACAAAGTTACGCGGGCGAAGTCGCGGGCAACAGCCTAGTATTACATAAAACGTGTTGAAATGTGTGCAAGGGAAGCGAACAAAAGTGTCGAGACTGACACGTAATGAAGGAAACAGCTGATTGGCCTCAACCGAGGACGCAAGTCGAGCGTACTATAGAAAAAATGTACCTTCCAATTCCCAGGCAGTTTCAACTTTCAACTCGGTGCACCTTATCTCGTGTGCCGTAAGGTTTGATTTGAAGAAACGTTTTGCTGAAAAAAATGACTTGCATTGTTCAAGTGTCGCTAAAGGACACTTTTCCGTATTTTCTTGTACTCTCGAGGTTTACAATTGCACTTTACAACTGCATGTACCGCTATTAAAACAGTCAGCGGCAGTAAATACTTGAAAATATATAAAACGCTATATATATTAAAAATAGTTTTAACCGCAGGAAAAGTAACTTTGTCATTGTTAAGGAAAAATACAATGTCATCATATTATAGTTAATTTAGTTTACCTACTTTGTTTTTCGTATACCTTATTAATTACTTATTTAGTAGGAGTATAATTCCACAAAAAAGGAGTGTAGAACTTATTTACTTTATTTACTACTCCTATTTTGTGGTTAATACTTTTAAGTTATTGATTGGCTAGTTGGTAATATATCAGAGAGTACAAAAATCCCTGTATTCACTCAATTTAGTATAATACTAGCTGGGGTCTGTGACGTTGAAAATGAAAAAAGTAGCCTTTTCATGAAAATCAATTAACTCGTTTAGAAGTTATGGAGGAACATACATACATACCCTTACAGATTTATTATTAGTATTGATTCAAATCTCCGAGAGGAATACAAAGTAATATCCAGGTTAATAATATTAAATTTTCATAAGATTTTCACAGGGATTCTTTGTCTAAAATGCATCAAACTTTATTCTTACTCCCCATTGTATAATTCATATAGTTTTTCATTTGTTATTAATATATGAAAATTCTGATTTTTTATAATTTGAAATACTTAATTGATTGCAATTAAAATAACTGCTTTTCTAGTAGTAGAATTTGAAAATAAGCATTATTGTGTCCCATTATCTTATTTTCAATTACAGCGAATTGACTATAATTATTTTTACTGGGCTTATTACAATTTAAACCAAGATAAGTTCGAACAAGTAAGTATAACGTAAAAATCCTTCTGAAATATTTAATTAAACGTCTCGCTGCACTTTGCACAATATTCACAACACTCAACACCACGCACACTTAACAATGCTAGAAGTTGTCTTTGCAAGCCCTTTGTGTTGCACAGTGTCATCTTATTTAATTGTGCTATGACTTGAGAGTCTCAAGCTAAATGTTCGTCTACACCGCTATATTCAAACAACAAACAGTATTAAAACAAAGACGCTATCCGCTTCTGTTTGTATATGCTTAACTATTTTAACTAGGTCATGAACTTCGGTGCTGTTTCCTTTATAATTTCACGATTACTCCAGCATATAATTTTATTATCTATCTTCTAAGACACGACCAAACAACCGAGCGCATCCAATTTTTGCCAGAGGTAATCTTTCACTATACTTCTATTGGTTGATCCAAGTATAAAGTACGTGGCCGCTCTGATCTATCTTCCCCGACGGTTTTTTCGATGGTCGTGCCATGTGGCCTGCCCATTACCTCGGGTAGCTCGTAATTCTTTTATGGAACCCGATTTCACCGGAAATATGAAAAATAAAGGCCATACTTTTTCACCTTATTTGTCTGAGAATTTTCAATACTCCGCTCTAAGAGTAAAATTTCAAAAAGAACTATCCAGGCGAAGAGTGCCAACGATGTATACAAAATCTAGACAAGCTGTTATTACAGAGATTAAACATATAATAAGAGTACAAACGCCGGCAGTTTTACGCTCAGTGCACAAAACAGACCAGAGCAACATTGTTCCGAAATTACTTTTGTTCGAAAACTAATGTGAACGAGAAAATCCTACGATGGTACCGCTGCTCAGTGGATTGCACTTAAAAAGAGCGTTGGGATATATTTTTTTATTAAGAAATTTCTTTTGAAATGGCTAAAATATTTTTTGGTTTTGTGGATTTTTTAATATTTTATCTTCACTGATTCCTCTATCACCATATTTATACAGAGGCTTCTATAAATTAGGAGATCCAAAGACCTGATGTACCTACTGCTATGCAACTTGTGGTTTGAGGTTTCATTGCTATGTCAAATGAAGCGTTTGGATAATACCCTTCGTGTATTGGAAAGTCATAACAGTAAATAGGCCAACACTAACCGATTACTTTAACATGTGTGGTGGTTGTATACCTAAATGGTTACATAGAATTCGGTTTTTTATTTCTGTTTATTGCCTTGGTTTCATCTACTCGTAGCCAAATAAATAATCGAAGTCATTGTAATTTTTGTGCGAATTAAGATACGTAATTAGGAGACATAAAAAAACTAAAAACGATCAAAAATTGAATGATTATGTTTCCAACGTTGAATACCAAGACCTCGACTGTGAGGTTTAATTACAAATTTACCGAATTATTAATTTGGAATAATTAAAACAATATCCCAGATAACAATGGCCTTTATGTAATATCTCAAAACTGCCTCAAAATTAACTTAGCTCGTGTTGATTTTGTAACTTTGTCTTAATTGACCGCTCGCAGCGCACGGAGGGAAGAGAGTTCATTCAATTTCTTTGTTATTTTTAATTTCAGTTATTGTATCCCTATTTGCCTTAATTATACCAATTGGGATGGACTAATTTGTTTTAGTCATTCTTCATCTTCTGCTAGAGGTCGGACACATTGCATCCCTCAGGATTCCTGAAAACCTGTTTGGTGGCACTGTGGCAGTAACCACTTCTCTACAGAAGACCACCGTGAAATAACAGCACATGTGACGTTGTGTTTCAGGAATGCCAATACTTTTATTTATGTAGATAAAAGAAATAGAAGCGCTTTCCGGAAATGTCACAACTTTAAAAGTTTTTCCAAGGAATTATATTATAGATGAATGGATGTTATGAACATGATTTTCTATACAGTATGAGGACAATGTCGATGATCGAACGCACAGCTCGGATCTTTACGCTCTGTTTGGCATCCGTGCCGTAAGTTAAACGTGGCTATCGAAACTACACCAACGGGATTTGGTTGGCAACAATAATAATTGTGTCTTTCAAAACGTGACAGCATATTGTGGTACTCACTCTTTCTTGTATCACCCCTAATGTTTGGCTGATGATACTGAGTTATTCTTTCCATTTTTCTAATCTTTATCCCTTTCGTTTTTCAACCTGAATAATGTTTCAATCTGAACATCTTTTTTTAAATATCATTTGTTTCATTCCTTAGAACAGGACCCTAAAGACCTTAAAGACCCTAAGGACCCCTAGACCCTAAATACCTGCATAGTGAAGTAAGTATCCAGCTTTCTCTATATGGAATACCTACTTTGGGATTGAGAAATTATCCCTATTGAGTTTTTGATTTTCCGAAGTCTTTCAGTCAACAGTTAGTCCTAAGATGTAATCTTAGAGTTAGTTATAATAAAATTAACTATGCTATGCTACTGATGCTAGGAGTAGCTCAAAGCGTACGATAACCCGTATCAAGTCTTTCCTCAAACTTTTACTATGTCGACGTACCAGTGGTACGGTACCACTTTTTATTTTAAATCTCCCGGTACATATGATTTAAAAGTTACCAATATTGAATGTCATTCCGTTACCCTTCCGGTTCAGTTAGTTCGCGTCCTCCTGTATCCATCCAGTCGCAGCGAACATCGGAGTCTCAATTATCCAATCAGGTTTGCGGATTGCCCGAAATGGCTCGGGTGCGTTCAACCCAGAATAAACGGCTGAGAAGAGACTGCGGATGTTTTTGTTTGACCGTTTAAAGAGCATACTCAAATGGCTGGTAATAGATGAATTATTAACCATTTCAAAGTTTATTTTTACTCGAAATGGTTTCTGTTTTCTCTCCCACCCAACAACAAGCAATCCATACTGACACAACACCGAATATAATATTTTTTTATGCATTTTTAAAAATATATGGTGTTACCATTATTCATAACACTAAAGCAATCTTAAAACCACACAAAATAATTGTCCATTATTTCAAGGGAATCAATCCACTATCGCAATAAAATTTTATTTTTCATTGCCGGATTTTCCTTGGATGAGTATTTCTTAGGAATCTGTTATGCATTTGCGCGTGAATTGAGTGGTAAATAGACACCACAATCTGCTACATTATGATACTAGCCTTTGTCCGCGGCTACATCCGAGTCCCTTTATATATTTTAGTCAAAAAAAGAAGAATGTTTTTTTGTAATTTTTGAAAGTTCTGTATTGTTTTAAACAATTGATTTGATAATCTCATACCAACGTGACACTAGTTATATTGAATTCCTAACGTTTCTGGATCACTCATTGAGTATTCTTTGTATTCGACTGAAGAAAATTGTATACGGCGGCCAATGACACTGTTCTAGTACTGAATACTAACGTTTTACCTTCTACCAATGAATATACATGTATACCTACGTTCGTACATATAAGACTCTTTAATTTGCATTACATTACTTGGCCCATATTATTATGTGAGTGTGTACGCCGGTACATCCACAGCACGTACCATTGGTTTAGCTAAAGAATAAATCTATACATGTATGTATATAAAAAAAGCCCTCCGGGAGTACAAAAGTATGTTTTACAATACAATTAACTTAACAATTAAATACAAAGTAAGTAAACTACTTAAATTTAATCCATCAAAACGCTGACCCTCTTATCTTACATTATTTAATTGCCTATACGTTCATTTATTGCATTAATTAATACCTATATACGTACCTCTACTAACATAATTAGATTAATCAGGTATTTGTGTAGATTAAAATCCTTCTTCACAAGTTGCATCCGCGCGTGTGAAGCGGGGCGTGGCGCTACTTAAAATACTCTGATCCTATACAGTTCAATACATTTTTATTTAAATTCTTTTCATACTCGCCTACACAGTAATCGGCTAAACGCATGCAAACGGTCATCACGTATCCGCCGCAGGTGCGCGCCCGTGGTGAACTTATACGGCGTACGGCTCGTCGGATCTTATCTTGTCGGCATACTTATGAGAGGTAAGGAAGATACCTAGGTAATTAAAATAAACGCAACGTCATCGACTTTGTCGATGTATTGGAATTTAATTTATTCAACTACGCGTCTTGTGAGCTTTTGATTTTGAATGATACCAACTGTTTTAAATATGTGCAATTTAACTACCAAACTGGTGAGCTTTTGTTTGGTACTACGCTAACGAAATTGTGTATGATATGAAAGCTTGTATAAGATAAACATAATACTCATAGATTGCAACTATCCCTTTTTCAAAGTAATTTTTTATATGTGAAAGTCATACTTATCATCAATCATATCAATACTAATAATAAATCTGTAAGTGTAGGTATTGTATATGTATGTTCCTCCATAACTCTTAAATGAATTAACTGATTTTCAAAAAACTTGGTAACAAACATTTAGACGTACATGACACAGGTTATAGCCTACTTTTTCTTTTTCAATGTGGACGAAGTCGCGGGCGCCAGCTAGTTTTTATAATAAAAAATGTTTTAATTTTTTTAATAATAAAAGGTATATTTTTCGCCTAAAGCAATGAAACAAATGTCTTGACATGAATACAGCCAATAGACAACGTGTACATATAAAACTGATTAGACCATAATTTAATAGCAAATTTACTATGAAACTTAAAAATATTGATTATACATTATAGTATTTGAGGTCCTGCATTCAGAGTATATGTATGTATAATTGTATATATCGTAGGCACCTTGCAAGCATACAAAATACGCAGAATAACAAGTAAATACAAATTATGTAGTCGGTGGTCGCTGCTAATAGTCATGCGAGTGAGTACCTACTAATAGCATACGTACGCCCCTCTACGTCTACGTTGGTTCAACTTCGTTTCAGTACCTCATTAATGCTCCCCCTGTAGATGTGTAGGTACACCTTTTGTTTCAAACGAAGGTTGGGGGGGGATGGGGTGCTGAAAACAACGGAAGGTTTTCACAGTCACTGTGTACATTGTCGACGATATCTTTTTAATCTTACTCCCATTTAGAATTAAAATGAGAAAGAGAGAGCTGAGATTTGTATGGTGTTTGTTTTTGAGGGCGTTTGTTTGAGTTGCGACGTAAATACTCTACCGTAAGCAAATCGTAGACAAAGAAATTACATGTTTTTTTTTTAGAGTACATAATAGTGCATTATATATGATATTCGTTTAATTTAAATATGACACATGAGTTTGGACAACTCTATTGAATTATTCTTAAATAGATAGATAGAAACATTTTATTCGGCTTTCACAAAGTTTTAATTTTTTAGATCACCCTTTTCCTTAGATACACCTGAAATCTCTTGATGATCGTTTGTGTAATTAAAACGTGAAAACGTAACAAACAAACAAATTCACCATCTTTATTATATGACTACTTAGTACTTATAGATTCAACACAAACGGAGCCTACGAAAATGTCTAATTTTGGCATTATATCAACTATACCGTGTTTACGAAACGTCAACATAATGTTATCGGATAGTTTGTTCGCTTCCAAAATAGTTTCTACCCTCCTCACTCGGTTTCCGGTAAGCCTTCCAATACATCCTTTTCACGTCCAACGTTATCTTCGAGTCTACACACAACAACAATAATAATAGGGAGATCGGTCTCGCTGGTGCTGGTGGACCTTGAATTGAAATGATAGACAAACCGACAATAGAAAACCTCCGCTTTGCTTGTGTGCTCCGTTTGCACTGCAAAAAATATTCGTTGTAAAATATTAATAATTACTGGCGACCCGCTCCCATCAACGCATGGATGCAAATCTTTCTTTTTGCAATTTATTTGCAAATAATAAAATTATCGTTGGAGGCCTTGTACAATAAATAAATAAATTATACAAATACATATTAAACCTTTCTCGTTTATCGCTCTTTCCATTAGTGAAAACTGTATCAAAATCCATCAGGTGGCTTAGAAGAAACAGAGGTAGACAGTGGCTTACAAAAAGTAAAAATTATACAAGTTTATAATGATTCGGAAGTACAGAATGCTTTCAAGTATGTGCTGTTCATTGCTAACGCCATCTCGTTCCCATTCATGGAGCGTAGATTTCGTTGTTAAAATGCCGATCTTAATAATCTTAAATATTTATATTTGATTATCTATGTATACTAACAATATTATAAAAAAAGAAAAATTTATATATTCGTTTTGTATGTAAAAGATAATCACCGAAACTACTCATCTGTTTTGAAAAATTCTTTCACCAATAATAGTTCGATACTTAGTATTTCAGGATAGACATATATATGCAAAAAGCAAAAATAAAGATCCAACGCTTGGCAAAGTATAATTTCAGACGTCAATGTACGTCAGTGTTATAATTATTGCTTTACTTACATATTTCGTCAGGCGTTTATGTCTTTTATTATTCAACACAAAGCCGCGGTCACAAGTCGCACAAAACAACTAAAACAATATCATAAGATAAATATTAGAAGTGAACGAAGCACAGAAGCTGGTGGGCAAACTGTGCGTACAATTGTGAGAGTTGGCGGAAAGCTCGCATTGTATTGTCAATGTTTCCGTCACAAGAGACACGGTCGATACACGCTCCATACATTTTGTGCTTTACTTTATACAAAAATATATATGGAGTATACCCTTGTAAAGATGTAACGATAGATTTAAGAGACCCAATAACGGTCTATTGTACACGGTCTTCGCCAGCATTAAATGCGCATATTGGAGTTTCGCTATTACAAAATGGGAGTTTCATCCAGTGGCTGTAACCGAAACAGAAAGGAGGCCACCTATCTGTTATTTCACATAACAGTATTTGTGCTGCGGTGTTTCGGTGAGCGAGTAAAGAATGCCAAAGCCAAATTACCATAAACTCTCCTCTTTCCCAATTCTTTATTCTGTAAAGTTGAGCAAACGAACTCGCAACCCTTGTAGAGTTGCCTGATAATAAGCGACGGTAGCAGCCATGTAGGATGTGACCTTGATGGTAAAAGGCCATCAAGCAGGCAGCTTGACTGTTGCCTTAACATAAATAAAAATCTTCTTTGTGGATTTTTTTTTTTTTATTAGAGATGGGTTTGCTCTTGGCCAACAACCAGCTGAGTAGCAAGGATGAGGCCTATGATGGAGCGAGCTCACCCAGAATATGCCTATTCACTCGAACTTTGAAAAGATTAGGGTTATATGAGCTCGGAAACACAGACGCCGGCAGGGAGTTCCAAACCTTGGCAGTGCGCATTATAAAGGATGTTTCAAAGCGCTTAGTCCGAAAAGGAGGGATTTCGACAAGATGCGGATGGTAACCAGCCGTACGTCTGTATGTCCGATGGAAGAAAGGAGAAGGCGGTATGAGCTCATGCAGCTCCTGTGCACACTCTCCGAAGTACATCTTATAAAAGACACATAGACAGGCAATTTTGCGTCTATGTGCCAGGCTCTGCATCCCAGATTTTAAAAGGGCACTGTCGCCTATGAGTCTTCTAGCTCTGCGTTCCACTGAGTTAAGTGCGGCAAGTTGGTATTTGGCTGAGCCATCCCAGAGGTGGGAGCAATACTCCATACAAGATCGGACTTGCGCCTTATACAAAGATAAGAGCTGTCCAGGTGAGAAGTATCGCTTCACCCTGTTTAGGATGCCCAGCTTTTTGGCTGCTGTTTGGGCTTTGGACTCAATAGATGTGCCGAAGTTGAGATTAGAACTCAACCTCATGCCGAGAAGTTCGAGATCATTGGCGACAGGTACAGATGCACCTCGGAAGGCTGGAGCCAAGTCGAAAGGGCTCCTTTTTGCTGTAAACAAACACGCTTGCGTTTTGGTGGCGTTAAAACTAACGAGGTTCCTGTCACCCCACTGGGATACAAGACCCAAGGTAGAGTTAATTCGCTCAACCATTGCCTCCCTCTCGGAATTAATTTCATCGCGACCGACCCCTGCAGTGGACAGATATCTCTCCACGACTGTGCTATCATCTGCGTTCGCAACCACTCCTGGAGGAAGCAGGTCATTTATGTGTAGCAGGAAAAGAGTCGCAGAGAGAACAGATCCCTGAGGAACACCGGCATTAATAGCCATGAGATCCGAGGAGCAGCCATCAATGACTACTCGAATCGACCGTTCACTCAGGAAATCAGAAATCCAGCTACAGAGGCCAGAGGGGATGCCGTATGATGGAAGCTTGCTTAGCAAACCTGCATGCCAAACCCTGTCAAAAGCCTTCGATATATCAAGAGACACAGCGAGAGCCTCGCCATGTCTCTCGATGATTATGGATTAGAATCTCGCCATCTCGATGATTAGGATTTATAATTAACTAGCTGTTGCACGCGAATTTGTCCGCGTAACTTTATAAAATAAAGCCTATGTTACTCGCTGATAATGTAGCCTTCTATAGCTGAAAGAATTTTTAAAATCGGTCCAGTAGTTTTGATTTTATTCGTTACAAACAAAAATACAAATCTCCTCTCTGTAACATTATTATAGATACGATGCCGCACTAAAAAGTAAATTAATAGACTTCTATTATTCAGTTCAATTAACACATTTTAAATATTGTCTCTCGACCATCGACACACTCTTGGCGCTCGAATTTAATGCAACTAAGGGCAATCGATATACATATTGATATGCAATTGATATTGATAGCAATAGATATATTAAATTGATAGGCATCATAATATGTCAAAAATAATAAATGATAAAATCCGTCCGTAAAAAAAGCAAGTATCAATTTATTTGAGATATATAAACTACGCGTTTTCTGTTGTAATATATGGTTTGTTTGTAATAAACAAACAAAAGTTCTTCGTAAACTTCCCTGCATCTCGGCTTACTGATGGAATAACAATCAGATGTTTACGGAAGAATTTTCTTTCATTATATTTAACTTTGGACGTAGAAAAAAAAACAAACGCGCTGTTTTTGTTGCGTGAAATAACACACGTGTCGTGACTGAGGTAGTTTTAATTTATGTAAGGTTAGCGATACACCCCCGGTTTCGCACGGATGATTTTTTTTTGTGCAAATTATATATACATACTCAAATCTTCCTCGTTTATCGCTCATTTCATAAGGTTTTCATAAATGAAGACCGTACCAAAATCCGTTAGATGGTTTAAAACAAGTTAGCGGCATTGTAGATATTCATAAATTAACCTATCGAAATAAATTTTCACCACGTAAACGCATGCACAAAAATGCGAGTTAATTAGGTACTATTATATAGTTTGAAAAGCATATTTTTTAAGAAGTCTTTAGGTATGTTATGATCCTAAATAGCTAGGACAACGGGTGTGCCTCAGAGTCCTCGAATCTCAATTCAGCAATGGCCGATTGATTATTGTGCTCGCTAGGTGTGTCATTTCACGCCCTGAGCAGCTTTCACTGCCGACTCTCTCTCAATATTGCTTTGCTTATATTGTATGCAGTTTGCATTGGCGTTGCGTGAGTCACCGATCGGGCGAGCACTCTGTCTGTGACCTATTTGTTGCATAGTCGCGGCGACATTTAGAAACGTTTTTTTTTATGGCAATATATGTCACCCGTAAGGGTTGACCTGGTAAATTTAAATTTATAATGACGATCATAAGAGTTTCTTGTAGAAACTCAATTGATAAATAAATATTTTGATTTTGATTTTGACCTTTTAGCGAAATGATGAATTGCTGATTTTTTTGCATAAAAATGTTTATTATTAACGTAGTCTAGCTGGTGCACGAAAAATAAAAGATTGAAATTACTTGAACTTTTGCCAAGCGTTGCATCTTTATTTTTACATATAGCTTCAGCCCTATTTTATTTAGTCAATGGCCATTCTAAAATTCTATTCTAACTATTGATCAATGGTGGAATTTATAAATCGGATGAGTGTTTCGAAGATAACCTACTTCTTACATGCAAACAAACATACATAAAAACTTTACATCTATGTAATATTAGTACAGATAAAATATTTGCAGTGTTAGGATATAAATAATACTATGCGCCAGTATCAGAAAATTATATTAAAATAAAAAAAAAATCACAATTAGCTATTAAAATCATATTGATACTTGAATTGATGATAATTACGATTCATTGTATGTATCAGTTTTGGATTAAAATTACATCACTCTGTATTCAAATTATCTACTTATGATTATATTATTGCGCCATTGTAATTTTGTAATGTATTTATAGTACCTACTAGCTTTATCACGCGACTTCTGCCGCGTCCATTGTGGATATCAAAAAAAAACTTTAGTCATAGTATTGACAAGTTTGACAATCACCCCCTTTTAATTAATCTGGCCTAGAGAAATTCCACGCTGACTTATTTGACAGGTAATTATTGATAACTGCCACTTTGTGTTGCCGAACTATCTTTGTGAATATGACGAACAATGTCTACAGGAAAACTAATAAGTTTTACTTAATTAATAATCTGTAAGGGTGTGTGTATTGTATGTAATGTAACAGTGGCGTAACTATAACTACACTGTTACCCGTGTTACGAAGTAACTCTTATTTAATCTGAGTCCGTGGCAAATTTATCGGATTGAGCCGTTCCTTGATATAAAAAAAGAACATTAAGTCGAGTTCTCTTGGGGTTCGTATGGCATTATACCCTTCTATTGTTACGCCACTGGTATGTAATATTAAATTCATATAATTTAGTCCGCCAATATTCCTATATGGCCGCCATCACCATTATATTACGGACGAAAGACCATAGATAGTAATATTTAATAACATATTTAGTAATAAACCTACCTACCTAATAACCTTAGTTCAAGAACCAATTGAGTATTTATTGAGTCTGCTGATCGTGCGAAACAATACTCGACTCTGTAACTAACCTAGTTGTGAAACACGTCAGATAGTGTGTAAGTGTGTAACTTTTTTTTATATAAAGTAATACATACACGACTATTGTCGTATTTATGAGGTTCGATTCGTTGCATATTTTGGCGGTTTGATATTATTATGTCTTTTGGCTCGTATAGTTTTTCGCAAGATCTTTTATTCGTTGTAAACATTCATGTTGTAACATAAGAGAAGTTAATTCAATTTTCAGGGAAAGTTGACCTCTTTCGTATAATATATTAAAATAGTACGTTGTTTAAAGAGATTTTTTGCGGCTATTGTGTGTCTGTTCGTTGCGGATTTAAATTATATTTTAGACAAAGGAAATACCTTGCAGCTTCTTTGACTGTGGAATTCGTTCAACATTCCTCTGAAGTAAGAGCTTTTGTATCTACTTATTTTGTGGTTGTTTTATGTTCTCCTATAATGGATGCAAGCTCGTGCCTTAAAATTCGTATAGCTTCCACAAAACAAAGATGAATAGAATAATAGACTCGCTGTAATAGTGACGAGCGAGGTTTTGGGAATACATTGAAGTAGCTTTTATTAACTAGACTAATTGTTGTTCTGTTGTATAAAGTTTTTACGTTTTTTGCGTATTACTATATACGCAATACTAACAAACATCCATACGTCCGAACAACTTTTCTAACATTATAATTGGTATTAAACACTTGCAACACCTGTAGTGTTGCTTGTGTTAATGGGCTACGTTAGCCACCCACTACAGATCTCTCAGTATAATAGCAATAGCTTGTTACAATATTATACTTACTAAACGGTAGGTAAAGGCACAACGCGTCCTTCAGGTCTGCTAAGCCACTTATTCCGCTGAACCACAAAATTCCACCTCTGCTCGCCCACGCGTACACAAGCAAATAATGATCCGCGATGAGTGTTTCAATGGCTTCAACTCGACTGTTATCATGCGTAATTACATCAATTCGCCCGGTGACTTCATTCGAAACATTGACCTTTTCCAGCCGTACATAGATCGTCGCACAAACAAAACTGTTACAGTATTATTGTATAACACACACAACACATACGCAACGGTGCGATCTGTCCTTATCATCTCCGATTACTTATTTATCATTGAGCGATCCTAAACGTTCACAATGATTACCATCCATTCCATTCTATTCCTCAGTCAGTCTCTTGTGAATGGCCGGACGGAACGGACGTGTGCACATACTGAGAATTTTATGTTTGTTTACACTCATACTGTGTTCCCGCAACCGGTCCGACACTGATAGCTTTGTGCGATCCGTGAATTAATCGTAAGTTTTGTAAACTAGCGCTTCCGCGTAAAGGAATCACGCGTTCGCAGTTGTTGTCGAATAAAGGATTGCAGTGCCACAATGGACATTGAATGAATATAGAGGGATTGTGAAGCGGGGTGTGTGGTGTTAAGTGGGCGGGATGTACGAGGTGTCGTGCGTCGCCGGCAACAAAGTGGACGCCGCGTACGCGGTAAAGAGTCTCTCGAACGTGATACCGCCAGGCATGGGGCACGCGGTGTCTGTGCAGCGTCATCATGCTCATTCTCAGTCGTACAAGCACAAGCAGGAGTTGCCTCCTCCCGTAAGCAAGCCGGACGCCCTCAAATCGCACGTGATGCGACTCCTGAAACGCTCAAAGAGTCACACGCCCGCGACAAGGGCGGCCGAGAATCACGGAGATCCAAGAGGATTTGACAGGAGGACCGTGTTCACAAGACCGGTGACGGATGAACAGCGTCACAGGAGGAACTCGGCCGAGCGACGTCGCAGTGCCGACAAGCGGGTAATGCTGACGATAGTGGACGGTTTGCCGATGGTGGTGAACGGTCAGAGCCACGCGCCGCAGCCCCCTCATCACCCGCCTCCGATGACGCACCACAGACACTCGCACAGAGATAAGGTAAGCGGTTATAAGTAAGAGTAGTCGGCGTGTGTAAACATTTTTTTTAAACAGAATTGTCGACCGACTGACGAAATTCGGTATTAAAATTTATACGAAAACTATTCCAACAGCAGTTTTCATAAAAAAAATTGTAACTTGAACTTCAGATGTTTTCTATGAAAAAACGGTGAGAATTACTAAGGCAACGTCAAAATGCCTCGCATTAATCTGAACCGTGACTTTGGTCTGGTAAGTATTAAATTTGTACACCTCAAATATTTATCTATATAGTAATCTTTTACTAAAAGTAATCTTAAATGGGAAAAGGCGTCTATATTATTATCTTAAAAGAACTTTTATTGTATTTTAAACATGGATGATGGAGGATATTTTCTTCTATGTTGAATAATTTTTTCTTAGAATATTCTAGCCTTATTTTAACGTAGGTAATATAGAATCCATAAAATTATAAAGTCACAATAAAACTATTCAACATGGGCATTTCAAATTTTGTAATTGTTTAAGTACTTAGTTGGAAACTTAATATTTATATGTGTGTGAAAAGTTAAATGTTAAATTAAATGTTAAATTTTCTAACAATGCTTAATTCTTGCGCCATATAATCGTAGTTATTGTTTTCTGAATGACCGATCGCTGAGTAACTTATCTATCGACGCAAGAAACCAAACAATCGACGACCTGTCGAAGTATGAAAGGCAGCTTGTACGCGTTGCATATGAATTAAGTCCTCAATAATAATGTTCGTATTTTCAAAGCGAATGATTTCTATTTTAGACGCCGCCTGTTGTTTTTATGTCGTTCTCGGTACACCTTGAACCTAAAAATTCATGTAGTATTTTGTCATGGTTGTATAATGAGTAATCAATATTGTTAGGGGTAGGTCTATACACTTGATCTATACTACTACTATACTAACTATTATAAAGAGGAAAGATTTGATTGTTACGCCGACGAAGTCGCGTGCAACAACTAGTTTAAAACATAGTGGGATTTTAGATCTAACTACCTGGTGTACAATTTTTATAATAACATGTACAGTGCAGTCATCGAAGAACGTTTAGATGTTTAGATATAGATTTTATATAATAAATCATATCTAGCTAGTAACGTGTTTTTCAGTAGGTACAAATATTATGTCTAGACGTAAATTGACTTTGTAAAAGGTATAACGCTATACATTATACCTTGTACAAAGTTATCTATATTTATTTACTAAGTCACATTTAATGACTGAGTATATTTTAATAGAGTTAGTTACCTAAATGACGTCAAATGCTTATCAATAGTCGCCTTAATGAACGCTTAGTTTTATGAACACCATACAAAAAAATTGAGTAATGAATGATTTTTTGTTTTCGTGATTTACAACGAGATGGCAAACGTTTTTGTGTCAACCTCAAAGTATTATGTGGAGGTTAATAAAATTGGCCCCTCGACCGAAGGAAAACCTTTTGAATTTCCTGTCTCCTCGCGAAGAGATTCTTTTATAATTTCCTGACAATTTTTCCAAGGTAAAGTAGGGGTTGAGGTTGATTAAAAGACTTGTTGCGAACAGAAAATGTTTGCGAGACACGATAAGAAGTATTAGCACAAGATTGTGTAGGGTTTGTTTTCAACGTTATTGAGAGATCTGTTTTTATAATATGTACTGTACCTTATAATAGATATCAAATATGATTTATTTATTGATGTGTAATAATTTGTGCAACTAGTTATTGCATACAAGTATCTAACATTAAATGTGGAAATATATTTTCATTGTTCTTTCGCAATATAGTAATCGTCTCCAGCAACTTGGCTTGTCTTAAATTTGGATTCATAATTTAAGGAAATAATAAATAAATAAATATATATATATATAGCCCAATATTACTATTTCAGAGGAGAATTCATTTGCCGAAACAAGTGAATTTCACCTCTTTTTGCTCACACTTTTTGTTTAGGTTTTGATATTTAGTTTTTTTATTGATGTACTCGTAGTTAATTTGAGATTTACCAGTTTAATGGAAAAGCTTGGTTAGTTAACTTTTAATAGATGTTTTGAATGGGTTTGTTTGAAATATCCCAAATGAATGTTGAATCTCCGGCCACTTTAGCGCTTCGAAAACATAGTTTAGAAATAGAACCCAACTGCACCATTTCAATGTTCAGTGTTTGAAAGTCATCTAAAAGAAGTGGGTTAACGACGAAAACAATATGGCAACGCATTTGACTTTTGTAAACGATTCGATCATTTCGTAACTAAAACTCTATTGGTTTCTTTAAACTGTATTTAATGTGCCTACAAGGTAAACACAGTATTATATAAACACACTAGCTGTTGCACGCGACTTTATTCGCGTAACTTTATCAAATATAGTCTATATTACTCGCTGATAAATAGCTGCCTAAAGTTTCTTTGTAAGGTGAAAGAATTTTTTAAAATTTGCTCAGTAGTTTTTGAGTTTATTCCTTGCAAACATACAAATATTCTCTCTTTATAATATTAGTGTAGATAAAATATTGCTCGGTGACAATATAGAGAATTAATTCTTTAAACTCAAAAATTACCTTTTTATAATATTAGTAATTTGGTATACTAAACGAATTACATGAACATTCACATGAATTTACAGAACTAGGAGATTGTTTAGTGACTTTTTTCGAATATATTTTAGATACTTTAAGATACGTATCGGTAAAATAGATGCGAAGTTAAAAACTTGAAATACATACCATAATACATAATATTTATATTGCATTTGATTTATGAAAGCGAAATCGCAGAACTGGGACGCAGTGAATTATGCATTCTTTGTCAATTTATTTTAAAGTCCAAGGTTTTTTTTAAATATATTTTTAAATTATTAATATTATTTAGTTAAACGGTAGTTATTTAGTTAATAAAGTGTCTACTTAGAAGGATCATAAAGTTATTGACAAAAATTGTATTATTTTTTACGCTCAATTTAGTAGAGTACGATCGAATTCGTAAATACCATTTTACAGATTATCCGTAATATCCTGTCATGATCAGCAGTGCATTTGGATCCTCACTGACGCTTTTGTGTTTATGTTGAAGGTAAGCCACTAAGTATCAAGTAGACCAAGTATAGTATATTCGTCATAGATAAGTACCTACGCTTTGTTGAATAGGAAGTGATGCACAATGGTATTCACAAACAAATCCATAAAGGAAATCCTAAGTATCATTTATCAGACATCTGAGATGTGAAGAATTTTATAATTGCTAACCGCCGAGCTTATTAAAGCTCTCTCCTTGTAAACAATGCCGCCTTAACTTACCGAGTTGTTTTTGAAACGCATCGCATTCTAACTTTACATAAGACTTACACGTGTTTTTGATATAATAATATTTATCATCTCTTCAGTAACCGCCATATCGACGAGACCTTAGACACTTGCTGAGGTGAGAAAATCTTTATGAATATAGAACGAACTTTATTTTATGAATTCATCATCATAAATTGACGAACCCGTTGGTATAGTGGTTAGGTTGCTTGCCTTAATAGTTTCCGGTTTCCGGGTTTGATTCCTGACAGGGTCAACTTTAGAAATGCACTTTTCAAAGTTAGCTTTGGTCTGGATCTGGACAATATAGGGATAGGGGTCACCTGCCGTCAAGTAAAGCGTCACCTTGTCTACCGATCTTACCGGATGAGAAAATTCATGATTTTTTATGTCCACAGCTAGACATAAAAACGGAAAAATATTTCCCAGTAGTAATAAGGACCTGTAATAATTGACCTGGTGGATCCAGCGTCTCGACCATCAGCATTTACATTTATTAGATAGCATTTATCATACATATTACAGCATAAGAATATGTAATCATATATACAATTCTCTTCTCTCGCTATCGCAGATAGTTAATCATTCTTATCAACCATATTGTGATAAACTTGAAACTTTTACTACGACATTATTTTTATATTTATAAGCAAATATAAGTGTCGCACACACATATGTATTATGTATATATATGGTTTGTTTAAGATGTCGCCACTTTGCCAGCGAACGGCTTACCGAGAAACACATTACACGTGCTGTTATATCATCAATATATTATCGTCAATTAACTTGAGATGTTTTCTTTAACACGAATATATCTAATACTAGCGACCCGCTCCCGGCTTTGCCCGGGGTGCATTTTTTTACGTATAAAAACCTTCCCTGATTATCCCTCTATCTATGAGTGAAGACAGAATTAAAATCGGTCCAGCCGTTCTCGAGTTTAGGGATTACACATTTAGGGATTCATTTTTATTTATAAAGAAGAAAATTAAGAAAAATGTGTGGCTAAAATGTATTGCTAAATCGAAAACTCCGGAACTCATTCGATCAATTCGGCTAAGTATTTTGTTTCTTCAAAATATATTCGATGATGTCCATGAAAAAACGTCTGGATTATTTATTATTTTACTTCATTTTCTTTTCTATCATCCAATAAGTTCTCAGGTTACAAGTTAGCTTTTGATAAACGACATTAATTTGTTGGTATTGATATTAATTTTTATTTTTTTGGTAAAAATTTTCAGTCTTCAAAGTAATGTGATTAATAGTGTAGTGAAATATAAGGTAAGCACTGATACATATTCAATACTGCATACCTATTACATTTGTTTTAAAAATTACAAGAGTAAATCAAAACTTAACTTTTAATATCTTTAGGAAACTACGTAACAGTAATATATTTCGCGTAACGACAAAAATTCGGAGATTTCATTTATTAAAACAGCTTTGCGGTTTGCGGGAAGCCTTTCTTCTTCTCTTCTGGGTGTTTGTGTTAGTTATTAAAGTAGCCAACTTTCCATTTCTTTTATACACAATAATAAAATCGAAACCCGACGGACCGGAATAATAACTCTTGTCGTGTACGGATATCCAATGACTGAGAGATTAATTAAACCTCCGTTAGGCATCGGTGTTTGCTAACTTTTACTCATTACATATTTAACTGTCCGTTAAAATTAAATATCCATAAGTGTCCCCATTCGTATTGTCTAAATATTATTATCGATTTCTTTATGGATGCGCAAATTCTAAAGAAAAATAATAATAATCGTGTTCAAAATTAGTAGGATAAAAACTGTATTGATACCATAATAATTACACACGATCTAGATTCTAGCTAGACTAATATTATAAATGTAAAAATGAGTTTGTTTGTTTGTTACGCTCATTGACTCAACCGATTATCGTGAAATTTTGTAACACCTTGTCTGGGGTACAGAAAAGGACCTTCTCTAGAAAAGAAGGACCTTCTTTTTCTTCCAAGAGGAACATCTGAAAATATAAAATATTATTTATATAAAAATATAATTTATAAATAAAAAATAAATTTAAAAAGTCAACATCACCGAAAAAATAACATTGGATAACTAATCTATCTATGACGTGGACGAAGTCGCGATCACATCAAACTATAGTTTAATGAATATATCAGTGTAGTGTCATGTGGATCGTGGTAGATAAATAGAAAAGGTTAGAATAAATCTGCCGCTAAATGAGAATAAAAAGCTAGCAGACGTTAAATTGTCAATTAGTAAGTGAAAAGCTTTTTCGACTTTTTAATTTTGGATTCCTTCTCGTGTTTAAATAAATTAAAGGTACTACTTTTGCAATTTCAAATGAATAATTATACGTTCAAAATGAGATATATATATTTTTTAATGTTAAGGTCGACAGTCAGGCTGACGGTCCACTTGATGGTAGGTGGCTATCGTCGCCTATAACACAAGCAACGCCATAAGTGCTACAAGTGCGCTGCCGACCATAGAAGGATTAAGAATAAGGGATAAGGGAGGGATGGGGTAATGGGCTCAGGAATCCCTTACTCACACACCGAAACACAACAGCACATAATGCTGTTATTTCACGGTGGTATTCTGTAAGGTGGTGGTTACTGCCGCCAGACGGGCTGCCCAAATGACTGCGAAACGCAGTGTGCCCTAGCACTACTTTTCAAATCCAAACCAGAGTCAACTTGTTATACTGGGCGTCGTAAATTTATAGCGAGAATAAAAGCCTGTAAACGGCCTGTAACACAGACTATCTGTCAATGGCCTATAATTACCGAACGTCCACTCGGTCCCATTTGAATACATACAATGTGAATATGGATATATTAAACTGATGTTATCTTAATAACGGTAACTAAACATTTTTTAAACCAGTCTAAGGGCCTCTTTCACCGTCTGTCAAGTAGGCTAACCGTCTATCAAGTAGGCTATCAGTCACCGGGGATAATGGAGCTGACCTGATATATACCTTTGTTTGTGCCTACGGCAATTTAGTCCCAAACATTAAAAAGAAAATAATAAAAAAAAATCGCCTATCGATATCGGGATGCACTAAACCGAGTGCATAATTTAGTAGAACATAAAATTATTTCTAATAAAGAGGCCCTTACCCAAAACATTACTTTAAATAAAATATGTGTGATTTTTTTCTGTATAAGAAATCTTTAAATAAATAAATTAAATTTTCATGTTGACTCGATATTCAATTTTTTTTTTTTAATTTTTTAATGTAGTATGTAAATGAGGAGACATGAAATTTAAATAGAACGCGTTTCTAATTTATTCTGAGGTTCAAATTCAAAACTTTATACAAGTTGTGACCCCCCACTATAGTTAACGGTTTATTTTAATTCGATGACTAGCATTCATATGTACTAATAGATATGTTAATTTGTAGTTTTAATGTTAAATTAACTCATTGTGTATGCCGCAACAATAGCGTAATTATTTTTTAGTATAAATAACGAACATGGCCGTACATCTAGCGTCACCTATCGACGAGTAGCGAAACATTTACTTTGTATTATCTGAAATGGAAATGTTTCTTTTTTTCAATAATACCAAAGACGTAATAAGTAATTTATTTATTTATTTAGTTTCTTTGCAAATACTGTATTTGCGTTTTGTTGTTCTACTTCTTAAGTACAGATGGCGCTACGAGTCACGTGTTTGAACTTGAGTGGTTGTAACACTTTAGCATTATTATCGTTAGATGTCTCTCTTGAACTCTAAGAAATATTTACCGTTCATCTACATTCATAGCTAATAAGCAAAAATATTTTAATGCGGTTTTCATTAATAAAAAGAGCCACACAGGAGGAAGGTTTTTATTTTATATACATAGTAACTGGTGCCCGCGACTTGGTCCGCGTTGAAAAAGAAGAAAAGTAGCCTATCCTGTGTCCTGTACGTCTAAATGTTTATCTACACAGTTTTGTAAAAAAACAGCTAATTTGTTTAAAGAGTTATGGAAGGAAATACATATATATTAACATACCCTTACAGATTTTCAGAAAAATACAGAAAAAAATTCTAAAAATCGTAAATTTAGTCTTAAATACCCGTTGTGTTTTAAAGATAATTATATTTATAATTATTGTAGAAAATATTTCAGACAGAAAATATTTCGATATTTGACCTGGCCTTAAATTCACTCCCACCTTAAAAGGGTGAAAAATATTACGTACTTACATCCTATCAATCTAAAGTGCTATTATTATAACTAAGTAGTTTTAATTACGTTAGTGACGCAGTAATATTTATTGATCGAAATATGTACACTTGCCTTGACAGCCCGCGTCCGCAACAGTCCGTCGACGGACGGCGCGGTTAATTAGATATATTTTTAGATTGGGCGTCTTTCCATTAGCGACGGCACGGCCCGGCACGGCCCGGCCCGGCCCGGCCCGGCCCGGCACGGCACGGCACGGCACGGCATGCCGGGGTTCGTCTTTCCACTGAGCCGGTGTTGGACGCCGGTTTTTTCCTTGGTAGGGATGTCGGAAGTGAAAGAAATATCGATGTATCGATATTTATAAAAATATCAGTATCAATTAGGTTTCTACAAGAAACTCTTATCATTGTCATAATAAACTTAAATTTACTAAGGTTTCAGAAAAAAAAAACGATCCTGAGAAGAAACCCCGAAAGAAACTTAGGATTATTATTTTGTCATCTATAAAATATAAAATTACAACAATTACACTTAACTTGAAGCAAAATCAAAGTATATAATATTAGTTTTAATGACACTTTTAAATTTATTTATAGACTAGCTGGTGCCCGCGACTTGGTCTGCGTTAAAAAAGATAAAAAGTAGCCTATCACGTGTCCCGTACTTCTAAATGTTTATTTAGCAAGTTTCATGAAAATCAGTTAATTCGCGTAAAAGTTATGGAGGAACATACATACAATACCTACTCTTACAGATTTATTATTAGTATTGATAAGGCTCTGATTTTATTTCAGGTAGTTTATGCTAAAAAAATATTGTTTCTGATATAATTTTCGATGTTGGATATTTTGTATCTATGTAAGTATCAATATATCGGCCATAAATATAAATATATCCAATTAAAATATCGATACACCGATATATCGATACTTTTTCAACAAGCGTAGCCCTTGGGTAGCACTCACACACGCGCACGGCTACAATTCATATACAACACACATGCAGTTACCCCCAAGCCGGCCGGCGCCGCCCGGCGCCGGCGGGAGTCACCTGCCGTGCCGTGCCGGGCCGTGCCGGGCCGGGCCGTGCCGTCGCTAGTGGAAAGACGAGCCATATAGTTTCATACATTTTTACTTCCCCGGTAAGCCGGGCCGTGCCGTGCCGGGCCGTGCCGTCGCTAATGGAAAGACGCCCATTGTATGGTCAAAAACTCAGTTCACAAGGCGACATTACAGTGATTCCCAAGTTCGGTGGTCGTTTGCGATTTATATAAAATGTTACCTCTATTGAGAATTGTAGTTTTGTAATAAGAGTTTCTTTTGAGTTTACACGGGGCCCAAATTAAATGTAATCAAATGTGTTATCATAAATCAAAATGTAGTTCACATTGAGAGGGTCTATGACCTACAGTTTCGATGGTTGCGTAGGAGATGTTGGCAAAAAAAAAGTAGATCCACGCCTACGCCTCCGGGGAACATGTATTTACTTATTGTTAATCTCTTATGTTTCTTGTCTTCTTGAATTATTTAGATATATAAATACTTAATGAGTATAATAATGAGTTTGCAACCAAATTAAATATATTATGTACTCGCTTTGCAATTATTCCAGTTCAATTGCTATACTCAGAGCATAAGTCTGGTATAGTCTAGCGTCACCTATCATGTATGTACTTGTACACTGCCAATTAATCAAGTATCAAGTAGCAGCGAACAAGTTTACGCTACGCTAAGAGAAATCTTTGTGTTTGGTAAAAAAATTATTTTGACGTTACAACAACCAATCACCAAGCTTTCTCTTAGCGTTCTCTCTTCGTTTCCGAAGTACGCAACGAAGCATTTGCATCTTGGCTGGAGGCCCAGGAGTTCCATGTTTGATTCCCGGCATCGAATCCGTGTCAAGATGTGATGCAACAATGTTGTAAATTAGTCTAGAGAAAAATTAATGTTATTGAAAAAGTCAAGCACGTGTGCAGGAGCTGTTTTGGTTAACACTTATATTAGTGCAGTTTTATGTCGTCTTTTTATTAACAGGCAAATATAATTTGTGTTTACAACAATGTAAATGCGACGTTATCTCTGTCTACTTTGCGGTCAATAATTAAATGATTGCTAATGAACTATTTGCTCATAATTATGTACGTCGATAATACCTTTTGCAGTGTAATTGGTTGACTATACCATACGTGATTTGTTATTGCCGAGAGATAAATTTGCGTTTGACTTGACACGAGATAATTGTTTTCAAGTATATACTTTCCGTTAGCTTAGCTACGATGTTACGATGCAAATGACATATATTTTGTACAAGCTGCTCCAGCGACTTTGGTCGCGTGGCATTCGGTATTTTATTTGTAAATCGATTGATATAAAACAAAACACTAAACGTTACGGGAAGCTAACAATATATCAGTGAAAAATCACCTTTAAAAAAGGTTCTACACAAACGCGCATAAACTCGCAAGCAAAAATTCTAAAAACTATTTTTTGACTTGATTTCGGTAATTTAAAACACTTAGCGCCTCTTTCACAAATGTCAATTAGGCCAAACTGTCATTTAAAGTCACCGGTAACCGGGAATAATGGAGCTGATATACCCTTGTTTGTACGGTAAACGTCCCAAACATTAAATAGAAAATAATTTAAAAAAAATCGCCTATCGAATGATGCAGTAAAACGAGTGCATAATTCAATAAAACAGAAAATGATTTCTAAAAGTAACTAATCAACACTTTACATGACATGGGTGAAAGTTGCGCTTAATGGATTTCCAACAAAAATATTTAATGTACACACACGGCTCGTATACCATTTAGTTGTTTAACATAATAACATATTTATTTATTAGGAATACTTAATACCTCGCAAAATTAATATATTTGTATTTGTAAGATTGATTACGCAACAAGAGGAGCTCTTACAGAGAAAATCGCAAAAAACTTAAAAGCAACGATATTCTACAACGATAATGTACGTAGTTACGTTATTGCGATGGTCTAGTTTATCTAGCTAATAATAAATTGATAATAATTAATTATTGTCGCCGCTTTGAATTATTGATTCTATTCTGTAATGAATATGTAAGTTAGGAATCTACATACATACATATTCTGTGTTTATAATGGAGTGTACATTGAAGGTCCTTATATATGAGCCAACTAGCTGTGTCCCACAGTTTCACTCGCCGTTTAATTTGCTTAGCGCCATCTGTTGTTCGTTTTAATGAAAACGTTGGTTTGGTTGGTTGCATTAATTATAATTGACTACAATACAATATATCGATGAAATAGTGTACAAATAAATACAAATTTGTGTGGAAAATGGATAGAGAACATTTGTTTAGTGTTCGCGTGTAAGATAACAATTGTAACGAATGGATGGCGAGTAATTAGCCATGCAAGTGGGTCAGTGGTCGCGCACTTTAATCGGGAGCGTCATTGCGGACCCAACGACCCGGTGAAATTTAACACAAATACAGACACACACATTGGGAAACATTAATACGTTTCATAATATGGTTGTTATCAAAAGTTTTGATTGCATAGGTCCAATAAAGTAAAATAGGTACCAAAACTAGCTTTTTCAACGCGACTTCATCTGTGTTGAAAGAGAATAAAAGAAGTTGAACGTCGTAAATGTTTATCTACCAAGTTTTATTAACTCATCAGTTAATTCGTTTAAGAGTTATGGAGGAAGAGTCATACAGAAAAAATTTCTAAAAATAGTCAATTTAGTTTCAGTATCATGTTTAGAGCCTAGAAACACGATATCTCTGAAAACAAAGTAATTTATTCCACGACCAACCCTATTATTAGTATTGATGGGGAGATCGCTGCATTTTTGACTTCTTTATAACGGAGTGTTCTCTCCGAAAAGAAGAACAAGTATCAAAAGGTCTCTCAACAACAATAGCTATAAAGTTCCAATATATTATATTTGTGCCATACTCTCCCCTCTATCAAAATAAGTATTATCATCCTTCATCATGACGTACATTTCAAGTAGATAGGTACTACTTATTAGATATTATTAGATATTAGATTAGCGCGCCACTATGTTGGTACTATGTTGTACTATGTTTGTAATTGTATATTCTCTGATTGGTGTACAATTAGTTGTAATAAATTATAATTGTTATAATTATTATTTTAAAGATTTCAAAAAGAATGGTATCCTGATTTTCTTTCGGGGTATCTTTTCAGGATCGTCATGTATTTTTGTCTGAAACCTTCGTAAAATATTACATATAATGTCGATTGTAACATATTTGATTTCGATTCATTTCAGCGCAGCTCTCTATAGTCTACTCTCTTAAATGGTATAAGACAAAGTTGCTATGTGCGTCTGTTTTTCAGTCTATTTCGTTTAAACCAAGCGCGCAAAGTTTGATGCGGTGTTAAGCCTATGTTTTTTTTGCCATGAAAAATTGTCATTTACATTTGAATTGCTTTTTAGCACAGATGTTATGATACTCTATCGAGGTCTCTGATGCAATCATAGAGCAGCTTACATATTATTATTATGTTTTATTTTAATTGCGCTATAAGAATGTAAACTCTATTTGGTTTTAGTAACACCACACGCCAACAAGTTGGTAATTAATAAATGTTGACATTTTTAATGTTACAACAGTTTTGACGGGCCGGCGTCACAGCGCAATGAACACACAGCGTACCTACAAGTCATTATACGCTCCGGCGCAGCCTCCGGGCGGGTGACTCACGCGAAACTGTTACGTTGCGCGTTTCCGTCACTTTACGCAACACGTTACGTTATGACACGTGACGTGACGTCGTGCGGCATTTCATTATTACATATACATATATATGCAGAACTTTGGTTCTTTTATTTTTTTGTCTAACGCCAGTTAAGTTGGACAAGGATTCTTGCAACGCCCTTAGATATGACTGTGGTAAAGAAATGATGTCTCGAGTCACTTTCCAGGTATAATGTAACTTCACTGTTTAGGAAACAAGAAAAAATGGCTCTATAATAAAGTATATATAGTTATAGCGAAATTGTACAGTGTGAATTTGCGTGCAACTATTAACAATGTGGTTGTCTGAAAGGTTTTCTATCTATAGGAAAATATATATTTTTATATATGAGAAAGGATTACTTTTTGTAGCCAAAATAAAGTTCGTTTGTTTTCATTGTTATTTAAGTAAAATAATTAGCTTTGTCTATTTCTACTGTGTATATTTTAACAGTGTATACTATTGTGTCCAGTAGTTTTTGAGTGTACAAGTATACCTAGAAGTATAGATATATAGTTTTTAATTTCATTACGTTACGTTGTTATAAATACCTTGGAAACATATACAATTAAGTGACGGTCAAGTAGTTTGGTGGATTCTCTTCTTGTTTCCATTCTATCACAATCACATTGTTGCATTGAACCACTCAAACGTGATCTCGATCAAAGAGATAATTGAAATCTTAATAGAGTTCCCAACCAACTGGTCGTTATGTTTCAAATGAAACCTTACCGACGATTTTAACAGTGGTCGTTAGGATAAAAATATGGAACAATCGATAATAAGATTGGGGGTGATTTAGAAAACTGAAATAACAGATGGTTTTTGCACCTGTCGTTTTAAAAATGCATTGAACATGCACAGTTAATTAGATGTCTGGCGATTTACTCAAACGAAGTGGATTTATTTTTATGTCGGTCTTGAAAACAGGTATAAAACATAATTATTATAGCTCCGGATGTGTTGCATGTTTTTATATGATCTTTAGCAAGAAAAATATGTTCAAAGTACACAACACTCTGTAAAGAAATTTTCAGAATAGGTATATTTTGAAAAAAAAAAATCAGTTTTTTTGATAATTTAAAAATTATTTTCTTATTAGTTTCTGTATCTAATGAAGTAAAGTTTCTGTTTCTTATCTCCACGTCACGTGCAGAGACTTTTCTTGGTACCCCTCCGTCCCTCCCTGAAGGCTGATAATAATCGTGCAGCGAAACGACGCAAGCGCACCTCTCTCGCTCAGTCTCTACGAAGAGTCCACGCCGGGTGGACGTGCTCACATTCCATCTTATGATTTTAAATATAACAATTCTTTATAAAAAGCGCCGTCGCGTTGTTCGTACAAGTGGTGATGTGTTTTAGTGTTTAGAAAGTTTGAACTGTATAAATAAAAAATCGCAGTGTTTAAACTTTTGTGTACGGATTGGACCGATACCGTTGCGTCTTGCTTCGGTGGTTCGGATAATAGTTCTTGGATCTACAGTGTTGAGACCATCAGAGGTCACTTACCTTGGTGAAACTAATGGTTATAGATAGATACAAGTATATCATGGGAATTACAAGTCAACCTTAGCATATGTCGACATATCGTCGTATCTTTTTTGTTTTTTTTTTTCTCTTTGTCCACATCTGCCGGCGAGCTTCGTTTGCAGTGAAACTAGTTTTTGGTTGTATTGACTCATTTCCTTTACGCGCAGGTCGTAAGAGTTATTTACTCACAATCTCACGATACTCTTTATTTTTGTAGCTCTAGATTTGTATTAGGAGTATTTCTATTATATTAAACCATTGGTTATCTATTGTGTATCGAGTTGGCAAAGGTAGATTTTGACGAGTTATGACAAAACTCTCTACCAACTTGTTACAAGGTGAGCCTAAACGGGCTTGAACTTAACAGAGTTGGTGTGTTTGTGCAATTTGTTTGCTAGATAAGAAACGTTTACTTAGAAAGTGATTCCAACTGTGTCTTATCAACTAATACGTGATACTTTTGTATTGATTCTTAATAGCAATATTCAGTGTATTGAATACTTTTGTATTGATTCCTAACAGCAATTTATTATTATTAGATGTGTAACATTTACATTAAAACACAGCAATTATCTGATAGGTATTGTTGATGTATTAGCTATGCTCTGCTCGAGGAAAATTACTTGTTATGCATGGATATTAAATTGTTAAATCTTACGAAGTGCAAATACCAGAGATTTAAGTAAAATATTTCGCATATAAAACAAGTTTAGTATCTCGCTACAGAGTTCATCATCTACTTTGATAAATTTAATAGTTGTAATAATTTTGATTAAACTCAGCCCTCTCACAATGAAATATTTTGCTTGCTGTATCACGTATGTTCTCAAAAGTGTCAAAAGTATCACGTATGTTCTCTTTTTTTACTGTTGCTTCCTATATATTCTCATGATCATGATCATCATCATAATCATTTCCACAGATCGACACCAAGTTTACTGATGATACAATGCACACTAATTCACATCCCGCTATAATTTGAACTTCTATTCGGTTTATTGAATATTAGTTTTAAGTATTTATAAAAAAGTTATTAGGATCCTATTAATGTGTGAAAATAAAAGAAGAGCATAATAATTCGTACTATCGTTTAATTTCTTGAATATGTTTTTGTTCCACTATTACATTGTAGACAGTTAAAAAAGACCTTTCAAGGGTAAAAAGGTCTTTTGTTGCACCTGTTTCTGTTAATGCTCGTTCGCTCTCATTGAAGAATTCATTATACTATTCGTAACCACCAAATTAGTAACAAATCTTGGACTACGGTACTCAAAATTAACAGACCAAAACAGAATTTTAGACCTCAAGACTTGACTTTAAAATCGTGTGGATATTTTCAATAAATGACACAGTCCGTCGTCGTCGGTTAGTAACTATTATAATAGAGTACTGTTTGGTGGAGGGTTTTGTTGCCAAGTGAAACGGCAACAACTGGGCCTTGATATCCGGCTTTGCAACCAACTACAATTGAGTGGAGTGGTTGTATCGCAAGTTAAAAACTTAAGCCTTCTTGATGTTTATGTAATTTTTGAAATGCCGAACTATAGTTAGAAGAACATGTTCTCGATGTCTAGATATTTCGAAACTTATCTTTTACTATTATCTACTTAGCTTTTGCTTAACGCTCTTTCTTATTTTTTCTTTTTGCTCGGCTTCTAAAGTTTATTAGAGTAATGATAAATAGCGTATAAACTTCTCCATGAATGGAGCTATCAAATGCAAAATTAGATTTTTTTTATATCCGACTGGTAGTTCCAGAGTTTAACTGCATTCAACCAAACAAACTTTGGTCCATGGTAAAATAAACTCAAAAGTAAATAATTATCAATGCAATTTCTAGTTCTTAAATTCATTTGAATTTTAACACATTTATTTTATTATCGCGTAGTATTCAAACAAGCAAATTGTTTGAATACTGTTGAACACTTTAAACTGTGTCGCATTTCCGCTTCTGTTTTAAAGCTTGGGTCACACAAGTAAATGCAACCATTTTTGTACTCTCAAGGTCCGAATCAGGTTAGCATTAAACGTTGTACTGATTCTGTATAAAGTATTGTTTTTTGTTTCCGTTTTAAATTGAACTTTATTGCGGGCTTGAAGGTTCTTTTGTTTTTGTGCAATACTTATCATTTAGGCACGGATGGCCAAAAGCCACCGCGAAACGGTAAATATTCGTTCAACCGTAACTTGGTGTTAATATTGTGATAGGATTTTAAGCCTACACTACTTTTCTACTAAGATGTTTGCAGTATTTTGTAGTAAGCTCGTCTTTATTGAAGAAGACAATTTTCACCACCTCTCAGATTGTTAACCAATCTTCAACCTGTTAAGCATTAGTGGGATGTTAAATTACCTAACATCTTAGCGCCTCGTTCGCCCACATTAAAATTATCAAGTAAAAGCGACCTCACGATTAGCGTTGGATGACATCATGCCGCGATCGTTTTCTCTTATCCTTATCACATTATCAACGCCGTATATATATTAGATAAGCCTTGCGCACACATCGTGTCTCTTTTCTTCGTACAATGCAATATTATTAAGCGGTATTATCTTTAAGGGAAAATGCCGGTGCCGGCGAGTGTTTCCGAGAATAGGTAAATTAGTAATGCCCCTCACACCCTGAGATTTCATTAGCAGCATAAGAAGGAAAGAAGGTTATAAAAAACACCCGAGCATGCCAATGCTTCAGACGTTCGGATATCATTGGCGCGTCAAGAAATTTCAGCTGAAAAGCTTCTCGTATAAAACCTAATTTTAATGTAAGCCTTATTAAGATTCCGAATTCGTCTACAATTTTCTCAATAAAATTTCCTGTAAAGTTTTTAATTCATTTGTTATTTCGACACAACAAATTCATCGAAGATATTAGAATTATTGTAGTAGTTTCAGGGCACACAATTTGGCAATTGGTCTGACACTTCTGACAGCAATGACATTCTCTGAAATAAAAGCATGTGTGCTATTATGATTATGTGGGTGAGTAAGGGATTCCAGAGCTCACTGTGTTGGCAAAACTTCTTCAATACTAGTGATTTTGAGACGCTGGATATTCTGATACTTAGACATTTTAATAGACTGGTCATTTTAGAACAGTGGACATTCTGACGCTTTGGACATTATGAATTTGAGCCATTGATAATGGCTGAATTGGGTTGACGCGTTTTTATAACAAGCAGTATACTTACTTACTTAGTAATTGATAATATCCTGACAATATTCTCTTCTATTAAAGTGTCAACTCTATGATGAATTCAAAATTATGTCATTGTCTTCATAAAACTGATTTTAATTTGTTTAAACTAAAGCGCCGAGTAGAATAAATACGGACTCAATTAAAACATAGGCAGAGTTAATATTTGCAGACAAACTCGTACAAGTTCGTGTGGTTGCAAAACCATTGTTCCTTGACATACCTAGTGTTTTATTTATTAACTCTGGTTGAACAACAGTGAACGCAAAAAACGAAGCTTTATGTTTAATTTATATACTACTAACTAACTATTCGCTAACTATAGTTTTTATTATATTCTGATCCAGGCGGACATAGACATATGTTGATGATAATAACTCTTCTAATCGCTCTCGGGGGGAAAATTGGGGCGCGTTTATGTAATTTTTTGATTAAAGACAAAGAAAGAGTTTTTTATCCTACAGAATTCGACTAGTATTGGTCTTTGCAGAAGGGCTCAATAATTGAATGATGAGCGATTGTAATTGGAATCATTATTAATAATATTAAATAGATAACGCCCTTTATATCTATGCTAAGGTTGCCTCTGACAAGGACAGAACCTCTAGACGACACGTAGACGATTTCTTTACTTGTTTTCAATTTTTTTTTTCTTTTGTGTTTCCGGTTTTAATTTTATTATTGCATTCGTGCGAAACAAAGAGTCGGCCGCTAGTATGCAATAATTTCGAGCCATTATTTCTTTTTGTAATATTCCTTATATTTAATCATTACAATTGTGTTTGTACAATATTTCATGTTAACCGCACTTACGACATAATATGAATTTACTTGAATTTGCAAACAGTTTTGCAAAACTATTGCAAAAGTAATTAAACATTTTGTGCAACAGTTTCACGAGAATCAAATACGTTGTCGAAGAATATTAAATATTGTTGTGCTCAAAGTATTTTACGTAGCCTAAGCACATAATATATTACATTTCTCGCCCATAATATTTTTAATTCAATAAGCAAACCTAATAATAGTTTGCTAATCATTAACGAGTGGCCTGTTTATTGCCAACTTATCGCCACACCAATATCTATCTCGACATACGATAAAGTGATAACCACTGATAGCGACCAGATGGTTCGATGCAGAACAGAACACGACTCTAGCGCCTTACGAATAAGAGCAATAACAAATAACACGTCTAAACAACTTTGGTCGTAAATGCCATTATGATATTATATGTAAGTTTTGAAACGACAAGGATGGACTGTGTGTCACTGATCAATCGGTGTACAAACAGAACTCTGTGGCAACAAGATAGGGTCTGATCTGAGTGCATGTTAAATGAAGGAGGGTTCTAAATATTAAAATTTATAATAATACCCGGGATAATATTATTGCGTTCGCACGACCCGCAACTGAAGCGCAAAAATTCAGTTAATTGGCTAACTGATATTCTTTAAAATACCTACAAAGAAATTCCCTGTTGAAGCGAGGCTAAATATGTGAATTCCCAGTCTAACCGCAAATGCATTGGAATAGATAGCATTCTATTATGCAACTAGAGACTTACGCTCAGCTTCGCAAGGATGCAATTTTCTTTCTTCAAATTACGTACACAAACCTTCTTCGTTTATCTCTTTTTTTATTAGTGAAAACTGTATCGAAATCAGTTTCATAATATGTAGGTATAGATGGATTTGGAAAATCAGGTTGCTCGTCATCAGTACACCTTTACACCTTTACACCTTGTTTTCGGTGAGTGAGTGAGTAAGGGATGTCAGAACGTATTTCATGAACATTAACATTTGCAATTGCCAGCGCCTTGAGTTTCTTATATTGATAGTGTACCGACCTTACAACCTTTACAAACCTTTACCTTTAACGTGGCCAACTCTAATATTTAAAAAATCAGAGTTTTTGTTGACTTGACTAAATTATTAGTGACTGAAACTTGATTGATTTCTCATATCTATCGAAGTTTCATTAAGCTGCTTCACCGCTTGATATTGTTATTAAAGGTCCTCGATTTTAATGTCACGCGAAAATATTAACTATTGTCAGTCGAAGGAGTATTATGTGCCAAATTAAGCATTTTCACTTTTTATTTGTTGTCTCTGCAACTGAGCAGTCCATTTGAGACATTTTTCTATAGATACGATTTAAAAAACAATTGCTTCCCTCATAGTAGAAACTTCATACATAATAACATGGGCGGCTATTATGTTTTAGCTGTTAACAAAAAGGTGAGAATCTGCCGAGCGAGATTTCACCATTGTTAAAGAACACCGATTGTCTATCTTGCGTAACGCCACCTAGGTATGTGTTGTAGTTTTTCGGTTTTAGGAATGCCCGTTAGCCATAGCCATTGCAACCTCGTCATTTATCCTTTCAGGTTTGGTGACGCACTCGCAGCTGTCCGCTGTAGTTCTATCATAAAAAGTCTTAATTCCTATGTGCCAAATTGTTACTGAGGCGGGGTGATGGAAATAACGGTTACGATCTTTAACGGTACACCCGTTCGGATTAATTGTGTCGACGACGCGTTACCACATTTTACCACTACCCAGCACGGTTTTTGCACAGCCTGTACAGACATTGCATAAAATGCCAGTACTTTTATTTCTCTTTTAGTGAACGTATTTATTCAATTGACTCAAAACTTCCAAAGTTTTCGAATAATAATAAAATAAATTTTATTTATAATAATAACTAGTTGTAGTATTTCGATGATAATAACCGTCAATCTACAAATATGAACAGACAATAATTCGAGTCTAGTGATAGTAATAAAATTTGTTAATAGGAAATATAGTGACAGAAATATTACAACACTCGCTCAAACATCCCCTGCCACAGACCGGCTCCAACTTTGCATTATTGGTTGCAAAAGTTGCAAAAGATACGCTGGTCTTCCTTTAGAGCGGACGGTGAGGATCTCACCTCATGCTCAGCACAACACCAGGTTTCTGTTTTTTTTTTGAACCTCGGTTGCCCAAAAGTTAGCGACGCTTTTAATGAACAGACAGGAAATGAACTGGTTTCAACGTAGTTGTACTTGTGTGTGGTCCAATGAAATTAAAATAATTGCCTTCATTTACTGTGAAACGTCTTGTGGCGAAATTCAACTTGATCCTATTAATTAACTTTCACGATGTCTTTTTTTAAATGATTAATTTAATTAAAATTACTCTTAAAGCACGGTCATTATAGAATTAACGCAGTTAAATGCGTGAGTTTTGTTGAAAATTAAGATTAAATGAGCTACTACTTTATCTGGAGCTGGACAGCATATATAAACAAGAATGTGATTCGTTTTTAACATTATTTCAGTTTTAGGCGGGTCTCACTCAACCCCATCATCATTTAACAGACATACTTTATCCATCCCCACAAACTTTTGCATTTATAATATAGTAGGATTCTAATCGTTATATCCTTTGCATATTATAATATTTGACTATCTGACAATCGGTGCAACTTCAAAACAGGTTTAATATCAAAGTGTGCCAGATCGCCTACGGCTCACGAATAATTCCACGACACGTGGGTGTAGCCAGAGATTGCTGGCTGCCGCAATTCACCTTGGCGTGACGAGTGGGCTTCCACTGTTCCAGTATTACACTTTTATGGATATCTTAAAATATATCTTAAACTAGATTTCAATGAGTCTGGAAGAAAACATCCTTTTCCCCAGTATAGATATAAGTAGGTTTAGACAAGCTCATATACGCTAGCATTCTCTTAGCATTAGATTTCCTGATTTCTATGTTCGTTTGAAAATAGTGATTTAAGATCTACTAAGTCTTGCAGCGAAGTTTCATGTCCCGTTGTCACATCAATTATGCTATTGTAAAATTTCATGTACTCTAAAATAAAAGTTATCTAAACCAATGATAGTTCCACATTAAAATTTAGTCCAAGCGAAACTTATCGTTTTAACCAGTTCTCTGCCATATATTTTACTTTCGAACACACTCTCCTTATATATTTATTTTACAACTGTGTATAAAACGATAATTACACTTTCTCGTGATCATAAATAAAATCGATGCCCATAAAGTTATATTGACTTTCGATTATGGTCTCTATTATTACCCCTTAGACCTATAATAAAGTACATTGTGGATTTTTTTCCACTGCTGCTAAAATGTTACTGGTTACGTTTTATAAGTTCGCTAAGTTTTTCACTCTGTATTAAGTATTTTACTTAGAAAAGTGTATTATTATTATTGTTATGGATATAGTTATTCTTACGGCCTCTTTCGGTAACTACAAGTAAAGTGTGGATTAGTTAATTTTAGAAATAATTTTTTGTTTTATTAAATTATGTAAATTATGTTTTAGTGTGCATCCTTCGATGGGCGAGTTTTTTTTATTATTTTCTTTTTAATGTTTGCTACTTTTACCGTACAAGCAAAGCAAAGGTATATTAGCTCCATAATCCCCGGTGACCGGTGACTTTAAATGACGGTTAGCCTACTTGACAGATGGTGAATGAGAGTCAAGTCCATAGTGTTGTTTTTAGCTTAACTTTGTACTTTATTCGTATAAAAAAGGTACAAAAAGTTGATAAAGTTAGAAACATGCGTGTGCAAACCTGGTCTTCCACTGAACTTTCTATTTCACTCCGGTAGAATTTGTGTCTGTAGAATATGTATATTATAATATTATTATGCGGTATCAATCAATGTATGTATATTTTTTGTTTAAAATTATATATAATACATGAATGAATTCTCAAATTCTAGTTATTAAAAAAAAAAAATATTGGAAATGAAATTAAATTCTCGTCTGTTACACTATTAAAGTGTCTACGATTTTTAAAGTATTTGTGCTACTCTCTAAAATTCCAATTTAATTTTTTTTTATGCTCAATAACTAATCACATACCGTTTAGGTTCGTGATCTTAGTCGAACAATCTTGTAATAACGTAGGTGTTAAGCTAGAGGATAAAAACTTACATAATATAAATACACGAAACAACTCACGAACAACATGAGTTATTACAATGTTATTTTGCAGATAGGTTCTTAAACGCACATTCGTTTAAACATACAAGTATGTAGGTTGTTTAACGTTTCTTAGAAAAGTGTGAATCGTTGATTTTTTTATCCTCTTTAGCATATATTTGTCATTTTGTAGCTTATATGTGATTTTTAGTGGTTAATTTGTATCGGAAATGTATCAGCAATATAATATATTTTTTTGTAAAACATATATTTCTCACAACATACAAAATAAACGTTTTAAATGTATAAAGTTACACTTCATACATAGGCATAGTTCATTTTGTTAGCAAAGTAAATATTCATATCAATTTAAAACAAACAAGTGAAGACCAAGTTTAGTGATAGTGTTTTGTTTCTAATCATCTATTCATTTGTATTATTAGAAAAAATATTATTCATTAGTTTACGACTACGTAAGCTAAGTACTTGTGGTAAGTATTGCGTATTTGCGTAGGTTCAATATTTTTAAGTAACATTTGAGTACTTACCTATTTACTACATATAGGTTTATGAATTGTTCGTTAGAGCTCATCCAAACATTATATGAAAATGGTTCAAAAGTATGAAAAAGTGCACTGCTGAGTCTTAAATAACTCTCCAAAAGGTTCTTAAAACTTGTATTAAAAGTTCCCTCTCTTCAATTTGACCGAGAGATATCAACTCAACATCTAATGTTTATGTTGTTCGCTAAGAACAATAACGATTCAAAATTACGTATTATTGATACAGCATAACACAGCTGATGTATCAGATCCGACTTGTTGTGTACTATATTGTTTAGAATCCCCATGCAACGCGGACTAACATTGTCATCGGAACTTTCACCGTCTACGTCTGTTCAACGGTGAGCTGTTGATTTGAGAGTATGCAGTTGCGTGTTTTCATGTGTGAGTGGGTGCGTCGTCCCACCTCAGTTATGTCATATTGAGTTACGTTTTCTCCTCACCGAGGTCGCGCTATGTTGTTTTTCTTTTTTTAACAAGCTTTCGTCCGCGCGGGACGCGGGACAGTAGTTTTATCATTTTCTGTAGTGTAGACCTGGAGAACTAGACAAAGTGACATGACGAAGACGATAACGAAGTTCAAAAACAACAAAATGTATGGGAAGTATCACGTGACTTAACGAAGGCATATGTCAATCCCATACATTTTATTGTTTTCGAACTTCGTTATCGTCTTCGTCATGTCACTTTGTCTAGGGCCCCTGACAAAGAGTATGCCAAATTTCACGATGATCGGTCGAGTAGTTAAGGCGTGAAAGCGTAACAACAAATCCACTTTCGCATGTTATAATATTAGGATTTTTGTTGTGTTTTTGGCACATATTTTAAAGTGCTCATTTGGAAGGATTTAATTGTGTTGATTCACTATAATTATGTAGCATTTTCCACCGGAACCGATGAACGAGCGTTGAATTTAAGGTCAACTCTATAGGTGTCCAGGGCAAATTGTGAACAATGACGATCACAATGCTTTCCTCAGTACTTTGTTAAAGTTCAACAGTGTCACGGAAATACGTTTTTTTTTATAAACGATCGTCGCATATTTCAAATAATAGATGCGATGCATTTGATAAAATCGTGACTAATGATAAAGTTTTTAATTCACACATAGTTTTCAGACTTTTGTGCGTGTGTCACGGTAGTGTGTGTGTGCGCAATGTTTATTTAATAAATTCAACATATTTCTTATTATATTAATATTATATTAATATTTTAATGTAAACAATTTATTGAATATTAATTAATTATTGTAATTAATTATTGTAATATACAATAAATTGTTACATTCTTTAGCGGCTTCCTAAATTGTAAATAAATAAATAAAATGTATTTTTTTATATAATAGCCCATAATAATAATAATAATAATAATAATAATATTATATGCTCTATGTATCAAAATTTAAAATGTTATTTTTCAGTTCATAACATTTTGTGATGAAATTAATCATGTTTACACCCGTCCATTGGCGCAAATTTTGCTATGTCACCGACAAAATCGTAGAACGACGTCAATTTACACGTACAAGAAGATATAAATCCCCCCACGATGACATGATACATTTTTGAGTATCCATCGCAAACTATGGGGTATTCTTGCTGGGGTAATATTTTTGAATGAATATTATCCTAACAACCCGCCCGTTAGCGGGCGACCAAAAGGACCTATTTTTAGTTTAAGCTCGTTTCGGTTATAAATAGATTTGAAATTGTATGTGTCACTTTAGTTTAGTCATATTGGCTACTAGTTTTGCCCGCGCCTTCGTCCACTTGTCACGAGAACAGTGACTTTTCCAAATGAAAGGTTGGAAGGTACTGCTTTTAATTTTCCGAATGGAAGGCAGCGGACATATCGTAAAATAAAATGCATTTCTTGTTGCTTAGCTGTGTAATAGGTGAGGTAATTATAAGTATAGTACAACAGTTACGATTTTAATCGTAGAAAAAAACCATTATAGGTAGTTTTTGACAGGCGACTGATAATAATCTGTGATTTCAATGTGTCTAATCTAACTGGGCACTTGTAACAAATAAAAAAAAGACAAATTGAATGTTCGATTGGGCTATTCTGCGACCGGCGTGGTCAGAGCGAGACAACGTTATGAATTCGCTAGATACTACAGTCGGATTAGACGAAAAACGGGCCTAAGATTACATTAATTCTAGGAAGGAATTACGACTTTGTTCGTAGAAGCAATATTTAAGGATCTACGCCCATGGCGACGAATCTTATTAGATTCTATGATTCTTATGCGATATTTCGTCGCAGATTTATTTTACCCCTTTTTTCATTTATCTCGAAAAATATTGATTGTACGTAAAAATGTGTACGAAATATTTTGTAGAGAATTGCATAAAGAACAATATTAGTCCTTATCATTTTTGTCGTACGGTCAAAAATAACGAAGTTATAAGCGAATATTTGTTACGCCTTAATATCACGATAACTGCCGTAGCTCACCTCGAGAATGGTCGAGATTCTTGTTTTACACTCCCACTGGACCTCCCCTAAAGGTGCGTGAAAAGAATTCGTTTACTAAAATTAATGTAAGCTTAAATGCTAACCCGACTGAACTAAAATGAGAGAGAGAGATAGATGTAGACTTTCGGTTCGATGAACATGACTCGCCGTCGTGAGTCACGTAAGTTACGGGCACTGCGCTCGCACAGCCTCGCAATAAGTTACTATGGGGAAACGATGTTCACTACTTTTAATCCCAGTTATATCTCCAAATGAATGTTTTCGTAATATATTTTTACAAATTTGTGCTTTAATTCTAAATAAGTTAAATTAAGTACGAAATAGTAAAATTTGAACTTTTTCTAATCTCTTTTAAAATACAAATCAAACTCTCACAGAAAAACATTTAACAACTTAAATTTTAATAGTAAAATGTCATTTATTTAGAACTATTGACCCGCTACTGTTTGTTACACGGATGCAATTGACTAAACTGAAAGAAAACAAAACAACATGAATTGTTAATGTTTTGGCAGACGGGATGACTACAAAATATTAGCTATGCAAAAGAATGTATTTGCATGTTTAAATATATTTAAAAAAATCACTAAAACCCTATTAAAAATCTTATGATGCGTAGATTAGAAGACCTAGGGGAAATAAAACTAGGTTAGTAAACGTCTCTGTTACATGTAGATTATACATAGAGACAAATTTCCAAACAATTATTACGGTCTGGACTGATACAATGATCCGTGAAGAAATCATCGATCACGACGACGGGACGGGGTCACCTCGGTGTCATCAAAACGACTAATGTTTGTCATAATCGTTTAACTGAAGCAATACCTTGTCAAATGTTTGAACAAATTAAACGACCGTTTGTATTCCAATATCAAATGTTGGACATTATATCCACACTGTAATACTGACATGAACCAATTTTATTGGATCAAATGCGGCCAGTTGGCCAGATCAAATTGACAATCGTGGCGTGAAATTGGTTCTAGTCATGACTCATATGCAACGGTTAAGTCTTTTGAAGTGGTCATGGTATCAAAAATTAACTTTAATTTCTTTATTAGTTCAGTGTTTTTTTTTCAAAATATTATCTAACATGGCAATAGACTAAGCATACTATCTTGTCTCTCTATTTATATCAGTTGGGGTTTTAATGCTGACACATTCAAGACACATGCGAAATGCTCAATCGAAATAAAAATAAGAGATGGAGAAATTGACAAATTGAATTTGTAATGGATAGGGCACATAAACAAAAAAGAAGAAGAGAATTACTTTCATTTTTTTGTGGTATTCCTTGCTCTATAATAATCAGTTTTCTGATTATTAATTAGATTCTACAAGACGTGAGTGGATGAAGGTGATTATTTTTAAGTTTTTTCGTTTTTTTTTTGCGTTGATGAAGGTAATATATCCATATGAATGTTTACAGACCTTAAAATCGTCGATTTAAGACATTTTTGGAAAATAAAAAGTTGAAAAAGGTGTTATGTACAGTTAATTTTAAAAAGCAAAGAGTGCAGAAATGTTTACAATTTAATGGACGAGAGAGCTATGTTCACTTTTTTTTAATTAAATTAATACTGTGTTTACTGGCTATCATACCATTAATATTTTAGGTTGTTTACACAACTTTTCGTCATAATTTAGTACAAAAAACAGTGCCGTGGCGACTTATCTCAAAAATTCACTGTTAAAATTTAACCTCGATTTATTCGTCTTCTTTTCCACTTAATTCTTATTTCCAATTTTTCCCACTGTTCTACACGCTATTGATGGCCAATTATTATTTATACCCATTACTTGAATTAGGTAGGTCAATTAGGTAGGATAAAAAAATATATGAACTTATCTAAGACTGTAATTTTCTTCACATTTCAAATAAGGGTTTTGGTGGAATCGAAAAATGTGTATTCATTTATGAACAAGCAAATTGTTTGCCGAAATTCCACAATCTGGTTTGGACGGTTCGTGAGAAAGAAAAGAAAAATAAAGAAAGATACTCTCTCAGCAACCGTCCACACGAATGCATCTTTCCATCTCCCCAGTGCGAATCGTCCATGAAACAAAAGGTATCCCGACATTAATTCAACCAGATAAACAAATCGACCGTTCGAGAGACGGATTCTTTTTTACTTTTTAAAAAAGGCGTAGTCTCGAAACTGGTTCCGAAGCCATGCGCTGACAAAAAATTGGTCTTTCTTTAAAAACGGCAGCTTTATTCGTTCGCATAAAATGGCTGTTAATTTGCGTGGGCTCGTTAGATTAATTGCAGAGGCTTAAAAGGTATTTTTTATTATATAATATATTGGTCAATGGGTGGTTTTATCTTTCTTATCAAGCAATGAATAACTAAAAAAGTAGAACTTCAGTAGAATGGGGTCCAAGATATCTCGTAATCATAAAATATCCTACACTCCTGTCACCACAATAGTTTCGTTAACACATGACGCTGAACAAATTGTTGCGCTACTGTATCTATATATCTCTATAACCCTTCTACGACAAGTAGCAGTCGTCGATAAAATCGTTTTCATTTATGATTTTAATAGTGTTAAGATTTATTGACGGCCTCATTGATGCAATGATGCGTTGTAGTACAAAAGGAGTCCATTATTTTCCTCCCCTTTTTTTCTCTTTAAAAGCTTCCTTCGAAGAGTATTGAAAACAATTGTATTATAACTATCTACATCCAACCAATTTTATTTCGCACAACGAAACATCCCGAGTAATAAATAATTAATTCTGTAAAAGTTATTTTTACCTAGAAAAAAAAATCATTTTCCGCTATAAGTAAACTACAGTAATAATATCTTATAGACGTGAATGTCGCAACGAGCGTTGCGTTTTTTTTATTTCCTTGTTACGTATTGATGGAGTTCAAATTGCATTTAGAAACCAGTATTACGGAAGTTTGCGGTTCCATTATTACACCTTGTGTACATCGTAACGTAATGCATATTGTAACTTATCGCGACTGTTATTAAGTATTAAATTGTCACTAAAACCCTTTTCATCTGTTCTAAAGTGTTACATTACAGACAGACAATGCTCTGCAACTTGATAAGCGACTGTTTCTCTCATGAATGTTTTCCACGCATTTACATTATTATATTATATTCCATCGCTTATTATAAGGTAATTATTTAATTTTATAGTAGCAATGGCATCGACGTTGGTTGTTGGGTCAATAAATCGTCCAAAACTTCATTTTAGACCTTTCTTTATTATGTGCACTGTTACAATATATTATCACCATGTGTACGTAATAAACATTTAATCCCTACCGCAGTATGAAGTTAATCCTACTACATAAATGTAACTGGTTCGGTTGGCACATCGCAATTTAGAATTCACTCGTTTGCAATTTCCTCCACGAAAATTGAATCATTTGAATAAACACTGTCATTTATAATTAGAATAGCGCTGTATTCTAACCAGCTATAAATATCGTCGCACGTGACCACCACTATTTCGGGTCATCTCTGATTTATATATAGTTGTATGACTCGACGGATTACGTCTGCGTGAGATTTCTGTTTGTTTATCTTTCGCTTTAAGGAATAATTATAGAACATTTTGTAATAGCACACTTAGTGCATATTATAGCGTTGCTTCTCTGAAGCCTTGCTTATCCGAAGTTGAGCCCATATGAAGTATCACTACATCAGATAGTTGTGAAACAGAGCAATGTTATTTCGGATGCATATTACTGGAGCCATAAAAATAATAGTATGTGTGACTCTGCTGATCACGAAAGCATAAACTGACAAAATACTTTTATATTTATAATATTTTCGTATTATTCACAGTTATGAAACGTTCCGTAATAATTATAATATAGATGTATATTTTAAATCACATTTTTATTTTATTTTTGTAACTCAATACTGCACCATTGCCAAATACGTGCAGCAGTAACGAGACTGTTCCTTTTTTTTTGCGAATAATCTAACATTACTCGAGCATTATTCTACACAGTTAACACAAAGGTAAAACAGAGTACACATCTGAAAAGTTTATTTCTAAAGTTGACATCGCCGGAAATTGAGTGCAAAGTAGTTAATATCAGAGTACTTTTAAAATCACCGCGCGTTCAACCAACATCAGACACAACGTCTTTAATTGTCCAACCAACTCTCTTGTTAAAATCGAAGCCAGTGTTTAGCCAGTGTAGGTAAATTTTGTTAAATTACTGTACAGATTTATAATACATATTTTTTTTTAGAATTACATTTACATCCCACGTCTAAAAAACCGTTCTTTTGGCCGTTGTAAGCTAAAAACTAATTGATGAGTAAATATTATTACCGATACCGATAGTATATTCCTTGTTACACAATAAGACAAACTGATAACTGGTGATTGTGTTACGTATTAAGTAACGACGACAACCATATGTTTCTCGCCATACCATATAATGCATATTTGAATAAGGAACAGATGGCTATAATCGCTATAATTATACAACAACTTACTCATACGTTATTATTAACCATAAATGTAAACGAGTTGAAATGAATATCACAGTCACAGTCTTGATGAGTAGAAACTTTATCCTTAAGACGCGTGAACTTTGGACCAATTTCTTCCCTTCTTATGTGTTTTCCCTAACTGCATTATGAGATTTCTTCAAGCGAGCCATAAGCAAATTTCTGCTGGGTTGATATCGTAACTGTATCCCTTTTGGTATTGATTGTGACCTCAGCCTCCCAGACACACATTACTCCTCACACTGCTTCGGGCAAGACGAGACAAGACGGCAAGAGAATAATTGAATTTGTTAATTGTAGAATCTCCTAGTATACACAAATTCGTATGCAACCTTCACTTTATAAACAAACTCATCAGTTTCTCTAAGCCTTGGACAATAAATGTATTGTAGAGAAACTGAATATGAATATGAATTTATTGTAGAGGTATCATTATCATTATAAGCATATCATTATAGGCTGTTGTATGCAGAACTGTCGTTTTCATTTCTATGGGCAAGTTCTTGTTTAAATCTCGTGTTAATATTTGACACGGTGACATCATTCTGTAAATGATCCAAAAAAGTAAACTGTGTTTGTATGACATTTGTTTCAACTTGAAGCAAAAAAGTATAACAATTGCAGAATTATAGTGCAATCAAGAGCATGTTTTCCAACACGATGACTCACCACAACATCGACATTTTCTGGAGTCAATAACGTTAACATCATGACACAGTTTCCACCTCTGTGTGTCTCTGTGCGAAAACATCGTGACTCATGTACGTTTCTCTCGTACCATCTGTTTCATTGTCGTGACTTTGCTCCAAGGCTTATGAGATTTACCGTATTAATATTATCCATACTAATATTATAAATGCGAAAGTAACTCTGTCTGTCTGTCTGTCTCGCTTTCATGCAAAAACTACTGAACCGATCACCATGAAATTTTGCATACACGTTGTCTGGGACACCAGAAAGGACATAGGGTACCTTTCATCCAGAAAAAAAGGACTAAGTATTCCTGAGGGATCATATAAAAACATAAATAATTGGGCGCTACTGTCGCATGGCGACGCCATCGTCATCACAGCGATATAAGATGACATGAGATGACATTACACAAAATGTTCCTAGCTGTGAAACATTATTGATGTATTTTGTCTAAAATTGTCACTTGGTTGTCAAATATTTATAGGCGCGTTCAGAATTTTGTTGTAGTATGAGGTCCGATCTCTGAGACCGATTTTTAAGATTTTTTTTTCGGTAGGTAGGTTCGATAGGTAAAATAACGTTTGCCCGGGTTAAGCTAGCATATATTTTCTTTTTCAACGCGAACGAAGTCGTGGGCACCCACTAGTATTTAATAAAGCACAACTCAAACCAGTTCTTCATCAACTAGATTGAAGCGATTTTTTTAAATCGTATATCTATTAAAGATAGACATTTCTTGAATCCCAAATTGAGCGTGATTGAAAGGGAGGTTAGTCTCCTTAAATGGAAGAGGAGAATTGAGGTCATACAAATCTTAATAACTAGTTTCAATATTTGCTCAACAGAGTTTGATAGAATACATATTATTATATCGAGTGGACAAATAATATACAATTTCGTCTCTTTCGTTGTGGATTTGAACAGCGTCTGTTACACACGTATAATAATATGTATGTATATACCTATTTGATTATTTACATTGTGCTACAAGTTTTTATTTAACATTAATACTGATTATACTCTAAACGGATCTTATCGATTTAAAATACAATCGTAACCAAACTTAAAACAATCGACATTGTGTTTTTTTAAAACGTTCTCTTTAATGTCATATCGCTTATTGTTTTGTGTCTGTTGATTATTCAGTTGGTGTTGGGCTTATGTCTCTTTCAGATTAAGGCGTTTTGCTGCTACGGCTATAAATGTGCTACAGATTGGGTATCGGTGAACGGTTTTTACAATTTTTCACGACTAACACTCTTGTTTCTCCTTTCTTTGCAGATTGTGCAATATCTGCGTTGATCCAACGTGTGATACTACTACACAGCGACGTTGCATCGTTTTGGTTTTGTTTTCCACTTGGTTTGGGATCTACGATTTTCAATTTAGTTAAATTTCACAATTTACAGGTTTAACTTTGTAGGATAACAGAAAGGCTGAACGGTTCATCAATTTTGGTTGTTTTTCTGACAGTTCTAATCTTTCCCTAGTGTTATTATTAACATTCTAAATTCTAATGTCAATATTCATTTTCATATTTAGATGACTATTAGATAATTTTTTCGTCTGTTTGATGTAAAATGTAACTAACGGATCGTTATAAAACTGGCCCTTAGAATACCTACTGTTAGTTACATAATAGAGTTAAAGTTCAATTTTTTACGACATTATATTTCGTTGTTATTTATGCCTCATTTACAGTATTTATCCTATTTAGTACATTGTTAGGTTTCACTTTTTTCATTTTCGTTAATGCAGCAAGTATTTTATTATCGTTAAGGTTTTCTTGTTGAATGTGGTAATTTACTGTCGCCTAGTAATTTTTTTCTTTTTAGTTGTTGGAGCTAAATATATTTTGCTTTAATCTGGTTATTAAATTGATAAAATTAATGCTATCATCGCATAGTTTAATTCTAGCCAATAAATATGTGATTAGTATCGATTGCTTATCGTGTTGGTAACACGAGAGGTACGGCTAGCAATGTTTGTCGGTACTTCGGTAGTCAATTGGCCTTCACACTAACGTCTGAATTTTTGATTCGTTCGGCCCATGTGACGTCAAACGTAAATGAGTTACGATCGATGGTGGTTTGTTAAGTTTGTGTACCCTCTCACATGGTATCATTACAAGGTCGTTTCGTTTTGGAACTATTTTTGGAAATCGATTTATCTTTTCGACTATTTGCGTCCTTACTGCTACTTTATATTTCGTTTGTTATCTTTGACCTTATTCACAAGTCTAAATGTTGACATTGGTAGGGTTTCATTACTTACGTAACTTCGTTTTCAGATGCGTCGTTTATGAAATATTCATTAAGCTGTAATAAGTGATTTAGTGATATATATAATAAATAACAGTGAGATGATCCGTTGAAATGGAGAGGAAATTAACTCGTGAAGACTTTATGCGGAAGAGTTTCCGCACCGCGAAACCAGCTACGCCAGTTTCACAGGCTCGCGAGTCTCCGGTCAATGGCGCGCCGCCGCCTTCGCCGGTTTCCTTGTCGATGCTGGAGAGGCCGGCTCAAAGGAAATACGAAGTAAATACGGACATTACCCCAAAGCGTTTGGAACTCAACCGAGCACACCCCATCCACTTGAAGTCATTCCAAACTTCAGAACCTCCCGACGATAACGGACCCACGCCGCCTTCCGATGATGTTCTCAGGAAACTCGAACGACAAATTGGTGAAATGGAACGTGGTTTGGAGAGAGCCCAGAATGGTAACGTGTCGGTTGATGAGAGAGTGCGTTACGCCGAACACGAGAATCTGCTACGCACCGGAGTGTCTTCGGTGGGTGGTGGAGGTTATTTGGCGGCCGATTCCGATACGGAACACGACTCCGTGTCGTTTAACAGAAACGAAACGACACGTAGCAGTACCGGCGCTACTACGCCGGTGGCCCGACCGGCCACCAGGCTATCTAGAACAAACTCAGACACACAGCAGCACAACGTTGCGGCGACGGCCAGACTGATGAGGAAATTAGCCGATGGCAACAAAGATGAAAAGACTAAGGTTATCTCGAGGAAAGCTATTCAAGCGAGGATGGAGCGAGTGAAGAATTCGGTGGTTGGAACTAAGCACGAACACAGAGTCCTGGCAGAGCACAGAGCGGAACCGACGCCACGCTCGCCAACCTCCCCCTTGTCTCCGAGATCTTCGATACAGGTATAGATGAAATGTGAACGTTTTGTGAGCGTCTTTTTTCACGCGGTACCCTTACTTTCAAATCTTTTGTTCGATGATTTTTTTTTTATAAAAAATATAATATGTTTTAGAGGTCGCGCAGTGGTTGAGATTAGACCATAAACAAAAAAGTGTCAAATTTTTGTGCGTGTATTAAACATGCGGTCATGTGTGAAATATTTATTTCATACTACCAAATACTTTTTTCTTCATATAAATGTACCAAATTTCACACTCGTGCTTCCGTGCAATTTTTCTTAAAAAGGAAACCAAAGTTTTGCTTGATATTATTTTTATATTAATACTAACTGCTGCACGCGACTTCGCCCGCGTATAAAAAAATAGATAAAAACCTATTCACAGACCTACCAAGTGTACATATATAAAATTTCCTCAAAATCGGTTAAGCCGTTTCGGAGGAGTATGGCAACTAACATTGTGACACGAGAATTTTATATATATTGATATTGATTAACAAAATAACCAATATTTTTCAAATCGTGGGCAAACACCACAAGTGCTAACACCACTGTGGGCAAACACCACGGACCACGGATTTAAATACGTTAACTACGTTTTAAGTATGTTACAGACTGCGGCAACTGTTTACTAACTGTTTAAAGGCGCAACGGTGTGTTGCATATGTATATTTTTTGAACTGTTTCTATTGTTGCGAATAATTTGTTTTAATTTGTCATATTTTTTTTATACGGTCATAGTAATTTACAATTATAATGAAACAAGTAAGTACATTAGTTATGACGGAAGGAAGCGTTCATTAAAACGACAACACAAAATATAGTCGCGTCCCACGAGTGAAAATTCGCGAAAACAGAACATAATTTACATTATTTTTCTAATGTTACCTCATATAACTAATGGTATTACTAGTTTATAACGCAACTATAAATGTATTTTCGAGCACTTTGCATATACATACGATATTATACCCGTGACATTTATGGAATATTAATAGTTTCTTTTTTCTTTTAAAATTAGTAAACTATTTTTGAAGTAATACGAAATAAGCTTAGTCTCGATTTAAAAGTATAATTATGAATTTGACACAATTATGAGAAATATTATCAATCAATCAATACTAATAATAAATCTGTAAGTGTAGGTACTGTATGTATGTATGTATGTATGTTCCTCCATAACTGAATTATCTATAAACAAATTAACGGATTTTCATGAAACTCGGAAGATAAGCATTTTTAGACGTACAAGACACAGGATAGGCTTCTTTTTACTTTTTCAACGCGGACGAAATCGCGGGCGCCAGCTAGTTAAATTAATAAAATTAATGTCCCTTCTAAGGGGTTTTACAATATGGGCTATTTCCATCCTTACAATATTTAATTGGTTTAGGACCTTAGTGTATCGTCAGCCTGCTTTCCACCCTTTATACTTAAAAATATGAAAAAATATAGCAACTACAAATATGTTTAAAACTTACCTAACATTGAAAAAATGTAATCTACATATGAAATTCGCCGTTCTATATCTGCCTAATTTGTTTTGTGTTAATTTATTATTTATTAATAAAAACTCGTGTCTAATTATATTTTGTTTTTATTTGCAGGTAAGCATCGACGCTATAAACGATAATAGAATATTATGGTAACTTGAGGTGAGCGTTTCTATATTATTTCTAAAGTATTTACCGTTTAAATCTATTTAGATAAATATTATAGCTAATAGCTGATCCCAGCCACGCTTTGCTGTGGCTCAGTCAACAAAACGTTCCACGTTTGCCATAACTACGGTCAACGTATGAAAATTATTTTATAAGATTGTTCCTCTGTTTAAATGCAATATTGTGTAAAAATTTCGAGTCAATCCGTAGGCTAGTTTTTTAGTTTTTGAAACATACACAACACAAACCAACATAAATTTTTCGAGTTAATGGACAGCTCGCCCGAATTCATCTCGCTTAGTAATAATTAACCTTTCTCGGTTATCGATCTATCCACTATTGAAAATCAAAATCCGTTGGGTAGAGGTATCGACTTGATTTTATAATGTGTACGAGTATGTAGACGTAAAGATAAATAGAAGATGACATCACGCATATATTGTTGCTTTTATCAAATGTTTCGCACATAATGAGAACTAAACTCCAATGTCAAGGCTACATTCTTAGCGATGTGTCGTGAGTTGAATGACAATTGGATGACGTCGACTCCCTCACGCCTCATGATTCGAACAATAATTAATCTAACTAAACATAATAAATATATCTTTTGAATCTTTTGGAATGATGTTATATGTCGTCCAGGAGTTTTTTTTTTTAATAATTGTGTAAAAGTAACAGTAACAACTTTGAATTAAGAAAGTTGTAGCATTTTTTATACTAAAAAAGAAGTTAATACGGCGAGAACCGCAATGGTAATAAATAATTGTTAAAAACTTAATGTACATGTACTTACTCAAGGTACAAAGTTTACTTTAGTTAAGAAAAGTTAAAAGTTGGCTCAATAGAAAGTGTGTTCCTTTGAAGATTTAAGTTACACCATGATAAAACATAGTATAGAAAGCATGACAAGTATTGTTAACATGCCGTTTCTATGTCATCTAAGAAGGCCATTCAGATTCTAGACTGTCAACTCATCGATTAGCAGTTCAACTGACATTAATTGAGTGTTAGAAGACTAAAATGTTGCTTTCCCTCTATCTATGCTCTATCTAATCTATACCTATTTTTTTAATAGTTTCTTAATTCGTGAATGCGTGAATGATGAGTTCTTCCAATTACGTAATGCCTATCCCGAGTTTTGATGACCTACAGTACCTCTCGTACCATAAATGCTTAATTTATCCGCAATACTTGGATAATGTGTCGCTGCGTACAGTTACTGGTACAGTCCAAATGAAAGAAACTTTATACCGCGGACACGCGAACTTTGGAATCAATCTCCCTTCTGAGGTGTTAAGCACGATAATAAACACGATCCACCTAGCTACAATGAAGACTTCTTCCAGCGAGCTATAAATGAATTCATTTTTTTTTAATTAGAGATGGGTTTGCTCTTAGCCAACAACCAGCCGAGTAGCAAGGATGAGGCCTGAGATGGAGCGAGGCTCACCCAGAAAATGTCTATTCACTCGAACTTTGAAAAGATTAGAGTTAAGTATATGAGCGTGGTGTGGCAGTGAAAATAATTCCATCCCTGATGTTGCTTATGTCCTTAGATGACGGTAACTACTAACTACCTACCACCAAGAGAACTGTCTGCATGCCAACCACTCTTTACAAATCTGTTCAAATGGATTGTACGCTCTTAAGGACTGCATTGAAATTATTATTTTTAAATTTTAATTAAAATTATATAAAAAAATACAAGATTTATGTTCCGATTAATTATTTACAAGGATATCTGTAGCTTATCTTTATTATAGTGTAAATCGTGGTTTCCTCTGTAGATTCCCTTGCGAAATAGTGAAGGTTGTATCAAATTGCCCAATATAATAAAGTGTTTATGGAACGAACGAGAGAACAAGGCATTAACCGTACGCGAATGCATTTTAACGCAATGCGCAGGCGTAATTGCACGGTGGGTGTGGGCCGTGGCGTCTACAAAATAGACGGGAGTAAATGAAATTATTATTATTATTAGATAAATATAACGCATAAAAAAATGTGTGTGTCAGCTCCGACACACGACAGGAGTTTAAATTTTCACAATTCGAACACGCCGAAAGAACAACATTGTTCTTTTTTTAAATAATATTGTATAGATGGCACAATATCTCTGAAACTTCAGAGATATTCTAAAATATTCAAAAAAATAATAATAGTATAACGCATACATAACGCATTCGTGTGACAATTCTGATTTTACTCCCAGAAATTTTCATACCACGGGTTTATGTATATATATGTAAAAAATCGATTTTTAAGGAGTAAACTCCAATAATAGGAGAGTAAATCGATACGCGTAATCGTTTCAAAAAGCGTAATGACCAATATTAATACCGCGTGTGTAATAGGCTTCTATCCATCATCTCCCACACGAAGAACGCTACTTTGCGGTGTTTTACGACCACGAAAGTTTTCCACCTTCTTGACTTAGGGTCTCCCTTTTTGCACCTTCATGACTTCCCAGGACCACATGGTCAGTAAATAAACATGTCCTCGTCGATATATTACCGATACCGGATAAGGAACGAACTAAACTAGGGCAAGCGCAAAATTAAACAAAAAGGTCTACACGCTCTAAACGTAAAGCCAAAAGATTAGTTAGTACCTACTTGTTCTACTTATGTACTTCTTCTTCTTGCTTAGTAGCTATTAGACCAGCTTTTAGGGCTTTTCCCGACGATCCACTACACAACGTTTTAAATTTGCCTATAGGAGAAGATAAAGGTAGTGAGACGCCACAGGTGCTGCAATTTCTGCAGGGAGGGCTCAGCCATGTCCGCATACTGCAACGAATTGCAGGTGTCGTGTCATACAGAAGAATAAAGAACGGACGTCCGTGTAATCTTACAATAAATGTGGTTTAAATGTTTTTCTATGCTGTAAGAAAAGCTTATATTGTTCTACCGGTGGTTCTACCCTTTCAAGTGTAAGACAGGGAATCTTAAAAGAATGAATTTTTTGTCGTGTCGTAAAAGCAAGCGTATATATTGTAGCTCTACAAAACTTCGTCTCTCACCAAGTGCATAATAATAACAACCGTAAATTGTCGACGTTTGAGTGCACTTTTCTTTGTACGTTAATCGTGTTCTAAGGCGTTTTTGAATTTGATATTTCAATGTAGGGCGGAGGCAAAGGCAACCCCCTTCCTTTGGCACGGTCAGTTTCATTTTGAATTCCGCGACATTCGGTCGTACTGTTTGTTTTCGGTGAAAGTCATAATATTATTATTATTATTGTTTTGTTTGCAAAATGATGTTTTTGTAGTGAAAACTGTGTGTAGTGTTATGGCTAGAAAAAGGGTAAGGTCTCGTGTTGTAGTGAATGCGTTAATTTCACCTAAAAAATTAGCGTTAGTTTTTATACCTGATTTTGGGGTCGGTCGGTTCGCGAGTTGAGTTAGCTTGTGATAAATCGTTCTGGACTCTTTGAGAAGAAAATTGTGCCGTTAATTTTAATTAAGTCAAAACTTTTGGGTTATTCTAAATTTTTCGCTGGTTTTATGTACATTGTGATTGGATCACTAGAAGAAGTTACCTTTTAAAAATCATTCATCCTCCTTCACAAACTAATTATTGTAAGTGACAGATACAAACGTTTCTCAAGAGGTCGATATCTCCCAGAGATTAATTTCATAGTGGGAACCTAAAATGCTGAATCCAAATACAAAGTATGTAACTGTATTTCTCCATTTTTTTAAGCAAATATGTTAAACTAATTTATGCCCTCAGCTTTGCCCCAATAAAAAATTAAAGCATAAACGTTCTCTAGATTTGTCAAGCTTATTCCTTGCCACACTTATCAGGAAAATGGGTATAGTGAATTACATTTAGGATATTAGTAGGCGTGAAAAGGAGTAAATTTAACAATTACATCAATACTAGATTTTTTTTTAAATAGTGCCAAATATTTACTTATTTTAAACTCTACCGCTACGTGTTTATTACATGTTTGTAAAAACTAAGCCTCATACATTTTGTATTGATATTTTTTTCGATAATATTCTCTAATTTATGCATTCAATGTGACAATAATTTTTCTGGACCATTGTTATCTCAATATACAGCTATCGCCTTTCAGGAAAAACTATTGCTTGAAGCTTCTTAAGTTTGAAGGATATCTATGTACTCCTTGAGATGAAGTAGAACCGGATTGGGTTTCTCTTGTTGGCGGTATTCATTTATTAACAAATAATGTTGAGAATAATTAGCACATTTCTTGATAATGAAACTCTACTACGGTATTTATATGTATGAGGAAATTGAGAAAAGTTCTCTTCGCTACCAATTAAATACGTAATGGATTTAATAATTAATTGCAGACGTCGATACCTCGCCTGTCGACAAGGCAGACGTGGTTTTACCAATCTCGATCGAGGTTTAGAAATTTTTCTCTCGTGTTTACACGAGACTTTAGTCTCAATTTAGTTTTGTTTATAATGATCAAATGTCATTCGAAATCGTTAAAAAATTCTAATGCAACAACATGATAGTAAATAGTGTTGTTATCGAAACGTTTTTCATAAGAAAAATATTATTGCGGAATATTTCAATGTTCAGTGTTTACGCTGGTCGCATAGCATCTCTTCTTCGAAGACTAGGTGGGACTCACGGTAGCGTGATAATCAGATCTGGCAAGTAGTGCCAGGGGCATACTGCTTTTCACAGTCATAAATTGACCAAGACCGCCTTTCGACAGTAACCACCGCTCGCAGAAGACCGTGTTATAGGCATGTAGCCACCTACCATCAATTAGTGAACCGTCAGCTGTCTGACGACTTTTTCATAAAGTTATTTGACCGTCGTAACCGATCTGTGTTACAAATTCATTTTTATATACATTTCACGTCGTTTTCTGATTTTCTAGAATAAAGATCAATTTAGCCTCTTCGAAACAGGAGAGGATTTTAGTACCCAAAGACCCAAGTGAATTTTTTTAAATATATTTTTGGGCATTTTTCTGAACAATTTGAATGAACAATTTACCACTGAAACATTTGAATCTATCTATGAATTTGAATCTATAATATTGTTAATTTAGTGACAATTTAGCTTTTATTTTATTCTATTCCATGTAGGGGTGACACAAAATGCTTTTTAAAGGTTACCTAAACAGTGCCTATAATTTCGTTACATTAGCGAACCTCGATTCCAGTTCGAACGTGCTTCGTTAAAGTTCAAAGGTCACTTTCGCCTCCCGGGACATTACAAATCAGGTTACACGGGGCAGATTAGCTTGTAATTAATATAGGGAATCAGACCAGAATACTTGATGTATTTACCTAAATAGGTATCAAAACAATGAACGTGATAAATTGTTTTCTGGATGACTTATTATAGGGTTCAAATATGTCTATGATCTGTTGATTATTTTGTAGCCTACGAGATTATCGCGCTACTAAAAAGTTACTCTTTATTTATTCGGCGTCCAAGTATTGTCTTAAGTAAGTGTGTGATATGTTCGAGCATATCAGAAAGAGAAAAAAAGAAAAAGAAACACTTAAAGAGCTTTAAAACAGTTTCTTTTTAGATAACCGCTGAATATTGTGTGCAAAATATTTACCAAGTATTTTCCTACTTTAATACTGACTTGATTCAATTACTCGTTGCCGTAAATATTTAACTAGCCACAATATAAATTTTGATACATTTTGAAGAGAGAATGTTATTTGGACTATGCAGAGAGAGCTATCGATCGGTCTGCGACCTATTTTAACGCGCTCAAACTTTACATGGAACTAAGCTGGTATTTATTTGCAGTTTTTCACGAATTGAATGGTTAAGTTATCATTCTAGATTCGCTCGTTACTCTTTAATATACTTACATACCACTAAGAGTTTATTATAGGTCAAAACAACTCCCATAAGAGCATCATAAGAGCATTGAGCGATCAAGAGGCGCTTACCACTTGATGTCGGATAAAAAATATTTTTTACACTGCATTTTGCTATGTTATGCTACCGCTTTAAGACTTTCAATTTGTACTAGAAATTGTAATTTTTTTATAAATTTGTTTTTGAATCTGTTTTGACACAGTATGAATCTAAATTTGTTTGCACAAAAGAAAATAATTCGGGAAAAATCTCTCCAATTTTCGCAAGACCTGAGCAAACAACTTTCAACGATAACAAATCCCCGATAATCCTATTAAGATCTTCACAATAAAACGTTTTTGTTCTCCTTCATCCAATGTGTATCATATTTAATTCAATATTTACTTAGTAACGTAATTGTACTCAAAAGATTTCGTGAAGAGATTATGATGTCGAAAAATATTATTATTCTTCATTTTGCCGCGATTATGTTCAGCTTAATAAAAAATCATTGATCAGGAACATTGCTTGTGTATAAATTCCATTTTATCATCGATTTAATCATGTTTTATTCTGAAACAATATGAAATAATAACTTTCACGTTTAAATTCAATACACATCATGTATGATCGCAATCTTACATACATACAGTGTCTTATGAAGGTCTTTTGAAGGATATCTTTAACTGTATAATACCTTTAAAGTGTTTCAGTGAATCGATTACAACATTACTATCATGTTACTATTGTAAAACATTGTTTGTTACTTAATAATAATATTATATTCTCAAAACTTATCATGCCAGCGTTTATAATTATGTGTGTGGACAACATGTGGGCAATCAGTGATATGTGAACTTTTAAATTTAAAAAAATTTGCAACGTCAACCTTATTGGAAGATGGGCGTCAAAGGAAGATTTTTGGTGAATATCTTAAATGTCTCTCTGTGTGTAGACTAGATTGGTGTGTTTGTGATATAATACGATATGCATGTATGTATATGTTTTATTTGCTTTTTTTAAGCTGTTTTTTTACTCTCTTTATTATTGTCTTTTTATTAGATGTATTTATTTGTGCCTACGTTTAAATTTATTTACTATACCCCTCACCGTGCATTATGGATAAGAATTCCAAGTTCCAATAAAATGACTTAGGTTTCTAATGAGTTTTTATTTTTTAACAAGTGCATTCCTAATGGTGTAAATATAAACTATGTTTTCAATATCCGATTTTAAATTAAGGGGCCCCTATTTATTCCTAAATAGGAATCCCTTAGTTATGGTTTAGGGTCCATATTTGAAGTATTTGTAAAAAGAAAGTTTAAATTCTGCTCTTTTGAATTATGTCTTTTAAAATTTATCTACTTACTTTCTTCATGAGCGCACTCGTTATTTCCCAAGCAAGTTGCCCTTTCCCTGGATTATCTGAGACGTCGGTCGTTAAAAGGACCAAAATTGCTGAAGGCGTAGCCTATTTTTATCACTGTCGTGACGTCAACTGTTTTAATATTTCGATATCGTCTATATGAAATGTTTTGACGGGTGAAGTGGATAAAATTCTTTCGAAACATTCTCCAACTTTAAGCTTTTTGGAACTTGATCCAAAGGCAAAATTGCTATTGCAACCCTTTACCGCCTACACTTTAGCGTTAAATTACGATATACGAATATCGATATCAATAAAACATGAGGTGTAAACACCACCGAGAATCCGGAGGCATTTGAGAATAAAATTATCAGACAAGAGTTTAGTTAGAGTAGGAGTGATAGAAATGAACTTCACAATTTGGAACATGCGAAATGGGGATTTATCGAAGTTAAATTATTCGTATGTAGCCTACGCAAATAAAATATCTACTAAAATTTAGCTGTTATGTTGTGTTCAGGATTTGAAAATTTTACAGTTTTCAAAGATTAATTTGATGGAATTAATATCAAGGGAAACCTTACGGTAACAATCTTAATCTTCTCCCAGCTGGTATGACATCAATACTGTTATCATTTTCGATCATAAGTAAACAGTCGTATGTTACCGTGTAATTATGTAAAGAAATAGACCTTTTATGATAGAGTGGCGATCAATACGATCAGCAGTTGAAGTAGGTCAATGCCTCCGGCGGTGCTATAACCTTTACATAATTCAAACACCAAGGGTATGGTATGGGTCCCTAGAGACATAACGCAGGGAAGCGTATCTCCGATATAATATATCGGAGTTTAAGTATATATTATAAGTTTCCACATATGGGTAAATACATGTATGTCTTGAAGCTACATAAAGTTATACAACATAGAACACGTTATTTATTAAGTTTCACAGTTGTGATGGTTGCTATCAGCTGCAGTTTATATGACTGTTTATAGTTTATTAGTCCTTTGGTCATGTTTTTTTAAATAGATTTTAAAACCATTAAAGATTTATTTACCAATAAATTTTGCTAATTAAGTCTCATTCGGCCGAGTTTGTGTAGGAAGTAAACATGATTTCATTTTTGAGTATTTTATCACTTCTTTCATGGAATACTTGTACCATGCAGAAATTATCATGCATCATTCTATTATCTTATGAGGTACTTACTCATCATGCAGAATTTGTACAGACAGACTGTACAGATTTCTACAGACAGAGTCCCGTGTTTGATGAAAAATAAAACCCTTTCAACCCCCTTAGAGTATTAGTGCCTACTTGATCCATTTACGTGCGGAAACGGGTCATTGCTGCAAGCGTTTCAGTACAGCCTGTATATATATAATAGTATAGTAGTTTCAAAACTGTAATTTGGGTCAGGATGGCGTCGCTACTCACCAGCTCATTAGAAATAAGTTACGAAGTCTTTTCAAAGAGTTCAAAGGACCTGTTTACGTAATTGACTTCATTATGTTCATGTCATTTGATGTGATGAAATTTAATATTAATTTTTCTTTTCTATTTCTTCCTCGCAATTGTACGTGCGAGTTTGTTGTATGTATATTGTGTGTCTCCTAGTATTTTGGCAGTAGCCTTTTTGTGTTCAGTTTTGTTTTAGGGATGGTGAAATTTTCGTGACATTTTTTATTTAACTACAGACAATTTTTTTTTCTATATAATATATGTTATAATAAACTCACTTTCAATAAAAGTGGCGATGGATTTTGAAACAAGCTATCAACTTTTTTTATTGACTAAATAAAATTGCTTTTGGTATAGAAATCTAGATCGAAAAAAAAAAAAGAACTAACGCAACACAGTCGAGAATAGCAACACAATGGTCTAGGCTTTTAACCTATATTCAGCTTTTAAGCAAAAACGAAAATACACACTGTGCTCTGTGTTCAATATTGTTTTCTAAATTTGTACCTATTCAGATGGGGGAAAATATTTTATTATAAAAATTTCATTCAGCCACGTGATTAACACAAAGCCTGGCTTCCTTCGCCCGTGATTTCCCCGGAGTGTACGAATTAATAGTGCCTATAATTGATGTACAGTTCGTGCATATATTTTATCATATTTAGTATTCGCATTTACTACCACTTTTGAAGAATGACACAAAATAGTCATTTCATTTGACATAATGGCTTAATGTAACTTTTAAACTTAATATAAATAAAGAGACAAATAAGTCAGCAGTATTTTTTTCTAGAAACTCTGTTTGGTTTATTTTATCAATAAATAGACTTTGATTTACATTGTTACACGGCTTAATAATTAATAACAAGACAAGGTCCTTCAATCATTCCAATGTCACAACGAACCCTTTGGGACTTGCACATGATGCTATCGTACCGAAAAAAATTGCATTCTTTCGAATCCGGGGGAGGGGAGGGTCGCTTGTTGATTTTTTGTCTCGTAACATAATATTTTATTATGTGTAATTAAATATCAAACGACGGTGCCATAAAAATATTTCTCCGTTTCTAGCGAGGTTCTTCAGATTGCTATGTTATCATTAATTAAAAACGTACCTATTGTTCGCAATAGTTAGTAGGTTCAGTAATTTGTTCCTTCTACACAGTTGGTGCAACGAACTTGCTGACAAGTGGAGGCCTGAAGGAAGAGTGATTAGCCCAACTTATTTTAGAAGTAGTTAACACAGTGGATGGAGTTTACCGTCGTCGTCTGTCTTGTCGGCAACTTGATAGAAAGTTTGTGCCCAATACACACTGATAGGGTGTATAGGATATTTAGGTCACGCACTGTCTTAATTAACACATAATCAGTAGCAAAGAAACTTCTCTCGACATAAAATTATTGTTGCTGAGAAAGGTCATGCGAATTATTTTTAAAAGGCACACTTGCCTCAATACTTCATTTAATGTTCCTCAAACATGAATTTGGCGACAGTAGCCGGTCCTCTTAGCAGAAGACCATTGTAAATATCAGCACTTTTGTTTTTCCGATCTCGGAATAGTAAGTGAAGTGTTTTTTTCATCCCAAGCTTAATAAAATTTACATTTTCCCTTCTTGCATCTTATCTTTATACTAGTGAGGAAGATATATAGATACTAGGAGGAGATAGCTATATGTTGTAAAATGTTACATATATATTTTAAATGATATTGTGTATTTAAAAAAAAAAGTTGAAAATTTTTGGAGCCTTACGTTTTCTTTCCTCGACACACGACACAGTTCCTGTGTCGAATATTTACTATCGCAAATGTTTTCAATGTATGATTAAGCCAACTTTTTTCTCTAACTGCAACGGAATTGGCGGCAAAGCTTCGTTGATTCGTTGATTTTGCGCAAACAGTGTTTGCTTTCTATCACACGTCATGTAAAATATTATTATTCAAATAGCTCTTCGAGTCAGCGAAGCGGACATTTAATATTCCTCATATTATATGTAGGTAATGTAATGTATGTACGATACATAGAAGAGAGTCTGCTAGAGCGTGTTAACGCGGTGAGACGTGCTGATTGGTGAAATTCGCCTTTGAGATTTAACATCACGCGTTCAATATCAAATACTGAGTTACGCAGAAGTGAACGTGTGAATAGAATGCGTGTTTCACACGTATGCTATTTTTTTTTTTCATAATGTACTTATTAAAACTTGTTCGTATTTACATAAGAATATTGGAAAAATTTAGAATAAAATATGAGTTACAATTGGAAATTAAACTCTTTAAGTTCTTTGGTTCAAAAAATTAATAAATAATTATTTTAATATTAGCTAATGTATGCAGTAATGCAGTACTACAATAAGGTTACCAAACGAAGCACAGCAACTATGAGTAACTAAAAGAAAGTGGTGTACTAGAAATCAAAATATCTTGCTGACAAAAATGCAGATTAACATTCAATGTATATAATTTTGTCTATATTTATATACATATTATAAAATTAAATAAGTATATATTATGAAACTGTCCGCCTCTGTCTGTTTCTTCGTTAAATTTTTTCAAACAACTCAACGGATTTCGATACGATTTTCACTAATGATAAGAGCGATAAACGAGGAAGGTTGTGTTATAATTTGCAGAAAATTATTTTTTGATCATGGAGGATTTATTTAGGAGTAACTTTTTCAAATTCAAATTCAAATATTTTATTGCAAACCATAATGTATAAACTTGTTTGTTTCTTGTTGTTGTAACTTGTTTGTTGGAGGAGTACCTCAAGGAGTACTCATAAAAAGTTTATATATATGTACAATTAAATTAAAAATACTTTTGATTTTATGCTAATTATTTTTTTCTCTATTGTTTACAGGTAAGCTACCGTAATCCAGTTTACACGAATGGTATATCATAACACAAAATGTTAACTGCTCAGTAAGTATGTTAATTAGATTTTAACACGCAACCTCAGTGTAGGTACGTTGACACCTATGCACACATTGTTAAGTATATCTGTTCTCTTCGTTTCGTCCTTCGTACACTGTGCCTTTACATTCTAGGAAAATTCACTAACCAATCAACATTTGAGATTCTTAGGGGAATTTTTGATATAAAAATATGTATTATGTAAAATCGATGGGTGGAAGAAGTTTAAGACGAACCGGCCTTAAACTTTTTTTGTCACTTACAATTTTTGTATGATTTGAGGATTTCTTTTCACTCCTACAGGCTGGAATCTATAGGTGAAAATTTCTTTCACCCATAGATATCATAAATATATTATAGAAACTTATGGAAAATTCCCCTGAGGGACTCAAATTTTGATTTGTTAGTAATATTTACTGGATTATAAGTTATTGTGAGCCTCTAATGAGTTTTAGACATGTGCCGATTTGAGTCTCTATTTTCAATATCAAATCCATATTTTATCCTATGCTCAAGAAAGACCTGCCCAAAACTATATGGGTCATATCACTTACTAAATAATTTCCAAAAGAACTTAGTTCCGAAAGAAAAACCATTGGTTTTGTGGCCATTAATGTACGGCTAAGCGATAACGTGTCAGTAGGTAAGAGGTGTGGTGTGTGACAATAGAAAAGCCTATTTTTAGGCTTTGCATGTTTACATCCGAAACGCCTTCATGTTGTGCCCTTGGACTGATTGAACATCTTTATGCATGAGCGAGGCAACGTTCTCTATTTTCTTTAAAGACCAAAAAGTTATTTAATATTGAATTTCTCTCCTGATTTATAAGCTAAGGATTGGTTTTTTACTTACCTAAAGTGATATGATATTCAAGTATATTTTAGGATTTAAATGGTGCCCTATATCACCGAAAGACCTATAAGTCAGTTTTTATATTTATTTTTATAAAGTAATGAATTAACTTCACTAAAGTTAATATAACGCTGTCTATTAATTTTTCTATTTCTTTCATCTTTCATTCTGGTCCAGTATTCTTCACCTGGATTTTTTCGAGCTTTTTTCATTCCGCATCTATCATAGTCACTTAGGTCTATCGTATCTAGAACATACTCATTTGTGCCTCACTATCCATAAGAGGTAAGATATTTGTGAAAGTTTGATGAAGGCTTTAGTTAGGTCATCAATAGGTACTGTACTACTACCGTTAATTGTTGTAAAATATTTTATATACACATACACACATATAATTCGGTATCTAGGTTATCACGCTTCATTCAGCGTTTTTTCACGCTTTGCCTGCCTTTTCTTGCCTCACTAGACCCGGGCTTTTAATAGCATCTCCTCCCCTGACCCTCGTTTCATGCCAGTCTTATATTGGTGTCCGATACATCGGTACACATTCAATTATTAATGAATATCGCGACTCGTTAATAACAGCGCGTTAGATCGTAAACATTGTTCATTTGAATTTTGCTAACATAATTTATGGGGTGTAATCGGGCGTAACTTTTTAGTTGTTCTTCTAATTCGTATTAAGTGACTGCGGTTAGATGAAGACAGCTATATATACGAGTATATGAGCAACCATTTCCCTTTAAAAGATAAAATCCTTCATTTCAATATAAGTCTTATATTATTTGTAAGTTATAAAGGCTTGATCAATCGAGCAGTGAGAGCGTCACGAAGGCACTGGTGCATGAATAAAATAAATGAAGGTGGAATCGACTCGGTCCACTCCACTAGATCGATACTCTCAAATTGTCTAACCAGTTAAATGGAACAAATTGATGTGCCAATAGTTGCGGTGAATTCTTGTTAAATATTATAAATTTGAACGTGAATACACTAACGTTTTTAACTAGATATAAATCGAGATGTTCACCTCGATAAGGCTCCGATAAAATAGATTATGATGGCGTGGTGGTTTTGTCTCGTTCTATAAATTGGCCATTTCACAAAATTTTATACATTGATATTTTTATAAAAATTATTAGTCAAAATTTGCTAATGATTTTTTTTATTTTGAACTGTGAATTGTGTCCAGAATTAACCCAGTAGGTCATTTGTAACTTTTACAGCATGATGCCTTGATTTCACAATAATGCGATGTTTTATATTTGTTTTATATACATTCAGAACCAGACTTTAGTGATTCTTTAGTGATATAATTAATGAGATAAAACTTTAATATGTAACACTAATCTATAAAAGGTATATTTAGAACACTTATCACTTTAGCGCTCTGTAGTTGATGTAGTATAAAATACCGAATATTACACTGTTTATTTAAACAGAAGGGATTTCAATATTCTTTTGTATATGTAATGAATAAAACACACACATAAAGCTACTTTCAGATAACGAACTTTGAAAATCTTAATGTAGTAAATAGTAAGATGCTTTTAGCATTCATCGAACATAGCGAGCGACTTTCAGCGAATACAAAAAAGCTCTTTACCGCTGAAACGAAGTTTCCCTTTATGCGACTTGGAAATGTTTGTGTTTGTTATAACTTTTTTAAATATTCTCTCTCTTTGTGCTTTGTTTGCTATAATCACTGGTTATATTATGTACTCTAATGATAAATGATAATAATAATTAATCACACATTTTATTATACAATCTGAAAAATACAAATATGTGTCAGCGCCGACACACGACTGGAGTTTTATTTTATTGTTTAAGAGCGGGTATAAAGGTACACTAGCGCCACTCATTTTAAAATATATTATCTCGTGACTGAGAAGGAATTATTAATAACGGCTACACAAAGCCCTTGATAAGTATGTCTACAATTTATAAAGTTTCATATTTAGACATGAAGCAACAAAATACAATTTAGAGGAATGTGGCCGTTTTTGTTTAGATCGGATTTTATTGCTTCGTGTCTAAATATGAAACTTTATAAAAGGTTTTAAAAAATTGTAGACATACTTACCGAGGGTTTTGTGTAGCCGTTATTAATAATTCCTTCTCAGTCACGAGATAATATTTTTTTAAATGAGTGGCGCTAGTGTACCTTTATACGCGCTCTTAATTAACATTTAAATATTGTAATTACGGATTTAAAGAGCTTAACTTGATTATATTATTAAAAACTGGCCGATGCCCACGACTTCGCCCGCGTAACTTTGTAAATTATATACTAAAACCTTTCTCAAGAACCACTCTATCCATTGGTGAAAACAGAATGAAAATCGGTGCAGTCGTTTTTGAGTTTATCGCGAACAGACAAACAGACAGACGCAGCGGAGGACTTTTGTTTTTAAATATATAAGGATTAATATAAAGAAAAACATTAAGCAATTGAAAATTAAATTAACATGAAACTAATACCGCTTTTGTAATATGTAATAATTATTCCAAACACTTCAGTATACATTTTTATGTGGTGAGATAAGCGTTGATATGCGTGTTTTGTAAATCTGCACTTCAATCACAGTCAATCAAGATTCTCTCCTAGACAATACCCGCTTCTATCTTGACACATTATCTCAATATTATTCATGTTATTTGACAAATCAAAGTAGTGTAACTATGACAAAATGTTGATTGCACTATCAATGTCACTCTACCTAGCCATTGTTTTGTCTGTGATTTGGGGTCAGTTAGGTACATGGCCACAGTTTCATTATGTGATATTGACGTGTTTTAAGTAACGCAGGGAATTTTTTCAGGAAACCTTTATTGACAATATCTCAATCTATAATAAAATATTACTGTTTTGCACATAGCAGATTTTGGTTAATTGACTTGACAACGACGCTATGTAAATCTGGAATAATGTACCTTTTAATGTAATTAAATCGGTAACAACTAGCTCCAGTGTTTTTTAAGTTTAAAAAATATTATTAGTGCTTATTTCTAACTAAAAATATACTGATACTTTATTGTGTGAAATATTAAAGTGATATACTCCATAAAAATCTATAATAACTAAGAATTTTTAGTGAAATTTAAATATATTCGGACACGTACCTAACAATCCATAATAAAGTTGTTAGCCGGAATAGTATTGAGGAGTGTGCAAAAATCAATAAAATATAATGAAATTATAGTGATGAATAAGTGATAGCAAAATTTTAAAACAACATCTATAATAACGAAGAACTTTTAGTGAAATTTAAATATATTCGGACACTTACCTAACAACCTATAATAAAGTTATTAACTACAATAATATTGAAAAATGTGCAAAAATTAATAAAATATAATGAAATTATGGTGATAAATTAGTGATAGCAAAATTTTAAAACAACATTTAAAAAGAATAATTAGTGATAAAAATAAAATATTGATAAAAAATAAAATTAAAATATACCCACTTAGTATCTATTAAATTGCTTTAATCTTAGAAATAGTTAACGATTTTTAGGTAACATCTCAAGAGGTCAGTTGGTAAGGTATTTTTAGGTGCAGCTAGCGTTCGACTGGTGTCGGTTCGTATCCGGAGAAATAGAGGTAACGTTTTTTTAAATACTTTTTTTAAGAAACTGTTACTTATCCAAACTAGTAATACTTCCAAATTCAGATAACAATTAGAAAACATGAATTTCCTGGATAACATTACTTTCCGACGACGACGCATTCGCACCCAATCTGACTCAACAGTAAACAATGAAAGTTCATCCAATGATGGGCCACTAGATGTCACTAGTTTTAGCATTCCAAATGAGTCTATTGATGAAGATACGGAATACGTTTCTGACCTTAAAATACAAATAGAAAAATTAAAGACTGAACTATGTAGTGCTAATAAAGAAATAGAAGCCCTAAATAGTGAAATAAATCTTTTAAAAAAGAACAACGAAAACCTTTTAAAAAAACAAGAATTATATAAAAAAGTAACACAAAATCCTGTTACAATGAAGTCGCCTATAGTAAAAAAGAAAATCAAACAAAACCGTAACAAACAAACACAAACAGATAATAATGAAATTGTTAAATCAATTAAAATGTGTGAAAAAGGTACTCAGAGCATAAAATATACAAATATAGAAGAAATCAAAAACACGTCCATTATGTCACCACCAAGGGAGAAACAACAAACATGTTCATACAAAAACGATGTACGGGGTGTTAAGAGAAACATGATAGTTCTGAGTACTAGTACAAATAAAAACAATATCTTACATTCAACACTAAATTATTTTCAAAACAATTATGAAATATGTCACTATTCAACACCAAATGCAGGAATTAGACAAATCTTATCAGGTCTAGACAAAAAACTTAAATATTTTAATAAGGATGACTACTGTGTGATAATGATTGGAGAACGCGATTTCGAAATTACGCAGAATTACTTAGAATTAATATTAGAAATAAAACAAACGTTACAAAATTACACTAACACTAATATCCTAATATGCTCACCTACTTATAAATACGGCAATAACACTCACATGTATAACTCGACAGTTGAGCATTTTAATAATTTGTTATACTTGGATCTCTTAACAAATAAATATGCATATTTTATAGATAGCAATAAGAATCTTAAAAATGATTTTACCATGTTTAGATACAGTGGAATAATTAACCGTCTAGGAATGAAAACGATATTTAAAGATTTATATAATACAATTGAGGACATTAATAACTACAAAGCCACAAGTATTAATTTAGAAAAACAAAAAGATTTAAGTCAGTCGAAAAGCAACACTATCCAAGAAACTGAAGAATCCATATCATCGAAACAGGATTTTTAGAAAACAGGCTCCACATTCTACATCAAAACATAGCTGGTCTTATTAATAAATCAGACTTACTTACTACTAATCTCCAAATATTTAAAGAAAATGGAAAGAACATTGATGTGATATGCATTACGGAACATTTCATGCAGGTTGGATACGAAGAACTTTGTGACTTGCCTAATTATACCATGGCTGCATGTTACAGCCGTAACAATGTGAAAAGAGGAGGAACATGTATATTTGTAAAGAGAAACTACACATATAAAAAACTAATAGATATAGAAAATTTGTCAATTTCAGGCATATTTGAATGTTGTGCTATAGAACTTATACATTATAAAATAATTATTGTATGCATATATAGAATCCCAAAAACAAATTTAGACGTTTTCTTTGATAAATTTGAGCAACTGCTGATCTATTTACAAAAACTAAAAAAGAAAAATGTCATTATTGCCGGAGACTTTAATATAGATATCCTGAAAAACAATAACACTGCATCCGAGTTTCTATGTCTGTTGCTAAGTTTTGGCCTTAAACATGAAATTAAAGAACCGACAAGGATAGCAAGTAATACTTGTCTAGATAATTTTATCCATGACCTCAAAAAATGTAAGTCTGAAGTAATAGAACTAGCTCTGTCTGACCACTCTGCTCAAATATTAGAAACGCCTGTTGTAGAAACTCACATATGTAATTATTGGCGTTTTAGGAAAAGGGATTATTGCAATGAAAATTTAGAAAAATTCAATAAATATATTAGCGACTGGAATTTTTCAGAAATATACACAACTGATAATCCGAATATTGCTTATAATATATTTATTGATAATTATAAAATGATCTATGAACTTTGTTTTCCTTATAAGCTTATAACAATAAAAGCAAATTATAAAATTAAATGGCTGTCGAAAGGTTTGAAATTATGTAGCAAGAGGAAAAGGAATTTATTAGACGTTTATAGAAGAAGTCCGAATGAGATAAATAAAAATAAATATAAGAAATATTCATCGTTATTTAAAAAGATCATTAAGTTAACTAAAAAGTCTCAAAATAACTATGCTATTATAAATTCTCAAAATAAAAATAAAACAGCCTGGCAAATTATAAATAGAGTAAAACGAGATCGACCCCGAGATACTATTACTGAAATTAATCATGAAAACAAAGTAGTATCAGATCCAGCAATAATGTGTAACATGTTCAATGATTATTTTGTGGATAAAATTAAGCCCTTGTCAAATACAAAACATATAAATTCCAACATAAGTACAAGAACTAACTCAATGTTTTTAAGTCCTTGTACGCCAATAGACATAAAAAATATAGTCAATACCTTAAAGAATACTAATAGTGTTGGTTGGGATGGAATTGCTACAAAGGTAGTAAAATACACGATAAAAAATATAGCGGGTCATCTCAGTCATATTATCAATCTTTGTATTTTTGAGGGACTATTTCCAGAAAAATTGAAGACAGCGGTTATAACACCAATTTATAAAAATAAAGGGGACAAAGGGCATTTGGTAAATTATAGACCTATAGCACGGATCCCTGTTTTCTCAAAAATATTTGAAAAGTACATTTACAAAGAAATAAGTAACTATATGGAAAAGTTTAATATATTAGCAAAGGAACAACATGGATACAGGAAAAATAAAACAATAAATGAGGCTATTTTTAAATTCTTAGATATAATTATGACAAATGTAGATACTAAATCCCAAATATGTGCTATATATATGGATATGACGCAAGCATTTGATCATGTAGACCATCTAATTCTTCTTGAAAAACTAGAAAGTTATGGAATAAGAGGTAATGTACTAAATTTAATAAAATCATACCTACACAATAGGAAACAAATTACTGAGATTAGTCGAATAAACAAAGATAATAAATCACATGAAACATTTCTATCTAATGAACGTACTCTAAAATACGGCGTCCCACAAGGTAGTGTTTTGGGACCATTATTATTTATAGCATATATTAATGATCTACCAAGAACTGTTGATCACCCCATGTGTCTTTTTGCCGACGATAGCACAATGATAATAAAATGCAGAGACAAAGAAACCTATAATGATGACATTAACACTGCTTTAAGAAAGATTATATTTTGGTTAAAAAACAATAATTTAAAAATTAATTTGCTTAAAACAAATGTCATGCATTTTAGTCAAAGGGAATGTGCTAAACCATATTTGAACATACATTATGAAGATGAAACTATTAAAGAAATTAACACAACAAGATTTTTAGGCCTAGAAATTGACAGTAAATTAAATTGGAAATCTCATATTGATGGTCTCAGGAAAAAACTAAGTAAACAGGCGTATGCCCTTCATGAATTATCTAAAACTGTAAGAATTGAAGCTATCTTATTGGCATATTACGGGCTTGTCGAATCTATGCTCAGGTATGGACTTCTGTTCTGGGGAAACTCGACTGATAAATTTTTTATTTTCAAAGCACAAAAAAGATGTATAAGAGCAATGTTTAAATTAAAAGTAACCGACAGTTGTATGCCCTATTTTAAAAAACATAAAATACTAACACTGCCTTCGCTTTTTATATATGAGGTTGTAGTATATGTAAAAGCAAACCCTATCTTATTTAGACGAGTTTCAGAGCACAGTAAAAGAACTCAAAGAGATCCAAATAGACTGTGTATTCGCAAAGCACACACAGCTCTTATGCACAAAAGTGTTTTTTGTCTAGCACCAGTCATTTACAACAAGATCCCGAACAATATTAAGGAGCTCAATATTAATTTATTTAAAAAGAAAGTGAAAGAATTACTAGTGAATAAATGTTACTATGACTTAAAAGATTATATGTCTGATAATTTAGTGAATATTAGTAGTGAGTGATTGTTTAATTTGATATGTAGTGTTCCAAAAATATTTGCACACCCTAAAGGGTAGAATGTAGCGAGCCTAATCCATTGTAAAACCATTATTGTAACCTATATTCAGCAAATAAATTATTATTATTATTATTATTATTATTATTATTATTATTATTTGAAATAGTGCACATATTAAAAAAATCTCAAAGATCCGCTCATTCTTCTCTTTGTAATATCAATAGGCATAGATTATTTTGTTTCATAACTTATTGCGATATATTGTCTAATGACCCGTAGGTTAGTAAACAAAAATGGCCGTCACACGCAAACTACCAATCGCCTATTTCGAAACGATTTCTTCTTATCTAATTTAAATATTATTCAATAATTTCATCCAGAACGCGGTTCATAAACACATTATTTTATCAAAACAAATCCAATAGGTCCCAACGACGCTCGAGTGACTACACATTTAGCAACGTGGGCTCTCCTACCATGAGTGAAAATTGCATTCAAAATATTTAAATCAGTTGAGCTATTTCTAAGGTTAGCGTGCACAAACTCATAGATAATAGACAAAAATTCTAAAGACTATTATTTTGACCTCGGTTATATAAGTAAGTTATACAATTATTCCGGACCATTAAGTGAAATTCGTTGAAAGTTGATTAATCTGAAAGTTGGATTCCCTAAAAAAACGTATACACGTTTACAGTTTTATTATATATGTATTGATTAGAAGTACAGTGTGAAATAGGTAAAATAAAGTGTAAAGTGACAGTGTAGTGAAACAAAAATATTGAAGTGAACACACACACACGCGTTCATCGCGCTTCTAACTAGGGATAGTAATTAAAAGTCGCAGGCGGTTAACTCGTCAAAATAAATCCTCAAACGATGCGGCATCGGGTGCTGCCGTTCCTGGCGCCCGTTTTCTTCACAAAGCTGTGGAGGAGGAAGAAGCGGGCGAAGGCCATTGAGAAACTGCACGGGGTTGGTAAAGAATACCCTTGTAATATTTTTTTCGTGTACCTTAAGGTCCAATTTTATTGATGGTAGATGGCTACTGTCAAATCAGAACAAAAACATCTCAGGGATTAAAAGTTCATATATCCTAGAGGATATAGGGTAATGGAATGGACCCTATATCCTCTTGGATATATGAGCTTGTAGCATTCCTCGTTACTGACCATTATTGCAGCGCTTCAAGCCTCCAAAATATAGTTCTGTATCTGTAACTAACCACATTTCAGTGGTTCCTCTTTCTTCCACTATGTTACTCGCTGATAATGTAGCTTTCTATAGGTGAAAGAATTTTCAATATCGCTCCAGTAGTATGTATGATACACAAATCTTACTCGTTTAGAGCTCTCTCCATTAGTAAAAACCTTATCAAAATCCGTTGAGTGATTTAGAAGCGACTCTGTCATGTTTAATTTAAGATGTTAGCGAGTAAATACATACTAAAGTTTTGGTCACATAGAGGTATTATTATGAGCAATTAAAGGTCACCCTTTAATAGCAACAAACAAGTATTGTTTTGTTAATGCAAATCGTAATTGTTAGCCAATGTTGGCACGCATACATATTATTATACACAATAGCCTTGAATGTGAGAAGGCAATGAACTTTGCCGATCAAACCGGGAACTTATAGGTCCTTGAAAATGTTCTTATTGAAATCCAACGCGACGAGAGCTTGAAGTGTTTTAAAGACGAATAAACTTTGAAACGGTTTACTGAAAGGCAAGATTGTGAATAGAATAAAATATATGTGTACGTATTTATGTCAGTATTATATTTTTATTTATTACAGTATAATGTTTCATTTGCCTTAACATTTATTATTAATATTAAAGAGTGTTAAGAGTACCATAAACAGTTATTGTAATAAATTGTAATAAATCAATCTACGACTTTTTTTTTAAACTATGAAGTTACACACAAAACACACCTTTCCCAAGTTATCTAAAAGTACATATAAAAGGCACGTACAGTGTGACCCACATTTTTATCAGTAACATTCTCTGTATAAAGGTCGTTCATCCCTAGCCCCGTAATAGCTAGCTTCGTCGACATAATCCGGGATAAATCCTCCAAATGGCGTTTCTTTTTTTCAACGAACACTTTCCATATATTATCGCCATTAGTATATCGCCTGTTTCTCAAAATTTGGTTACCTCGTCTAATTAAATATTAATAATACATCCAGATCAAAATATGAAAGGAACAATGTAATTGTGTAAAACATCAAAGTGGAATATAATTATGTGTACAATAGACGGGATATAGGTAGCGATATTTTGAATTTATAAAGGGTACATTACACTCGTAGTTAAGAGAGCAGGGTCGTCGTTATTACCAAAATTATTGTTAAGAATATAATAATATGATGAAGAGAATTTCAAATGATATAAATAAATACTGTATACACTGTTATTTTTTAATTATGCCAGAAAAATTAAAGTGGGTTATCAGTAAACGTTACTGATAGCATTAAGTAATTATATAATTTAAAAAATATATATATTATAAGATCCAGTATAATGAATAAAATCAGTGTGTATTGTGTAAAAAATAAAAAAACAAAATGAAACATTGTTAGTATGGAATATAAGGTTGGCTGAAATTTGGCCGTTAAGGGGTAAATTGTTCAATTCAAGGCCATAACTAGTGCCAAATGTATACCTAACTTTCCTATAGTAATGTATAATATTATAGTATGTATTAGTTCACAGCCGCCAAAAGTTCGTAGCATTTTATGAACAAAGATATATCTTTTTGATTAGTTTTATTTTTCCAAAGTACATACTTGGGAAATTCGCATGCAGCTTGTCTTCGTTCACATTTTAAATTGTGCCTCTTAATAAAACTAAATGAGTTGGTTTTTGTAATTCATGTCAAAACATATTTAATGTAAACTTTTAATAGCCCTATGCTTGGTTTTGAGGTTTGGGACAGAATATAATATACTCTCATTGTATACTAGATATGCTATTAGAAATGCTGTAGTTATTCCATATTTAATTTTTAAAAATAAAATTTTGTCATGATTATCATATTATTTTTTTGTAAAAAAAAAATTGTAAATTGAGTGATTATTATTGTCTATTTAAAATATTTCTTTGTGTGAGTTAGAATGGTGTTTCTTTAAAATTAGTATAAAAAGGAATCAATTATATAAAAAATAAAAATAAAGTAAAAAGTAAAAATAACGCTTGCTTTGCTCCCGTGTTTCTCTCACGCTCACCTCTCGACGTTTTGTTTGTTCGCTCACATCTAGAGGCTTCACAGGAATGTGTACATTTGTTAATTAATTGTTAATTAAATTCTCAGAGCGCATCGGAGTCGTCGGCGGGTGCGGGAGGGGGCGGTACATCTGGAGGGGGTGTACGCGTTTCCTCGCGTTCCCGGGCCTCGGAGGAACCGCATATTGGTAAGTTTATATTGCTACAATTTACACTAGACATACACATAATGTACACATTATGTTGAGGTCGACAGACAGCTAAAGCTGACTGTCTACTTGATTGTATGTGGCTACCGTCGCCTATAACACAAGCAACACCATAGGACAGAGATAATTCAATCTAAAAGAAAAATTCGAATGTTACTCTTTGATTTACGATCTCATTGTGAGTATTTTGGAGCTGCCTACTCTTACTACAACTCGGTTATCATTCCATTCTGATATAGGTAATGTATTTATAACAATAAAGTTAAAAAAAATTATAAAATGGCGTCTAATAATGTCATTATAACTTATCTCAAGAAATACGCATAAAATTATTATACCTTTGAAGTCGATTCAATATTACATTATTATAAAATTATTACGTATTACGTATTCTCTAATAAAAAAAAATAAAAAAAAATTGAAATTTTTGTTTTAATTTTAATATTTAACACATTTGTTTGTTTGTTATAAATCTAAGTGAAGTGGTTCAGTGAAACAAAACACCATACAAAGTTTAAAAGCATAATATTTTAAATTCATTCGAAGCTTGGACGGATGAAATGAAATAAAATTTGTGCTTTCATGTTGTTTTCAGGAAAGTACAAATTACTGAAGACGATCGGCAAAGGGAACTTCGCGAAAGTGAAACTGGCGAAACACGTACCGACCGGAAAAGAGGTGGCCATCAAAATAATAGACAAGACACAACTCAATCCTGGATCACTGCAAAAACTGTTTAGAGAGGTAAATATCGGATATTAAAATAATTACTTGAAATCATCAATCTACTAAAACTATGGATTTCGCACGCCATACAAAACACTTAGGAACTTTATGGAACATTTAAAAGTGACATATTATGCGTAGAGCATAAACTCTCATCTGTCATTTAAAACCAAGCAAACGTCTGTCGTTTACAGAAAATGTGACTTTACGTCAAAGCATTAGAGTTCAAAATGAATAGTAGAAGTAATTGGTCGTTACTACCTTTAACCATTGACTCCGCCATGATTCCAAAAGTTATGCGTGATCATACGCATAATTTTTCTTTTTTTATTTTATTTTTATGTTAAGGTCGACAAACAGGCTGCCGGTCCACTAGGTGGTAGGTGACTACTGACTACCGTCGCCTATAACACAAGCAACGCCATAAGTGTTACAAGTGCGCTGCCGACCATAGAAGGATTAAGGATAAGGGATAAGGGAGGGATGGGGTAATGGGCTCTGGCATCCCTTACTCACTCACCGAAACACAACAGCACATATGCTGTTATTTCACAGTGGCTATGCGTATGATCATGCATACGCAATTAATTAATTACAATAAACAAGCAAATTAATTAATTACTTAAAGAGTGATAACTTAGTTATTATAAGGTTAAATAAAATTATTGCTTGCTTTTCAGTTTTTTCGGCAGTTTAATTTTTTGTTAAAAAGTTTTATTATGTGCTGCTTTGGCATTTGTTACGAAAATTCCGTACTTGTGGTACTTCGATGCTTGAAATTGAATATCGTGTAAAACATTATAGAACTTCACTTTAATTTAGAACAAGTTGAAACGATAAATATGATAATAAAAATACATTTTTTTTACTGTGTTCCAGGTGAGAATAATGAAGATGCTCGATCACCCAAACATTGTCAAGTTGTTCCAAGTCATAGAAACAGAAAAGACTTTGTATTTAGTGATGGAGTACGCGTCTGGAGGCGAGGTTGGTACACGTTATATAAACTAGCTCTTGCGTACGACTTTGCTCGCGTAAATTTATAAAACACTAGCTGGTGCCTGCGACTTCGCCCGCGTTGAAAAAGTAAAAATTGCCTATCCTGTGTCCCGTACGTCTAAATGTTTATCTACGATCTGATCTGATGTTTATCTGATTTTAATGTTTCATGAAAATCTTAAATCAGTTAATTAGTTTAAGAGTTTAATGGAGGAACATAATATACATACAATACATACACTTGCAGATTTATTATTAGTTTTGATAATAGCCCTATGTTACTCGCTGATAATATTATAGCTTCCCAACAGTGAAAGAATTTTTTAAAACGGTCCAGTAGTTTCTGAACCTATTCAATGCAAACAAAAAAAAACCAAACGAACATACAAACAAATCTTCACTCTTTATAATATTAGTAGGTGTAGATAAGCTGGAGATATTATTAATTTATTAATATGTAATTACTCGTACAAATGATAACACGAGATTAAACCTCAGTGGTTTTTAGTGTTATTTTATACACTATTATATCATTTTACATGTTATTTTTTTATATTAGCCCTTAGAATTGTTAAAATTGTAAATAAATAATAAATAAATAAATATAAATGCAGATATAAATTCCATTTTTTTTTTAAATTTCAGGTGTTCGATTATTTAGTATTACACGGACGGATGAAGGAGAAGGAAGCTCGAGCCAAGTTTAGACAAATTGTCTCCGCAGTGCAATATTGTCATCAGAAACGTATTATACACAGAGATCTTAAGGTAAGCAATGCAATGCATTCACTCACTCCTATTATCTTATTATTTTATTTATTCTAGGTGATATTTCATGGAAAATTGTTAGTTATGTGGTTCAATTCTAACACTATTTCGAAAAAAAAAATGTATTTACTTAACCAAAATTTTCTATTTTACATTATTGAAAAGTATGACAAATATTATAGGTTTATTATAAACCAGCTGCTGCACGCGACTTCGCCCGAGTAACTTTTTATAAAATATTAGCTAGTGCTCGCGACTTTGTCCGCGTATAAAAGTATAAAACGCCGTCTACCTATCTCCCGGGTCAAGCCGCTAGTATTTACTTTTATTTTAGATTTCCCGTAGGCATGAAGCATTTTCCCGCGGTAAAAAGTAGCCTATGTTCATCACGGATAATGTCGGCTTCTAATGGTAAAAGAATTTTTCAAATCGGTCCAATAGTTTCGGAGCCTATTCAATACAAACAAACAATCAAATCTTTCCTCTTTATAATATTAGTATAGATAGTATAGATAGCCCAAAGCCGTCCTCGATAAATGGACTATTCAACAAAAAAAGAATTTTTTAATTCGAACCAGTTGTTCCTGAGATTAGTGTGTACAAGCAAATAAACAAACAAACTCTTCAGCTATATATATTGGTATAGATTAAAGACTAAAGGATTTTGTTTGATAAAAAGGGTGTGTTAGTTTTTGGATAATCTTATTTTTTTTTTTTTTTTTATGTTAAGGTCGACAGACAGGCTGACGGTCCACTTGATGGTAGGTGGCTACCGTCGCCTATAACACAAGCAACGCCCATAAGTGCTACAAGTGCGCTGCCGACCATAGAAGGATTAAGGATAAGGGATAAGGGAGGGATGGGGTAATGGGCTCTGGCATCCCTTACTCACTCACCGAAACACAACAGCACAGCACACATGCTGTTATTTCACGGTGGTATTCTGTAAGGTGGTGGTTACTGCCGCCAGACGGGCTGCCCAAATGACTGCGAAACGCAGTGTGCCCTGCCACTACTTTCAAATCCAGACCAGAGTAAATTTTGAAAATTATATTAAAATTTCCAAAGTTGACCCTGCCGGGAATCGAACCCGGGGCCCCTGAAACGTTAGGCAAGCACCCTTGCCACTCGTCCAACGGGCTCGTCATTGTTAAGTTTAAAGACATTTATTGTGTATCAAAGGTGACTTTGTCTCATTGAATTTTCAGGCAGAGAATCTTCTATTAGACGGTGAGATGAATATAAAAATAGCGGACTTTGGTTTTTCGAATGAATTCACACCGGGGGCCAAATTAGACACATTTTGCGGCAGTCCGCCGTACGCAGCGCCAGAACTCTTCCAAGGTAATAATAAAAAAATTAATATATTATCTATCTATCTATCTATATGAAACTAGCTGATGATAAATTAAAAATATAAAAGCAATTCATAACGCTTGACGCCTTGTTGCTATAACACATAGGCCATGAGTTAATTACAGTTTTATATTTTAGATAATCCCTCGGGAACAGTACTTTTTTCTTGGATAAAAGGTACCCTATGTATTTTCTGGTGTTGCAAAAAATGTGTATGCAAAATTTCATGGTGATCGGTTCACCACACCCCCGCAACGGCTTGACCGAAATTTTAATGAAATTTTTTGTGTATATTTGATAGGTCTGACTAAATCGTATACTATTTTTTTATACCCCCAAGTGATAAGGGTGGCCCAGCCCCACTCAACGTCGGAGCCCATCAAGTTTTGCGATGTTTATATATATAACAAACAGTATGTTCAACAATGTCTTTCAGGTAAAAAGTACGATGGTCCCGAAGTGGACGTGTGGTCGCTCGGTGTGATACTGTACACTCTAGTGTCTGGGTCGTTGCCCTTCGACGGATCAACACTCAGAGAGCTCAGGGAAAGGGTGCTACGAGGGAAATATAGGTAATATAATAAATAAGGCTTTCTCTGAATTTTTGAAATTTGTTCACTCGGACAAATTGGCTTGAACAATAGAAAATAAATAGAATTAGAATATCTTATTAATAATATAATTTTATTATAGCTACAATAAGGTCCTTCATTATTTCTCCCATATCTAACGAGATAAATAATTGTATATATAAAAAAAAAAAGAAAATGAAATTCTAAAAAATAAAAGTTTTTAGCATTCTGCATTCTGCCACATAAAAAGTGACATTCAAAGCTGAACATAACCCCTGTTCATGCAAAAGGGGTAACAGAATAATTCCTCCCTTAGAATAAAATTAAAATAATATGTGAACGAAAAGAAAATAAAAAACGGTGGCCACCTACCATCAATTGGTCCATCACTGTCGACCTTAACATAAAAAAAAAGATGCCGGTATCCATTTCAGAATACCATTCTACATGTCGACGGACTGTGAGAATCTACTGAAGAAATTCCTAGTACTGAATCCGGCGAAGAGGGCGTCCTTGGAGAGCATAATGAGGGACAAGTGGATGAACACGGGCTACGAGGAGGACGAGCTCAGACCCTACGTCGAACCGCAGCAGGACTTCAAGGACCACAAGCGGATAGGTGAGCTATTGTTACCTCTAATAGGGCCTAATAGGTATGTACAGAAGTACACACTTGATAATGGGGCGTTCAAGTATTACGTAACTCAGTTTTGACCTCCCTAACAAGCCCGTCCAGATGAGGCGTTTCACGCGCGAGGGCATACGCGCATTACAATTTATATTGCGTCCAGATACCTCGTCTTACGTGCGTTTCTACGCTGGGAGGGATTCGAGATTCCCTGTCAGTTATTAGTTACATATAACGCTCCACTTTATCCACCGAATACGTCCACTCGCCACCGACACGCGCGTAGTACTGGAGGCCGCATCTGTAGAAATGGCGTATGGTACCACGCGCGTAATACTGGACGCAACAATGGCGCCCGAGTATCTCGACACACGCATAATACTGGACCCAGCAATGGTGCGAGCGACGTGCAAGTCGAGAGTCTCGCTCGTTGCACGCGTTTTACGCGCGAGTGAGGAAACGCGCGTCAGCATCTAGACGAGATATATGTAGCTCGGGATCTTGGGAACGCGCGAGTTTTTTTAGAACATTTAGAACAGCTTTAAAATAATAATAAAAATAATTTATCTACATATTTGGTGCAAAACAAATCAATTGGTTTTAAAAGAGTTTTCTCCATAATATTGTTTACATTTTCCATGCATACATGATAATCTTCTAACCGCAACAGCTCAAGTTGGTACGTGGGTGATGTTTAGTTGTTGTTTTTTTTATTTAAATATTGTCATGTGTATTAAATTCGTTTTAGACGAGTAAACTAATAAGTCGTGTGTTAGAATTAGATTTGTAGCCATTATATATATGTTTGTTTTCATTAATATTTAAGATGTATAAATGCATGTGTTGTAAAATTATTTTAAATTTATTTACATACTTCAACAACGAATTATGTCAATCCTCAAACAGGTATTTTTCAATTAAAAATATATTTTTCGTATAGTTTTGATTATTGTAGTTTTTTACTAAAATAAAATAAAAAATATTACTATACATTGCTAGCGACTCGCCTCCGTCTTCGCACGGACGCAAAAACACCAGTTTTTCGTTTTTTGTGTGCAATGAAAACTCATTCTTGATATCTGTTATTTATGTCAAAACACTTATATTCCGTAGTATCAGATTTATTTTTAGTATTCGATTGCCTTCGACGTCTATTTGTTTATCGTAATGCATGTTATTATATTTATTATATACATAATGAAGTGTTGTAATAGCCCTAGAAAATGCACGATAGAAATATAATATAGGAAATAGTTACATTATACGTCGATTTAGGACAAATATATCGAATAATTAATTTAAATCTGAATGCAGAAATGGAAAGATTCAGAAAAATGTTGACTAATGAATTGATTTAAATAAAAAAATTGAATAGAAATTAATATTTCTCTTTGTGTTTTTCTTGTAGAAGCGCTCGTGTGTCTCGGCTACAATCGCCAGGAGATCGAGTATTCCCTCGCGGAAGCGAAGTATGACGATGTGTTTGCCACGTACCTGTTGCTGGGCAGAAAAAGCACAGATGTGAGTATTCTTTTCACATTAAACATAAATCACAACATAACATAACATTAAACATAACATAACATATTTTGACAAGCCCGTTGGACGACGGTAGCCACCTACCACTACCATCAAGTGGACCGTCAGCCTGTCTGTCGACATTAACATAAAGAATAAAAACAAAAAAAAATATACATAGAGAAGAAGATATTGTAAAATATTATGTTTTATTAGCACAACAAAAATACAACGTACTTGGTGGGCGCAGTTTTGTTGTGTATATACAGTGATGTGATTTATCAAATAAAATTGAACTAATTTTAGTACCACTGCTCGAACATGCTCCTGAATCTAAACCTAGTAGCCTGTGTCTAAACCTAAATTAAGGCAAACGCTTCTATCGTCAGCGTCTAGCCACACCACAACACGGCGCTGCAATTAGCATCGCATTAAATTTTGACCATCAATCTATTACAAGAAAGGATTTTGCGTCACAAATGCCAAAGCGGCACATAAAAAATACACCTGAAACGGAATCATGGCGGAGTCAATGGTAAAAGGCAATCTACTATTGATTTTAAGCTCCAATGTGTTGACGTAAAGTCACATTTTCTTCAAATGACAGTTCCACAAAGTTCGTAAAGTTTTGTATGGAATGCGAAATCCATTGTTGTAGTAGATTGATGGTTTTGACGCTCAACGCTGACTCTCTCCAGCGCTTAAGCGTGTCCGTTGTTTTCATGGCCCCGCTCTTATAGTCTTATACATATACTTGTATAATAATTTCAACAGTTTTAATATATATGTATTTGTATAGTGCGTGAGTCGGACGTTGTCCCATAAGTGTAAACGGCAGAACGACGTAAGGTAATGAGGTTAATGTTCTTGTTCAGCCGGAATCGGACGGCAGCCGGTCCGGTTCGTCGCTGTCCCTGCGGAACACGGCCGCCCCCGGACAGCCGGCACAGCCGCAGACGGCCAACTCTCATTCAGGTAAACGCCTTTTTAATCCTATAACGTTTTGATTTTGATTGATTGTACAGGAACGAAGATTAAACGTCTGAGCATATTATTGAATCATTTGTACAAAGAATGTTGTTATAAAATAAATAAGAAATTCAAAATGGTCGTTCTAATAGTTATTTCAAATCCCATCCGTTCCGCCTGTCTGTTTAATTTTATGATAAAAAAACATGCATTCAGCTACGAGCCGGACTGTATTTAATTTAATAGAAAATATAAATAAATAGGACAAAACTTTTTAACAATAGGCACCGCTTATTTATACATAATGTAAATAAATTATATAGCCTTTAAAATAAATACAAACATGTAATATTTATTATTTTCCATTAATCGATGCAATATAGGGTATTTGCCTGTTATGCAAAAGTGTATTTAATTAAACGTAATTGATTTTTTTTTTTCATTGTTGATTGTTGATCAACCTTTTAAATTTTTTTTGTTTTTTTTTGTACAATAATTAAGTTTAAACACTTTTTGAAAAATAGACAAATATCCTATTCTATAATCTATACTAAGTAGGTCAACGAGAGATATGGACTTGACTTAGTAGTGGTAGGGCACACTGCGTTTCGCAGTCATTTGGGCAGCCCGTCTGGCGGCAGTAACCACCCCCTTACAGAATACCACCGTGAAATAACAGCATATGTGCTGTTGTGTTTCGGTGAGTGAGTAAGGGATGCCAGAGCCCATTACCCCCTTCCCTTCCTTATCCCTTATCCTTAATCCTTCTATGGTCAGCAGCGCACTTGTAGCACTTATGGCGTTGCTTGTGTTATAGGCGACGGTAGCCACCTTCCATCAAGTGGACCGTCAGCCTGTCTGTCGACCTTAACATAAAAAAAAAAAAAAAAATATCAAAATGACATATACATATATTGTGGGATATTAAAACACATAGAAATTGTGGGATAACTGTTGAATTCCTATGTCCAGTCGTGGAAAAATATATAGGTCTTTTTAAACTGCCAAATTTCCGGGTTGTCATTTTGATTTGAAGCTTACAAAAATAAAAAAATCCTAACTAAGGGTCGCTATAAAGCGAAGCTATTGGCTTCATTTACGCTTATTGATATATTATTATTATGTATATATATGACGTTATTATACTAGATTTCCGCTAATATAATCATCTGTAACAGTGTTCAGTGTTAAATGTTACATAATTATTATTGTATGTGCTTCAAAGGGCAAATAATTGGGAATAACATTCTTACATAATTATATTTTTAATTATTTATTCGTTTTTTAGTCATAAGACGATTGTCATTTGACGTTAACTCGCCTTGCTGTAATTAAATTAAAGGCTCAATATATCTGTTCACGCGACATAATAATATGGCAACACCGCGTTACGTCAAAAAGTGACAGTTAAGTGAGCCGGCTCCCGTACGCGTTGTGCGACAATTTTTCTTCTTTAATTTCATTATGTCCAAGAAGACTAGTCCAGATGCCGAAATTCCTGTGAGAGTAACTTTACAAAAACCTATGTTAGGTTGCTTTTGGTCCTTCGAGCCGGATCACTTAACTGTCACTTTTTGACGTCACTCTCAGTGTTGTGTGTTTCAAACGTGACTCGTACGTAGTACGTTACATTAAGAGTTAGTTTACGTGGGAATCTAACACAAATAGAATGAGCCATATTCGGGACTTACCTACTCCGTCCGTCCAAGCATTTATTTAACTTTTAAACAGCTCTAGTTAGTTATTTATATAATTCAGTAACGCATAGCACTCACTCGGCTCGCTCCTCGCGGCCCGCCGCCATTTTGTGTTGAGTTGTCATTGTATGCGTAAAACGAAACCATCGCACGATGGGGGCTCATACAATCGTGGCCAAGTAGTAGTAGCAATTGGGCCTATGGGTTGGACGGAGAATAGGTAGTCGTGTGTTGTGACGTATATGGTAACGGTAACGGTAATCGGTGATGGTAGGCGCTGGGGGCGCCGGAGGCGGGTCGCCGTCGCATCGCGGAGTGCAGCGGAGCATCTCGGCCACCGCGCGCCCGCAGGCGTCGCGACGCGCCTCCTCCGGCGCTGACGTATTGCGGGCGCAAGGTAAAAAACACTCATAGCCGCTTTCAATACAACTATAACTTATTATATTACAATACCACCGTATAGGGGAGTGACTGCACTTATTCGCGGATCCATTCGCGTTTAGCTGGCCCATTTTGGTTACACTTACACGGTATTTATCGTGCTATTTCCGCTATTGACTGAGAATGTATAATATGTATAGCATTTTTAGGTCAAATTCAACATTTTCCTAAACAATTTCAAACATTTTTCTAAGCAAAATGCTTGGGAGATTTTTGAAACAGTCTGGGAAAATGTTGAAATTACCTTTACCTCGGTTTCACATGTTTGGCGCAAAAGCTGAATAGACTCTGAAAGCAGAAAAGACCCGTCCATATAAAACTGTTGATTTCTGATGGACAAAAGTTAAATAGAGCTGAATAAATGTAGTAATTCCCTTATAATTGTCTTATTATATTAATATTTATTTATTATAATGAAAATACGCGGCTTATAAAGGCGGCAAAATCTATCATATTATTATGTGCATAAAAGTTCAGTTTACTCACCTCTACGTACCGCATTTGCTTCATACCATTCAGTTATATGAGAGGGGTCAAAGGTGAATGAGTTTTTATGCACATCTATGTATTTAGCGCAAAATATTATATACTGTTACTAACTCGGGTTTATACACATTAGGGCTGCGTTACCATTTCTAGCCGTTGTAGGCGTCACCTCTTGTACAGGTTTTTACTTCTCGAGGGTTTTTATGTTACAATTGGCAATAAGAAAGATCAAAAAGAGAAAATAATAAAGTAAAAAGATTAGATCGAAAAGAAAATTGGTTCTTTGGGTTAATTATTTCCCCACAAATACTTCTCAGGGCAAAGAAATTCATACTCATAGTTCTTAATGTGCTATTTGCTTACTGTTTAATGTCGATATCATTTATAATATTTCATTATGAATATATTTTGTGTTTGCGTTGTTGTGTCTGTATAACGTTCACTGTGATTTTGATGTTTACTAACATGCATTTTTGGTGTAATTCTTTTAGACACTTATATTATTAATAGTTTAATATATTTTCTTAGTTTTTCTGTCTTTTAAATTTCATTTTTAACAAATTTAAAGTTCATTTTATTTCATTCACTCTAATTTACGAGATAAGAGAAGAATAACACTAATTGTAGCCACACGCGTAACGACATACTTGCGAAAGGTCTACACTTGCGCAATTATATCTATCGTAAGTCTACACTTGCGCAATTATATCTACCGTAAGTCTTCACTTGCGCAATTATGTCTATCGTAAGACTTCACTTGCGCAATTATATCTATCGTAGAGTAAAGAATTGGGAGCCGTTTGATGCAACACTAGATTTTCTTTTCACGTGTGTCCTTTCAAGCTTCTTTTTCAGTCGCACAAGACATTTAAATTACATATCATTATATTGTTTTTGGTATTTACTACATTGAAATATTTTCCAATATTATTCCAGTTGGCACAACGACGAGTGCAGCGAATAACACAACCTCCACATCGACCACGACAACCTCTAACTTTAAGAGACAGGTAATACGCGTTTAAATGTTTTTTTTTTTTGTTTTTTTTTTTTTTTTTTTTTTCTAACAGTCCCAGGAATCAACCCCAAGTGAACACGGGACGATAGGCTAGGTAAGGGTTGTAAGGGGTTTTAAGTCCCTGAACGAATGCGTTCGTAAAGAATTGTCCGTTTGTCGTTTTTATATTATCTTATACATAGTTGGAATTGTTGTTATGATTTATCGGTTGGTCAATATTACTTATGGTTGTTATATATTTCTTACATTGTTACAGAACACAATCGACTCGGCGTCCATAAAAGAGAACACGGTGCGGATCGCTCAAATGCAAGTGAGTAAAGTATGTTTCGTTTTGTTCTATCTTTTTCAAAGGGAGGGGGGGCTTGTCTTGCTGTCTTACAAAATCTCTACATGTCATATTTTAACATTGAAATCTATCGCCTCGTGAATTTTCAAAATCAATTTTGAACTTCATTACAATCAATCTATGTACTACAATTATGGAATTTGCGTCACAAATGCCAAAGCAGCACATAAAAAGTACGCCTAAAACGCAATCATGGCGGAATCAATGGTAAGTGTAGTGACGACCAACTTCTACTATTCATTTTAAATTAAGCTCAAAACATGTTGACGTAAAATCAAATTTTCTTTAAACGACACATGTTTGGTTGGTTTTAAATGACAGATGACAGAGTTCTTACTCTAAGCACTTTAAAACGTCACTTTATATATCACTTATATATCACTTTAAAACGTTTCATAATGTTCTAGTGTTTTTTTTTTGTATGACAGTTGAAGTAGATTGATGTTACAAACATACAAAACTTCTCTCTTTATAATATTAGTGTAGACTAACGATATACAACGGCATTTTATATGTAGCAAATAGGTTTTCAGAATGCGAGACGGGCCCTCCCCCATAAGACACTGTCGTCGATGCGATTTAATTTTGAACCTTATCGTGTGGTGTTTAAGGTGCAAAGTGCAACGAGGCCGAGCAGCGCGGCGCCGAAGCTAGAGCCTCGGTCGCGGACGCTGATGAGCGGAAGCACGAAGCGCGCTCAGACGCAGTACGACGCGACGCCTGCGCACGCGCAAACCAAGCCGGAGCCAGATCACGACGCGCCAAGGTAAAACTCCCAACACTCGAAGCCATACTCGGACCAAATAACAATTACTATAGTCTGTCTAAACATACTTGTCTTAAATAAAAATGGCGTAGGTACTAACAATTATTGATTACATTACAGTAAGTAAGTAATCACAAAAATGAAGTATTGAAATGTAATTCAAATTAATGTGAAAACTTGAAAATAAAATGTAAATGTGTCTTGTTTGTTCAATATTTAAACTTAAGACCATCTCAAGACAAGTATGTTTAGATACACTATAGACATATTTTTGCAGGAAAAATAGTGAAGCAAGTTTTTATAAAATTCGTTTCCAAAATGCTAGGAAATGTACGAACACTAATGTCTATTTGTAATTTACTGTTGAGTAGCCATCTTTGAGTCGCATCTTTCAAAATGATACCGTTAATAATTATGCTGTTAAACACGTCATTTTAGCAATAGCCAAAAATAATATTTCACTATTTAATATTTTATATTACAATTTGAGGTTCATGGGATTGTTTTCAATAAATTAAATGGGAATTTGTTAATCACATTAAATATTTGATGAGTGTGTTTCTTTTTATATGCATATTTTCATGTACAATTAGATTTTTTCTAATGTGCGATTAAATTCTATCTATAAACATTATATAATAAAGGATTTTCAACCACTTCAGTTTACACAGGAAGTAACTACATAATGTGTATAGATATAAGACTAAAAACAAAACTCTAACAATCTTGCTATACTTTTCTATCTATATAGTTTGTTATATCCATTTATGTATATATTTCCGTATTATTATATTTTATGAAGATTGTCACAGAAACTAAAACGGATTTTTTATAAGAGTGTGTTGTTAAAGTAATCGGTTTGTCAACTTATTAAACTAAATTATTTTTTGTGACAATCTAATTAACTTTTTCTAATCCGTCTCGATTGTAAATAACACGAAGAACATAACATTAGTACTCGAACGAGTAGGATAGACTAACAGCATGATGGATGTTTGGGTTAGCGCCACCCCATCGGAGAGTAAGAACGGTACGGCCGGCTCCGGAACGAACGGAACCGGTTCGGGGCCCGGAACCGGAAAGACTCACGTGAAGAGCGCGTCAATTTCGTCGGCGAGCGGGGCCCCACCGCTGGGCGCTGAACCAGCGGCGCCCCACAACGCCTCCGCGAGGGACCTGGCACAGCCCAGGCCGAGGTACCCGCCCGCGAAGGGTCGGACCTCTGACTTTTTCCTACAAGAACTTAAATTGACTTCAATTCAAATGGAGATAGTTATTAGATAATTATGGGGTAAACTAAGACCGAGGTACCCGCCCGCGAAGATGGGCCGCTGACTTTTTTTTTACGTAGAATGAATTAGACTTTCTAATTCAATTGGGCTAATTAATTCGTTTATGATTAGGGCGATGATTTAGATGAGAGTTATAGCGAGCGCTAATTCCAAGTTAAATTCTCTGAGTTTTGCTATTTAAGAAAATTACCCGAGTTTCGCTACTGACTTATTAATTCCAAGTATTTTGCTAGTAAACCTATTATTAGAATGTGCCTTGTAAGCAAGTTTTTAATGGTAAAATGAAGTTGAATTGATATTCTTGTCTTTGACTAGAATCGTGACGTCACATCAGATGGCATACTAGTTTCATAGCAAATAACCATGATTTCAATAGGTGAATATTACTGGTCATTTCCTTTAAATATTATTTTCCTTTTTTCCTTGAATATTGATCCGCCATAAAAAAGTGTAATACATTAGCGTAATACTATACTATCGTGATTAAAGGGATATTTTTTATAATTAAAGGTCTTTGTTATTGATATTAATTGATATTAACCATAATATAAATTAACATGTTTAATGTGTATAAAAACCACTTTTACTTATACAAACATGAAATATGAGTGTACGAAATGAAATTGTCAGATGGTCCGACTCTATAGCTGCCAATAATATATCCGATTGGTATTTAGCTTGTTTATTTTTTGTCCGCCATTTTGTTTTCCTTTAGTTTTCGGTTTGCACTGCTTCGACTATCTATTGATTGCCTCAAATAGTTATTTTCTTATTCGGTTGGTTTCTTTTTGCACGGTGAGGTGCGAGGGCTCACTATATATAGTATATTTTATTTTACTTGCTATTAATAACAAGTATGTGTGAGGAATTAATTATTATACACTCTTATGTAGGATTTCCTTTAAAAATGTGAATTTTTCCCCTTTTAGGACTCCGCAAAGGTAACGAAACACTTTTTGCACGATTTTCTTTTGTGGTTTCATTTCTTTCTTACGGGTTTCTTTTGTGCATTTATAACAGTGCTCTTCTTCTTACTTTTGTTTTTATTATTGTCGTCTTGTTTATAGGAGATGAATTTATTGGCTGTGGCAAACTCAAATATCGCTGGAGATTTTTTTGTTACTAATATTGTTTTTTTAATCTAATTTTTTTTTTAATACAAGTTGCTTGTAACAAATTAATATTAACTTTTGTTTGTGTAAAGGCTGAACGTCTACTTGATGGTAGGAAAACACAAATAGAGAAATTGACTTTGAACCAATTTTGTTTTTTATATTTAAATAGATTATGTGTTTATTTATTAGTATTTTTAACAGACGATAACGAAAAACGGAGGAGGTTCTCAATTCGACCGTATATATGTTTTTTTTAATGTGTGTTCGCGGATAACTTCGTCGTTTATGAACAGATTTTGATGATTCTTTTTTTATTGGAAAGGGTATATATACCCCGAGGGTGGTCCCATATAAATTTGGAAAAAGAATTCCAACCCTAAGGTTACGAAAACAGGGGATGATTGATTGTTCACTCACTGATTGTAGTGTATGACCAATTGACCACGCATAACTTTTTACAGAGTAGTCCGACTTTTATAATTTTGTTTTTAATCTATAGGGTAACCTTACCTCGAAGTTGGTCCCATATAAATTTGGAAAATAAAAATCCTACCCTACGAAGTGGGGAAAATAGGGGTGATTTATTGTTTACTCACAGATTTTAATGCTGAGTTGATTATTACAATTTAAAAAAGTGATCAAAAATTGAGCATGTAGTAATTAGTAGATTATGGTCACAGAAAATTATAAAATAAAAACTTTTTAACAAAAAATTAAACCGCCGAAAAAATTGAAAAGAAAAAAAAGGATTTTATTTTATCTTAATAACTAACTTCTTAAACTAATGTAAGTACACCTAAGTAATTTTGAGTCGGCGCTAAACAAGCAAATTAATTAATTAATTACATAAAGCGCGATTGCTTTTCAGTTTTTTCGGCGGTTTATTATTTTTTGTTAAAAAATTTTTATTACAAAAGAAGTGCTTGTGAAACTTCATAATGAAAAAGTTGTCAGTTTTTTTTATAATTATGTAAAAAAATGTTTTGTGTAATTACGCTCAACATTAAGATATTGCCGTTTATCTTTCATTAAATTAAATTGACAATTGTTGAATGAAATGTACCAGCAAATGTAAGAATCTTATTTAATTTATTTTGTCTTAAAGACTACCTCGGTTAAATTTCGAAAATAAAAATTAGGTACAGTTTATAAAAAGCGTTTAAATTACAAATTAATTATATTTATTTCTAATAATACGTACAAAAATATGGGCTCATTGTTATAACTTTTATTGAAAACTGACCTCTTAAACAATGCAATAAAATTATATTATTTATTTATATTCAAATAATATTTACTTTCTAATATTATACTAATTTTCTAAATGTTTTCATTAAATTTTTCTCTAGGCGCTTGTGTTATATATTTTTTTCGATTTTAGCAGGTTTTTTTTGTAATGTTACGTTTTTTTGCGTCTTCAGTTTGAACTCTCAAATTTTCTAAATGTTTTTTCATTACTTTTTTTTCCCAACGGGCGCTTTTTTTATTTTACTAATTTAATTTATTCTTTGACGATTTTAGCATTACATTTTTTTGCTTTTTCAGATCGATCTCTCAAATTTTCTAAATGATTTTTTCATTATTTTTTTTCCCAACGAGCGCTTTTGTATTTTATTAATTTCATTTATTATTTGACGATTTTAGCATTACATTTTTTTCCGTTTTCAGATCGACCTCTCAAATTTTCTAAATGTTTTTTCATTATTTTTTTTTCCCAACGAGCGCTTTTTTTATTTTACTAATTTCATTTATTATTTGACGATTTTAGCATTACATTTTTTGCGTTTTCAGTTTGAACTCTCAACTGTCGACGACCGGTGGCGGTGCTGGGACGCGGAGGGATTTTCCGAATCCTCTTGTTTTCCCGAGAAACGTACCGTCTAGATCTACTTTTCACTCAGGTGAACCACTTTTCTTTTTATTAATTTTTTAAGGTGCGATTACAGTAGGATTAATAGATAGTAAATCATTGGGAAGGGGATAAGGAAATGCGGGCTCCGACATCCCTTACTCACTCGCCGAAACACAACAGCACGCGTGCTGTTATTTTACAATGGTCTTCCGGAAGGAGGTGGTCAACTTCGTGCATTTTGATTTATTCATTAGACTAATAATAAATTTACTTTGTTTTCAGAAATATCGCGTATATAGGTTCTATACATGATACTGAAACTAAATTTACCATTTTTACAATTTTTTTTTCTGTATGTATGTATGTTTCTCCATAACTCTTAAACGAATTAATTGATTTTCATGAATTTTGGTAGATAAACATTTAGAAGTACGGGACACGTGATAGGTTACTTTTTATCTTTTTTAACGCGGACGAAATCGCGGGCAACAGCTAGTCTAATATATAAAAATTAAAAATTCCCTAAAAATATTGTGTTTTTTTTTTAGGTATTCTATTATGAAAACTACCGTTTCGGGGTTAGATAAATTGTATTTTTATTTGAGTATACAGTCAACATCCCTATTGACTAAACATGTAGTAATCTGATAACACTAACAAGTTATAATCAATATTTAATAATAAATGAGTTACATTATCACAGTACAAAACTTAGTACTTGCAGGTTTTCTTTGTGAAGATTTTTCTATTATGAGAAAGCAGTTTTTCTCACCTTTTTAGTTTGATAAATCGTCGTTACTCCTTCACCAAACTGTAGGTCACATAATAATCTAGATCAAAACTTGTCGAAAATTATAAAAAAATGAAATTGCCCAAAAATGGACTTAGCAGGTTTTCTTTGTGAAGATTTTTCTATTACATAGTAAGAAAGCAGTTTTTCATTTATGAAATTTCTCATTCAATTTTTAGTTTGATAAATCGTCGTTATTCCTTCACCAAACTGCCTAGGTCACATAATAATCTAGGACTTAGCAGGTTAACGTTTTAGGCCGCAGTGCGTTTGGTTGATAATAATGGCGACATTGAAAAATCTTTTTTAGGTCAAACGCGATCGCGCGGCGCAAGCGCAGGCGGCGCATACGGCGACGGTGGCTCCCCCCATCAGGCGCGACCGTCGTTCTTCTCCAAGTTGTCGTCGAGATTCTCCAAACGGTAAGTCACCGTCGATCTCTCTAATACACTATTTTATCACACACACACACACACACCACTTATCATACAATCGGATTCAACAGATCGAAACTGGGTTTAAAAGTACATATTATTATATATAAATAATAATGTAATACTTTCACGATGTACGTCTTTCATTTAAATATTCGAATTTAGTGAAATTTTAATTGCACAGTTTTTTTTATCGAAAATATATATTAAAATATCTGTAAATATTTCTAAAATGACTGTTTGGTAAACTTTACTAATTTGATTAAATTTTAGAGTGATAAAAATTATGAAGAAATTTTTTTTTATGAATTTGTATAAAAGATAAAATCTTGCGCAATTAAAATTTATCTAAAAAAATCAATTATTAAAAAGGTTATTTTTTTACCATAACAACACTCACATAATTCTTACCGGTCATCTGTTTACGGTGGACTAACACATTTATTATATTATTATGTCACTAACATGTACAAATATTATCCCACATTATTGTATTGTACTAATTATTTAAATATAATTTATGTGTCGTCTCAATTTTTACGTTAATTTGTAACAATCACGCTGAAATGCTTTTTTACTCTTACTTGTTTGATAATTTTAAAAGGCATAACCATTTATTGTCTCAAATGGGAGAAATTATTCTATTCTATTGTACTAGCTGGTGTCCGCGACATCGTCTGCGTTGAAAAATACGCTACGACATAAAAATAATATTATAAATATAATATGACCAACTAAATCACGAATAAAACTAAATTCTTCAAATACCTTCGACCATTGAACATACGGCGTATATACATATTATATAGAGTATATCAAATTATATTATAGTTGTCCGTTTAAACAAACTTTCTAGATAATTTCTAGAGCTTTCTAGACTTTTCAAGAAAATTTCGAATCGATTTTGACAGTTGCACGCATTTTGGAACGAGACCGGGCGTTGCTCGGGCTAAAATACATCACATGTTTAAAAGAGTAACAAAATTTATTAATTTTTTCATTAAAAGACTCCCGTTTATAATATTGGTTACAATTGCGTTGTGTCCTACGAAACAGCTTAAAAAAAAACATTCGAATGCCTTTTAAAGTTATAAAACAGTGTTAGATATTCCGCAACTTTTGTCACTACTAGCGTCACACGTATTTCACCACTTGACAACGTATATATCACATCATTGAGAATATACCGAGCAATGCCCGCATTAAATTGACCACCCACTAGAAAGAGAGAAAGCGATCGTGTGGCCAATACCCTATCTCTTTCCTGTAAGTCTGTAGTAACATCGAGGACCAAGGACAACCTTTGGCCGCACGATCTCTTCGTCTCTCTTTACAATTTTCCTGTCCGTATTTACTTTACAGTTGTCCCGGGAACGCTCAGTCTATTTTCATGATATGCCTATGATGTCTTGACATTTATGCCTATGATATCATGACATTTATGCCTTTAGTAACATGACACTTATGTCCATGATATCATGACATTTATGCCTTTAGTAACATGACACTTATGTCCATGATATCATGACATTTATGCCTTTAGTAACATGACATTTATGTCTATGATATCATGACATATATGCCTATGATATAATTTATGCGTATGGTATTATGACATTTATGCCTTTGGTAACATGACATTTATGCCTATGATATCATGACATTTATGCCTATAGTATCATGACATTTATGCGTATGATATCATGACATTTATGCCTTTAGTAACATGACATTTATGTCTATGATATCATGACATATATGCCTATGATATAATTTATGCGTATGGTATTATGACATTTATGCCTTTGGTAACATGACATTTATGCCTATGATATCATGACATTTATGCCTATAGTATCATGACATTTATGCGTATGATATCATGACATTTATGCGTATGGTATCATGACATTTATGCCTATGATATCATGACATTTATGCGTATGGTATCATGACATTTATGGTATGAAACTTATGACAAATTTGTCAATTGTTGAGTACGTTGGCTTCAATTGTATTTAAGCACAGCTTAAGCACACACATTATTTCATTCATTTATCATCACCTACTTTATCGTTCATTTAATATAGTTATATACATTATATGTTACCTACAGTGAATTAATATTATTAGTATAACTTCTAAAAAAAATATATTTAGAAATTTATTTTTTTATGAATTTTTCAAAGGGTTGTGGACAAGGCGGAGTTGTTTTTTTTTTACTTACGGATATTGTGGGGGCTCTGTTTGACAGTGTTGCTTGATAAGATTGACTATTGTTTGATGCAAATTCGTTGACTGTCAATCTAAATTATTAATGTGTGTGTATTTTCTCGTCTTGTATTTTCGAGGCCACTCCTGAAACATTATCAAACGCCCTTTACAATGACGCGATTTCTTCTATTTTTTTTTCTCCTCTTTTTTTTGTAAATAATATACACCATACCGTTAACACACTACTCGCTCTCTCCTAACTAAGTAGACACATGAAAATTAACCCATTCGTATCTGTCTCGTCCTGGTTTTCACTTGTTTTTGTGTTTATTTTTTTACTTAATTAATTCGTATTTGCTTTTACATCGATCAAATTGTCTCCCTCGAAAGATTCCGTGCTCCGTGTTGTTTTTTTGTTCGATTTTTGTTTTTTTTTATTATTTTTAAATTTATTATTATTATTATGATTGCCGTTGTCTCGCGTCAAACAGGGGATGCACGATGCTAAAATCTCCCTATTTATATATATATATCTCTCTCTATCTCTATCTCTATCTCTCTCTTGAAGTATGTACCCAATTTGAAAATGAACTTTTATTATTACACGCGGATTTTATTGTTATTATCATTTTTTTTTACTTATTATAATTTACACGACCGTCGAATAGATGCAGTAGAGAAGACCAAAGCATGATATTTTGTCCCCGTACTTTCGATTGAACCTCTGTCTTAGGGTCGGCGCACACTGGTGCTCAGAGTCGAAGCAAATGGAAGCGTCGATATAAAAATAATACATTGAATATTAAACTCCATCCGCACGATTTAATGCATCATAGAAATTGTTTTATTATCATAAATCTATGTGCCTGCCTTAAATCGTCGAGATAGGGGCAAATATGGCATGTATACTTTAAGATCGACGCTTCGACGTGCTCCGACTCTTGAGCTAGTATGCGCTAACCCTTAGTTATTAGTAGTTTTTTTTTTTTAAAGTTTCAAAAGGCAAACACTGCTAAATATTACGCCTCAATGCTTAGCCAATTTGTTTTTTTGCGAAAGTCTTTAAGTAAGTTTATGTTGCGTTCTATCCCGCCGAGACCATAGAGGTGTACGGATGTAGTTATTCTACATTATTTTTGATTTATTTGATTTAGTTTTTTTTTTTAAATTAATTACCTAATCAGTTAATAATATCTCGTGCATCCCCCGTGTTACAACTAATTTCTATATATATATATTTTTTCTAACCGTACGCTTCTACTAACGAACGGTCGCGACTCAAGTCATTCGCTTATTGTCTATCCACAACCCTTTATAAAAACGTGAATGTCGCAACGTGAGAGAATTAAAAAAAAAAACGCTAGAAGGGAGTTTTTAGTGAGTTTAGTATATCATAGTATTGTGCATCTTTTGTATTTCGACGCGAGAGATATCAAAAAGAGAAATGTCAGTTTGATAGGCGTCGAGCCGGATACAGGAGAGGGGGGCGATTCGACTTTGCGATTGGTCGTTTCGCTCACCCGTTCCGTTTTACGCAGGTTGAATCAGAACCCGTAAGCAGCCGCCGTAAGCAGGATCAGAGAACCCATCGGGCGGGGACACACTGGGCAGGAAAAATTATTGAAAGAAAAAATAAAATGCAAACGTGCTTCTCGGAATAAATCACTGATAAATAACACTATTATATGGGTTATATTTTAAAGTAGGGATGCAACTATACGCCCTTTTAACACACTCTATACCGATACGGTTATAAAAATATCGTTATCGATATAGATTCACAAAGGGTTTGTGTACACTATCGCAGAGGCGAAGCGCATCGAAGCGTCGATCTAAAAATGTATATTATGAACCTTAATAATTAATTTTTAAAATGAATTATCTTTTATCCGTCTTTTTTATAAATTATAAATAAAAGAATAAGTCAACATGTGTTCTATTTATTTTACACTCATTTAATTGAATCATTTTAAATTCACTAAGGGTCGGCGGCGATCTGAAAATTTACATTTACGTCTAAAAATTAGAACACAAGTTGGCTTTTTTTAATTAATAAAAAAGACAGAATGAGATAAAACTAATTGATAAAATTAATTACAAAGCTCTTTAATAGTGTTGGTAAATTTAAAATTACATTCATAAGATTGTTTAAAAATGTCACTGAAACCATAAGTATGTATAGCCTTATATATCGGTATATAGGATGCATCCCTATTTGAAAATTGTATTTTTTTTTTCAAAAAGCACGACTTAAAATGTACAATTTGATTTGCGTATTATATGGAACGCGAAATGTATATAAAAAAAATACGAGAGAACTAAACTCGACGCTTTGTTTTCGTTGAATTTTTTCAACTATGCGATTTTCATAATACGCCAGTCAGATTTATTGAAATTTAGATCGAAATTTTTAAACTCTGTATTATAGACGTACTCGTATGTTAAATATAGTTAAGTGGTCCATTTTATAATTGCAATTTTTTTTTTGTTTAAAATAAAAAAAAGCATTGAACACGACGACGAACATCTTCATGTTATTTTGTTTGACTGTGCTCGATATCGGAGCTAAAGTTTCGACAATTATTTAATTTATGTCATAAAATAACGTGTAATAAAGGCGCGGTCAGACTGTGGGCGACTCGGCGTTTAGTATAGATTTTCATTTTAATTTAATATTATCATTTGTTAAGATGTCAACAACGCCAAGCGTCCAAATTCTGACTGGCTCTTAAGTAACTAGTCCTGTCGCATTTTACATTTCGTTTAGTTTAACATAAGGATTAGGGTTGTTGCACACAGAGCGCTAAAAAGAGGAGAGCGGATTTTGAATATTAATTGAAAAACTAGAGAAAAGTTCAACAAGGCGATGTTAATATATAATATGCTAGCTTGCTGGTGCTCGCGACTTCGTCCGCGTAGAAAAGTATAAAAAGCCATCTACCATATTTTGGATAGATGGCGCTATCTCCCGGGCCAAGCCGCCCGGATTTACTTTTATTTTAGATTTCCCGTAGGAATGAAGCATTTTCCCGCTGTAAAAAGTATCCTATGTTCATCAAGGATAATGTCTGCTTCTAATGGTAAAAGAATTTTTGAAATCGGTCCAGTAGTTTCGGAGCCTATTCTATACAAACAAACAAACAATCAAATCTTTCCCCTTTATAATATTAGTATAGACTAGCCGGTGCCTGCGACTTCGTCCGCGTTTAACGATGAAACGTACCCTATGCCCTTTCTGGTGTCCCAGACAACGTGTATGCAAAATTTCATGGTGATCGGTTCAGTAGTTTTTGCGTGAAAGCGTAACAAATGAACAAACAAACTCACATTCACACTTTCATAAGTGCTGCGCGTGCGCCGCCGACCATAGAAGTATTAGGATAAGGATAATGGGCTCTGACACCGTAACACAATAACACATAAGGCTGTTATTTCACGGTGTGCTATTCTGTAAGGCAGGGTGGTTACTGCTGCCACTTGTCACACATTGGCACATATTGACTTTACCCGAACGAGCGTTACATAGCCGAGCGTTTCACCTCGCTCTCACAAAATAAAGTGCGTAAAGCGCCTTATAAAATTTACTGCATTGAAATAAGATTTATTTTTAAATATCACGCGTTGAAGGTGTCGGCTCTAGAGCTTCATTTTATCACATAACGCTTGACACGCGAATATAAATCTTATCACAATACACTAAAGTTCTCTTTCAAGTGCCGTTCTAAATCTGCTCTCCTCCTCTCTGTGCGAAAGAACGCTTAGGGCCGACGCATAATGGAGGACGGCACGGCAAAGTTACTTTATATATATTTTTTTCATATTATAGAATTTTGTATATTAAGTGCTTTTAATATAATTCAAATTTCATTGTATTATGTCAAAAGTACATTAAGGTACAAAATATTGTGAAAAAATTAAAATACTTTGGCCATGCCGACCTCCAATTCGCGCCGGCCTTTAGAGGATTAAGAACGAATTTTTTAACATTCCAGGGTTCCTTGTCGTTTGTTTGTTTTTTTTTTTGTTGTAGAAGAGCAAAGCACAAATCATTAGTTTAGTTTTCAAACTGGGCCTAAATCGTTGAAATTTGACGACTGAAAAAAATATTTTGTAAATTTATACTGTTATTATTATAATATACAAGGTTATATCTAGACTTTTTTCCGGTAATTTTACCGTTGTTTAATTGTTTAACTAAGTACTCGTGTGATGTGTGGACCATTTGAAACTATTGAGAACTATTTTAAAAACACCCTCTGTAACTTTAGTTCAATTAGGAATACTGAGAAAATCTTTTAAAACGACTTCTGTAACTTTAGTTCCATTAGGAATGTTGATAAATAAAACAATGGTCCACCGGATACGTCTATATATATATATTGTTGTAAGTGGTATTCATTAAGGCGTGAGTGAGAATATCAGTATATGAAAACATAAAAAAAACATAGTTTTATGTATAATAATAATATTATGTAGTTGATAAGTCGTGGCCGATCCTATAGCTTTGGTACAAATACTCAGTAAATGTTACCACATAGAAACAATAGGGCAGTTGTTTCTTTCAATCCGTTAAAATGAATGTAAGCCAAAATTAAATTAATAAATTAAACAAATACTTCGTCTTCGACTGTACTTCCGCGTGCAGGGTTGTCACCACTTTAATAAAATAATTGTACGACTTAAGGAAATCAATTTAGGGCTGGCGCTAACTGACTATATGGTATATAGCATAGCACAACAACGGATTTTTGCCTGAACATAAATCTGTATACCGGAGGTATACTATCCTAAGTGCATTTTTTTTTTAAAAATCTCTTGATGCCATTGGAACAAGTAGGGTACACTTTCTTTACTGGTATACTCTTTTAAGTCCTATCAAAGAAAACAAAAAAAAAATATGCTTCTGATTATATGTCAAGGCCACCATTTACTGGCACTCCATTTGGCATCGTTCCACTCCATCGCGACATTAGGTGGACGACATCCAAACTCTCCCTCCTTCCACTTGGATCCACAGCTTGGATCCAAGTGGATCCTTTTTCTCCTCTTGGATCCACCATTGAGGGGATTCAAGGATACAATTAATTGCATCTGATGAAGATTGATAATGTTGTGATAGTTTTCTTAATTTTATTACAATTACGTTTTTTTTACGATGCCAAATGGAGTGCCCGTGAATGGTGGCCTTTACAAGTCCAAGACGTTACATGCTTACATTCAGACGTTTATCGTGCACACTGAATAATTTGCTAAATGTGACTTTGGATAGTTTGCCTCCGATATACAGATATTTTATTTTTAACCTTATTGCAATGCAAGAGGCCGTAGCGTTCAGCGTCATGCAAAGGAATGTGAGCGCTAAAATCATTGCAATAAGGTTGAAAATAATAATGTTAAGAAAAAACTCTTTTGCAGTCAGCAACGGCCCTTATTGTTGAATTATATATAATTATATATAAAAAAGATATATGACATACCTATTAAAAGTAATTTTTCTATTCCACATCTCCATATTTTTTACTAAGTACGCATTAAATATTCATAAGTTGTGTTAAGTATTAAAAAAAATGTTGTACATATTGATATTGATTGTGCGAAAGACATTTGAGAATGTGTTTGTGTAGTAGATGTGTGTGTGTGTGTGTGTGTGAAACTTTATATAGAACAATTTGTGCAAAACTTGACTTATCGTTATATATACAATCATACACTTTTATTATACACACATAAATAATATACAACCCTATATAAAATATGTTTATACAGTATGTTCATATTATATAGTAGAGCATTTGATTTTAATATACATACCTTATAGTAATTTTCAATCATTTATTTAATCAAGGTTAAAAAGTTAGACTTAACGGCCCATAGACTAATAAATGATTGCTAGCCGTGAATTGTCACAGACCAAAATAATTTTTAAATCTGTTTGAGCTGAACATTAATCGTTATAGTAATATTTTTTTTAAAAATGTTATGAATGTCATATAACACTTCAAATACAGTAAAAATACAGTAAGTAAAAATTCGGGTTATGGCAGCTTGAAAATATTAAAAAAAAACTGTATATAAATTCAAAAGTTCAAATGTTGAAGGAACAAAATAAATATTATAATAAAAAATTTAAAATATCCCAACTCTTTATTATAAATATATATACAGGGTGTGCAGCCTTGTAATAAGAGCAATAAATTTAAACGATGATTCTATGGAGTATACGCAGTTACCTCAAAACCTAATCATAATGCTACAAAGTGTTTATACTCGGAGATATAGTAATCCAAAGTTACAATAGATAATCAATGAATTTCATGTCGGTTGTCAGTCGTTAGATGTCTTCGTACAGGGTACTGATGGGGCGAAAACGATCGTAAAGGCTCAGTTACACAGGAAGAGTTTCGTGTGCGAGTTTAGAACGCGTGTGGAAAAAAATCGTATAAGACAATGAGCGAGAGGAGTTTAAAGTGGGGATAATTTCTTTCGAGAGGCGAAACTCGAAGCATTTTATTTACACTAGCCGATAGTTATACTGCATCACGACAAATTGAATTCTCGCATTCGAGAAACTCTCCTTGTGCAACTGCTGAGCCTTAAATGTCTAGGTCAAGTACTACGACTGAACACATTATGTCTGTAGTAGTACATTGCTGGCTCGATTAATTTTATTAGAAAATAACAGTAAACCTGTTTTTCATTTTAATTAATTGAAACAATTTGGTGTTAATTACTGATTCGTTAGAGGGTCTATATTTTAATTTATTGCTCTTATTACAGGCCACAGCCTGTATAAAATGACTCTAATTAATCTATATAAAAGAAACCACAGTTTCAGAGCTTAATCTTAAGATTGTGAGATTTATGGTTTACGCAATATTAAAGTTAGTTTTAATATTATTGTATATCATTGTGATCTCGAAGACACATTAGTATCGTGTTTACAATATCTTTAAAAAATAATGTAAACACAACCCAGTTTGTATATATACGGACTAATATTCTTTTCACGCTGTAAGCTCGTGTCACACCGCGCGCGTTGCTATAGCAAACCGATAAATGTTGTGACTTTTTCCATGCAGTTTTAATCTATCCGTCCTCCAATTAAAAATAAATGTACGTCGGTACATCCACATATTATGTGTCTTAGAGCTTAGTCTATTTCTACTTTTTCTATCTATCTGCTTGATTTTCAATAAAAAAAAAAGAAACGCTGTATTTTATAAAAACTTCCCTTTACAACAGTGGCCGCGCCGCGTCGTTTGTGTACACGAGCCTTTATTATGTACATACATACATACATACATACATACATACATACAAAAATTGATGTATATAAGTGTTTTCAGTATTTTCTGATGTATTTGTGTAGTTAGAAAGATATGGAACAAATTTAACGTCAAAATTAGGTGCTCTAAATATTTCTATTGTAATTAAAATACTTTTTTTGTGATGAATGTCTCGGAAAACAGGCATAGCTGATTCGGTGTTTATTTTATTTTTATTTTTTAATATTTATTTAAAATAGACATTATTGATAAAGCCAAGTTTAAATGTTTTTTTAATCAAAACAATGTTCATAAATTATGTTGTTTGCAATTACAGCGCTTTCGCTTTAATTTTATTTTTTATTTGTCAGTTTTCTGAGACAGTCTTGTATTTGAGACGAATTTTGTAATTTTTGCAGGGTACTGACTTTATGCATTCAACTCTTAAAGCAATAAAAATAGCATCATTATTGTTCCAATAAAATTATTTGTTATGCGTTGAATATAATTCCTCATATAAACTAAACTAAGGCCGCCTTCCATTGCGATCACGAATACAGTTATATGAAAAGTAAAAAAGCGAAACTTCTCATAGTCAGTACCCTTCTTTAGGTGAATGTTTATTAAAAACAATTAGTCTTCTCCGTAATTATGTAAAAGAATTTATTTTATATATATAGAAAAAGCAATGGCGTTGTGCATTTTTTTTTGCAATGACAGCATAATTCATTATTAGCTATTCTTAGCTTTCTCCTTATAAGAAATCATGAATCATAAACTACGTAAAGCAATATACTCTAATTTAGTTGCTAAGTATGAATAGACACTAAATTTAAACATTGATTTATTTCATTTAATTTTTTTTTCTAATAGTTATCTCTATTGTTGCTTCATTTAAGCCGTAACGTAATTATATCATTTTTCTTTTCATTTAAGGTTTAACGAGTTTAATTATTAAGAATCATTGTCGCTTTTTTTTATTATATTCGTCTAATAATTCGGACGATACTGTGTTTTTATGCATTTATGTGATTGCGGATTTGTTCGAACAGTGTTTGCAAGGTAAAGATTGTGCACACAGAACGCGTGGCGAATTAGCGTCGCGCTTTCGAAATCGCATCCGATTACCCCAAACCCAATATTATTTCTTATAAGGCCGGCACAGTGCAGGCGTTTTGCTTGTGTTAACAGGCGAAGGTAGCCACTTACCATCGAGTGGACGGTCAGACTTCTGACGACGCCGACTTGTAAGATTTAATTAATTGTCATAGCGAATCGTTTGTAATTAAACTCTCCAAACAGTGTTGCGTCATAGAAAAGGCCAATTTATTTTTAATTCATGATTATGATATAAGTATATACTATACAGTGTGTATTTTGCAAAACGCTAAAACAATATAATGTAATTTTGAAGCAATAATTCTATGTGTTGCGCTTATTACAAATAATAATCACATTTCAAATAACCACAGTGTGTTTTATTTTAATTTAAGAGTACCCTTTTTTCAAAAGAAACCTTATATGTAATGTTTTTTTCATAGACCTACAACTCCCATAGAATCATACTTTAAATAATTCTATCACGTTGCGACAAAATAGTTACTTATATTACGTAGTTAACAATAGTGGGTATTGTAATTTTTTAGATATATATTATATGATATATCATTTTGTATGCCATCATGTTGTGTTTAATATATTTCCTTTATGGGCGAGTGAGCATTGAAAAAATGCAGTCTAATATGATGACCTCTCACTACTTTTATATTTTTTTATTATTTATTTCACGTATGAGCGTCTGTCGATTCGTTGCATGATCACACGATAAGCCACCTGCATAATTAGGATGCGTTTTTTTATATTGATCAAATTTTATCCTATAAAATTATATCCTCGCCGTGTGATAGCGGTTTTAAATGAAGGTATTTGAATCTGTATTGAAAAGGTAACAAACAGACAGACAAACAGTCAGAGATACATTCACATTTATAATATTACTAAAAGTCTTTTTTGCTAAAATGATTTTTTTAACTCACGCTCATTGAAGTGTTTTTTTTTTTAATTTTTTAATTATTTTTTTACATTATAAAGTCTAGTGTTAGAAATTGAATTTCGAATAGATTGAGTTTTTTTTAACACACGCTCATTGAAGAATTTTAAATTTTTTTATAACATAATCTCTAGTGATTGAATTTCTTCGACGTTAACTCTGGTCAGGACTCTGGAATGAAATGAATCAAATTCCGAGACAAAGAAAAGTGTCCCGTATGACCAATTGTGGCCAAAAGTGACCAAAAGTGACCAAAAGTCATGTTGAGTGTTGTCCCACCCCCAGTTTGTCGGTGTTGGGTGACGCCACCGGGAGACAGAAGCCGCGTATATTTTCCTCTTTGGATATAGGACAACGGAGGTACGAACGCGTGACCCCACAGGATGTGTTTTTCTTTTAACTCTTACTAAATTCGTCCTCGGTATTTGTTGGCGGATGGTCTAGAGATTTTTATAGAAAAAAAAAAATAAAGTTTATAACTAAAAAATTTGCTAGAATTTATTTAGCGACAAACTTTGTTTTTAGAATTAACATAATTGTTGTAAACTTAGTATGGCATGAAGTTTTAAATTTACATTCCCAGTTGATGGCGCTGAAAATTGTGTTACATAATAATATATTTTGATAAACAAAACATATTTTATTTTTATCAATTAAAATATAGCCTATAATAGAGTGTAGCCTTCTGGTGAAAGAATTTTCAAAATTTAAGTTTTTATTCATTATTACAAACATACAAATCTTCTCTCTATATTAATATTACTTACTCTTCTATTCATTATTCTTAATCTTTAGGATATTTGTAATTCATTGCAACTTACTATATGAATATACAAATTAATAAATAAAGAAAACGGTCCATCAAATTACATTTTCATTTCAATGCCATTTCGTGATTGTTACTTGTTATATGTATAACATAAAACAATTGTTATACACACATACATGATACACATATCTCGTAGACCATTTACGACTTGTACCGTACGACTCGTGTTTTGTTTTTTAATCAGATTTGTGCCTCGTTTACTTGTTATTTATATCCATTTTATACACTAATGTATGTTTTTTAATATTCATTTTATATACTATAACTACGGTTGCTTGGATTTCTCCATTATTATAAATTGATTGATTGTTTAACTTGTATGTTCTTCGAAACAAATATACAATAGCAAAAATGAACAGGTGGAAGTGTAATTTATTACAAAAATACAAAGTTACAAATTTTTATTTAACATTATTATTTTATGTTTTAATAGAAAATTTATTCTTTTTTTTTTCAATTAAAAAAAAATCCAAGCAACTCGCATTTCTAAATGTCTAATAATAATTATATATAAATGAAATGAAGTGATAAATTGGATTTATTTAAAACAGTGAATAACAAGTGTTAATCCTAGCAGTTTAATACTGGAACGAGTATCTTTACCACTTGACTAATATACTATTATAATATTACTGAGGTTTTTTTTTTTAATTAATAATCTTGCGTGTTGATTGCATTTTGTCGTCCCCTGCTCCCTATGTATGTACACGAAGTGCCTATGTATGTATTTGTTGTGAAATTTAAAACTTTACAAGTACAATAACTTTCATTGAATTTACACGCTTTTATTTTACTATGGAATGTTGTTGGGCATGCTGTTTAAGAATGACATTGTTTGTTTTCTGTTTCATTCGTTTTAAAGCATTTGAAATTATTATATATTATATAGATCAATCATTAAAAGTTTTTTGTGTTTTTTTTTTTTTTGTTGGACGAGCTCATTTTATTTAATCACTGTAGCTGGTGCCCGCGACTTCGTCCGCGTTAAAAAATGATAAAAAGTAGCCCGTACGTAGACGTGTCCCGTACGTCTAAATGTTTATCTAGCAGGTTTCATGAAAATCATGAAAAAAATTCAAAAAATGGTCAATTTAGTTTCAGTATAATGTATAGAGCCTATATCTATATACACGATATTTCTGAAAACAAAGTAAATTACTCCATGACCGATCCCTACAGATTTATTATTAGTATGTATTGATTTATTGGACTTATTTCCAATAACAGACTAGTGTTTCCGAGTTCGTACTATCATAATCGATTTCGGGTTCCAAGAAAAGATATTGCACATTCCTGGGGTTGAGTGTTAAAAAGGGATGATTTTCGTTTAAATTTAAACGTAACTTAATAGTCCAGGCGGTATATGTTTTGAGTTGGGCAAGTTGGGTAATATGATTTTTTTCTCGATATCACTCTCAAAACGCCATGGCATTAATTTTTTATTAAAAAATAAAATTGAAAAATTTGAATAAATACCGCGTTTTTTATACTGTGAATAAAAATTTCATAGGACGAATAAGTTTTATAATTAAATAATTGTACCGATCCGTCTTTTTTTATATAGAAAATATATTGTAGCTTATGCTTACTCGGGAATCGACCGCTAAAAGGACTATGTTTTATCGAACCAGTATATGTTTGAATATATATAATATTCGGAGTAAAATGAGCTCGTCACCAAATATTTATGTCATCTGCGATGAAGCACCGTTTTGCCCGAACGACCCCCCCCTAGTAGTGTATGTTAGTTTTATGTTTTTCTGTTTTTAGGCCATTGGACGGAACAACTCCGAAGCATGCAGTAGGCGCTAGTCCACAAGCAATGCTTGGGTAATTATTTCTCATTCTTCATTATAATTTTCATCCTCTACGTGTCTGTTTGTTTATATGTCTCATTATGTAATGTCTCATTTTAGTCACATTATTTCTGATGTCCCCGGAATATGCTTGAATGATGTTTCCTTGTCTCAATAGGTAAATATATAAGTAAGAATATAAATTAAATGGATAAGCTTGTCTTAAATTTTGAAAATTGAATATTGAAAGAAGAGAGAATTTGGAAAAGAATGTGTTCCGTCGCAAAATTTTCCAAAAATCTTCGTGTCTGTTGGACTTAGCGAAAACCGACACTGAATTGCTTCTTATCACCCACTAGGCTTATGTGTTTAGTGTAGATGTTATTTTAATTTTATATTCCTAATGCTTTAAGCTCACGTATCAAAGTTCGATACTTATATAGAGAAAAGTTGGTTTACGTGATAATTTTGTGAAGAGTAAAATAAATATTTTTTACTCAATTGTTAATGTTTTATTATAATTTAAAATTTCCAATTACACTTACACGTGAATCAACATTACTTTTAAACATATATAGGTCTTACAGCTATAAGTTATGATGAGTCCGTAACATAAGTAATACAAACAGCAAAACGGAAACGGTAAGATTCGTAAGTAAATAGAAATTATGTATCCACAATTGTATATTGAAATGAAATATTATTGTCCTTACAGACAAGGCAACGATGAACAAGTGAAACCTCGCGTTCTGCGATTCACATGGAGTATGAAGACGACTTCGTCGCGGGATCCCAACGAGATTATGTCCGAAATACGCAAGGTGAGCGTTACAATGCAAAAGTGGTCCCAACACGGTGCCTTGTGATACACCGTTTTGAAATTTTTTGTTTAGGTACATCTTATATTGTATGCTCATGTGTACGTACTTTTTCATAACCTACTCGACAACTGTCTTTAACTTTTCACCTCTTTCTTTAAAATAAAATATTAATTTGTCTGACTAAGTCTGAATTAGTTGATGTGTGACATTATCGAAAGCCTTTGTTAATGTAGGTGTTGGACGCCAACAATTGTGACTACGAGCAACGCGAGCGGTTCTTGCTGCTGTGCGTTCACGGAGACCCCAACGCGGACTCACTCGTGCAGTGGGAAATTGAGGTGTGCAAGTTGCCACGACTCTCGCTCAACGGTGTACGTTTCAAACGGATATCGGGTAAGTTGCGCATGGCATTTTGATTGATTTTGTTAGCAAAATTAAGCAAATTCTTTTTGGAAAATAATGGGAGAGGCCTACGTCCATGGACGTCCTCCAGCTGAGATGATGATGATGATAAGTGAATCAGGCAATTGAAGTGGAAATGGGCAGGACATATCTGTGTGCGGCGTATGGGCGTTAAACCGCTATCACCTTATTCAATTTGATGGATTCTATTATGTATTTTCATATCTATATCTTCGAATTAGAAATAAATTTAGTGTAGTGTGATCAACTAGTTCACTACTTAGGTTCCTAAATTGGTTTTCTTCAAATTGAAAAGTGTGATTCACGTTTTCATGCTTTTATATTATCCTTTGCAGGCACGAGTATCGGCTTCAAGAACATTGCTTCGAAGATCGCCAACGAGCTCAAACTGTGACTGCCCGCTAACGCCCCCCGCCGCCGCCGCCGCCGCCGCCCCCCCACTCAGACCTCCCTCCCCGCCCACCCCTCCATAGCGGTCCACTCGTCGTCGGACGACGACGGGGGCGCATCGCCCTCATCGCCCGTCCCCCCCTCTCTGCCTCCTCCGCCCCCGCCTCCCCCGCGCACGGACAGCCTCCGTCTCTCCGCCGAGGACATGGTCGTGGTGGCCAACGGCGGAGTGCGCACGCCGTCCGGCATGCTCGCACACTTTCTCGCCGCGTACACGCCAGCCGAGCTGTCTCTAGCGCGCAGCGACTATCTCCGCCCGCCACTGTCGCCGCAGCGCTCGGCGCCTGTGCCGCCTAGGTCGTCGCTGTCGCTGCGCGCAGACAGCGCCGACATTGTCGACCACGACAATCGCTTCCTACGCCCGGCGCCACCGCGACACTCGCACTCGTACAGCGTTCACGCGCTCCGAAGACAGCCGCGCGCCGTCTCCCCCCCCTCTCCCCCGTCACCGCCGACGCCACCGTGCGATTGCCTCCCGACACACCCTATCCCTCCGCCGGAGCTATTCGATTTCTAAGCTGTGTATAGATTTACTAATTGTCGTTTTGTTGAGAGTTGCGCGAGGAGGTGTCTAGGGGGTGGAGGCGTCTAAACGTCATCCCGTTCGATTAGAAAGAGTGCCGAATTTCAAATGTAATAGAAATTAATTGGGTTATGTAATGCAACTTTCATTGAGCTGTTCCATCCGGCTCTTGATTGATGCTTTCATTTACGCACATTTATCGGTGTACTCTACTGGCGATAGGGACGTAGTCTGGACGCCCTCAAATGTTTTTAATTCTTCCTTTTTTTATAATATAATTATAAATGTCTCCGGTCACCGACGACCGATGGTTTTTCTGTGCTATCGCTTTACGGTTTAAATGTAACCTAAATGGTATTTGTACAAAATGAACTCGCGCTCAATAAAACAAAAATAAAATAAAATAAAAAGGTCGAGTCTGTTTCTTTTTTTATTATTATTTATAATTCGTTATCGATGTCGATGTATGTGTCATTTTACACATCTGCCAATTTATATTATTAAAAAAAAAAACAATTTTCTCCTAAATATATTATTATATAACTAGTAGGTGTATATATAAAAAGTTCGGTGATCGCGGTCGCCCATGCCGTGTTGTCTCTTTCTAATTATAAGGCTGAATTAGAAAGTGTCAAATTGTCTCACATAAAGGTCGCGTCACACTGGACCACAGTCGCTGCGATCGCGCTCAATGAGGCTGTTGAATTTTCTTAACGCGAAACTGTTGAAAAAGAAACTTATACAGGGTTTTCTCTAATTATAATCGAGTCCTGAAAGGATTTAAATCACACAAAAACTTAACAAACATATCACAAAATGTTTTTTGCTGGAATTTATAAATCAAATTGTTTTTATAACATCAGATTGGGTTTGGTCAAAAAGGTCGTGCAGTTTTTGTTCGTATATAATTTTTAAACATAGAATAACCTTCCCTTTGAATTTGCGTATTTTTTTCATCATTATTTTGATATATAAAAGCAAAGAACACTTGTATATTGTGACAATAATATGTAGATTGTTAAAACGTGCAACATCTTTAACGAAGAAACGGTCTCATAACAATAAGAGCTTGCTTTTTGCCCAAACACGCTATATCTGCTGTGTTGTTGTTGCTGAGAAGTTGGGTAACTTCCATATCTCCTTTATGTTGTTGAGAAGTTGGGTAACTTCCATATCTGCTGTATGTTGCTAAGAAGTTGGGTAACTTCCATATCTGCTGTATGTTGCTGAGAAGTTGGGTAACTTCCATATCTCCTTTATGTTGTTGAGAAGTTGGGTAACTTCTATATCTGCTGTATGTTGCTAAGAAGTTGGGTAACTTCTATATCTGCTGTATGTTGCTGAGAAGTTGGGTAACTTCCATATCTGCTGTATGTTGGGTAACTTCTATATCTGCTGTATGTTGCTGCGAAGTTGGGTAACTTCCATATCTGCTGTATGTTGCTGAGAAGTTGGATAACTTCCATATCTGCTGTATGTTGCTGAGAAGTTGGGTAACTTCCATATCTCCTTTATGTTGTTGAGAAGTTGGGTAACTTCTATATCTGCTGTATGTTGCTGAGAAATTACCCAACTTCTCAACAACATACAGCAGATCTCCACGAAACAGCCAAACCCAATTTTTTTTTCCTATTAGCTTCTATAAAATTAGCTACTTTTTTGGCCAACCCAATACATCAAAATAACAATTCCATATAGCCTTGCATTAAATAATTAAAGAATAAGCTCTAAATGTAAATTAAAAAATGTCATTAACCTTTTAATCGCTTGGTTTTGTACTTAACCTAGCGCTTGAATCGTAAACCAAAAAGAAAAAAAAAAAAACAATATACAAGTAGGGGAATTTGTCGTATATATCCGGCTCTGGCGAAATGGACACGAAATTACTCGTCGGATAAATCCGACTCTGGCGGTGTATTTATTTAGTTCTTGTTTGTGTCACGCGACGACTAGTCCAGTGTGACAACGTCCCCATTTATAAACTATTACACAACTTAGACGCATAATTAATACCTATTAAGGCACAGAAAACTTTTCTTTGGCTCAGTTCAAATTGGGAAGCAATTTTTTTGTTTTTTTTTTTTTTTTTTTGGTTAGTATATTAATGTACATTCTAACTTTAAGAAGTTTCCCTTGTAGCTTTTTTCTAATATAAAAAAAATATCACATTACATTCACACAAATTAAGTGCCATGTTTTATTTAAAAAAATATATCCATAGTTTAAATACATATTATCTCGAAAGCAACATAATAATATATTATGCATATTCAATTATACATTATATGTTTCCTAATTTGAACTCTGCTATATATTTGTGTGTTGAAAGTATTAGGGATTATTATTATTATTATTATTACGAAAACTTGTAGTTAAATAATAAATAGCAATAATGTTCCAATTTATTAATTCACAAGTGTCAAAAATGTTATATTGTTCTCTATTTCGAGTCACTGAGTGTATTATACTTGTTAGTACTGAAAAAAAAAACGATCATTCGTACGGTGTGACGTTTCTTTTATTTTGCGTTAATTTTTAAAAAATATTTTGTTACAAATATACGAATAAACGCACCCATACGATTTTTTATAATCGAGTAATATTTTAAAATGTGGCCGTTTTACACACAATTCTTACACGATCTCAGTTTAAAGATGAAATTTCGTTATATTTTATTAAGAAAAGGTGTACAGTCGAGGTAAAAAAACGCTCGCACCAAAACAAATTATTTCAGTCACATCAAAATTTCATTTTATTAGCGTCCGCTATTCATGTCAACTGAAGTTGAAATGAAGAAAAGAGGCGTTCATTCATTCAGATTCATTCGGTAGTATGATATTCAAAGGGTCAATATCAGTCAGTCGAACGAACGTCATCGTATGTCCGCTCACAGTTGTATGCCAAAGCGTAAAGTCAATTTCAAGTGAAATTCATTCAACTACTAAAAAGTTCAACCGAAATTATATCTTATAACTAACTAGCTGGTGCTCGCGACTTCGTCCGCGTTGAAAAGTATAAAACGAAAAAATATCACCTAGCAGTTGTCATGTTAGTCGCTTCACTTGTTTTTGGATAGATGGCGCTATCTCCCGGGCCAAGCGGCTAGTATTTACTTTTATTTTAGATTTCCCGTAGGAATGAAGCATTTTCCCGCTATTAAAAGTAGCCTATGTTCATTACAGATAATGTCGGCTTCTAATGGTAAAAGAATTTCAAATCGGTCCAGTACTTTCGGAGCCTATTATCTATACAAACAAACAATCAAATTTTAATCTTTCCTATTTATAATATTAGTATAGACGACTTATATAGAAAAAACGTAAAATATCGCGTGATGTAAACGCAACGCGGATCCGCGTTCCGGCACACGAGTGGTGCAAAATTATTGACGCGGATCCACGTTCCGTGGATAATGAAGGGTTAATTAAATTTTCATAATAATTTCAAACGCCGGTCAGTTGTCTGCTTCGTTTTTTTTAGTTTCAAAAGGTCCACAACTAGAAAACTGTTTTCGTACCTCGACTGTACTTACAGGGCACTCACTCACTATAAACGTCATATGTCGTACGACTGATCGTCCCAACACACACTGTCTTTGTCGTGACGCGCGTTTGTAAGTAAAAAGCCTTTAGTTTAATTAAACGGTTTTGTGATTTGGTGTTATATGCTTTTTTTTCTCTCGTGTATTTGTGTGAAAAAAAAAATAATTAAATATATTTCTTAATAGGTAAAATATAGAGTATATATACGTTTGTATACATAGTTGCGTGTGTGCGTGCGCGTGTGTGTGTACGGGCGAGTTGCGTATGTGTGTGCGGCGATCGCGTATTCATTTTTTAAGACAAGTGTAGTTTTTAATTATTATACATTTACAGAAAAAAAAAATTGTAAAACAGTCGCGCCATTATCGTTGCTGAACAACTTTTTTTTTTAATTTTAATTTTTATATTTTTGGTCACATTTTTTTTAATGTCTTTTTTTTTTAATTGCAATTTTTGCCTGTAGTTATTCGCCTTTGATCGATATAATCGACGTACTAGGTACAAAATGTTATATATATATGAATGAAGTTAGTTTTTAATTTATTATATTATTACAAAATCGATCGCTGTACAATATTAATATAATATTGATATATTATTATATATTTTATGTATACTTTATATATACATTTTTTATACAATCGATTAAGTTAAGTTTTATGTTTTTTTTTGAAACGTCATAATAATTTATATTCGTGTACTTATCGGTGTCGATAATTTTTAAGCGATGTTTTTGCGCGAATTAGGGGTTATATAAATTTTTAAAGTTTTTTCTTTATAGTAGTAGTAATATAAAAAAATATGTTTGTAGTATCAAAGAGTTCTAGCAACGATAGTGGGACGTATCGATGACGAGTTACATAACAATGTTTACATACTTGTAGTTATATTATTACGATTATTATTACTATTATATTTATATATAAAAAATATATAATATGTATATTATACGAGCTTTTGTTTAACGGTACGATAGTGGTGTTGACCGCCTCGCGGTTGGCGCAGTATGGCGTTTTGTGAGACATGCAACAAAAATAAACTTTATTTTTAATTCCAACCTTGTTGTTTTATTTTTAAAGTTGATATTACAGTCTCTCAGAAGTGTTGAAATAAAAAAGTGGCAATACTGTAGTGTCGTCCCGTTCTAACCATCTAACCGTGTGGTTGATAAGAAAGAGACAACGCTACAGTATTGCCACTTTTCAACCGACTTCCAAAAATGGAGGAAGTTCTCAATTCGACTATATTTTTTTCCTTTACTTTCAAATCGTCAGATTTTCAAATGGTCTAGAGTACAATCAAAAATAAAAAAAATAAAAATGTTTGTTACCTCAGAACTTTCGACTGGGTTAAACGATTTTGATATATAATATATTTTTATTTGAAAGCTAGTGTTTCCCGTGTATTCCCATTTCAATTTGGTCCAGTTCTGACAATGGCATCCATGAGAAACCGGTTTGAAGTCGGTTTTTTTTTTCGTTAAAAAGTGTTATTAATTTCAACACTTTTCTGCAAGACTATACCTTTTCTAATGTGTGTTTGATTCATTTAAAATAAAATAAAATATAATTACTTTTAAGATTATAAAGAGCTAGCTGTTGCACGCGACTTCGTTCGCGTAACTTTATGAAATAAAGCCTATGATACTCGCTGATAATGTAGCTTAATCTAAAGGTGAAAGAATTTTCAAAATAGGTCATTACAAACAAATCTTTATAGATTTCGTCGTAAAAAAACTATCCTCCCTCCTACTGAGTATCCTGGTAAGTACTAAGTATTCTGTTAAGTACTAAGTATCGTGGTAAGTACCAAGTATCCTGTTAAGTGCTAAGTATCCTGTTAAGTACTAAGTATCGTGGTGAGTACTAAGTATCCTGTTGTGCTAAGTATCGTGGTGAGTACTAAGTATCCTGTTAAGTACCAAGTATCCTGGTGAGTACTAAGTATCCTGGTGAGTACTAAGTATCCTGGTAAGTACTAAGTATCCTGTTAAGCACTAAGTATCCTGTTAAGTACTAAGTATCCTGTTAAGCACTAAGTATCCTGTTAAGTACTAAGTATTATAACAGTATTGATATGTCACTTTTGACCTCGCTGCACTGCCCTTATACGCATGAAGTTAGTTAGTGATAACATACTGGTGTTTTTGTGGGTTGAAGCCATTTTTTTGGTTCATTGAGCCGAGATAAATATTCAATTTCACGGTTTCGTAATTAGCAAGTGACTAGTCATGTGGATGCGATAGAAATGTTTACACGTTAGGTACAGTGTATAATAATTGAAAATGAATCGCCCTCCTAAAAGAAAAGGTGTAGTGTATTTTATTTGCTAAAATAAATAAAAACAAAATATACTAAAACATAGCATTTATTTTACTTAATAAGTTAACTAACAAATTATGCCTACACATTATTTACAATTCATATTATTAATTATAGTGGAATAAAACAATATTTCACATAATTATTAACAGATCTTCAACTTCACATTATTTTTAATTAGATTTTGTGAATAAACTAATAAAGCAATAGTTTACACTTAAAACTAAAAGTAAGTCTCCAAGAGATGGCGCTAGCTGTTATAACAGTAAAATATTTTATACTGTAAAAATAGTTATTTGGTTGAAATTAAGACTCATGTTAAAATACTGATAGAATATACGGTCTTTACGACTTTAATTCTAATATATTTTATAAAGACATACTTCATTTCATTATGTTTGTACTTCTTAACTATTTCTTTAAGGACTTAAGTCCTTAAGTCCGCAAAACTTAAGTCCGCTATTCGTCGACAGAGGTCGCTGTTCAACAGTAACATGATTTTTAAATAAAAATGGCGATTTCGTAATAATTTAGTAAATCGAGTATCACTTGTAGATATGTAATAAATTAATTAGAATATACACGTTACGTTTGCACTTCGTCTTTTTTCACTGGAATACCATCCAAATCGACTTCGGTGCTTGGTATTAAAGGAGGCTTAAACCCGCCATACTCTATCCTCAAATTTGACATTTTGGGCATTCTGTCTGTTCGTCGCAATTTTAATTCTAAAAGATAATCATTGTTGTTTTCCCAGGCACTTTCGTAACTCTGTGACGGTGGCGGTCCGTAGTAGGGATAGGGTGTTTTTGAATTTGTTACATAGCTAACATAACCATTAAGTGTTGGGTTTTTCTTAAATTTCTGCCCTCGATCCGTTGTTTGATTTATGTGTTGATACGAAGAAGCATAAAGGTTTCCCCAATGTGGACTTTTTAGTTCATTTCTTTGCTTATCTTTCATATATTGATAATATTGTGCAGCGTAAGCTTGAAGCTGCTGATTAATTTGTTGTTCCATGGGTTTTTGTTCCTGTGAATATTTCTGATATGATGGGTTAGATTGTGGCGGATTCTGATTTTGTTGCTCGTATTTCTGATAAGAAGGGTTAGATTGTGGTGGATTCTGATTTTGTTGCTCGTATTTCTGATACGATGGGTTCGATTGTGACGGATTCTGGTTTTGTTGCTCATATTTCTGATATGACGGGTTCAATTGTGACGGATTCTGGTTTTGTTGCTCATATTTCTGATAGGATGGGTTCAATTGTGACGGATTCTGGTTTTGTTGCTCATATTTCTGATAGGATGGGTTCAATTGTGATGGATTCTGGTTTTGTTGCTCATATTTCTGATATGATGGGTTCAATTGTGACGGATTCTGGTTTTGTTGCTCATATTTCTGGTATGATGGGTTCGATTGTGGTGGATTCTGATTTTGTTGCTCATATTTCTGATATGATGGGTTCGATTGTGACGGATTCTGGTTTTGTTGCTCATATTTCTGATATGATGGGTTCGATTGTGAAGGATTTTGTTTATATTGTTCATACTTTTGATATTGAGGATAATTTTGGGAATACTGCACTTGTTGCGCCTGTTTCACGTACGCCGGTTTCTCAAACTGATAAGGAGTTTTGTAATCGTATTTATAAACTGGTCTGTCTATAACTTTTTCAACTGTATAAGGCACTCTATACTCCATTGGAACTTGTACTGGATAAGGAACCCTCTTCTCTACTATCTTCTCAACAGGATAAGGAATCCTTTTCTCAACAGGATAAGGCTTATCAATATACTTTGTAACAACAACGGGTTTTTCAACGATTTTTTCAACAATCTTCTCAACTGGATATGGGACTTTCACATGCACTTTCTTTTCTACAACGCGATCTACTGGAACCGGATACGGGACTCTCTTCTCGACTATTCTGTCCACTGGATATGGTTGGGGTACGTGGACGGGTACTGGGACTGGTTGAGGGACAGGCACATCGACCCTAACAGGCTTTTCGACAATTTTTTCAACAGTGACTGGAACTCTTTTTTCAACAGCGTAAGGCACGGGAACTTTAGTCTCATAATGTACAGCATAAGGCACTTTTTTCTCTACAGGATACGGAATTCTTACTTCCTTTTGGACTATTTTTTCCACAGTCACTGGCTTTTCTACTTCTACCGCATAAGGGACTGGAGTTTCGATCGGCACAGGTAAAATAACATTGTGTTCAACTGGCACTTTAACCTCGACCGGTATTGCAATTGGTGTAGGTACAGGTATTGGTTGCACATATTGTTTCTCGACTAATTTCTCAATTGGATACGGAACATGGATCGGTCTATCGACAAATACTTTTTGTTCTATCGGATAAGGTACCTTAACTTCTACAGGATAAGGATGAGGTACCTCTATTGGATACGGTTTATCAACAAACTTGGTCACTTCGACAGGTTTTTCAACCACTTTCTCGTAAGGTACTGGATAAGGTACGGGTCTGTCTACAGGAAATGCTTTATAAATCTCCACTGGTTCAGGGTAAGGCACTTGCTTCTCTATAAATCGGTCAACAAATTTAGTCACAGGTACTTGTTTTTCTATAATAATGGGTTGAATAATTTTTTGGTTCTCTGTAGTATAGTCATAATAATCCCTCACAAATTCTTTCCTCTCGTTGCTCACGCTTTCGCCATTAGGCTTAACTTCTACCGCTGCTTGAACATTTTCGCTAGATTCTAATTTTTCTCTTGCATCATTATAATCTTCACTCTTTTCAGCAAAATTTGAATCATCGAAATTCTTCATCATTCCATATTTATAATGATTTTGGTTCATATTTGTCTGAATTTTTCTTGATGATTCTAAAGCTGCGACGTATTTATTGTATAAATTTTTCACTGTATCAAACGGACCCTTATTATTGGCTCTACCTTCTTCTAAATATTCATGCACTTCGACGTCATTTATATGAGTAATGTCGACTGGAAATGATTGTTGAACTTCAACAGTTGTCGTCTCCTTTTGAGGGATTTTTACGGTATCTTCTACTAATTCACTGTCAGAAGCTTCATGGTCATCTTCGACTGAGTTTAATACATCGGAATTGTTCGAATTAAGCAATCTTAGAGCTACTGTGATTGGAGCTAAATATTTTTGTCCTATTGGTCTAGGAGTGACATTTACCATATCTTCATTGGAATCATTAGTGTAGTTATCTACAAAACTCTCCCTAACATTTGTTATTTCGTATCCAGATGTTAAATATGGAACCATAGTTGAAACTAAATTGCTTACTATCTGCTCTTTAAAGTCATTGTAAGTAGAATCTTCAACGACAATCGGTGAAGCAAACTTATAGTCATTGGAATCGGTTTGTAATATTTGCTCTTTAGATTGATTATTCTCTGCATGTTCAATTTCACTGTCAACAATATTTTCTATTTTAGCTTTAACTGTTATCCTATTATCGGAATTTGAATAGGATGTCGGGCCATATCGAGTCTGTTCTGTCCGTAAACCGAATTTAGACTTTGGTTTAATAATGTCATCGTTGTATGCGTTATATTGTTTCTCTGCAGCGTGATTGATTCGTAAAAGATCCTCATTAGATATAAGATCTTGCGTAGACGCAACTAATTTATTGATTCCGTTATCATTATGGTCTTCTAAGGAACTAAGAGAGGCGGCAGTTGAGAAATAATATCTCTCGCTTCTAGCGTTTTCTCTTTGAGGTTCTATGTTAAATGTGGCCGCTCCTTTGTATGTTAATGGTCTTTCAGTTGTCTGCTTTACACCGAAATTACCGTTAACATTGCGCACTTCATAAGACGGCGAATCGGCAACTAAATTTGATTTTTGAATATTATTAATGTAATGTTTTGGTACGTCTTCCAAACCATTGTCGCTGCTATCTTCGGTGCAATTATGATCTTTGAAAACTTGAACCACATTATTTGTCAATATTTCGTGTTCCTCTTTCACCTCTTTCTTCTGAAGAGGTTGAGAGCTAACATTTTCGTTTGTCACTCCGTGTACATTTTGGTTGTGATCAATAGTGTAATGTGTGTTTACGTTGTAAATTTCTTGTCTAGGCGTTTGTTGGCTGTAATAGTAGTTTGGTGCGTTATTATGTTGCAGTACATTCCCTTGTACATTGTTTGGTATATATTGATATAAGTGCGGTTGCTGATCAATGGAAGGTGTGAGCTGTTGGTTCAACAGATAGATGTCAACGAATGGGATGTTCGATTCTTGCGTCACTTGTGTAGCGTTCGATGATAGTTCTTGATAGGCTTGTTGTTGTATCTGTAATAAAAATTAATCTATTAAAGTTTTTTATATAACTAGCGACCCGCTCACGGCTTCGCCCGGGGTGCAAGCAATTTTTTATAATAGGTAATTATAAAAAATGTCTTCTTTCCATAAGTGACAGACATGAGAGATTTATAATACTTCCTGTATTAACATTTTTTCAGGATAAAATCCAGATATGAATCTATTTGTTTGCCAAATTTCATTAAGTCCGTAATTGAGTAACATACAACATTTTGTATTTATAATATTACATATTAGGATATTAGGATAACATTTTGTAATTGTGCTTAAGAGGTCTATTAATATTTGACCCGATAGGTGGCGCTGTAATCGAGTTACATTTTTTACAGATTCGGACAGAGCAACGTCTGCTATTGGTAGTATTTATATTAGAAAAATGAATATGGTTTACCTCAGGTAAATTCACGTAGTACTGTGCACCAGAAGGGCCAGCGCCTGGAGTAAATTGCCAACCCCATTCGAAGCTTGCTCCTCCATGCTGGATGCGCTGGAAGATGAAAATAAATACAATTGTTAGGAGATATTAAAAAACAACCGGCTAATAAAAGTCAGTAATAAATCCCAACAATAATAAATCCCGTTCCAAAATTGCCTACTACCGTTTAAGGCAGTAAATGTCATAATTAGCTATAATTTAGTAAAATATACCTTAAGACTACTAATAAGGTATTCAAGAGTGCGAAATCCATGCATTCATGTTATTTTAGCTCTAGAAAACTAGGTATATAGGCAAAGTTACAGTTTTGTTGCCCAAATTTGCCTAGTCATTTAAACCGTAATATTTCAAAAAGACGTGATTTTAATAAGTCAAAATTACACTGCTGTTGCATATCAAATTATATTTTTCATACAACTGAAAGAAGATGGCATATTTACGAAAAATACAGGCAATGTTGCAGCGTTTTACGGTACCAATAGTCACAGTAGGTTATACTTATATGGAAATACCGGAAATAGTTACTATTTCAGTATATATGTTCTATTTATATGGTGGTAGGTAGGCTTTCGGATATAGTCTTATAGAAAGTGACAGTTGTTCATAGGTACTAAAACAAGTAATTGAAATATTTCTTTATTTGGTAATAATTGCTAATTTAATCACATTATTAACGTATTTAATATATATAAACTCTTACAAAAGACCACCGTGAAATAACAGCACGTGTGCTGTTGTGTGTTTTGCTAAGTGAGTAAGGGATGCCAGAGTCCATATACCCAATCCCTCCCTTATCTTTAATCCTACTATGGTTGGCAGCGCACGCGCAGCACCTGTGACGTTGCTTGTGTTAATAGGCGACGGAAAAACAACGTTTGCCGGATCAGCTAGTAAATAAATAAATATTTAAAGTAGTATATAAACTTAAGTATAGGTCGTGCAGCGAATAAAGACTTCTCGGCAATTGTGCGCAGAATCCTATTTTTAGGTGTTTGAGGGGGCAAAGGAGCGTGAGCGGCTGAGTCTACCAATAACATGTGCCGACACGTTATTGGTAGACTCAGTCGCTCTTCCCCTCCCGCACTTCGTTCGCGCGTCTCGAGTCCCTTTGGTACTGTTGCGTACAGATTGTTTTATCGTATTAGTAAATACGTCATGGTGAATAAATGCCTAAAAATAGTTCTTCTTCGACATCGCACGATGATTTTATGGAAAGAATATCAACACTGCCTCTAATGTTAAGTTAGTGAGGTGAAAAATTACGAAATAAGAAAAAAAAAATGTCATTTTTCTTAGCAATTTTGTGCGCAATTGTACACATGCGCCGATTGCCCCCACAAGTGTCGCCTTCAAACCTTAATATAATAATTCACCTATATCTACGAGATAATATAGTAGTCTTAAAAGCAGAGAACGCACTTTGCCGGGTATCCATGCGGATTTCCCAACATTAAAAAAGACGACATACTCGTAGTTCTCAAATATATTTCAATTACATTCGAGCGAGCGAATTGCCTCTTTCTACTAACATTCAAAACACAAAATCAATGCTCATTAATCACAGCAATTTACTAAGACATTACCTATGTAATTAAAATTAAAAAGAAATAACATTTCTGACGCACGAAACGAAATGATGGATGAAATTTCACTGCAAGCACTTAAGTTAATATTAAAAATAACACGTTAAGTAAGCACATAATATATGTAATAACGATTCCGTTACGTTATTTAATACAGTCGTTCAGTTCAAATGTTTGTAATTAGTGATGTGATCTGGAGTGGTTGCATCATTGCCTCATTGAGTTACGCAATCATTTTGTTTCTAATGTTGCGTATTATTGAATTGAATGAAAGTAAAAAATACTTTCCACGGTTTAAAAAGACATTTACGGTTAGAATTTATGCGTTATTTATGTTGTTTTATTAGTGACTAGCTGTTGTACGCGACTTCGTCCGCGTAAATTTATAAAATATAATACATACACATACAACATTTCAACTCAATCGGTTCAGCCGTTTAGAAGTTATGTGAAAAAGAAGTTAAGTACGGGTAGGATAATTCTTACTACCTGTTGTCCTTTTACCCGTTTTCCCGTAGGAATGAAGCATCTTCCCGCGGTAAAAAGTATACTATGTTCATCACAGATAATGTCGGCTTCCAATGGTAAAAGAATTTTTCAAATCGGTCCAGTAGTTTCGGAGCCTATTCTATACAAACAAACAAATCTTTCCTCTTTATAATATTAGTATAGATTCATTAACGACGCGCACCCGACTTCGCAAGTATTTAAGTATTGATTGATACAAATTGAAGTTGCATGAAGCCGCGGCGGGTCGCTAGTAAAAAATATACGTCTATTGAACAGTTACCTGAGTGTACATAAACCATATACGTGGTTAAAAATGAAACAGGCCGCCAGTAAAAGTGGTATAGTTGGGGAAAAAACTTGACCTGTATGGAAAGTGGTCTGAATCGTTGGCTCGCAAGTACTTATATGTACTATAGTTGGATACCTTCGGTACTATCTTGACTTGATCAATGGCCAAATGGAGGAGGGCTGAACGGTATACATTATGTATCTTTGAGGAGGGAATTTAGACTCAATTTTCATAATAGTATTTATTTGAAACTAGCTGTTACACGCGACTTCGTCCGCGTAACTTTATAAAATATAATACATTCACACGAATGCCTGTGAATCCTGTGACACCTGTGAAACCATGGAAATACACATACAAAATTTCAATCGGTCAATTCGTTTAGTAGTTGACATACCGACAGCAGCGCCACCTACCAGGTCCAAATGTATTTTTAAATCATCCAGGAAACCATCGAAATACCCATATAAAATTTCAACCCAATCGGTTCAGCCGTTTAGAAGTTATGTGAAAAAGATAAGTACGGAAGGATACTTGTTACTACCCGTTTTCCCGTAGGAATGAAGAATTTTCCCGCGGTAAAAAGTAGCCTTTGTTCATCAGGGATAATGTCGGCTTCTAACGGTAAAACAATTTTTCAAATTGGTCCAGTAGTTTCGGAACCTATTCAATACAAACAAACAATAAAATCTTTCCTCTTTATAGTATTAGTATAGATAGCCTACGTTACTCGCTTCCCGACAGTGCAATAATTTTTCAAATCGCTCCAGTAATTAGTTTCGAAGCCTATGCAGTTCAAACAATCAAATCTTTATAATATTCGTATGGATTTATATATATATTTATATTATTTTACTAATATTATAAATGCGAAAGTTATATAGTAAAGAAGCATCCACAATGTTTGTTCCTCACTGAACGGATTTAAAGTGGCAGTTAGCCGTTGTCATGGCATCCGCTGACCATTGAACCTCAAAGAAAATCACCCAGTTTTTTATATTTTATATGTTAATCCAGGATCTATCAATGGATACAAGTGGAAGGAGCTGGTTTGCGTCTTCACACCTCTAAAGAGACCGATTTTTTGTTAGGGTCGCAGGGGTCGCAGCAAGACTTTGGTTCCTAGTCTGCCTGTCCAGAGGATAAACGCACTTTTTTATCCAATTAAGCAATTTGACTACACAGATAACATAAAACCACAGACCATAACATAAAAGTAAAGACTGAAAGGACGCATTTAATCGTTTTTAGTCTTACTGCACTGCGTATTTCTTATGTCGTCATAAATTAACAGTTGTGTCTACATATAGGCTATAGGAAGTGACTTTCACTATAGGAAATGCCACAGAACCAGTGTGTAATCGAAACAATTACACAATAATTGGTTCTGTGCGTTTGTTACGTAAAATTCGTTTCTATAGGGCTTCGTCGTATAGTAAAATTAAATTATAATATCGTTAGGTAAGTATTATCTACTTGTTTATCTTGACTTTCCCGCGACTTCGTCCGTTTTGATAAATAAAAAAAAAATATAAAAGCAATATATTGTTGCTATAAAACTTTGGGCAGGGGTTTATTTATTTATTTATTTATTTTAAATTTTAGATGATCCCTCGGGAATACTACTTTATTTCTTGATGAAAGGTAACCCTATGTAATTTCTTGCATCCCTGGCAACATGTATGCAAAATTTCACGATGATCGGTTGTTGTACCTAGTTAAGGCGTGAAAATATTACAGACAGACTTTCACATTTTATAATCTATTCTTACTAATATTATAAAGAGGAAAGATTTGATTGTTTGTTTGTTTGTATAGAATAGGCTCCGAAACTACTGGACCGATTTGAAAAATTCTTTTACCATTAGAAGCCGACATTATCCGTGATGAACATAGGCTACTTTTTACCGCGGGAAAATGCTTCATTCCTTCGGGAAATCTAAAATAAAAAGTAAATACTAGCGGCTTGGCCCGGGAGACAGCGCCATCTATCCAAAATACGGTAGATGGCGTTTTATACTTTTCTACGCGGACGAAGTTGCGAGCACCAGCTAGTAATTTTATAATATTAGTATGGATTAGTATGGATAGTATGGACTAGTGTGGAAGTAAACTCTAAAAACATACTTAAAACAAAAGATTTAAAATGAAATACACACATAATTATGCGTAGGCAGGATAGACGTTTTGTTTGTAAGAATTGGAAAATCGTATTTCAAAATATAGCCGTTAATTAAACGGAATATATACTTAATCTGAGAACAATATGATTTCCTCTCCGTAAGAGAAAGTAAACGGTAGATTGTTCGTAGGTTTCCTGGCTCACAATAGAATCTGCATAAAGACAGTCGCCATAGTGATAAGCGGAAGCGATTCCTTTATTATTCGTTTAAAAAATGACGAAATTTTTTGAAATGAAAACTTAAATTTTAGTCATGCTTTTTAGTCTTTAATTAAATTAAGGCTAAAAAATCAATATTAGCATAAAATAAAATATATTATAATAAGTATATTTTATTTTTATATTATTATTATTGTATTCAATGTTTGCTGCGAATTTCTTGTCAAATAATCATTTTTTATATAATGTATGTGGCTGTGGTTTTGATTTTAAATCTTGGCTTCACTCTGTGGTGAAAAAAAAATAGAAAAAAAAACTCTATCGATGCTAACTCCTGCTGGCGTTTATCAATAAGTCCACACACAACCGAAGCCAGTCGCGCGTGCGCCACTGTCACTATCAATAATAACTGCATCGCGATCTCTTACAAATACTATACGTATTGTTCACAATTTATATCTCTTACTTACCATAGACATAATAATATTATAGACACGAAATTCTTTTTTTTATTTTTAATAATTAATATATCTAAGCTGTAAAAAACAGCTCAGTATATGCTCACTGATGGCCCACTCATATCAATCAATCTATTGATCTATCTATACTAATATTATAAAGAGGAAAGATTTGTTTGTTTGTTTGTTTGTATATAATAGGCTCCGAAACTACTGGACCGATTTGAAAAATTCTTTTAGCATTAGAAGCCGACATTATCCGTGATGAACATAGGCAACTTTTTACCGCGGGAAAATGCTTCATTCCTACGGGAAATCTAAAATAAAAGTAAATACCGTTACTATTTACTAGGGCTTGGCCCGGGAGATAGCGCCATCTGTAAGTGTAGGTATTGTATGTACCTATATTTTCCTCCATAACTCTTAAACGAATTACCTGATTTTCATGAAACTTGGTATATAAATATTTAGTCGTACAGGACACAGGATATCTACTTTTTTCTTGTTCAACGCGGACGAAGTCGCGGGCGCCAGCTAGTGCCGTCATAATATTTTACAATCTAGCGCATAGGATATTATAACCTATACCCTTGTCTATCATCTACATGGATTGAAACGTTTCAACATCTAAGAAAAAGGGGGCGGACGAATCACGGGCAAAAGCTAGTCGTGTTTCAATAATACAGTTTCTATACTGTGCACTTGGTCAACTTCATGGTATTAATTTGCAACAAAAATATACAAAAGTATGGTAACTTTTGACGATATCGTTGGATGAGTGGGTTCGATTCCCGGCGGGGTCAACAATATTGGAAATGAACTTTTCAAAGTTGGCTCTCATTTGGATTTGGAAATAACAGCACATGTGCTGTTGTGTTTCGGTGCTTGAGTAAATTATGCCAGAGACCATTACCACATCCCTTTCTTATCCCTTATCCTTAAATCCTTCTATGCACTTGCAGCACTTGCAGCACCTGTGCGTAACCACACCCTTACAATACATAATGCATCTATAGTCGGCAATACATTTGTAGCACTTATGGCGTTGCTTGTGTTGCTTCGATGGTAGCCACATACCATCAAGTGGACCGTCAGCCTGTATATCGATCTTTACATAAAAATTTAAAAAAAGAACTTACTGTATGTGCAGTTTGTGCAAATATGTGCGAAGTTACACCGAGCACCACGCCAAGTCGAACCCACTGTGGACAAATAAAAAAACTGTCATAAAACTAATAATAAAATACATATAAAATCATATGTGTGTACACTTTATATCTATAGTTACTAATATTATAAAGCTTTTGTTTATTTGTTTAGCTGAACGCGATAATCTCAGGAACTACTTGTTCGAATTGAACAATTCTTTTTGTCTTGGATAGTCCATTTATCGAGAAAGGCTTTAGGCTTAAACATTTTGAACGCGGACGAAGTCGCGGGCAACAGCTCGTATACTTAATTAAAGGCAGCGTATATATTATTAAGATAACCCTATTAAAATTTGTAGTCATAAACTTAACAAATCTACATTTCTAGCGACCCGCTCTCGGCTTCTCACACGGGTACTATAATAATTATTTTCTGCAAATTATATATAAAAATACTTCCTCGTTTCTCTCGTTTTTCATTAGTAAGAACCGCATTAAAATCAATTGCTTAATATAAAAGTTCTAAGCGTACCTATATACAAAGATGGACAGAGATATCGGCAAAGCGACTTAGTTTTGTAGTGATGTTTATAATTAACTAGCTGGCGCCCGCGACTTCGTCCGTGTTGAAAAAAAAAAAGAAGCCTATCGTGTGTCCTGTACGTCTAAATGTTTATCTACCAAGTTTCATGAAAATCAGTTAATTCGTTTAAGAGTTATGGAGGAACATACATACATACAGAAAAAAAATCTAAAAATCGTCAATTTGGTTTCGGTATCATTTATTGTACACGATATTTCTGAAAAGAAAATAACTTACTCCATGACTAACCTTACAGATTTATTATTAGTATTGATAATAAATAATAATAATAAATACCTTTCCAATTAAATATGGGTGAAGATTTGTACCTACAGCTTTCTAGTTTTCCAAGTCAATCAAAAGACGGTTTCTATGACGAGATTGGCTAGATGGTAAAGCGGACCCACCATTTCAAATATCAAATAAATGTCACAGTAAATAACTCAGCGCAAGTTCAACTGCTTCATTTTAATGATGGTTGGTACCGCGCTTACATAAATTTCACAGATTAAATTCGCAATTTGTACGTTTGTACAATTGTTTTTTTTTATTTTTTTAAATTCATAATTCATAAAATGAGCCTATAAATAAAATGAATTATGAATGGGTTTTCGAAATATGAATGAGTTTTCGAAATATGTTAGACAGTAAAAAAATATTTTACATTATACACAATGAGATTATAGGATCCACTAAAAGCTCTTGTCACGGAGCTTATGATAGTACAAAATACAAAACCTGGATTTAACTAAGTATATATGTATCATGTCAAGGTCAACAGACAGATAGACGGTCCACTTTATGATAGGTGGCTACCGTCGCCTCTAACACAAGCAATGCCACAAGTGCTTTAAGGTGGCGCTGGACGAGCGTGGGAACTCAGTTATATATATTACTATAATATAATATACTATAATACAACTTACTCTAATGCTAATAACCTAAGACAGATGCGAAGCAACACCAAAGCGCAGGAAGAGCACTCGACTGAGATGCACAATGATTCATACCAAAAATAAAATCATAAACAGACCCTTGCGCGTATACTCTTTTTGACAAAACTACTGCATATATCTATATCGTGTAAAGTTATTTGAACTCTTGAATAACTAATCAATGTTTGTATGCAAAGTATTTTGGAGTTTTTGTACACTGAATTGACCTAATCACCCTCAAAGTTGCATTAAAAGTTGTGTTAAAATATGGTTTTTTCAAGGGTCATATCTTTTAAATTAATACTTTTTTAAAAATTTTGATTGCATGCAAACCTAGTTATCAACAAGATAGATCGGTATCATGCTTACTTTTGTAAATTAAAGATAAAACAGCGGAGTAATTAACATTCTACGTTTGTATGGAGGAAAACTGACTTGTATTACCTTAACTAGGCTCATATCCTTAATCCTATTACGGTCAGCAGCGCACTTGCAGCTTCTGTGGCGTAGTTAATACTATAGGCGACGGTAACCACATACCATCAAGTGAACCGTCAGCCTTCCTGTCATAATTTATCATAAAAACCTGTCAGACTTAAGCCCTTGAAATGAACAGCAAACGACATTTTCTACTTTCATCTTTCGATCTGAATTATATTGACAAATTTGCATACTAGTTACAAGACGCGACTTCAATCGCTCCATATCTAAATTATACCGGATCTCACCCAGTTTCTATTATTAAATAGACTAAGAACAGGACATGCTAATCGCCGGAAGACTGTTCGTTCACACGCATATACTTACTGTGTTATGAGTTTAATATAGGTCAATTTGACGTTTTTTTAATGCAAAAGACAACAGACAGTCTGACAATCCACTTGGCCTACCAGTTGTACGTTTCTTGGTTATGTATGTTACTTATGTATGTTCTTAAATGTCCTTTACTACAAATAAAATATTCAAATTCTATTCCATTCTATCCCATTCCATCCCATTTCATCACATTCCATTCCATCCCATTCCATCCCATTCTATTCCATTCTATTCCTTTCTATTCCATTCTATGCCATTCTATTCCATTCCATTCTATCCCATTTTATCCCATTCTATCCCATTCTATCACATTCTATCCCATTCTATGCCATTCTATTCCATTATACTCCATTATATCCCATTCCATCCCATTCCATCACATTCCATTCCATCCCATTCTATCCCATTTTATTCCATTCTATCCCATTCTATGCCATTCTATTCCATTCTATTCCATTATACTCCATTATATCCCATTCCACCACATTCCATTCCATCCCATTCCATCCCATTCCATCCCATTCCATCAAATTCCATCCCATTCCATCCCATTCTATTCCATTATATTCCTTTCTATTCCATTCTATGCCATTCTATTCCATTCCATTCTATCCCATTCTATCCCATTCTATCCCATTCTATCCCATTCTATCCCATTTTATCCCATTCTATCCCATTCTATCCCATTCTATGCCATTCTATTCCATTCTATCCCATTATACTCCATTATATCCCATTCCAACCCATTTCATCACATTCCATTCCATCCCATTCCATTCCATTCTATTCCATTCTATTCCATTCTATTCCATTCTATTCCATTCTATTCCATTCTATTCCATTCTATTCTATTCCATTCTAACCCATTTCATCACATTCCATTCCATCCCATTCCATCCCATTCTATTCCATTCCATCCCATTCTATTCCATTCTATCCCATTCTATTCCATTCTATCCCATTCTATCCCATTCTATCCCATTCCATCCCATTCTATCCCATTCCATCCCATCCCATTCCATCCCATTCCACCCCATTCCATCACATTCTATTCCATTCTATTCTAATCTATTCTACTTATAAATATTTCATATTTGTGATACCTGTATCTTAAGAGTAGATGTAATATTTAAAAATTAATACAGCTAATTTTAAAGAAGAATAAACCGTACCTAACTTAAATTTACAGAGCTAAGCTAAGCGTAGTAAAACATTGAAATTCATATTATAATTTTTCTTAGCCTTACCATATTTTTTACAGTGGCCAATGGAGTTTTGAAATCTTTCTTCCCTTCTTTGAGTTAAAACACCAGCACCTGAAAAAGAATAACGTACGCAATTAATAACAAAATATGTTTATAACTATGTTAATTTATGTTTCATAACTGACCATTTCCTAATTGAAACTACAACGTAATATTTACGTCTAGCTACTACTAGCTTGTGCCCGCGATTTCGTCCGCGTTGAAAAAGAAAAATGTAGTCCTGTGTCCCGTACGTCTTAAATGTTTATCTACCAAGTTTCATGAAAATCAATTAATTCGTTTAAGAGTTGTGGAGGAACATACATCTATACTAATATTATAAAGAGGAAAGATTTGATTGTTTGTTTGTATAGAATAGGCTCCGAAAGTACTGGACCGATTTGAAAAATTCTTTTACCATTAGAAGCCGACATTATCCGTGATGAACATAGGCTACTTTTTACCGCGGGAAAATGCTTCATTTCTACGGGAAATCTAAAATATAAGTAAATACTAGCGGCTTGGCCCGGGAGATAGCGCCATCTATCCAAAATACGGTAGATGACGTTTTACACTTTTCTACGCGGACGAAGTCGCGAGCACCACCTACATATATACAACATACGTACATACATATATACATACAATACCTACACTTACAGATTTATTATTAGATTGATTGATGATTAGAGTATATTAGTATGATGATTGATGATAAGTATAAGGTCGCTGTCCGCTTCTATCTGTTTCTCCGCTAACTTCACCAAACGATAGAACGATTTTGATACGGCTTTCACTAATGAGAAGAGCTAATAAACGAGGAAGGTTGCGTAAAGAATTTGCAGAAAATATCCGTGCGAAGTCGGAGGCGAGGCGCTATAGTTATTGAAAAGAACGCTTGCCCTAAACAAGGTAAAGAAAGTAAAGGTAGTTTTACACTATCAATATCCCTTCGGCGATCAAGTGAACACTTTCTGTGACTCTCTGACCACGAAAGATAGATTACAGTGAAAATATAGGCCGTACTTACCAGAGAATTTATAAGCAGGTGAAAATTACTTATGTCTTTGAATCAGATGAACGAGTAGTCCATTAAAATAAGCCTCTAATAAGAAATGTGAGGTAAATACTTGAATTTTTGTTATAAGTTTCTTTGAATGATTAAAAAACTAATGGATTTTATAAAAACACACTATTTAGCAGAGTCGTAATATATATTACAATTTATACTATTTACAAATTACGATAGACAATGTACAAAACAAACATTTCTTTCTACTTCATTTTACCAACAAAACGGTTACTGAGGTAACGCGTGTATGTAACTTTAGATTAACTGGCCAGTACTATTTTCTCAATTAGATCTATTTCCAAGAAAAACGACCTGTGAAAGTTTTTTTCAAAATCATCCCCGAGAAGTGGCATTATTTTAATTTTAGCGAAAAACATAATATTAGATCATTTTCTTTATAAAATTTGATGCTCTACACAACTTTCACTTAAATCTACTTAAATCTATTTTTTTTCTAGTCCTTACGGTTTCCCCAAAATTTGAAAATCACACTTTTTTTCACCACTTCTCGGGGATGATTTTAAAAAAAACTTTTACAGGTCGTTTTTTAGTCATTCGAAGAAACTTATATCAAAAATTCAAGTCTATTACATTTCTATTTAGAGGCTTATTTTATTGGACTATGAGTAAGTACTTGTGCATAAATATGGTCCAGTTAGTACGCTTTTAAGGATTTTTTTAGGAATTGCTTCTAAGGAATCTTCGTCAGTAGCTACAGTTTGCCGAGACGACAGCTTTTTTCTCTGCGAAAATTCTCGATAGAGGTAGCTAAAGGAGTTATAGCAGCCGTAAAAAACTTCCAAGCGTAGGACTGGGAAAACGTGCCACTCAATTTATAGGACTATGCGGCCATTTTATTATACAAATGTTTACTAAGATGCAGACAAAAAATCATTATTATGATGATTTTATTATGATTTGTTGTGAATGGTTTTTTGGTTTTTTGGTATACTAATATGACCCATCCCTCCCAATTTTTTTTTTATTTTTTGAGCTGATTCTTTGTCGAATTTTCCTCTCAAAGGAAAAGGTTGTTCGTCTCGGCAAACTGAAGCTACTCACGAAGATTCAGCCTGTTAGTAATCAGAAAAAAAATCCTTTGAGGATTTGATTAAGAAAGTTGGATATGAATGAGTTTTGGCATTCCTTAACTCATGAATTGAAACAAAACAGAAAACAGCACACGTGCTTACTTCGCAATGGTTCTCTGTAAACCCAGTTCAATGTGTGTTATTTTATTATTATTATTATCGCTAATTTTGTTTCATCACTTTGCCGAATTGCCTCCCATTATGGAAGCAATAAAGACGTGAGTGAGATTCAAAGTGAGATTATTTTCTCAACAAATTTTTACAAATTAGAAATGAAATTCTTAATTTGATTGTGATTTAATGAACAATAACCCACAGATAATTATGGGAACGTCTCTCTTTTAAGTAGCTTACGCAAGGTGTTACGAAAATGTATCTAATTTATTGCCATTGAGACAATACATTTTACAAGAGTTTCGCATTATTTGTTAACTCTCACTACTTTCATAGTGGACCACGATTATGAGTTGAGTACGAGTTATAAGCGGAAAGCGGAAAAGTGAATCAAATATGTAAGTATTTGTGTGTGTACCTGAAATTGTTAGAAATCAAAAATATTTTAATTAAAATATTTAAAAAGCCCGAAACATATATTTTTGAAAACGAAAAATAAAAAAGAAGTCCTTGTATAGAAGGACAGAAAACTATTACAAAAATCCTTACTTCCTTACTAATATTATAAATGCGAAAGTAACTCTGTCTGTCTGTCTCGTTTTCACGCCAAAACTACTGAACCGATCGCCATGAAATTTTGCATACACATTGTCTGGGACACCAGAAAGGACATAGGGTACCTTACATCCAGGAAAAAGTACTGTTCATAAGGGATTATCTAAAATATAAAACTGTAACTAACGCCTGGCCAATTTTTTATAGCAACAAGTTGTCAAGCGTTGTAATTGCTTTTATATTTTTAAGTTATCATCGCGTACGAAGTCGCGGGCACCGCCAGTTTATTATATATGTAACTAGTATATGCCCGCGACTTATCCTCTTCCAATCGCTACCAAAGTTCACAGGATTACCGGCTGGACTAATCTGAAGGTTGTCTGAAAATTTCATCAAAATCAAACTAGTATAACCGCTTTCATTCGTTGTTTAGACCAAACGGGGATGGTTTCCGCTGATTTCTTGGACAATATAGGCAAAGGTGATTTAAGACGCTTATCTAGATTGTCTATATGGAGATAAATACTTAGAAGTCAGGAAATATTAACTAGTAACTAAGTAACAGAGAGTAACCGCTTTCATTCGTTGTTTAGACCAAACGAGAACGGTTACATCTGATTACGTCTTGTCAAAACGTTTGATCGTCAGAACCAGCGATTCTAGAGCTGGCTATTACCTCGGGCAACAGAATTAGCATTGTCATACAACGAGGTGCAGCCAGCATGTTTGGGTTAGAAGCCTGCCTAGAGGACAGAAGCTTTATATTGTATAGTAGCTAGTGCTCGCGACTTTGTCCGCGTTGAAATGTATAAAATTATAACACTTGACAACGCTATCTATCTACCGTGGAGCGGATCGCTAAAATATCACCAAGCAGTTGTCATGTTAGTCGCTTCACCTCTGATACTATTTTCAATGGATAGATAGTATCCCGGGCCAAGCCTCTAGTATTTACTTTTATTTTAGATTTCCCGTAGGAATGAAGTATTTTCCCGCGGTAAAAAGTAGCCTATGTTCATCACGGATAATGTCGGCTTCTAATTGTAAAAGAATTTTTTAAATCGGTCCAGTAGTTTCGGAGCCTTTTCAATACAAACAAACAGACAATTAAATCTTTCTTCTTTATAATATTAGTTAGTATAGATAACTTATAATTAAAATCAAAGTTGATTTAAATTTAAGACGCTTATTTGGACAGTCTATATTTGAAACAAATAATCCTATTTTATCTTTTACACTGAGTTTGTGAGAGTGAGATTTCATGTAGCCCCGCAGTGGATTTCGATATTACACTTCACTTCTCAATATATTCTCGCAGGGTCGCTATTGACTTTTCAATTCTTAGTATAGGTGATTATTATTATATTAAGGTTTGAAGGCGACACTTGTGGGGGCAATCGGCGCATGTGTACAATTGCGCACAAAATTGCTAAGGAAAATGACATATTTTTTTCTTATTTCGTAATTTTTCACTTCACTAACTTAACATTACAGGTAGTGTTGATATTCCTTCCATAAAATCATCGTGCGATGTCGAAGAAGAACGTTTTTTTTAGGCATTTATTCACCATGACGTACTTACTAATACGATGAAACAATCTGTACGCAACAGTACCTAAGAGACTCGAGACGCGCGAACGAAGTGCGCGAGGGGAAGAGCGTCTGAGTCTATCAATAAAGTGTCGGCACACGTTATTGGTAGACTCAGCCGCTCACGCTCCTCTGCCCCCTCAAACACCTAAAAATAGAATTCTGCGCACATTTGCCGAGAGTCTTTATTCGCTACACGAACTATATGTTATGTTGTATGTTCTCCATAACTCTTAAACGAATTGATTGATTTTCATGAAACTTGGTAGATAAACATTTAGACGTACAGGACACAGGATAGACTACTTTTCCTTTTTCAACGCGGACGAAGTCGCAGGCACCAGCTTATTTAAATGATTAGTATGGATATTGTTAGTAACACCGATCGAAAACATTAAACCAAACACATTAACAAGGAAGAAAGTGTGCAGTTACGTGCAATAATAAACTGTTTTTATGTCTGTTTATAATCGCTATAAATCCAACGTTATTTCCTTCTAAACATCTCAAACGACAATTCCACTTTCATATGTTTTAATTTGTTACATTATGTTATGTGACATTTGACTCATTATTTAATTTTATCGCTTCTACTTGCAAACAACTTTTATTTTTTTTATTAAATACTGTTGATGTCCGCAACTTCGTACGCGCTATAGTTCGTTTTTGAAAATCCCACAGAAACCCAACATTTATTCAGAATAAAAAGTGGGAATCTATACTAATATTAATAAGAGGAAAGATTTGATTGTTTGTTTGTATTGAATAGGCTCCGAAACTACTGGACCGATTTAAAAAATTCTTTTACCATTAGAAGCCGACATTATCCGTTATGAACATAGGCTACTTTTTACCGCGGGAAAATGCTTCATTCCTACGGGAAATCTAAAATAAAAGTAAATACTAGCGGCTTGGCCCGGGAGATAGCGCCATCTATCTAAAATACGGTAGATGGCGTTTTATACTTTTCTACGCGGACGAAGTCGCGAGCACCAGCTTTTACTATGCCATATACATAAAGAAGATATGATGAAAAAAGTGTAACATAGGCAAACCAATATTTATGCGAGTAAGTATGTATTATGTACCAGTTTATATGCCTGTCAATCAACTTATTGTTTAAAATTAAACTATGTAGAATTCAACAAAGTATACTTATTAGAGTTTTTCGTCAAACATTTTGATTTATTCGTAGGAGACACGCGATGTCACACTACGGAAGGAGCTGTAGCCATTGAGGCGTACAACATCAAACTATCCGGAAGGCGGAGTTGTTTTAATAGCACTGACTGCGTATAAAAATGCTTCAAGACGTTATCGTTAGTTCTAATACAATGCTAGCGACCCGCCCCCGGCTTCGGACGAACTCCGTCCGTTCGAAATTGACTAGAGTTAAAAAAATTCCTTTACTTTCAAAAGGTCAGACTTTCAAAAGACTCAGTTCAGATGGTCATAAAACTACGCAATGGATTTTAATAAGTAATGGAAAAAGCTGTAACTAAGAAGGTTTTTAAGTAGGTCAATTTGTAGATAAATACTGTACTCGTGCGAAACCGGGAGCGGGTTGCTAGTACGTTATAAAATAAACCTACGTTCCTAAATACAGCTTTTCAGAGCAGTAGGATTGAGGAGTCACGAGTAGGATGTAGGAGGTCAAATGATGAAATGGAGACACTCTCTCTCGGTCCCAGGTTCGATTCCCGAAAACGAAAAATAAAAATTTAATAATAATTAAGTTTAGAAATGATATTTTCAAAGTTGGCTCTGGATTTTAAAAGTAGTGGCATCAGTAACTTTGTTTTCGGTGTTTTTTGTTGCATTTTTTATCATTATTATTTTTTGAGTAAAATAGAAAATAATGCCAATACCTAAAACTAATTATTCTTACACTTCAGAAATCATCGACATTCTTTTTTTAATTATTATATCTTAAAGCGTATTAACTGCGCGGACAGATAAGTAATGAGTTTTTTTTAGATCATAGTGTTTAAATTTAAGATAAACGCCTTATTTAGACGAAGAATGAGATAGTTTCGTTTTCTAGCGATGTCACAGTTAATTGTACGATATGTAATTGTACATAACAGTGAAAATGGACGGAGACACGCGATCTTGTCAATGACACTGCCACCAGTCACAAAACAATAACAATATTTCTTTATTTTTAACCCTCGACGCCCGACGCTAAATTAAGGTGTTAGTGTGTCTGTGTGTCTGCTTTTTTATTTGTGTGTCTGTATTGGAGCGCCTATGGCGTTGCTTATGTTATAGGCGACGGTAGCACCTGCATACCACCATTTTTTTTTTAACGTTGGGAAATCCTCTTGGATACCCGGCAGTGAAGGGGGAACTGCAGGGTTATGCCGGATTCCTACCGGCTAAAACCCAACGACTTTCTATCCATCGCGGCCGTTGATGGGCGGGGTCGTGGGGACGTTTTTGCACGACTTCGGTGCCCCGCCACGGCTATCCAACGCAGGGAGGCCTGTGCTCCCTGTCAGGACCACGGCGTACCCGAAAGTGGAGGTACGCCGGCCTACTCGGGGGACCTTACGATGGGCGGCCGTCTCTCCCAAGACAACCGCCCCGGTCCCGGTTAGGGTGGAAGGCGGCGGATATAGGCCACCCGCCTGCGCCCGAGCCTTCTCCGGCGGATTGGCTGGGAGAGGGGATCCTCTTCTCGCTGCCTTTCCGCCGCTTCCTTGCGTGACATAACGTGCTCACAGAACGTGAGCATCGCCTGCCACGCAAGGTTACTGCCAACCATCGATTTCAGGACGGCTGGCAGCGAAAGATCGGCGCCCACGATAAGAGAGAGAGAGCGGCGCGCTGCTCTGCCCATTCGGGGCATTCCGCCAAAGTGGCATTCCTCGGTCGGCTCTCTCACGGCCACCCGGTGAAGATAATGCCCGAAGCAACCGTGCCCCGAGAGCACCTGCACCAGGCGGAACGTAAGGGCCCCGCGCCGCTTCCCTGCATACCACCAAGTAAACCGTCAACCTGGCTCAAGTCGCGGGCGTCAGCTTCCACATTCCATATGACACATATGACACACATTCCACACAGCACCATCTAGTTCCACACTAAGCAACTAATGCTTGTATTATGGATACCAGATAGTTGATATATGACAGATTACTTTTTTTTTGTAAATACATACATATTATAAATACAAAACATCCATGACTCAGGTACAAAGGTTAATAGATATAGTGGTATAGTACCTTGGTAGTGAACGTGCCAATCTCTCTGACGTCGAAAAGCGATTTTTGTAAAATCTTAATTCGAATAAAAATGAATATAAAAATGAATTTGAATATACATTTGACCATAGCGGGATTCGAACCCGCGACCGTTTGGTTAACAGTTAGAGCTACTAGCCACTAGACCAAACGTGTCGTCCTTAACTCTTACATACTGCCTAGACGGACTGCTCAAAATTAAATGACTGCGAAACGCCACTACAAAACTGTTATGCATGTATTGCTGTAACACCGAAATCTCAATCTCATAGAAAATTAACCAGGTAAATGACCTCTGATCGCAATATGTTTTACATTATTATTTTTTTTATGAAGGAGGCTATACGTGGTTACGGAATTAAGGTCAAAAAGTTACTTTTCTAGCCAGCACCATATTATTATGTTCTCATATTTGGTTGTGTGTTAACAGTAGGTTTATTCTGAGGATATGTTTTTGACTTTGATTTATGTGTGTATGTAGTTTTGTTTTTTATTTTGTTATATTCTACATTTAAGGCAATGTTTTAATACGCTTTGTGTGAATAAAATAAATTGCATAAACAAATTAATTATAGTAATAATATAGGGTACATATAAAATTCGTAAACGAGACGTAGCTGCACATTAAATATTTTTTCAAAAAATTTGTAAATTCCCTCAAATTTATCTCGCCCAAACGGGCGAGTTTATCATGTTTGATTTTTATCTATTATTTCAATAGACAACTCGCCTACAACGGTGATTCTGTACAGTTGAAGCAGTATATTGCTTTTGATAGTCCATTTATCGAGGAAGGCTTTAGGCTATCTATCTATACTTCTATACTAATATTATAAAGAGGAAATATTTAATTGTTTGTTTGTTTGTATAGAATAGGCTCCGAAACTACTGGACCGATTTGAAAAATTCTTTTACCATTAGAAGCCGACATTATCCGTGATGAACATAGGCTACTTTTTACGGTGGGAAAATGCTTCATTCCTACGGGAAATCTAAAATAAAAGTAAATACTAGCTGCTTGGCCCGAGAGATAGCGCCATCTATCCAAAATACGGTAGATGGCGTTTTATACTTCTCTACGCGGACGAAGTCACGAGCAACAGCTAATATTTTATAAAGTTACATATATTTAGGCCATATTTTATAAGGCTTTAAGGCTATATTTTATAAGAAGTCGCGTGCAGCAGCTAACTTACAATAAGATAAATTTGGGCGAGTAGTCTATTAACTTTTATAATTATGTATATAATGTAGGTATTCATCGTGATTAGAGGTTTTAGTATTACTAATTTATTATTAGCAGTTATTAGTAGTTAGTAGTATTTACGCACATAGTTGTAGAAGGGAACACAGTGTTTAGAGCCATTTAGTTTAAACTAATGATTTACTGAGGGGTTTTTATGTAAATAATAACTTCATCGCTTGCACGCAATACCAATGCGCGGTAATTGAATGTGTCAAGATAGCAATCAAATGTTACGCTCTGTACAAAGATCGATCGATAGATAGATAGATTATTATGTAACAGAAAGTGTAGAGAGGTATTAAGAGGCCTAGTAGAGTAATAAATGAACGCACCTGCTATACTTAATTCATATTTCCGGTTTCCGTTATTTTTTATTATCAAGTATCTTTATGTGTGTATGTCACTGAACTGCTCGTAAACGGCTGGACCGATTTTAATACTGTCTTCACTTATACATAAAGGGATAATCAGGAATGGATTGTATGTAAAAAAAGTCGCGGGCACCCACTAGTATATATAAAATTCTCGTGTCACAGTGTTTGTAACCAAACTCCTTCGAAACGGCTTGACCGATTTTTAGGATTTTTTTGCATATATTTGGTAGGACTGAGAATAGGTTGTAAACTTTTTTTATACCCCAGTGATAAGGGTGACCTACCCCATATTTTTTTTTGCAAAACAATGTTTGCCAGGTCACCTAGTATTACAAACAAAACTTCTTCGTTTGTTACTCTTTCGATTTGTGAAAACCGTATCGGAATCCGTTGGATGGTTTAGAAGTAGTCAGCAAAGAAACAGACAACGACTTCTTTATTTTATAATATGTACTAGCATACCGCCTCCGGCTTCGCACGTGTGCAATTTTTAACTGCAATTTATTCCTACACACAAACCCTCGTATATCGTTCTATTAATTAGTGAAAACCGTATCAAAATCCGTTGGGTGGTTTAGAAGAAATCAACAAAGAAACAAATGAAGGCTAATAGAATATAGGTATAATGGTGATCAATAATGGTGATCACTTGCTGTATAAGAATATATGATGTGGAAATCCCAAGACAATTGGCAACCTTTGCAAAATGTTGCAAAGTGCAAAATGGATTGACATTCCATATTAGTCAAGTCTGGGTCATTCGAGATCGATTCGGTAAAACATTAATTTAATGTCTTCTGACTATACACTTTACACACACACACACACACACACACAAACATGTCAAATCATGTATCGTGTATTGACGAGCCATTTCAGAGGAGGCTCTGAAATGAACTATTCAATGGTGGTTCTGAAATGAGCTATTCAAAAGTGGTTCTGAAATGAGCTATTCAAAGGTGGCTCTGAAATTAACTATTCAATGGTGGTTCTGAAATGAGCTATTCAAACGTGATTCTGAAATGAGCTATTCAAAGGTGGCTCTGAAATGAGCTATTCAAAAGTTGTGGCAGTGTACTGCGCTTCGCAATCATTTGGGCAACCCGTATGGTGAGCAATAACCACCCTCTTACAGAAGACCACCGTGAAATAGCAGCATGTGTGCTGTTGTGTGTTTCGCTGAGTGAGTAAGGGATGCCAGAGCTCATTACCCCATCCTTTCCTTATCTCTTATCTTTAATACTCCCGTGGTCGGCAGCGCACTTGCAGCATCTATGAGGTTGCTTATGATATAGGCAACGGTTGCCACTTACCATCAAGTGGACCACTAAGCTGTCTGTCGACCTTAACATAGAAAAATGTAGCCAAGATAAGTAAGTTCCATCTAAGTATATGGAATAATATAAAGTCTAAAAAAATGAGCACCTAAATTTTGTCATTTTATTAGACAGACTCCTATTCAAGTTTGCATAGTTTTCGTAATCGTTTTACTGTGTAAGTAATTAATAATTAATTACTTAAAACACAATTGACATTTTGTAAATGAAAACGTTTTCAAAAAACGAAATTTACACTAAACTTTATTGTAAAAAATTAAGTTTAAAAAAAATTTTATTTCATTTTTTTATATATTTTTTTTTATTCTAGTTTTATTTTTAGATTTTAGTTTAATTTAGAATCAATAATTGTATTTTTATATTGAGGGCCTCTTTCACCATCTGTCAAGTAGGATAACTATTACCTATAAAGAAAATAATTTTAGAAAAGTCGCCTATCGAAGGATGCACTATTATTTCTAAAATAACTATTCCACACTTTACTTGTAGTTGGTGAAAGAGGCCCTAATTAACTTACAAAAAACTTACCTCTGAATTGGTGACTATAAAAAAAAAACTTAAAAATTCCACCATAAACAATGTTCACACACAGATAATCAAACACTTTGTATTCTTTTTTTAAATTGCCGCTTCTAAAACAACGCGTTCCGTTAGTACTGGCGCGCTCTGTCGACTAGCTCGACAAGGAAAGTCTCTTGTCTATGGGCCCGCTCATTTCCCTCCAAACTGTGGTGACGGGATTAGAGAGCTTTCGATAAAATATTAGATTACAAAAATATTAAATTATCATGTATCGGCTGACACTATCGTGTTAACTCTTGGACTATTCTGTGACGAGGGATAACATTATGAGATATACTAGCTGCTGCATGCGACTTTACCCGCGTAATTTTATAAAATACTTGCTGGCGCCCTCGACTTCCTCCGCGCTGTATCCTGTGTCCCGTACGTCTAAATGTTTATCTACCAAGTTTCATGAAAATCAGTTAATTCATTATACATACATAGTCGATATCTCTGAAAGCAAAGTAATTCACTCCATGACCAACCCTTACACATTTATTATTATTAGTACCTATTGATGTATCGGCTTAAACTATCGCGTTAACGACTACTTACCTACTTGTACTATTCATTGACGAGCTCATTGACGAGGCATAAAATTATGAGTTACTAGCTGCCTGCGTCCGGCTTCTCACAGATGCAATTTTTTTGTTCCAAATTACTTTACAAAATTTTTATTTAACAAAATTATTAACATTAAACTTTAAATACAAAACAATTATAAAAATTTATGTGTCATCTCCGACACACGACTGGAGTGTACCTGCTCCTTACCAACGATTATAAAATTTAAATTTTCACAAAATTATTGGACCATTATTCTTTTTTTACAATAACATTGTATCTGTGAAACTTCAGATATTCTAAAAAATAAAAAATGAATAAAAAACGAACTGTAAGTTTTCGTTCGTGTTCGTGTAACAATTTTGTTTTGCTCCCATAAATTTTCATATCACGGACTTTACTTATAAATCAATTATTAAGGAGTAAATTCAAAAAAAAATAGAAAATAAGCTTTTACTACTAAACTATATTGTACAATTTTGATGAACCCTGGTCCTCTAAACTCTAAGCTATTGTTTAATTCATAACTCGAGCGAAATCGCGTTCCAAACTCTATTGTCAAGGAAATCATCGTCAATACTAATATTAAATGTGTAGGGGTCGGTCATGGAGTAATTTACTTTGTTTTCAGAAATATCGTGTATATAGGCTCTATACGTGATAGTGAAACTAAATTGACCATTTTTAGAATTTTTTTTCTGTATGTACAGTCGGCCGCATAAGTCGATTAACACATTCAAAAGTGCAAAACAACTGAACACTCAACGCACCATAAGTCGTTGTCACGACTACAGAACAAAATAAACTTCACATAAAAACGATCCTAAAAAGCTCCAGTAAGCAAGTAAAGTTAGTAAGTTGAGTGTTCAGTTGTTTTGCACTTTTTAATGCATTAAATTTTGTTAATCGTCTTATGCGGCCGACTGTACATATGTATTGTATTGTATGTATGTTCCTCCGTCACTCTTAAACGAATTAATTGATTTTCACGAAACTTGGTAGATAAACATTTAGACGTACGGGACACAGGATTACAGCGCTACTTTTAATCTTTTTTAACGCGGAAGAAGTCGCGGGCAACGGCTAGTTCTTAATATAAGACTCGTACGGCAAGATGTGTATTTTTGTAGAGGCGGTCTAAGCACGCAAGCTTTAACCATAAACCTTGCTAAGTACGATATAAAAGCTCACTTTCATGGCGACATGCATTCGCTCATGGGCTCGTCTCGTATGTTAGTGCAGGTGATAGCAATGCAAAAGGGAAAGTACTGCCCGCTTTGGATTACAACTAACCAGCTTTGCCCATTGGCGTCTACTCTTTCAAATATGTGTAACATCGGATCTAATTGGCGGTTTAGTTAAGTCAATTTTTTAGGTTTATTTAGTTTTAGATTTTAGTTTAGTTTAGTTTTATTAGTTGTTATAATATTATTTCTATAAAAAATAAAAAATAAATTGAAAATATTAAAAAAAAAATTATAGCAATTGAATTTTATATGAACATATTTGAAGTTGAACATTTAAATTTAGCTTTCGGCAAGGTGATGTTACTCGTACATTTGCATCACTACATACCTATTAGTCCTATTACCATAAAAATTACATTACATTACCATAAAAAAGTCCTCCGTCGCGTCTGTCTCATTGTTCGCGATAAACTAAAAAACTACTGCACCAATTTTCACTCTGTATTCACCGAGGGAGGTTTTCTATACTAATATTATAAAGAGGAAAGATTTGATTGTTTGTTTGTATAGAATAGGCTCCGAAACTACTGGACCGATTTGAAAAATTCTATTACCATTAGAAGCCGACATTATCCGTGATGAACATAGGGTACTTTTTACCGCGGGAAAATGCTTCATTCCTACGGGAAATCTAAAATAAAATTAAATACTAGCGGCTTGGCCCGGGAGATAGCGCCATCTATCCAAAATAGTCACGAGCACCAGCTAGTATTACATAAATCGAACATGTAGATTTTTTAAATTTTATGAATTGAGCTACGCCTAAAAATAATATATAAGAACGATTCCATAACACGTCAGATTCAAACAAAAACAACAAAACACACATAGTTGACATAGTTTCACAGATACTCAGACACACGTCAAACATAAAACACCCCGTTTTTGCGTCAAGCATCGGAGGTTAAAAACTATTAGGGACAAGGAAATAGATAATACATTTTTTAATACTTTCAGTCGGTCCACTGATGGTAGGTGGTTACCGTCACATACATACAAATGAAGCTTTATTTTGTTGCCACAATAATGTGTAATCTTTAAACGGTTGCATATCAACACGCGACTGTTGAGCTGTTTTTCTAATTATTATTTAATTACAAATAATTGGCAACACTGCACAGATTATGTGTCATTAGCAATTATTTAATGTTGACGTGTAAATGCTCTTTAGCGACTAACACTGTTGTCGGTTAAGGAATCTGTCTGTGAAGAGTTTTTTTTTTTAATTATAAAGGGTACAGACAGGTGGACGGTTCACTGTTGCACGCGACTTCGTCCGCGTAACTTTATAAAGTATAAATCATTCGTGTCTGTGAAACCATGGAAATACACATACAAATTTTCAACCCAATCGGTCAAGCCGTTTAGTAGTTGACGTACCGACAGCAGCGCCACCTACCGGGTCCAATTGTATTTTTAAATCATCCAGTAAACCATCGAAATAGCCATATAAAATTTCAACCCAATCGGTTCAGCTGTTTAGAAGTTATGTGAAAAAGATAAGTACGGAAGGATAATTCTTACTACCCTTTGTCCTATTACCCGTTTTCCCGTAGGAATGAAGCATTTTCCCGCGACAAAAAGTAGCCTATGTTCATCACGGATAATGTCGGGTTCTAATGGTAAAAGAATTTTTCAAATCGGTTAAGTAGTATCAGAGCCTGTTCAATACAAACAAACAAACAAATAATCAAATCTTTCCTCTTTATAATATTAGTAATAGTAAGTATAGTATAGATGTTACTCCCTGATAACGTAGCTTTCTATAGGTGAAAGAATTTTTCAAATCGGTCCAGTACTTAGTTTCGGAGCCTTCGGAGCCTATTCAATTCAAACAAACAGATCTTTCCTCTTTATAATATTATTATAATATTCTACAATGTACTTAGAAGATTGGAAACTACATACATTTGACCATAACATCGCGCTGGTTAATTAATTAAAAATGTTTGCGACTCCTTTCGTTGAGAAGTTTGTTGGTTCGTGAATTTGTTTACAAAACAATTTATACTTGTACGTGGGAACAAAATCCGGATAAACATAACATATAAATAATAATTACCGGTTTCATTTGGAGCATTAGTCAATAAACCTGTTTGAACGAAAGTAAAAATGGCGCCAGGCGAGATTGTTTTCAATTTCGCCTTCAAGAAACAAATGCCACGGATGCGGTCGTTTTTTTAAAATATTTTGGCGCCAATTATACTTGAAGGTTACGTGTACAAAAATGGTACAAAATGAAATGCAAACGCGGCTACGTTATAAGAGAGATGAATCAAAAAGTTTTTAGCACATTGTGTTATTGTTGAGACCTATAATTTTATTATTGTCTTTACCCAAATAAATAATTAATTAAACTAAAATAAAACGGTATTATTATACTATTATAGTAACAGAAAATTTTCATATAATTATATTGTTACATTGAACAGTCAAGTCATATCTATTTCTTTTTAATAAGCAATAAACCACAAAAAAGGTTACATACGCATAACAGTTATAATCTTATTGCCATAGTTTTTTTTTAACTTAATCTGTCATTATGGCACCTCTTTTTTAGAAAGAATTTCAATTCTTTTAATTTGTTCGTTCCAAGATGGTTTCAAGTTTTAAGATACTTACTAAAAAAAAAAGATTCATTTTTAAAGGAATTTATAGTAAAAATTGAAAAACTTTTATTGAACAATAATAAATTAAAACCGATGTTCTTTTATTTTCTACTCAAATTCTAAGAAGTTTTTGGAACATTCTAGAATTCAGGATTCTAAGAAATGAACCATAGTTAGTAAGTAATATCAGCTTTCCATAGTTACCTAATATTTTTTGCTGTACGTTGATAGTTAGGACAATCGATTTTATAAGATACTAGCGGCTTCGCACGGATGTAAATTATACACCAAAACCTTCCTCGAGAACCACTCTATCCATTGGTGAAAACAGCATGAAAATCGATGCAGTAGTTTTTGAGTTGATCGCGAACAGACAAGACGCTGCGGAGAACTTTGGTTTATGTCGCTGTCCGCTTCTGAAATAACTCTTGCAATTATTTCAGGCTTATTTTGTTCTATGTGGTTAACGGTTCTTATCTTATGTAAATGTTATATGATAGATGCGTTATTTGTATAATGCAATGGCCAATGTACTGTATATTATGTAAAACATACGCAATCTCTATCACAACACCTGTTTTGATGGACTCATAGGTTATACTTACGAACGCAAATTGATCTTTCACTTGAATCAAAGTTACAAAACTCACATTTGCAATCATCGTAGATATCGTATTTTATATATTTGCACTAGGTTTTACCAGAATCTATATACCTATATACATACTTAATTACTTACGTGTATTATAAAAAATTATGTCGCGGCCCTCTTTATCTGTTTTTCCGTCAAATTCTAATTTGATACGGCTTTGGCCAATGGAAAGTGCGATTAAGGAAGAAATAAAGTCCGCGTTGTCCTATCAATCGAACCAACAGAAAAATAAAGTCCACGTTGTCCTATCAATCCAACCAACAATAAAACAAAGTCCGCGTTGTCCTATCAATCGAACCAACAGGAAAATAAAGTCCACGTTGTCCTATCAATCCAACCAACAATAAAACAAAGTCCGCGTTGTCCTATCAATCGAACCAACAGGAAAATAAAGTCCACGTTGCCCTATCAGTCCAACCAACAATAAAACAAAGTCCGCGTTGTTCTATCAATCGAACCAACAGGAAAATAAAGTCCATGTTGTCCTATCAATCCAACCAACAGGAAAATAAAGTCCACGTTGTCCTATCAATCCAACCAACAATAAAACAAAGTCCGCGTTGTCCTATCAATTCCAAGTTGTCCTATCAGTCCAACCAACAATAAAACAAAGTCCGCGTTGTTCTATCAATCGAACCAACAGGAAAATAAAGTCCATGTTGTCCTATCAATCCAACCAACAGGAAAATAAAGTTGGCGTTGTCCTATCAATCGAACCAACAGGAAAATAAAGTCCACGTTGCCCTATTAGTCCAACCAACAATAAAACAAAGTCCGCGTTGTTCTATCAATCGAACCAACAGGAAAATAAAGTCCATGTTGTCCTATCAATCCAACCAACAGGAAAATAAAGTCCACGTTGTCCTATCAATCCAACCAACAATAAAACAAAGTCCGCGTTGTCCTATCAATTCCAAGTTGTCCTATCAGTCCAACCAACAATAAAACAAAGTCCGCGTTGTTCTATCAATCGAACCAACAGGAAAATAAAGTCCACGTTGTCCTATCAATCCAACCAACAATAAAACAAAGTCCGCGTTGTCCTATCAATTCCACGTTGTCCTATCAGTCCAACCAACAATAAAACAAAGTCCGCGTTGTTCTATCAATCGAACCAACAGGAAAATAAAGTCCATGTTGTCCTATCAATCCAACCAACAGGAAAATAAAGTTGGCGTTGTCCTATCAATCGAACCAACAGGAAAATAAAGTCCACGTTGCCCTATCAGTCCAACCAACAATAAAACAAAGTCCGCGTTGTTCTATCAATCGAACCAACAGGAAAATAAAGTCCATGTTGTCCTATCAATCCAACCAACAGGAAAATAAAGTCCACGTTGTCCTATCAATCCAACCAACAATAAAACAAAGTCCGCGTTGTCCTATCAATTCCAAGTTGTCCTATCAGTCCAACCAACAATAAAACAAAGTCCGCGTTGTTCTATCAATCGAACCAACAGGAAAATAAAGTCCATGTTGTCCTATCAATCCAACCGACAGGAAAATAAAGTTGGCGTTGTCCTATCAATCGAACCAACGGGATAAAAAAGTCCGCGTCGTCCGATATTTTTTTTTTCCGTTTTGGAAAGAGTGGTTATACGATGTATATTTTACAGATATAACATACAGATTTTGTGTGTAAGATAATATAAATAATTTACAGTCAAAAATTGCATCCGTGCGAAGCAGGTTTTGGGTCATTAGCGCAATTCATTCTTAATTAAATATACTTATGAGTAAATTGTATAAAATTTGACGATTCATTGATTGTTATTATTTGGGATAAGATAACTAACATGCGTAGGTTAAAAGTAGGATAGAGGAAGAAGCGGTCCAACCGCAAGCAGTGCACAGACGGTTCAAGTGAACTTTCTAACTATGTTATATAATATACATAATATACGTTAGATCGAACAGTGACTGGTGTGCCGGTACTGGCTACACCGCTAATTAACCGTCGCATGCGTGTCAACACCATAGACCCATGAAACTTATAGAGCTGATATTCTGTGAATTGTTGGCACAAAAGTTTCGACTTTTTTCGCGCATCCATGCGCTACATCCAAAATGCTAAAGAGGCACAAATCAAAATTACACTTTTTACAGGAGAGCTATTCGAAAAAACATTAAATTTTTTTTTGTCTATTTTTTTCTCATTAGATACTATATAAAATATATGCATATTATATATATACATAGTTAGAAGCGTATTTTTAAGCAGCATTAAATGTTTTAAGTACTTTTATAATAAACTGAATACTAGATACTACATAAGTTCTTAAGAAAAAAAAAAAGAAAACTCGAAACTAGTATGTCATTGCTAGTAGGGGTAAATGTAGGTCTTTAAATAAGAACTATATAAGTTTTAAATGTATTTATATTTTTTTATTTATAATAAATTATTAGGTATACTTAGCTAAAGGAACGTAGAGGTATGTATAATTGTATTTAGTTGTTCTAATAAAATTTAGTTTATGATACATAAATGGAAATTAATAAATTGACCCGTCTAATAGATTACTAGAGCACGTAACATGAAGCGCACAGGTTCTGTCCGAAATAATAAAGAAAAATTGCTCCACTTACTTTCGCCCGAGGCACTGGAAAGAATTTATTTTAATTTATGCCCGCGGATTTGTCTGTCATCGTTTCATATTGTTAATATTTCTTGGATGGCTGCTTGGGCCGAAATATAATGATTTAGAATATTCATTCTAAACATATTATAACGCAAACATTGTTAAATGTTAATAGATCTTAATAGGATTAAGAATAACGGATTATAAGCTAAATGGATTCTGAACCATCAACAAATTTAAAAGAATATATTATGAATTAATTTAATTTATGTCGCATAATGGATTTTTATTTAAGTATACTCTTAGCATTTCAATTAAATAAATATAAATAACTAGCTGGTGCTCGCGACTTCGTCCGCGTAGAAAAGTATAAAACCCCATCTACCGTATTTTGGAGAAATGGCGCTATCTCCCGGGCCAAGCCGCTAGTATTTACTTTTATTTTAGATTTCCCGTAGGAATGAAGCATTTTCCCGCGGAAAAAAGTAGCCTATGTTCATCACAAATAATGTCGGCTTCTAATGGTAAAAGAATTTTTCAAATCGGTCCAGTAGTTTCGGAGCCTATTCTATACAAACAAACAATCAAATCTTTCCTGTTTATATGATTAGTATAGATATAATAATATAGAGGTCCCTCATAAGCTAAGATTAAATTATTTACTTCTTCTTTTTTAGGTTAAATGGCAATGCGGCTCATTTTAAAATGGCCATTATCTGCCAGTGTCAAGTTAAAATAGCAATTTGTAATAGCCTCTTTTTTAAAAAAAAAGAGGCAAAATTGAAATCAAAATCAAAAGTAGCTAACTCAAGTCTAGTCAGTCAAGTCTAATTTTCTCTTGTTAGTATTCCAAAACAGGTCCGTCAAGTCCAAAGCAGTCAGGTCAAGTCCTAATTATTTACTTAATAAGGTATAAGTATAAGATGACATCAGCGAATTAAGTCACAACTAGACATAAATACTTCTAAGTGGACACAGTAATTGACGGATGTTTATAAGAACTGTATGTACCTTTTGCTTATGTTGCAACGACTTAGTGGTATTTTAAGATTAAGCAATTTCCTTTCCCTGTGAACTGAACTTGTTAAAAAAACACAGTTTAAAAACAAGTTTAGTTCACATTATCGTTTAAAAACGCGTGAAGATATATTGAGCGCATTACAAAAAAATATGGGTATAACGGTTACGGCAGATTTGATTTTGGTGTGGTGTTAGTTATAGTTAAAATATATTGTACTAGCTGGTGCTCGCGACTTCGTCCGCGTTGAAAAGTATAAATCGCCATCTACCGTGGAACGGATCGCTAAAAATATGACCAAGCAGTTGTCATGTTAGTCGCTTCACCGATTCTTAATAGATGGCGCTGTTAAGTGTATCCCGGGCTAAGCCGCTAGTATTTACTTTTATTTTAGATTTCCCGTAGGAATGAAGCATTTTCCTGCGGTAAAAAGTAGCCTTTGTTCATCAGGGATAATGTCGGCTTCTAATGGCAAAATAATTTTTCAAATCGGTCCAGTAGTTTCGGAGCCTATTCAATACAAACAAACACAAATCTTTCCTTCTTGTAATATTAGTATAGATCACAAACTAAATAGTAGATATATAGATATGACGATCAAAGATTTAATCTTTGATAACGATATAATTCAATAGTGACTTCTTTAAAAATAAAATAAAACTACACTGTATTCACGACAATTTTAGTTGATGCCACAGAACAGTTTATGTTGATATCTGGAAAAACTTGAATGACAGCCATCAGGTGATGGTCATGAAAACTTGAATGAGAGCCTGACAGACGTCACGTCATTATGACTGACAGTGACAGTGACAATTATAATAGTATTGTTTTGGTAAGTCTAAGTAGTTATTGATGGATGGGCTTCTGTCACGGAGTAATGTATCTATACAGAGAGACAGCTCTCTAGAAGCTTAAATTTTATTAGCCTATTCTTGTAGGGCTCCCAAAAAAATTTTTTTTTTTTTATTTAAGTTTATTACTAGAGATCGGATTATATCGCTGCTTAAAAACTAAACGGCCACAAATAAAAATTACACTTTTTATAGGAGAACTTAAAAATTAAATTATTTTTTGTCTATATTTTTCTTATTTTACAAACTATAAACATCTAACACTAAGTCTCTATTATTCTATTTATAATGTTATTTAAATATAACTAATTAATTTATATCTTACATGCAGAAATTAAATAACAATAAACATCCTTTACATTTTTCTTATTAGATATTTATCAGATATACTCGTACCTAAGCATATAAGTTACTTTTGAACAATTATTACTTAATAGCCCTTATATTTTGTGACTATTAATTACATTTAGTCGGAACGCAGGGTGAGTGCACTGCACTCGGAAAAGGAAAAAGTAGCCTATTTAGTGTCATGTAGGTACTACAAACACAAAACTCGCGTCATTCGCCTCGCGTGCGTCTGAGTCCCTGTGACATGTACCCTCGGAATTGCCGAGGCCGCCCGAAACATACCTTCGGGTCACGTTCGTGAACCCGTCGGTGAAAGGTCACGCACACATAGCTGCGCATGTAGTGAAGTGCCCGGCGCCGCGCGCTTGTTGAAGCTGTTTCTCAGTACTCAGTGCTTCTGTGGTCGAGACTGAAACACATGTTTGCGAATTAGACCAACTAAAATTAACTTTATAATTGTATATAATTGCCCATTACGAACTATTGTAAGATTATTTTTATATATTGGTGTTGGGTTTAGTTAATAAAACTAACATTCTCTTTATATTTTCTTATTTTATTTTTTATTAGTTACTAACCTACAATAATAGTTTAGCTGCTTATATCGCCTTGGTTGGACACCGACATGGAGTCGGTGTCCACCCCTGAACCCCCTGATCCTCCTCCTGAAGCCTTCCATGACGCCATGGAGCTTCCGTCCGACTTGGGGCTGGAAAAACGCAAGCGTCCTTCCGATTCTAATATATCTAATGAATCAGCCAAAAAATCTCATCCCCCATCAGACTCTAGGCAAGATACATGGACTGACCCTAGTTTAGGCGAACCTCGCAAATATACAGACAGTGACGATGGCCCATTTATTGTACACGTACAGCGCATTGAAAAGCACCCCAAAGCGGGCTATTCCATCAATCCTCTTCACTTTGGTCAACTGCTCATAAAATCGAATGTCGGTAAAATTTCTAAACACGGTATTAAGAATATTGGTAGGAACAGGATTTGTGTCGAATTTGTTAATCCCAATGACGCTAACCAATTCGTAAACAATCCTGTTCTTGCCAGTAGCAATTACAAATCTTTTATACCTACATTCAACGTGACTCGCATGGGGATAGTACGGGATGTCCCAACGGATTGGTCAATGGACAACTTAGTCGAAATGTCTGAAATCCCTCAGGGATGTGGTAAAATTTTAAAAGCAAGGCGTCTCAACAGGAAGATTCGTCAGAATGATGGCAGTGTAGACTGGGCCCCTTCCACGACTATTGTGCTTACTTTTAGCGGGCAAAACTTACCTCCTCATATTTATTGTTTATATTCTTCCTTGTCAGTCGAGGTGTATCAATTGCCCTCTATCCAATGCTTCAACTGTTGCCGTTTTGGGCATATTAAAGACAAATGTCGCTCGAAACCACGCTGCTTTAAGTGTGGCCAACCTCATCTTGTCAAATTCCATCAGATCAGCTTTCGTGTCTTTTTTGTGAAGGTCGTCACTGTGCCACAGATAAAAATTGTCCTGAGCACTCCCGGCAAAAAAGCATTAAAATGAAAATGTCCCAAGATAACATCTCGTACCTTGAAGCCGCCTCCATGTTTGCCCCTGTTCGCCGATCATTCTCTGATGTGGCCCGTGTGATGTCCTCTTCTCAATCACCGCCACAACACACATCATCTTTCCCCACAGCCCCCTCCACACGCTCGCAGTCGCAGTCCTACTCACCACCTACCCATTCCTCTCGTATGAGCCATAGAAAATCTACGATGTCTTCTCCTCGCTCCCACTTTCCTCTTGCCCGAGGCTATGATCGAGCCGCCCACAATGCTCTTATTGGGCAACGAGACCCTCCTCCTCCCTCAAACGGAGCTGCTCTCCATGGTGCCCCTGAAAATGATAACTTACTTGAAGGCATCTTGATCACTCTGATCAGTATCCTTTCAAAGTTTAATGAATGTTCCTTACCGTCCAACGTTGCCTCCAAATTGAATACGCTCGTACAAATCGTCCAGCAAATTCCACCTAATCCAGTGGAACTGTCGCAGCCTCCGTCCTAAAAAACACGAAATTTTACAATTAATTAACTTGCATAGCCCTGTTGCCTTTGCCATCTCAGAGACATGGCTTGTCCCTGGTTCCTACTTTAGGATACCTGGATATGCCTGTCTGCGGGATGACAGGGGTGATGGTTATGCTGGTACAGCAATTCTAATTAAGTCTACTGCCACCTACTCTCAGATTCCTCTTCCCTCTCTCCCTGACTCCCTCAATGCAGTAGCAATCAAAATCCACAATTTAGATATATCTATTCTCTCCCTATATATCCCTAATCCTAATGTAGTCTCAATTTCCGATTTGGAGCTCTTATTTAATGCAATTTCTGGTCCCTTTCTCATACTGGGTGATTTTAATTGCAACCACTTAACCTGGGGCAGTGCATCTTGTGACGCCTTTGGGTGTAAACTCGTCGACCTTCTTGACGATCTAAACATCTCGATTCTCAATGACGGCTCTCCTACTAGGAGAACACCTCCTGGTGGTAACGTTAGTGCGGTGGACCTTTCCCTTTCCTCCCCTGACCTATCTTCTCGTATTTCGTGGAGAGTCTTAGTAGATTCCCATGGCAGTGACCATATCCCTATTTTGCTTACCATTCCGGAATCCTCCATTATCCCTACAAGGGATTTTTCGCCGTTACTTAAATATAACCTCAACCGAGCAGATTGGGACAGTTTCTCTCGTTACACGGATCGCAACACATCACTGATACCTCCCGCTGATAGTAACAACTTTTCTACATGTCATGAGCAATTCCAAATAGCGCTGGAAAGTGCAGCCAGCCATAGCATCCCACTGAAAAAGTTGAGAACAAAAACAAAACTTTCTCCTCCTTGGTGGGACTCGGAATGCACAACCATGTACAATAAGCGCAAAGAGGCTGAACTGACGTATTGTCTGTTCATGTCCATAGACAACTTTATTTTTTTTAAAAGGATGGTTGCCATGTGCAAACGCCTTTTTAAGAAGAAGAAACGTATGAGTTGGATCAGATTCTGCCAAAATTTGTCTCCCCGTACCCCATCCACCATTTTGTGGAAATCCATCAAAAGGTTTCGTGGTTCCTTTTGCCCCCCCTCCCCTCCTTCTAATGATCCCTCTGAGTGGGTTTTTGCCTTCCTTAACAAAATCGCACCTGTTTTCGTTCCTAATTTGAATTCCCTTCCCTCTCCATACCCCTCGTCTATTACCCCACATAAATTTAATAACCCATTCTCTTTAACTGAATTAACACATGTTTTAAATCGTGTTATAGATTCCTCCCCTGGTCCCGATGGTTTTCCCTACTCCTTTTTGGTTAATTCTGGTATGAATACGAAATTATATTATCTTTCTTTAGTTAATAAATTTTTTGAACTTGGCGTTATCCCAGAATCCTGGAAGAACCAAATCATCATCCCGTTATTGAAACCTGGTAAACCCCCGTCCGACCCCTCTTCCTACCGTCCCATCGCTTTATCCTCCACTTTGGTGAAAATACTTGAACACTTAATTAAGAATCGTCTCGAATGGTTCGTCGAAAATTCGTCTATCTTATCCTATACCCAATTCGGCTTCCGGAAAGGTTTGAGCACCATGGATAGTCTGTCCATCCTTACCACTGATATCAGATTAGCCTTTTCAAAAAATGAAGTTCTTGTGGGTGTTTTCCTTGACATAAATTCGGCATATGATAGCGTCCTACTCCCCCTACTCAGGCAAAAATTGCTTCAGCTGAGTATCCCGGTGAGGTTGGCCCATTTTATATGCAACATGTTCATGGATCGAACCATCCAAATTGGGCTTAATGGCTCTCTTCTCCCCCCCCGACATGTCTGGAAGGGCTTACCACAGGGCTCTGTCCTCAGTCCTCTATTATATAACCTTTACACGTACGACCTAGATCAAGTAGTGCGCTCTTTTTGTAACATACTTCAATACGCTGATGATATAGTTCTGTATGTTGCAGCTACCTCAGTCCAAGAAGCCGAAGTCAGGCTCAACAGAGCTCTGTTATACTTAGAGGACTGGTTGTCTGTTCACGGCCTATCATTATCTGTGCCGAAGTGCTGTGCTGTCGTGTTTACTCGGAAGAGAATAATTCCGGAAATAAAGCTGACCTTTGCTGGCCAAGCTATCCCAGCCAAAAATGTAGTTAAATTTTTAGGCGTATTTCTTGATTCTAAAATGTCTGGTGTTCCCCATTTAAACTATGTTCTCAAGAAATGCGATTTTAACACTAATGTTCTCCGCTGTTTGTCGGGTGTGTGGTGGGGTGCCCACCCTTACACCCAAAAACTGATTTATAACGCCATTATACGGAGTGTGTTTGACTACGGGTCATTTATTCTAGAACCTTGTAGTAAAATGGCGCTATTAAAATTAGATAAACTCCAGTTTAGATGTCTCAGGATAATATTGGGCGCCATGAAATCCTCCCCTACTAACGCTCTACAGATAGAAGCTCTTGATCCCCCTCTCTCCCTCCGCAGAAAACTACTATGCTCTAGGTTCCTCTTAGGTGCCTTCCAAAACTCCTCCCATCCCCTATTGCCTAAATTAGAGTTTCTATCTGACACAATCCCTACAAACTCGTATTGGCGAAATAAAGATCCTCCTCCCTTAATTATTAGCTTCCGCAAAATTCGCAATATTCCTGACCCTATTTTCCAAACATCTCATCCTTTACTTTATTCCATTGATTATGATGCCCTCCTTTTCCGACCCGAAATCCTCCTAGACTTTGGGATCTCTAAGAACTCTCCTTGTGCCAATACAAAGTTTAATCAAATCATAGCTTCGCAGTGGAATGAGTGGCTCCCGGTTTATACTGATGCGTCGAAATTGACGAATGATGGTTGCGTAGGTGCTGCTGTCTGGATACCTAACCTTCAGGTGCTCCTAAGCTTTAAGTGCCCCCCAATGTCCTCAGTCTTCACTGGCGAATCGGTAGCTATTTTGGAAGCTATCAATTTTGTTATCGACAATTCTTTAAATAGGACCATCATTTTTTCAGACTCCTTAAGCTGCCTTCAGGCGGTACTCGGTAATCAGTTTACGTCTGGTTCAAAATTCCCTCTAATCCTCAAAATTAAGGAGGCTCTGTATAGTTGCCAAAACCATAATTTAAATATTGTTCTTGCTTGGATCCCTAGTCATTGTGGCATCACAGGCAACGAGTCAGTTGATGTTTTCGCTAAAGACTCTATTCAAATTGGTAGTTGCGAACACTATTATATCTCTACTAATGATCTACGTGCTCAGGCCCTGCCCGATCTTAATAAGCATTGGCAGTCAATCTGGGAAATTTCTAGACTGGCTAAAGGTCGTTACTATAGCGACATTCAACCCACCATTCCCTCCAGACCCTGGTTCTATCGCTTCCGCTCAACTAACAAACGGACCGTTTCAATTATTTGCAGGCTTCGGTTGGGACATTCATGTACTCCCCTCCACCTCAATAAAATTGGTGTACGAAATAGCCCTATCTGTGACTGCGGTGTTGAGGAAGGTTCTACAGATCATGTATTTTTCAATTGCCCCTTACGCCCCGTGTCCCTGTATGATATTCTCCCTGCCAAAATCCCTCGTCCCATTAACATGAAGTCGCTCCTTTTGTATATGTGTAATTCCCCTTTTGTTTATATGTTATGTAAATATGTAGATATGTATGACATTAAACTTTAATTAATAATAATACCGGTTATACAATCTTTCGTAATGTCTCGTATTGTATATATTTTTTTTATTATTTTATAATTTTTTTTTTTTTTTTTGTCTATTCGCTTTCGTGCTGTGGAACGTCACAAAACACAGTCATAAGTCTTTGGTCATAACGCGTCAAGCGACATTGACATGACATTGGCAGATAATGGCCATTTTAAAATGAGCCGAATTGCCATTTATACCTAAGAAGAAGAAGAAGTAGTTATAAGCATACTTTCTTTATTAAATAAATTTCATTAAATATTATTAAATAATCAAATCAGTTTCCCTCAATATATTTTAATTTGGACATACAATTTGATTTATATTAATAAATACACAATGGATCTGAAACATGAGAATAAGAAGAAATATGCCCCCGATGTTGCAGTGAATGCTGTACTCGGCCCTAGTCAAGAATTACCAGCTGAAACGCCCATAGTCTTGGGTTACGACTGGGAAAATGGTATAGATTACAATAAAATACTAGAATCTTACGTTCTGTCCGGTTTCCAAGCGACAAGCTTCGGAAAAGCCGTGGAAGAAATCAACAGAATGTTGAAATGTCGATCTGTACCTTTATCGGAAGAAACTAGCGATCCTTACGAAGAAGACATGTTTATAAAGAAGAAAACGAACTGCACTATCTTCTTAGGGTACACTTCGAACATGATATCTTCTGGATTGCGAGATACTATACGATTTTTAGTGAAAAACAAACTTGTAGATTGCATAGTGACAACCGCGGGTGGTGTTGAAGAAGATTTTATCAAATGTCTTGCTCCCACATACATCGGTGACTTCAATTTAAGTGGGAAAACTTTGAGGACCCGTGGTATTAATAGAATTGGTAATTTGCTAGTTCCGAACGATAATTATTGTTTGTTTGAAAATTGGGTAACTCCACTGTTGAACGAAATGCTTAATGAACAAGTCCAAAATGGTACTGTATGGACACCTTCAAGAATTATATCAAAGTTAGGAGAAAAAATCAACGATGAGAGTTCCGTTTGCTATTGGGCTTGGAGAAATAATATACCCATTTTTAGTCCGGCCTTAACAGATGGGTCCCTAGGCGATATGATGTATTTTCACTCGTACAAGAACCCCGGACTCGTAATAGATATACTGGGAGATTTGCGAAGACTCAACACTATGGCCGTGAAAGCTAATAACACGGGAATGATAATTTTAGGTGGTGGTGTGATAAAACACCATATTTGCAATGCTAATTTGATGAGAAATGGAGCAGATTTCTCTGTATTTGTAAATACTGCGAGTGAGTTTGATGGTAGTGATTCCGGGGCGAGACCCGATGAGGCTATATCGTGGGGTAAAATAAGACCTAATGCAACACCTGTAAAATTGTACTCAGATGCAACATTGGTGTTTCCTCTGCTTGTGGCTCAAACATTTGCTAAACATCATTTTATTAATAAAAAAATTGTTTAATTTAATGTTTTTTTTTTATTTCAATACCTGAAATGTATTGTGACTAATCTATACTATTTGATACTATTATATAAAGCTGAAGAGTTGGTTGTACGTGCTAATCTACAAATTCTTTTTGTGTTGGATCATTAATTCATTGCTTACATAATCATTTATTTTATTGTTTTACTATTTTTATAGCAGCCAAATACAAGGGTATTATTAAGAGTAGGGCATTGGTATTATTAAGTTATGACGTTTCGAATTTAAAACTTTTTAAAATAAATTATTAAATATTCATTTTTTTTTATTTATTTTTTTTATTTAATAAGGTACACAAAACAGGACACTGACAAATACATTGAATTACATTGATAAATTACATCGAAGTGAGCTAGACAGTGGCTCAAAACATGTGTACACAGCATGTCCAAACAAAAACAGTTTTACTTAAGATATTTCCATCTATCGTCGAGAAGCAAGCACTAAAATATGTATGTACATGTCTACATGTATTACCATTACTGCCATCTATCGTACAGACTTTGAAATTGAAGTAGTGTTCTGAAATGTCTTTATTTTATCAAAAACTGCGTAAAAATATTATACAAACAAAAATCGTGTTTAATTTGTACTAACTATAACATTTTTTATATCAATTGAACGCGAATTATGTTAAATGATCAATGTATTTCTCAATAGAATGTTTAATTTCTAGAATTAATATTCTCACACAAAGACCTATTCGAGTTTCGGAACGCAATCAGTGTCAATGAACTGTCAAATATGCAATGAAGTTAGCCACTGTCTGGTTTTGTACGCTAGTGTGTTTACGTGAAACGCATTTTGTGCATGTGTGCTGTCCGTGTGAGCGGCTTCTCAAAAAGCTCAAGCTTTGTGAATTCCTTGACTTCATCGCATCGTGTTTTGGTTCGTCCGGTCGGACGCTTGTCTTGTTTACGTCTTATACAACGCGATATTTCTATCAAAATATGCTTTATTTACATGAATTCTAACATAAAATGGACGTTAAATTGAAATTAAGAAGTTTATAACTGTATCTGTGACAGATTTAGTGTGTAAAATGTGCAGTTTCCGTGTTATGTTATACGTTTCACTGCTTTTATCCGGTAAGTCGCATCCTTAGGACCCTTTTGCGGTGCTATTTATAAGTTTACGGTCATTCGTTGCATGTTATAAAGAGGATTTTGTTTGTTGAATGTGTAATTATGTGCTAAAAGCGTTCCTTTGATGTTGACAATAATATATTGTGTGTGCAGTCGGCGTTTGAATACGAAATATAAAATGTTTTATGCATAGCCTCGTCTTCGGAGACGTTTTAACAAATACTCAGATAGATTACAAAGTCATGTCGGCTTTTGTTAATGTTAAGTCTTCGCGAGTTCGCGCCTTAATTGACTTCCTAACTATGCCTAGATATCTCGCATTCAACATGTTTAAAAAAAGCTAGCTATATTAATTAATCTATACTTCTGTCTTCTATAAGTATATGTAGTATGTACTAATATTATAAAGAGTATGTTTGTGGTGAATAAACTTAAAAACTAGTGGACCGATTTTGAAAATTCTTTAACTTATAGAAAGCTTCGTTATCAGCGAGTAACATAGGCTAAATTTTATAAAGTTACGCGGGCGAAGTCTTCTAATAGGTCGCTTACGCGGCGTAGCTTTCTATATTAGGTGAAAGAATTTTTAAAATTGGTCTACTAGTTTTTGAGTTTATTCAAAACATACAAATCTTTCTATATAATATACTAGCTGGTACCCGCGACTTAAATATACGTAAACAGAAAATACAGAAAATGTTATTTAGTATAGGTCCAAAGCTCTGCAAAATTTATGATTACATATTTTTTAGAAGGAAATTTAAACATTAAATATTGGCTATGTATGGAGGAGCCAAATATATACAGCCAAAGAGGTTCAATGTACAATTAAATATCTTTGTAAAGTGCTAAACACGAGAACACAAGTACTTTATGTAAGTAATAATGTTATCTGATAAAATCTGTCAAGTGTGAGCGTCATTCAAGTTTGTTATTGTTTAAGACCATGTTCTAAGAACAGACATAACTAATTAGGTTTCTGCGAAACGTTTGTGAACATACGAGTACCTAATAGTACCTTATATTATTTACATACTAAGTGGCACTCGCGACTTCGTCCGCGTTGAAAAAGAAATCCTGTGTCCCGTACGTCTAAATGTTTATCTACCAAGTTTCATGAAAATCAGCTAATTCTTTTAAGAGTTATGGAGGAACATACATACATATATAATTATATACATACAGAAAAAATTCTAAAAATCGTCAATTTAGTTTAAGTATCATGTATAGAGTCAACAACACGACATCTCTGAAAACAAAGTAAATTACTCCATGACCGACCCCTATAGATTTATTGATTGATATCCCGTACGTGTTAAAAATAGTCATACAATCCTAATCTTGTTGATACTTTTTCAGACTTGGTTTACTCTTGGCCAACAACCAAACCAACTAGCAACTGTGTAGCGTGGATGAGGCCTATGATGGAGCGAGCTCACCCAGAAGAATGCCTATTCACTCGAACTTTGAAAAGATTTGGGTTATATGAGCTCGAAAATACAGACGCCGCTGGCAGGGATTTCCAAACCTTGGCACTGGCCAAGAGCAAATTAACCCATCACTAATATGTATAAAAAAAAAGGAATGTACAGACATAAATAGGTACAGAGTTTTACAGTCATAAAACGCGGCACTAAAGAGTGTTAAAAAAATAACAATCACAACTCATTAATCTTGAAGCTATTAAATAGGAGTTAGGCAATTTAGGCATTTCTGCAAATTATACACACAAATTTTCCCCGTTTCTCGCTCTTTTTTCATTAGTGAAAACCGCATTTAAATCCGTTGCGTACTATAAAAGATCTAAGTGTACATATTAACTATACATCCAGAGAGACAATAAAGGGACTTTAGTTTATATTAAGATGATATTTTAATAGCTTGTTATTTTTTAACAGCTTCCAGTAATTAACTTACCAACTTTAAAAAAATATGTCAAAAAATACCAACAATAAATGTTCGAAAAAAGCAGTCCTTTCCTGTTACTTAAATAAGTCCTTATAATAGTATAATAGCAGCATTTTCGCGTTGCTCTCTCGCACGAAAGTAGCATAAGAAAGTAGCATAAAATTGGGGTCATTATTGGCCACATCTCTATAGAATAATATAGAATTTGAAAGGGTTTTAAATAGTTCATCCAGCCACAACGTGGGGCACCCTAGGGCTTTAAGGGCTACTGGAAACAGATTCTCATGCGAGGGTGGAGATCTGACAATACGTCGTCGTCGTATACACACACTCAAACACGCGCACAATGAAACAATTACAAGAATACAGATGTATAGGAAATTATTTTGAAAGCGTTTTCTAGTTCCTTGTTTTCGTTTCTAGTTCTAGTGCGTTTTCTAGTGTTTCTTTCCTATATATTCACCTTCGGCACCTTACATCAACTGAGATCGCGGCCTAGCGCTGCCTTGATTTAGTTAATAAAAAAAATTAACAAAAAATAAAACCGCCGAAAAAACTGAAAAGCATAAAATAATCTTATTATTTTACCTAAATAATTTAGAGTCGGCGCCGCGCATCACTCTCGTAATTTTTGCTTGTTTGGGCGCCGACTCAAAATTACTTAGGTAAAATAATAAGATTATTTTATGCTTTTCAGTTTTTTTCGGCGATTTTATAAAACTTTTTAACAAAAAAGTTAAAAAGTTTTATTTTATATTTTTAGTGGCTATAATCTAATATTTACTACATGCTTAATTTTTTAATTTTCCCACCCTTAGAGTAGGATTTTTTTTCCAAATTTATACGAGACTAACTTCGAGGTATACCCTATCCATTAAAAAAAGAATTATCAAAATCTGACTACTCTGTAAAAGTTATGCGTGGTTATACGCTAGAATCGGTGAGTGAACAATCAATCATCACCTGTTTTCCTATCCTTAGGGTTGAATTTTTTTTTCCAAATTAAAATGGGACCCCCTTGGGGGTGCACCCTTTCAAATAAAAAAAGAATTATCAAAATCGGACTACCCTGTCAAAAGTTATGCGTGATCATACATAAAAATTCGAATTATGTCGAATTGAGTACCTCCTCCGTTTATGTTTTGTCGTTTTCGTCGGTCGAAAAAGAAAAAAAATGTATATTAGAACACATATATAGGAAGAAAACAACGTATAATAAAAACTGCTGGTCTAAAAATCACAGTCTTGAAGTCTTTGAAATCACAGACTGCTACTACTTCTATGCTTGAAGCAACACACACTACGAAGGCATGTGAAGTTCCGAGATCCCATAATGAGTGAACGCAGTGGAATAATTATCGCTTCCCATTGATCCACCCTCGGCTCCCAACAGACGGAATATTTTTCTGCAAATTAGATACACAAACCTCCCTCGTCTTTCCATTAGCGAAAACCGTATAAAAACCGTTTCAAAGTATGCTAAGGCCGTCCATTTTCTCTTATCCTACCACCATCTCATTGCTTGCAAAGTGTTGAGAATTTGGTGAATTACTCCGCAAAGAATTATTACTTGTGAAATTATTTCTCAATTTTATAGTCAACATATAATGAGTTTTATTTTGTTGATCAAATGCCCAATAAATCTCCTAAACTTTGAAAACTTTTAAAATTAAATTCGAGTATGTTTAAAATAAATTGGGTCTGCCCGACCCAATCAGGTAGACCACACGCCTCCCCAATAAGACGTCGCAGCGGGATATTAAGACCCAATTAAATAATACTATAATAGTTAAATATTAAAGTAATTATTAACGACCCGCCCCCGGCTTCGTAGGGATGCAATTTTTTTCTGCAAATAGTTATAACATATCATATTATACCTTCCTCGTTTATCGTCCTTTCCATCACTAAAACTGTACAAAAAAATATGTTGTGTGGTTTAAAAGTTTGTGGTGAAAGAGACAGAGACCGACAGCGATAATATATGTGAAGGTTACCAATGCACCTATTTAAATTCTTTGATCTTACTAATGTTATAAACAAGCGACCCGCTTCCGGCTTAGCTTAGCCCAGGAAACACTTAATTAGGTTTTAAAAATTAACTACTTATGTATTTTATACTGGTGTGGAAACGTATACTGTAACAGTGTACAGTACTTACTGTACATATTATAAGGAAAACACATTTTTTTTTAACTTATTAAACACTATATGCCAGAAAAGGTGTAATTTAATCATTTTTGTAGATTATTTAGCCAATTTAATGATAAAACTTACCGTTCGGAAAAAAAAAAACGAGTTATACGATCGGGAAAGTGTACAAGATTTCTTTCTCCTCACACATTTTATAAATCTCTTTGAGATTTAATTTTAATGCATCAATTTAATTTTTACTTATATGAAGTGACTTGTAGTTAATTCAAATTAAGTATGTATTTCATTGCTCCCCTAAACCCAATAGATCCTAACTTGACTAACAATAAATCAAATGATAATGCTTATCAATGGTCACTATAACCAATGAATAGTGTCTAAACGAGGCCACAAGGAAATCATCGGCCAATCAAATCAACCGGTCTAGACTCCTCAAGATAAGCAATCAAGAAATCAACGTTAACAACGGCGAAAAAAACAGAAAAATAGTACAATTCGCCACCCCTGCACAGCCAGGGGAGCGTAACCCAACCCCCCCTGAACCCGGGCAGGGGCGCGTAACTATAAAACTCGACATATTTACGAGTTTGAGTATTCCCCCTGGTTTTAGTGTTGTGCGGTCTAAGTAGTAGCGAATTTGCGAATTCCCACAATCCTTATCCTTACTACTATACCTATTATAAATGTGAGTTGTTTTGTATGTTACGCTTTCACGCAAAAACTACTGAACCGATCACCGTGAAATTTTACATACACGTTGTCTGGGACACCAGAGAGGACATAGGGTACCTTTCATCCAAGAAAAAAGTACTGTTCCCGAGGGATTATCTAAAATATAAAACCTGTAACTGACGCCTGGCCAATGTGTTATAGTATAGCAACAAGGCTTCAAGCGTTACAGTTTCTTTTTTATTTATATTAAAGAAAAATAAATATTCTTCTATCACAACCGGTTGCCATGAAAGACTAAAAGATCCTCGTAGACAACTGGTTGTGAAACACAGTTGCGATGGCGGCCGGAAGGGAATATTTTGCATTGTTAATTAATATCTGGGAACGCTCTTGGAAGTCATGTCTGAACTTGTACCACAACGTAAACCCATAGGAATTCACTCGATCTTCATTCCAAAAGCTGACTTTACCTTTCAACTTTAAAGTTGCTATTTCAATGTCAGCATTCGTAGGCAGTTCTCGAAACGGGTAATGGCTGGCTACTGCTGTTCCGGGATTCTTTTTTAATCTAAATAAGTTTTTAAAATATTATACTCCAATGGTGTTTTCTGGCTGAACAAAACAACTATTTTTATTTTGTGCAAACTTTGGCACTATGAATATGAATAAATGAATTGATTGCGTCACGAGCTGTCTCGTGAACCGGAGGGGGAGGAAACTATACTTCCATACTATTCCATACTAATCTGTAAAAATGTATCTGTATGTCTGTCTGTTACATTTTCACGCCTTAACTACACATCCGATCATCATGAAATTTTGAATAACGTTGTCAGGGACTAGAAAGGACATAGGGTACCTTTTATCCAGAAAAAAAGTACTGTTTCCAAGGGATCATCTAAACCTAGTCCTCTATACTAATATTGTGAACTAATATAATAGTTATTACTAAAATAATAAACCTATTTATAAACTTATTTATAATAGTTCATATTTTTTGTTTGCATATATGGTCTCACTCCGACTATTACAAGTTAGGTATTGTCGTCGGGCACCAATGTTTCCTTACAATGGGAAACATTGGCTTCTATTTCTAATTAAAAATAATACTGAAAAACGCAACCCTTATTCCAAACAGATGAAACTATTGATCGTTGAAGGCCTTCCAAAAGAAACCATAAAGATTCCTTTATCGTTCACAGACTTCATTGTGAAAACTTCGATGTCCTGCATTATTATTGTCGTTGAATTTCCTTTCAAAATCCGTCCTCTCTAGTCTAGATTGTTACAGAGGTCATTTTATCACAAAAGTAATTGGAGAGAGAGGGTTTTTTTTAGACATTTTTTCAGAAAAATCGTCCGCCATCTCGCCCTAAGTTTTGTAAGCAGTACACTTTTGCTTTTCAGCAACTTGAGTTTGGCAAATGAATGACGATATAATATTTCATTTTTATGGCATAAGGCATAGAACGCTTAAAACGGAATCATGGCGGTGTCAATGGTAAAAGGCGGTAACGACCAACTTCTTAAACTCCAATGTGTTGACGAAGAGTCACATTTTCTTTAAATGACAGATGTTTGGTTGGTTTTAAATGACAGATGACAGAGTCCAACTCAACGCATACTTCCACAAAGTTCGTAGTCACGTAGTGTTTTGTATGCCGTGTGAAATCCATAGTTGTAGTATGGATTTCATACTACAACTATGGATTAGCTCTTCGTTTTTTTTTTTCGATTAGCTCTTCGTTTTTTTTTTCGATTAGCTCTTCCCGTAAAAAAGTGTAATTTTGATTTGTGGTACTCTTGAATTTGTGCAGAGAATTGTGCTTTTACGTGAAAAGTTAGCAAATAACTTGTGAAGATAGCTCGTAATTCTTATACATTTTATATGATGAGTTTGTACCAAATAACACTAACATTGCATCTCTAACATTAATATTCGGCTCTTGAACTCTAGAAATAAACAGTTTTCAACTCGTATACAAAACCTCGAACCGCAGTTTTAAAATCACGATCCATTTTGCGGTTGTGGCCGGGTAAATATTCCAGTTTTTAACGGGTTGTGTATATATACACTGTGCAGCAATTCTGATACCTTCGTCCGTTTCATAGGAACGCAGCAGCTCGTGTGTTCATAAAGGTTTGGGCACATTGTGAACGGTAGCGGTAGCGGAACATTCGCAGGGCGTTTGATTGCCCTCTTAACAAGCGGTATTTAACACTGAAGTACAAAGCAACCCCTAGGGATAGTTGATGAAAAACTTCCTTATTTAAGTAAGCCACGTATGCTATTTTAAACTAGCGACCCTGGCTGGCTTCCCACGGATTAAACATTTTTAAAACTCCTAAACCGGATTTTTATACGGTTTTCATCACGTAGGCAAAACATAGGCAAAAGAGGTACATAAAAACGATGTATCTACTTACAAGAAAATTGTAGTTCTTTTAAAATCCTAAAATATCTCTATGTATTACGGTTGACCTACAATAACCATTTCTTTCCTTAAAATTGTAATCTTGCTGTCCGCGTATGGTATATCTTCTCTTCCGCTAACTTTTTCTAACCACCCAAACTAATTAAATACGATTTTAAATAATAGAAAGTCAATGAGGCGGGTCGCTGTTACGTTAGAAACCAATTTTCCCAATTTTAGCTTTCTATACACTTAGTAGTTTTGGCTGTGCGTTTATAGAAAGTCAGGATAAAGGTTTTGATAAAACCACTCAGCATTTAGCCAACACCACGCTTGCAATGTTACCTATGTTCTCACTGACTGTCTAGGCTTAGCGGGTTATAAAAAGTATTTTTTTCCCTGTATTCACTCGACGATTCCTGCGATATGTTGTGTAACGAAGCCTCGACTTCCGTACCACTTGAAACTTCAGCGCAGTGCGAATCGTTAGCGCTGCGCACTGCACTGAAACACGCAGTAATCATGGTTTTGCTGTGCCTGCGTTTTATTTAAGAGACAAACTTTACACTATTGTAGTTTTTTATTTTATTTTATTAAAACACAGTCACACAGCACTTAATACAACAATAACACAAGAATAAATACATACCTACGTATGCTTAAATCCTATTGCCCACAACGAACTTCTTTTTTATGTTAAAAATAACTATAAACACTAAATTAAATAAATAAACAATAATAAAAATTTCAAGTTAAATGACGTGTATTGTGTACTTAATGTACGCGTTTTTAAATGGCATGTACTTAGGTAGTTGCTGTATATTGTTTAAAAACTTCAAACAGTCGCGTCGCCAATCACCATTTGAAGAAAATATTAGTTTTATTTTATGAGCAAAAATTTAGTTTTACATGTTCAATTGATGTGAGATTTGGTATACTGTCACTTCGATGGTATTTCCATGACGTGGTAACTTTGACCTGATGCTGCAGCATCAAGAGTCCGCGGGTTACCCAAATCCTCAACAACTTACAGCAGATATAGCGTGTTTGAAAGTCAGGGGTTAGTTTATAATTTTAATTATAGATTGTTACTTCTATCTACGCCCCTAAAAGCCTACACACGGCCTTTTAATTGTTGGCAATATCGGGGCACTAGTAGGGAGTTCTCTAGACTCTAGATCTCTCCCTTAATCGCCTCATGTGTAGGCAAATCGCAAACATATTAATTAGAGGTGATTTAGAGAGCAATTTTGGGAGATCCCCACCACTGCTCCGACATTGCCACCGATTTTAGGGCCGTGTGTAAGTGTGTAGGCGCTTTAAATGTAAGTTGCTCTACTGTTAAGTGTAAAGTTGTACTGTGCTGTTTGCTTTCCGTTTTAATTGCGAAATGTTGTCGCAATGTTGAAATTTGAAGTGACCACACGGCTCGATTAATACTGAATTATATTTGTCAGATTCGGACGCGAATTTTGCCTGCTAAATTATTAACGGACGAATAAATATGCTGATGGGGAAATTAAATTTTAAAATTTCATAATTCATGCAACAAATTACTGCGTTGTGTATTGAAGATATTTCTTTCATTATGATCGGATTTATGATGTTTTCTCTCTTTGTTTTATTTGTCCATTGCCATGTCTGACAATGTCTTCGATAGAGTTACCACAAACTCAACAATTGTCTGTGTATTACGTTAATATTAATTTTTCCTCAGTATTTTCTTTCAATCCGACTTATTCCAGGTGTAAGCCCCCGACTTATTCCAGGACTCCCCTGCCTTTTGCCCTGTTGATCCAATTCTCGCGAGCTATGTCCATATGATATGTATATTTAGTCTAGACTAGATTAGAGAGGTTTCTTAAGTCGCTTTCCTTCTATGCTAGACTAAACAAGAAACAGGTGCTCCAACCATAGTCGGATAAGGGATTACGATAGGATAGGGATGGGCTCAACTTAAAGTACTTGAAATTCAATCATCCTATCGTCTGATTGGTTATCAAAGCGTTCTATACATATATTCTATGAACCTTTACGGCTACTAAATGCTTTATTTTTCTACTAATTTCTACTAAATGCTAATGTGTTTTTCTTTATCTTGTTTCAGGGCTCTGTTTGATAACGTCATCACAAGGCAAGTAACGTTCAGTTTAGTTGCATTACTTCGTCATAAAACCGTATTCTGTAACGAAGTTTGAACGGCGGCGACCTTTGTCCTGTACGCGACCTTTGAAAACTTTCAATATCTACTTGATTCTACTCTTTAATAGAACAGCCCATAGCTTCAAGAGTCCTTAGCAAGGTCAAGTATAGAAATAAACTTTTAAAAGTTTTAGCCGGCTGGATGTAGGTATTCGTAGTCTTCTTCATATCTGGCCTGTGTGTATATGGGTGTATATGGCGAGTAAATGTTACAAGTATCGACACTTTACTAAGAGATGGTGAAAGAGGCCCTTAGTCTTGGCGATTTATTTATTTATTATTATTTGTGTACACATAAACAGGAAGACATATTATAGTCTGATAATTGTTATATCTTATAGAACAAATATTTGTGTTTGCTTTCACTTGAAAATCAATACTCACAAACCTTTACAAATCGAAAACAACGGTCCACGGTGAAAAGATCCGCCATATTGCTAGCGGAAACGGAAATCATTGTTTCCCGCGCGAAATCTGGCTTTTGTTATTTTTTTCAATAGGAGACTCGTCATGAATATTCGAACATGCATCTACTATTTTAAAGTGAAGCTTCATTCGCACCATAGCAGTTCCGGAATATCACAAAACATAGGATATTAATGATTTTAGAAAAATAAAAAAAAAGAATCTGACAATCTGTTATAAGTACATAAAAATAAATGTTGTAAACTTCATATTTCTAGTATCAACGACATTAAGAACAAAAACACAGAAAAATGTATGATATAAATTTTCTCCTATAGTTTTCTATTAAACTTAGCAAAGTATTTATCGAGAACTTAAATAAAATTGTTCTTTGATAATACAATTTAAATAAATTTAAAAATTTGAATTTAGATAACTTTAAATGAGTATTTCTTGTTTCCAAGGTTCTTAAAGTTTTTTTTTTTTTTTTTTTTTTATAAGAGATGGGTTTGTTCTTGGCCAACAACCAGCTTGGTAGCAAGGGAGAGGCCTAAGATGGAGCGAGCTCACCCAGAAGATGCCTATTCACTCGAACTTTGAAAAGATTAGGGTTATATGAACTCGGAAATACAGACGCAGGCAGGGAGTTCCAAACCTTGGCGATTATAAAAGATGTTTTAAAGCGCTTGGTTCGAAAAGGGGGGATTTCGACAAGATGAGGATGGTAACCAGCCGTACGTCTGTATGTCCGATGGAAGAAAGGGGAAGGCGGTATGAGCTCATGGAGCCCCTGAGCACACTCACCGAAGTACATCTTATAAAAGACACATAGACTGGCAATTTTGCGTCTATGTGCCAGGCTCTGCATCTTAGATTTTAAAAAAGTACCGTTGCCTATGAGTCTCTTAGCTCTGCGTTCTACCGAGTCGAGTGCGGCAAGTTGGTATTTGGCCGAGCCATCCCAGAGGTGGGAGCAATACTCCATGCAAGAACGGACTTGCGCCTTATACAAAGATAAGAGCTGTCCAGGCGTAAAGTATCGCTTCACCCTGTTTAGGATGCCTAGCTTTTTGGCTGCTGTTTGGGCTTTGGACTCAATAGATGTGCCTAAAGAAAATTAGTAAATAATTTTCCGGAACTTTGGGTTTGCTGGAACAATATGATCGAATGCGAACAGAGCCTTACATTTTGATGATGACGCGTGAAACGCCTGGATAATGGTATGCTAACGATGGGGTGCTCAGCATGCAGACCTACAAGTAATTTTAAGATATGTCATAATTATCAAAGGAATCTGCATATCTTTGAGTGCTTTAAAAGGTGAGCTTTATGGCTACAATTTTATTACTATACTTATTACCTACTAGCGACCAGCTCCGTCAAATATAGTCGACTATATTTGACGTTAAAACCTTCCCTGATTATCCCTCTATCCATGAGTGAAGATAGAAATAAAATCGGTCAAGCCGTTCCCGAGTTTTGCGCTTAGCAACACATTTAGGGATTCATTTATTATTATTATTTATTATTATTATTATCTATACCAATATATTAAGCTAAAGTAAAGAGTGTGTTTGTTTGGTTGTAGGCGCTAATCTCAGGAACTACTAGTTCGAATTAAAAAATTTCTTTTTGTATTAGATAGTCGGAGAAGGCTATAGGCTATAGAGAATCGCGGGCACCAGCTAGTTATAAACTGCCTTTTACAAATATTGTATTGTTTAAGATCAGGCTTACTTGGTAGTATACTTGGTACATATTTTTATTTTTGCAGAAAACTTTGTAGTGTTTTGTATGCAACATTTTGTCAAGAAGAATGTGGCTAGTTACAATATAGATATAACCATAATACGTAGATCCCATGTCACAGTCAATCAGGTATTTTGGTGCAAAACACATTTGTCTGGTTTAACTAATAAAGACAATGCTTTTAGACTGTTCACATACATGTGTTTTCTAGTGTATAATAAGTTACCTACTTCAAATGTAGGTACAATCTCAAGGGCCTCTAATTATTGAATATTGATACAATATGAATATTGAAGAATAAGATTTTTATTAAGGTGCCTCATAGGTTCACTTCTTTACACGGCCAACTTTGAAAATGTATTCTTTTTCAAAATTGGCTCTGATCTGGATTTGAAAAATAGTGGCATGCACACTGCGTATCAGAGTCATTTGGGCAGCCCGTTACACAGCAGTAGGTAATAGATATGCCGATCATGATCAACCAATCAATCAATACTAAAAATCTGTAAGTGTAGGTATTGTATGTATTTATGTTCCTCCATAACTCTTAAACAATTAACCGATTTTCATGAAACTTGGAAGATAAACATTTAGACTTACAGGACACAGTGATAGGCTACTTTTTTCTTTTTCAACGCGGACGAAGTCACGTGCGCCATACTTAGCATACTTTACTCACTCAGCATCAGCTCAACAGCAACACACGTACCGTTATTTCACGGTGGTCTTCGGTAACGAAACCGCGAAACGCAGTGTACCATGACACCTCTTAACTGCAGTAATATGTACTTTTACTGTAAACCGTAACTTGGTTGGACAGAAAGTTCGGTAAAAAACTGAATTTTTATTTTCACCGTAACATAATATGCAGTGTTGAGTATTTTTTCTTTACGAGTGAGTGAAGCAAGTGCTATGCAACGCAGGGTGGAATAAAAACTTAACTAACATACGAGTTATATGTAGTTAAAATAACATACGCTATGAGTATCGCGTATGTACATGCGAAATCTCATATCTCGGCCGAGAGTTAGTCTGGAGATTTTTATTTCTAACCCTGAATTCACTAAGAGAAAACGATTTTTAAAGCGATGCGATACTTAATAATATCTTGAAAATGGGAAAAAAGGATAAGTCGCTGTCTTAACTTTTCGCGCCTCAACTACTCAACCGCGTAAAAGTGCTGTACTTCAGTAATCATTTAAAGATGTCAATCTAAGATCAATTTCTTGTCTTTTTTTTATTTTTTAACGCAGACGAAGTCGCGGGCACCTGCAGCTAGTACTTAATATAATGTGGCTTTCAAACCGAGGGTCGTTTTTAGTATTGCAAACGTTCACTGAATTATATTTGAAATAAAATAATTTTCATTTTTTAAAGCAGCAGCCCTTACCGTTTATTTTATTATTAATATAACACCCATTATGTCGCTACAAAGGAAAGGATCCTCGAATAAAAATTAGATGAAAATGTCAACTTGTCTATTATAAATAACCCTTCCGTATTCAGAGACATTCAGAGAGATGTTTGGTTAAGTTTTTTCTTTTTTTCACTTAAATTGCACAAGTACGTCTGAGTATGTACAGACGCGTTTACTTTCCGTGGTTGTAATGCACAGCATCGATAGGTATACGTATAGCAAACCATCTGTTTTCAGTTTTCAATGCGAAGTAGTGAAGGAGTCATCAAGTGGCAGCTCGTAGATTTCCTAACTAGTGATGCTACATCACCTTTTAGGTTGAGTGTCGATGTTTTTTACTAAAGTAGTGGCGATGTGGCGCCCGCAAGGGTGCGGGGCATCGTTTGGGGGGGGGGGGGAGAAGATAGCGTGTCTCTCGTCTAACGCGAAAGAACACCGTGGGTTTTTAGTAGGCTAAAAGTGCCACATACCCCACCGATCTTCTTATGGTCGGTGGTGATCTGGGTGGCAGATTTTCCCACGCAAAAAAAACTACATTGCTTTTCACAGTCATTTTGGGTAGTAATCACCCCCTTACAGAAAACCACCATAAAATGACAAGCTTTTGTGTTTCGGTGAATCAGTAAGGGAGGCCAGAGCTCATTCCCTTATTCTTGTCAGATAATAAATTTTTGGAATAAGGTTTAAAAGCAAAATAAAACGCGAAAGACAATATCTTTTCTTTTCAACGTTACAGTTACAATGTATATTATAATTCTGCTTATGAAGAATTATGGCTTTTAATTACTGATTAACAACCCCATCAAAGTAAGAGAAATTTAGTAACACTCCACTGTTATAAATTAGTCTGGAGGTAGTATCATTAGCACCGTCAAATAACATAGTGCGCCCTGCTGTATTTAGTGAGTTAACAAGGATGCCATTGTCTATTTTGCTAATACGGTAATACATTTGATCATAGGTGGTACGGTACCCACCTATGATCAAGTGGGCCTTCAGCCTTTTTTTTAACGTTGGAAAATCCTCTTGGATACCCGGCAGTGCGGGATTGTGCTGGATTCGTCGCGGGTACGTTATGACACGACTTCGGTGCCCCAAAAGTGAGCCGTCAGCCTGCATGCCTCTACATTATAAAAAACTTTCTAATCGATAAGTTCACATCATAGCGTGTCCCATCACTGCGTCATCGTCATCGACTGGTATGGTCTAGTGCTTACGCTTCGTCGCCTCACTCCATACATACACATGAATACCGGAACATTCTTTTGTATATTCCCATCGCCCTTCAATTGTAGGCGTGAGATAGGGACGGAAAACGCGCGCTTACAAGTTTTATGTGTCATTAAACTCGGTTTTAATGATGCATCATGACATTCATGAATGGTTTGCAAAAAAAAATTGGAAGCAAACTCAAATCTTACCGTGTTTAGGTTCATTTTTAATTCGCTGCTGACGATGGGTTTCGCAGATTCAACTGTGGACTCTTCTTTCATGGAGTTTGGTTTGGTGACGTGAACCAGGCTAACTTGAATTGAAAAGCAGAAATTCGCACTTAGACGTGCCTGAAAATTGTTTTGACGCGGCCTTTCATGACATTCGTTCTGAAAATCTGAAAGGCTTGTCCCTAAAAAAGATGAGCTGATTTAAGAGACTACTCACACATGTCACAAATTGTGCGTGACTTCTCTATAACCGTGCATTTTAAATGAAAAATGGTACGAGCAGGTTTTTATGACATTTAAAATAATGAGTCCTGCATTATAATAATAATGTATAATATGGTTCATATTGCAAAGCTTTTCTGACTAACTGCGTAGTTTTATGAAAAAATAAAAAAATATTTATTTTCAGACATCTCAGTCCATATTACTGATATAAAACTACTTTCCCGTTCCCGCTCGGATTTATTATTTAATCCCCAAACTCAAACAATTCCAAACATTCTCTAATGATAAATTAATGAATGAAGGACTATTCGTAACAAAGATGGCCGCTTCGTTGTCAGTGTTGCTAGTTTTTGTCGAACCGCGGATTGATGGACCATTGTGTTGCCATGCCAGTTGAAAAATTCCGCGAATATTTGATAACTGCGCGATCCATTGTGCCGGTTTTTGTTTTGTAACCGTTAAAATATCAACGGAGATTAGAATTGTTGAGTTTTATTCGCTTTTCGGAACTAGTTCCTTTTCAGAGTTGAATTTTATAGTTATGTTTGTTGAAATGCTACGGGTGTGCGCGCTCTTTGAATTCATTCAGTTTAGCCGGTTTCAAAGAGAGAACGATGTTTTCAAACATAATCCATACTTTACCTACTAATGTTATAAACAAGCTGGTGTCCGCGAATTCGTCCGCGTTGAAAAACAAAATATATATGAGTATAGGTAGTTAAACGCCTGACATCTTTATCGCCGTGACGACGCCATCTCTAGGTATACTTCAATGTCTTCAACTACTAATTTAACTACTTCAATTAGGTGAGCGTGGTCCACATTTGTCCGCATCTGCACCTTACATAAAGTGATAAATATTATAAATTACCTTACATAATATTATAAAGAGGTTGTTTGTTTGTTTGTTTGTATAGAATAGGCTCCGAAACTACTGGACCGATTTGAAAAATTCTTTTACCATTAGAAGCCGACCGTTCCTTACCCGTGGTCCACCGGCTTGTTGTTCTTTTGCCACATTGGTGGACTACGGGAATACATTATCCGTGATGAACATAGGCTACTTTTTACCACGGGAAAATACTTCATTCCTACGTGAAAACGGGTAATAGGACAACGGGTAGTAAGAATTATTATCTTTCCGTACCGATAGGGTTGAAATTTTATATGGGTATTTCGATGATTTCCTGGACGATTCAAAAATACAATTATTGGACCCGGTAGGTGGACAGTTGGTTTTATATAATAAAAAAAAATCCAACGCCTGGCATAAGTATATTGCTCGTATTATCATTATTTATTTTTTGATTTTTCAACGCAGACGAAGTCGGCTAGTTTTTTTTTTTAATATGTAAGTAAAAGTTAATTTAACTAAAAACGGTGAAATAAAATCATATAAGAGTCAAGGGCTGGCAATTGACAAAGCTAAAGGACCGTGTCAGAGCTGTCTGCGAGAGAACTGCGCGACTATTTTTTTAATATTTATATTATAATAATCATGTTAAAAAAATGTGCAAATGTTTTATGATATAACGCGGTGTCTAAGAAGATTTTCATTTGGATTTTAAAATATGCGTTTGTAAATTGTTTTGAAGATGTTCGATAACTATGTCGCATTTGCCATTAATTGTCGAGCACTCCGAGATTTAGCAATATTTTGTGTAGTTTTCTTTGCAATTTTGTTTTATTCAACACAATTTCTCTAAAGAAAATTATTTATTGTTGTCTAAATATATCTTAACTAGCTGGTGCTCGCGACTTAGTCCGCGTATAGAAAAGTATAAAACGCCATCTACCGTATTTTGGATAGATGGCGCTATCTCCCGGGCCAAGCCGCTAGTATTTACTTTTATTTTAGATTTCCCGTAGGAATGAAGCATTTCCCCGCGGTAAAAAGTAGCCTATGTTCATCACGGATAATGTCGGCTTCTAATGGTAAAAGAATTTTTCAAATCGGTCCAGTCGTTTCGGAGCCTATTCTATACAAACAAACAAACAAACAAACAAACAATTTATCTTTCCTCTTTATAATATTAGTATAGATATGTATGTATTTACAAAAAAAAAAATTATGTAGTATATCAGCTGTCTGGTATCCATAATACAAGCATTATTTGCTTACTTTGGAACTAAATGGTGCTGTGTGAAGATATTTATTTATTTACTAGGCTGTTGCCCGCGACTTCGTCCGCGTTAAAAAAGATAAAAAGTAGCCTATCACGTGTCCCGTACTTCTAAATGTTTATCTACCAAGTTTCATGAAAATCAGTTAATTCGTTTAAGAGTTATGGAGGAACATATATACATACAGAAAAAATTCTAAAAATAGTCAATTTAGTTTCAGTATCATGTATATTAGAGCCTATACACGATATTTCTGAAAACAAAGTAAATTACTCCATGACCGACCCCTACAGATTTATTATTAGTATTGATGATTGATTTAAGTACACCTATAATCTAGACCAGATTCTAAAAGCTGTGGGAGCGAACTAAAATTTTTCATGCGCCAAATAAAATTGCGAAATTGACAGTTTATTTTAATTTCGTCCTTACACGAAATGAAGCGTAAAATAAAAATAAAAACAAAAAGGTTTCCTCTCATCCAGAGAGACTATGTTTAAAGGTTAGTTTTGGCACGAACGATAAAAACGAGGGTTTTAAATAATTTTTTTTAATTGACTATTCAAACAAACGCGTACCAATGAACATTTTTAATTGGAAATTCCGCATTCGAACTTTGAAGTGTATATTTCCACTTGTCTCTAAAAAAATGCTGGCAGCTTAATAGTTTGAGAGGTATTTTTTATAACAATCTAGCCGCTGCCCGCGACTTCGCCCTTTGTAAATTATATATTACTAGCTGTTGCACGCGACTTCGTCCGTGTATTATATAAAATATAATACATTCGTGTCTGTGAAACCATTATGGAAATACACATACAAAATTTCAACCCAATCGGTCAAGCCGTTTAGTAGTTGATGTACCAACAGCAGCGACACCTACCGAGTCCAAATGTATTTTTAAATCATCCAGGAAATTATCGAAATAGCCATATAAAATTTCAACCCAATCAGTTCAGCCGTTTAGAAGTTATGTGAAAAAGATAAGTACGGAAAGATAATTCTTACTACCCGTTGTCCTATTACCCGTTTTCCCGTAGGAATGAAGCATTTTCCCGGGGTAAAAAGTAGCTTATGTTCATCATGGATAATGTCGGCTTCTAATGGTAAAAGAATTTTTCAAATCGGTCCACTAGTTTCGGAGCCTATTCTATACAAACAAACAAACAAACAATTTATCTTTCCTCTTTATAATATTAGTATAGAAAACCTTCCTCGAGAACCACTATATCCATTGTTGAAAACGCCATGAAAATCGGAGCAGTAGTTTTTGAGTTTATCGCGAACAGACAGACAGACGCAACCGAAGGACTTTGTTTTATAATATTATGTAGTGATTACTAACTATTGCCCACGACTTCGTCCGCGTGTTTCGGGAACAGTACTTTTTTCTAGGTAAAGTTAGGGCTTATATTATATTATATACTAGCTGTTGCCCGCTACTTCGTCCGCTTTCAAAATGTTATATAGAATTCGAATTCGAACCAGTATCTTTGATGCATATAAATCAAAATCCTTGCCTCTTCTCGTGGCTTTGATCCTTCCAACGAGACAAATAAATTATATACGTAATACAATATATTCCCAAGACATTTTCTCTGTGGCGACAACATAATCAAAAGGAACTCTGTGTACACTCTCTGTCCCTGGAGAAATTTACATAATATCCTGAAATCTAATATACAATCCCCAAATAAAGCTTATTTCTTTTTGTTATGTTTATTTTAACTGTACGGTAACTGAAGACGCTACTTGAAGACTATATGCCTATGGGAAACACATGTAGTTTCCATAAACACACATATATGCCTACACAACAGACACTAAAAGAGAAGAAATATAAGAGTTTACTAAGTGGGTTGTAGTTAAATACAAGTACAGTCGGCGTCAAAAGTAGGTCGGTTCAAAATATCATGATGGCAGTTCGGACATTACAAACCGGACAGTTCGGACATATTATTTTCCGATAAATAAACATTTGTTATATTTGTAAATTTTGAAAAAATGCTATAAATTTTAAGATGCTGTCGAAACATAGCTCGTTCGCACAATTTCATTTTGGTGCAGCGTTTATCCCTAAGGCCGGTTTTAGAGCCCTCCTGACATCGGTCCTGACGATACGCACGACTGGCCGCGGAAGCAATAAGCGTGCGTACGGTCGGTCGAGCTCTGTAACGATTTCCAATTTTCATACAAATGACAAGCGCGACCGACGTACGCATCGACGCGACGGTCGCACGAGCTCTGAAATCGGCCTAAGGATCGAAGCGTGATAAAATACCTTCCTCAAGAATAAATTAGGTTATCAATTACATAAAGAATTGTTTTGATTTGCGACTGATAGATCCAGCGCGTTATGCTTCTGATATTAATTTATGGGGAAGCCCTATATCCTGTTCTTTAGACGTCCCACGGCAGAGATGATGATGATCTTAGATTATAGTTTTCCAATTCACTATTGTATGACATTTGTATGACCTTAAAAATATAATTCGTCAGTTTAACTGCTTTTGTCGCTGAATGTACTGAAACATATGACACAAGTCCTTAAGATTTTCTGTGGAAGTAAGGACCTGCCAAGCGTGCCCAATAGAGTGTATGCAAGTGATGTAGAGAAAGGAATTTTCTTCTTTTTTTAATTTAATTCAATTCTTTTTGAATATCTTTTCAGTCTGCAATATTTTATGCAAAACTAAACTAAACGCAGCGATTATTATAATTTAGGAAGGAAACTCTCTTTTATAATATTCTAGCTGGTGCCTGCGAATTCGTCCGCTTTGTAAAAGAAAAATTCTTTTGTCTTTTGTACGTCTAAATATTTATCTACGAAATTTCATAAAAATCGGTTAATTCGTTTAAGAGTTATGGAGGAACATACACACATACAAACATACAGAAAAAAATTGTAAAAATTGTCAATTTAGTTTCAGTATCATGTATAGAAAAGACTATAAACACGATATCTCTGAAAATAAATTACTCCATGACCGACCCCTACAGATTTATTATTAGTATTGATTGATTGATTGATAATAACTTATCATACCTACGTACATATTCTGCTGCATATTAGGAGCATACTTCATTGTTGGTATGGTGAATCATCAAAACTGTTTATACTTAGTTCTTCGTAGCTAACATTGCAACAGCTGACTTCAATGGACCAAATGTCAAGAAATGTGCGTTGCTTCACAGTTCACACAGTGTTTATTATTTAAACACACGTCAATCGTAGTATTAACATTCCACTAACATTTCTTACTTATCGAAGATATGCAGAATAATGTTAGACATTGTTCAAAAAAGTTGAAGGTATTATATAGTTATCCAGGGAAAATATGTACATAAATATCTGCAATATATTAAGCCGATTATGGGCAATCAGAAGAAATAATTCGTGTAATTTTGTAAATTGTCACATCAAGGGTGTGGGGTTGAAGGTACCATTTTCCAGATGTTTGCTCGTATAGCGAATATCTGTACTAATAGCAAAATGATTACTTCGGACAAAAGTTCTACATACTTAAAATTTTCTACAAAATTTACAAATTTTAATTTAAGATTTAAAAAAATGACCAGACTTCGTCTGTGACTTTGCGAATCTGTCCTTATGCGAACAAACCTCATCCCCTTTCATTCTTTTTTTATCGACCTTTTAATTTAAACACTCTGTATAACTCTCTGTACCTACTCATGTTAGTAGCCTGCAAAAATTTCTCAAATTTTATTTGTATGGTACTGTTAAAAAAAATTGTGTTGATACCAACGAACTGAGTATTCAAAATAAGTTTGTTTTACATTCATTCTGCATGTCTCGTATTGTTATCCATAAATTCACATATCGTTTCGCGATATGCTAAAGCAATAATATATAGAAAATGTCTATGGTGCTCATGGCGTCTGCGCGAGTATTTGGGTCGCGACGTGTTCAGAATACCACATTACAACGTAGGCAAACCCCCCGTTTGTTATAGATTACCTCTTAACGCCTCGATTGATAGAAACTTTACTGCCCTGAGACTTCTTTGTTCACTGAATTCTATGGCCGTTCATGTTTTCTACAAATTGTAACAACTAATTGGATAATACAACATGGTTGAAGGCGGTTTGTCGAAAGGAGGTTGCTTGGTATTAAACATATTGGACGAGCCCGTTGCTTGAGCGGTCAAGACGATTAGAGATCAAAAAACGCTATCTATAGGTACTGCCACCTGCATCCCGGTGCAAGAACTACATCAATATGACTAAATTTGCGCCTTAAGTTAACACTTTCGCTGTCGCCCTGGGCAGCCCGTAAATAAAATTATAAAATCCTTATTTGATAATCTTTTCCATTTCTAATATCCCTAATCCTGCTACGTTCGGCAGCTTAGCTTGCATTTGTTTGTCTCAAGCGACTACCTACCTAACCTACCATCAACTGGGCCGAACTGGATTGACGAAACGACAGAAAATGAAGCCCGGTGATTGGTTGTTGTAACGCCCACATAAAATTTTGACTAATCATCGGGCTTTATTTTCTATCGTTTCGATAATAAGCGCAACGCTCCATGTGCATTGTGCTCTTAGCTAGGGGCCCTGGGCTGTTGTTTAAGGCCATCGATATTGTAAGATATACCATAGCACTTTTCCCTATCTCCTCCTAATTGCTTATCCTTTTAGCTTTACTAAGGTCGTCAGCGCAGTTTCAGCATCTATATTTATATCATATAGCATCCTTCATCATATTATATCATATACCGTTGTTTATATTCATTGGCAACGGTAACCACCTACTGTCAAGTGGGCCGTAAACCTTTGCATTAAAAAAAAGAGCATTACATTCGCATATTGACTAAGAATTTGCATTTCGCTACGAATATAATGTATCGCAGAATATACCCATGTGTTTGGCAACCTTCAATTTCAAAAAAATTAAGGACTGAATGTGTCTCGTCAATGGGCGTTGTTTCTGTGAAAACTCATTCTTCCCATGGGATACCGAAACCGAATGATAATTATATAACAATTTGCAAAGAGATCACGCCTCTGCAAGTTAGTACAGTCGCGCACAGAGGTGCGGCTAAATATTTCCTAAACCACTAAATCTTTCTATCGCTAACTGTTCGACATATAATTAGCAATAAGAAATAAATTTTGACTGTAGTTTACTAAGAGATTTTTACATAATATATAAACGGCAAACTTGTCAATAAGTACTGAAAAATTTCGATTCTTTTTCATCGGGTGTCATTACGTCTTCATTTCTGTCAATATTATTATTGGAGTTCATTCTTTTAATCTTTGATTCTTCTTCAAAAAATAATATACCACCTAGACTGAATATTTTGTTTAATAAACTCATTATCTAGTGTCTCGGGGGATCTATTATGATATGTTAATGCACGAGTTTGTCAAGAAATTGTATTTCTATACTAATATTATAAAGAGAGAAGATTTGTATGTTTGTAATAAATAAACTCAAAAACTACTGGACTGATTTTGAAAATTCTTTCACCTATGGAGATCTACATACATTATCAGAGAGCAACCGCGGGCAAAGTCGCGTGTAACAGCTAGTTCATTATAAAATGACTAGATGTAGGAATCATACGGGAATCAAGAAAACATGGTATCTCATATTTTGTAATTTTATTGTATAAAAAGTAATATATTATATTATGATTGTGGCTAAATTGCTTTTCAACGCGTCTGTACACACGACGGCACAGATGTATCAAATTATCTACCGTCTGAGGTCACGAACTCCGCACGAGACGTGTTAAATTTACTTTGTTTTCGAAGAAATGCCTTACGAATACCAGACCATTCAACATTAACGATTTGATTATAGGGCATGCTGACTTTTTCAAAAATTACAAATTCGTTGCTCATTCCGTTTAGTTAGATTTGAACCCTTTAAGCGCTTGGTTTTTTAGGAGTTGTCGTGCCCCCTAGCGCTTGACTTCAATTTTTTTAAAGAGAAAGCAACATACATATAGCAATTTTAAAAATAAACATTATACACGTATAAATACGGCTCTGGCGAAATTTAATAGACACGAAAATAATTGTCGGATAAATCCGACTCTGGCGTTGCTGGCACCTACCCTCAAGTGATTAACAAATAAAAAAATGGCAACAAAATTCATAGCATACTTGTGAGTGAATGCTTCATATATTTTTTATTTGCATAATTACATTTGCATATTTTTCATCCAAATACTTTAAGAGAAAAAAATGGATGAATAGAAAGAAAATAGAATTTTATATTTTAATGATTATTTCTTAATGACGCATGATAAAATAAGTTTCATAAAGCATTCTTCTCAGCAGTATTAATATAAAAAGCGATAAGGCAGCTCACAATTCAAATTTTTGAATAACGCCACCGTTTATAGCGAAATAAAAGAAAGCTCTCCCGCGCCTTTGAATATATAATTTTCCAGTTTCTTATTAAGTACTTACCTACTCGTTTCAAAACGTTTTATAGTTTTGTTTGTTTTCAATTAGAACTTTTAATTAAAACTGGTTCAGTGCAACCGGGTACATCGACCCAGAGATTCTTTAACATTTTTTTAACCTAACGACCCCCTCCCCCCCCCTCCTTGCCCCCCATCCGTTCCTTCCATCTGAAAACCGGTTGAAAATCGCACATAGCATAATATTGCATTCGCTAATTGCATCCCGAACGCGTGCATATACATAAAAAGAAATAAAAACACAAGAGACGCTTTGTACTGTGTGGTGCAATGTACTCATCGGATCTTACTCGATCGCTATAACATAATTATTTATTTATTCACTAGCTGTGGTGCCCGTGACTTCGTCGGCTTTGAAAGACAAAATATATATGAAGCCATCTTTATACTTCAATGTCTTTATCGCCATTTTTTTTAATTCGTTTCGTTGTATGTTGACATTCATATAAGTGTCCATACATCATGAGGAAATAGCGCCGACTACTTCAAAACGATGAGCTGGTATATTCATATTATTATTACTAGCTGGCGCCCGCGACTTAGTCCGCGTTGAAAAAGAAAAAAAGTATACCCTATCCTGTGTCCTGTACGTCTAAATGTTTATCTACCAAGTTTCATGAAAATCAGTCAATTCGTTTAAGAGTTATGAAGGAACATACATACATAGATACATACAATAACACTTACAGATTTATTATTAGTATTGATTTATTTACTAGCTAAAAAAGCTAAATAATTGACAAAATATATGAGCACTTGTGCTATAAACCTATTCATTGCTGTTATGCTTTTGCTAGGCGTTGGATTTCTATTTTTAGATGATCACTCGAGAACAGGTACTTTTTCAGAATTAATGGTAAATTAGTCCTTTTCTGTACCTAACCTAACCACTCATCCAATGAGGTAGGTGACTTTAAATGAAGAAAAACTACACCTTCAACAAAAAAGTTATGCTTTGTACTATGTGAATACAATTCTACAAGATTCGACACCTTAAAGTCGACATTTGCTTGCATCGGGACATTATTAGTCATACCAAAATTTCATTTGAAATTGAAACCTCTGTCAGTTGAAAACTGACGAAGATTTTCTTACTCCGATTGTACTAGCGACTCAACCCCCATCAGCTTCGCATGGACAGCATAATTTTATCCTGCAATTATATACGCAAACTTGTCTAGTTTATCGCTATTTCCATTAGTGGAAACTGTGTAAAAATACTTTGGGTCGTTTAGAAGAAGATGGCGGATATTTTTTAACCTAAAGTTTCAATTTAGTTCCTCGATATTCATAAAAGTGTACCGTTTAGAAAAATCTTTATTAAATAAAAACTTAGCAATGATAAAAATGAATTAAAATCTTAATATTTTTAATATCTAAAAGTGCAGTGGTAAATTAAAAATAAAATTGTTCATAATAACGTTTTTACGATTTTCATTAACGAGTGACAGCGGCACGCCAGCCCATAAAGTTTCCTATTTAAGGGGCCCAAATTCCATCAAGTCGTGTCAGTTTACGACTTCTGGTGGGAGAGGAGGGGGGGGGGGGGGTTGTTTATGGGAAGTTGGGGGGTTTAGTAATTTAAAGTGTCACTGTTTAATTAATTATTATATTTTAACGACCGCCACTATAAATGTATGTATTCACAAAAAAAGTAAAGAAAAAATAAATAAAAAAGCGACTTATATTATTATACAGATTTCAACAAATATTCCCACAAGAATCATTTTAATTTAACGCCAATCTCGTTTTTTGGCTGCGGGCCCCAATGAAATGTGGTATCCGGGAACCCTTCATCATCAATGAACCCACAACGAAATTTCATCCAAATAAAGTCGCAATCAGTTGCAGAAGCAATAAAATGTTCACAGTTCAATGCGTCTGAAAGCCGAGCCCCCGCAAGCGTAGCCCCCACATTTTTATCGTAAATAGATTTACACACGATATTCGTTACGGCGGCCCGTAAAAACGGAATGTATCGCCTACCCTCAACGTTTCAGCACTTCGCTCAAACTGTGTTATAGTATAGTTGGTAAATATCGAAATGAAATGAACTCTGAGCCCTCTAATCTAATGCGAGCTCAACGGCTACCGAGCCGGTTACATATAGTGGCGTTTTCAAAGCTCCTCGTACCCGGCGTCTAGGGAGGCGCTATAAAATTTTACGAGCGGTTGCCACGACAACCCCGCCATTAATGCGAGTCAGTTTCACTACTCGACGGCGAACGGTCGCCCTTCAGGGTTGCCACATGGTCGGTTTTCGTTTGTATATATTATGTTGACATTCATATAAGTGTCCAAGTCCATACATCGAGAGGAACTACTTCAAAACGATGAGCTGCTATATTCATATTATATTAGTTCGCGTTGAAAAAGAAAATAGTAGCCTATATCCTGTGTCCTGTACGTCTAAATGTTTATCTACCAAGTTTCATGAAAAAAAGATAATTCGATTAAGAGTTATGGAGGAACATACATACATACATACAATAATTATAAATTACATACACTTACAGATTTATTTATTAGTATCAATGATTTATACTAATACTAGTTGGTGCCCGCGACTTCGCCCGTGTTAAAAGTAAGGCATGTGTAGCGCCTGACTAAATGTGTAAGCAATATAACGCCTGACATATTATTCGCTGTTATAAAATTTTCAGGGGTTGTATCTTTATTTTTAGTAGATAAGTGGTGCCCGCGACTTCGCCCACGTTGAAAATTTTATACTAAAACCTTCCTCTTGAATCACTCTATCTATTAAAAAAAACCGCATCAAAATCCGTTGCGTAGTTTTAAAGATCTAAGCATACATATTAGGGACAGACAGACAGCGAGAAGCGACTTTGTTTTATACTATGTATAGTGATTATAAAGAGAAAAGATTTGTGTTTGTGAATAAACTCAAAAACTACAGGGCCTATTTTAAAAATTCCTTCACCCATAGAAAGCTATATTATCAGCAAGTAACATAGGCTATATTTTATAAATTTACGTGGACGAAGTCGCGTGCAACAGCTAGTTTTTTATATCGGCAGCGCATGTGCAGTACAACTACATACTATTTAAAATTTAAATATGACCTACTTTTAGAGAAATATTTTTTTTATATATGGAAAATATTTTACTCATGCGATATAGAGGTAGACTCTGTTATCATTTTAATATTTTATGACTGTCATATCATAAGCAAAGCGGTGCTGAAGCTCATCTACATTTTATAGGGGCCTTATCAGAAGCAATAAAACCTAAGGTTTACACGTACGCACTTTTTAAAGGAACTTAGAATGTAACAATATTAAACACATTGTTACATTCATTTATTTATAACTAGAAAAACAGGCCCCGACTTCGCATAAGTACATTCGGCAACATAATTGGCTTTTCTCTTTGTTTACAGCAGAAGATTTAAAAAAAAAAAATGTTCCCTACTTTAGAGCACACATGTTTTGATTTATCTATGGACAGGACAGTAACGTAAAACGTATTTTTTTTAAAAGGATCTTTAATTCAATTATTTTTCGTGATAAATTACATATACGTTTGATACAGACGACTTCAATGTAAAAAAGTTCCCTAATCCCTATCCCTTATCCTTCCTTATCCCTTATCCTTAATCCTTCTATGGTCAGCAGCGAACTTGTAGCACTTATGGCGTTGCTTGTGTTATAGGCGACGGTAGCCACCTTCCATCAAGTGGACCGTCAGCCTGTCTGTCGACCTTAACATAAAAAAAAAAAAAAAAAAAAAAAAAAAAAAAATAGATAGTAAATAATAAAAATGGCGGTTCTCTAGGTGGTATGCAACCTAATCTAATTTGATCACATTTTAAAGCTGTCCAAAATTTCTACTATTGTCCTCTTGAACAATAGGGACAATAGTAGTAATAGAGATTAGTATAGAGTCAATAGACATAATTATATTCTTTCTTTTGTTTTTTAAACATTTTCCAGCAAGTGGGAGAAAAATATTGCTTTTATCGTTGCTAAAAGTATGTTCTCAAAACACAGACAGGGAGGTAATAAAAAGAATTCCTTAACTCTTCCCGCGCTATTTTACAGACTGTTGATTCGAAGATCATTAAGAAGTCCAAATATTAGTTTACCGTTGAATGGTTCGAGTGTTAATTGACCAGTCGTGTGTACCGGGTTCAATGTCGACTGATGTACAGCAGATCGACTTTAAAACATGCACGGACTATATTTAGACAGTGTAGGGTGACCATGACGTGAGGCATCACATTATTACATTCCAATATGTAGTTATAAATTATATTCAACTCGATACTTTAATGATAATATATTTATTTTTCAAACTAGCTGCAGCTTGAAAACCGTGAAGCTAATCAAAATAATGTATAGAACATATTTTGTTTAGAATTTAATGAGGAAAATTTTTGCCTTTGACACTTTTTTAGTATATTTTAAAGTTTTCGCAAAATACTTAAAAAACTGTTAACGGGGACAAATTTCACGAAGTCGGGGGTGAAGGTGAAGCGGCAGGTGGAAAGGGGGGGTTTTGAACAGCAGACCCCAAAGGTATCACGCCACTCAAGTTTCAAAACTTCATTAATCTGTTTGTTTTCCCCTTTATATGATTACATAATTACTGCATTATATGAAACGTCAGAATCTGACAAGTTGTTCACATTTTAAATAATATTTACATTCATGACTTTTACATTTATAATATTAGTATAGATAAGTTGGGATGGCATCTTTTTAAATCCTTTAACTAAATACTAAAATAAAATAAACGATTGGTTACCAACCAAATTTAAAACAAATGTTTCTAACTATACTAAAATCATGGTCACACTGTTTAGGGCAAATGCTAAGAATAGGTATACTCTTGTCCTACCGTTTGAAGTTGCCGTTCATAAACATTTAATATAATAATAGGTACCACAAACTCCAACGTACAGTCAGTAGAATATTACTGCAATGGAAATAGATATGTAGTCGGTATTTTTTATTTTCCCATAAGTTTATGCTCTCTCTCTTTATTTTGTGCTTAGAATTTAAATGAAAATTATTTATTTTTTCAGACTTTGGCCATCATTCGGCGCATCGATTGAGGTCACACCGCACGGGTCGGAGACATCGAGCTACGAACGGTAAAGCACTTTATACGAATACTAGCTATGCTCCGCGGCTTTGTCCGCCTTCAAATTTCATAACATAGCGGATTTTAATCTATAATATGTTACAATAGCGGATTTACCAGAAGGCTGAGTAGGCTGGAGTCTAGGGCGGCAGATTTTAGGGGGCAGCAAATTTGGCCAAAAAATTATTTTTGTCTTACAGAAATAGTATAAAAAAATATTATTATACAAGTGACCCAGAAATTGCTGAACCAATACTGTGGGTAAATTAGCGTACCTTATTACATCAGCTTTTTTTTTTCATATTATTTCGATTGTTAACTCGGTATCAAATTGCAGGAGTGAGTAGAGGCGGCAAATGTGTAAATCCGCCACTGCTACGTTAAGATACGCTATCGACTCATGATTTACAAAACAAGCTCTAACTCTAATTATTAAAATCAGCCACACTTTTGTGTGTGTTCTAAAGATATTCATATATTTAAGTGCTTTGGCAGATAATGGCCATTCCCAAAAATGAGCCGAAATGCCATTATACGTAAAGAAGATATTTAAGTGCATATGTTCGTCGTCAGATGGCGCGTTCCGCTTCGAACCTGAACCCTACAGTAAGAAGTTGGAGCTGAACGGTTCCGGAAAGATACATTGTAAAGTCGCTGGCGGTGTTACGCCGACTGTACAATGGTTTTTGGTAAGTTAGGACAATAAAAAAATTATACATAACTAGCTACACGCTCCCAGCTTCGCCTGGGGTGCAATTCATATATGCTATCTTTTAAGTTGGACCAATTTACACGTAGTTACGAAATTTTATCAAAATCTGTTCATTTGTTTAGGAGTTCGTTGGCGACAAACAACGTGACACGTAATATAATATATAGAAACAATCATACAAATAATGTTAACAGTCTTTTCTTTTTTGTGAATCATCCATTTGTGATTTAGCTACTGATCGTGGGTATTATTTAAAAAAAAATTAAAGACTTTTAGTTAATTTATAGGGATCCTAGATTACCTACTACGCTTGTTCTCTCCATCAATCATTGCTTTTCTTATCTGGAGAATTTCAAGGAGGCGTTTTCACACACTGCATGTTGCCTTTTCAGAACGTGGACGAGCCGTTACCCGAAGGGGTGACATCATCGAACGGCACGTTGATGGTGACGAACGCGTCCCGCCGTCACGCCGGCCAGTACACTTGCAAAGCGACCGATGGCGACAAATCTATCACCTCCAAAATTAACTTGGATATTGTTGGTACGTCTGCAACTACAACTAGTGAAGGTTGGCGATCAGCCTGTAATAGTTGACTCTGTCTTTTGTTTTCTTCATCTAAACCGCGTTAGCTATCCCGGTCCACTCTCCACTGACGTCTTTCAGCCAAGACTTTTTTCGTCACCAGCGGATGTCTAAGAACATGACTAGATCGTATCGCTCATGTCTAAGAATTTGAGGCTTGAGCGTATTTAAACGCTTGCGGCAAAGGCATAATGTTCTCAAAGTCTTAGCACCAATAACTATAAGCAAAGCGAGAGGAGTTATAGTGCGTTAAGAGTCCCACGTATCATGTGAAAATAAGCAGCTAAAGTTTTGACCCTTCACAGGTTTTTGAAGATTTCCCCTCTCGTAAGTATATAGTTCGCGAGTGTAAAAAGAGGATATATTGTGTTTCAGTGTCCCCGCGAGTTCTGGAACCCTCACCTGGTCAGCAAGTGCACGTGGCTGCCGGTCAGCAGGTCCACCTTAACTGCCGGGCTTCGGGCGACCCTTCACCCACCACTCACTGGGACAGGAATCTCACTATACTACACCAGCAACGTGAGTGCATAATCTTTTTAATTTTACCTTACAAAGACATCATCCCCTGATGCTCAAAAACTTCATCGAAGCAGGAACAGGACAATAATATATCCTCAATTAATAAAGGACCCTGATAGTTCGTTTTAATTAATGAAACGTTCCAAATTAATTATTATCCTAATAATGCAAATTTATTTGTGTTATTGAGCGACACCCTCAGTTACGTTCAAATTTATGAAATGAGTGCCATCTACCGCGTATTCTTGGTGCATTTAAAGCTTAATTTTGTCAGTAATAAGTGAATATGTGAATAGATGGCGTAGTTTTTACTTCTGACGTCCAATCCTCTGAAGACTAACAGATTTTTACAGGATCTTTTATTAAGTTACGGTCGACTTGATGGTAGGTGGCTACCGTCGCCTATAATACAAGCAACGTCATATATGTGCTGCAATTGGCGCTGCTGACCATAGGATTAAAGATAAGGTTTAAAGGAAGACAAAAAAGAAGCACAATTTAAGTTAGGATTTGTATTTCATAAATTTTTGAACCAGAATACTTTTGAGATCCCTTACCGAATCAGCATACTTTTGTTGTGGGCGTAAGTCTTACGATGTGTTCCTCGTCGGAATAAATGAGATCCTCACCGTCGAATGTCAGGAACAGCATTCCCTTCATGGACACTCTTTGGAATGTTTGGTCTTTGATGTGTAAAACGTATACGCCGTATGTAGACGCGATGTAAACCTTACCGTTGTGCTCAACCAGATCTTCGATCGGCAGCTTTTCGGCTGTCGTCACTTCCACGATATCCTTAGTGTTTAAGTGAGTAATGTAAAGATGGTAGCCATTGGTGAACACTATGTCTCCCTCCTTGGTGAATACCACCTTTTCAACTTCACGGTCTAACACCACAGTGGACTTGCCGTCCTTGTAACTGTACAATTTCTTGTCGTCGCCTCTGATGTAGTACAGAGTGTCCTTATACCAGAATACAGCGTCTACGTCGACCTCTGGTAGAGCGTAGGAGTGGTATCTGTTGTCTTCAGGATTGAATTCGTAGATGCCATGCTTGGTAGCAATCAGATATGTGCCGGATGTCGTCAGAGTGCTGTCAAAGGCGTCGTCCACGTCCAAAACATGGTCAGTTTTGGTGGTGATGTCGTAAAAGTGGGTCTCGGTATTTCCGAAAGGTTCGGTGTCTTCGTGGTACAGGATACGGTTGTGCGTCTTGTCGTAGGTGACGTAGAAGGGCTTGGAGACGCTGCCTTCGAGGATGTAGTGTTTCACGTAGAATTTCTCCTCGAACTTGACGAGATCGGCGCAGTGTTTTACGGCGTAACCATCGGCCAAGTACAGGCAGGCAGCCAAAAGTAAAAACACCTTCATGTTTGATCAATTCTGAAATAATTTTGCCAATTTAATCACAGTAAATACAATCAGTGTTAATTACAGTAATTTAATCAGCGTAAATCAGTGTTCGGCTTCAGTGGCGGTTCTCACACTATTCAAGCTGAAGGAAATCAATTTAGGAACCAAAGTAGTGAACTAGTTGATCAGCATTATACTAAATTGATTTCTAAATTGAATATAGAGTTGAAAATAGATAATAGAACTGCGATTACACCTTCCGGTTTCCTAAATTGGTTTCCTTCAAATTGAATAGTGTGACAGCGGTTTTAGCAAATAAGTCTCTAGTCAATACTAATCTATACTAATATTATAAAGAGGATTGATTGTTCGTTTGTTTGTTTGTATAGAATAGGCTCCAAAACTACTGGACCGATTTGAAAAATTCTTTTACCATTAAATGCCGACATTATCCGTGATGAACATAGGATACTTTTTACCGCGGGAAAATGCTTCATTCCTACGGTAAATCTAAAATAAAAGTAAATAGTAGCGGCTTGGCCCAGGAGATAGCGCCATTATCCAAAATACGGTAGATGGCGTTTTATACTTTTCTACGCGGACGAAGTCGCGAGCACCAGCTAGTAATAAATATGTAAGTTTAGGTATTGTATGCATGTATGTTCCTCCATAACTCTTAAACGAGTTAACTGATTTTCACGAAACTTGGTAGATAAACATTTAGACGTACAGGGCACAGAATTGGCTACTTTTTGGCGAAGTCGCGGACGCTAGCTAGTTAATAATAAATTCTTTATAAATTCAATATCACTTACCAATAGTTCGATGCACAAAGATTCGCAAAACTGGATAACGGTTGAAAAATTGAACACCTATTTATATTGACGCACTATCTACCGTATTGACCCCCGCACATGCAGTTTATCGGTAGAAATTCTCAAATGATACCTGTAATCATTAAAGGTAAAAGTTTCCATAGAAACAGCAGTAGGTATACTAGCATTTTGCTGTGACATTGCCTTCGTTACGACACACTTGACTAGCTTCTTGTTTATAGCAGTTTCAGGTTTGATTTGATGATGAATATAAAAGCATAGACAAGCGGCTTTGCTACTCTAGATTTACAGTGAAATTATTTCTCCACACATTAGTTTACTCTTTAACAACAGACTCAGTTGTGAGTTGTTGTAGTTTTTTCTGGATGAAAAGTACGCCATATCCTGTATCCCTGACAACGTGAATGCAAAATTTCAAGACATACGGACAGATAAGAGTTACTTTCACATTTATAATATCAGTATGGTTTTGATACTAATAATAAAAGAACCTCAAAGGTCAAGGCTAATAATTTCATAACAAGGTAATTTAGCTATCTATTTAAGAAACAAAACAGTATATTATTTTGTCTTGAAATTAGACACAACAAAAATTTTGTTTCTTTTTGTATGACGTCATGTTTTATTTGGTTTGTGTTCAAGCATGACCTTGTGTATTTCGGATTTGTTTAGATGAGGTCTTTTTAGACACACATATTCAGTGTCACAGACTCTTCAAGCGTACGCTTGGGAGTAACTACTTGTTACGCTTCTATCGGCCGGTAATACTAACTGTTGCACGCGACTTCACCCGCGTAACTTTATAAAATATAGCCTACGCTACTCGCTCATAATGTAGATTTCTATAGGTGAAAGAATTTTTAAAATCGCCCGCGTAGTATTTGAGTTAATTCATTACAAACATAAACAAAAAACTTAGAATATTAGTATAGAAAAATAACACACAACATGTTAGAGAAAAAGGGGGACGCGCGATCTTTGGACAATCTTTTCCATCTAGGCACAATATGGGTTTATTCAAACGAGCTATAAACATATTTGTGCAAGGTAGGCAGTAGGCAGCGCACTTGTATGTATATGTCTGCCAAAGTGTCAAAGATTTACGCATTTAAATATCAAAACATTATTTAAATATCCACTGAACATTAAAGTATTTACTTTAACGTTCTGGCTTTGGTAAAACGTAGATGTAATTTATTATACCTTTCTGCATCGCTCTTGTAAATTTTATAACACTTGCTAGATCTAGATATTTTCAGTTGTCCTATAGGAGAATATTTATTATAATATTTATTTATTTATTTATTTAGTTGTTTTAGTAATTTAGTGAAAACTTTGTTGATTTATGTTTTTCTTGTACGTATGTGTATAATGTGTATCGAGATATTGTATGTTTCCCAAACCTAAATAAAATAAATTATACTTTTTTTTTTTCAGAAGATGGAGTCGACATAGAAGACGGTGCTAACGCAACAAATGCGAGGTGCGAGACTTTATTTACTACTAGCTGTTGCACGCGACTGCGTCCGCGTAACTTTTAAAATGTAGCCTATGTTACAAGCTGATAATGAAGCTTTCTACATGTGAAATTTTGATAGTATCTATCAGGAGTAAACTTCACTCTGCTCATTTATGTCTAGATCTACTGTTAACCGCTTGGTTTTGTAGTTGTCGTGCCCCCTAGGGCTTAACTCGCAATTTTTTTTTTAAGAGAAACATTGTACAAGTTGTCTTATACAGGGTGGAATTTTGTAATGCCACTTGGAGGGAAAGTATTCTTAATACTGTAGATAGAAAGTTTTATTCAAAGAAAACATTCCTTTATTTTTGAATAGAAAGAAAACTGCATTCAAAGATTTTCGAAAATTCGCTTGCCACACCCGGGAATCAAACCGACGAAAATCCATAAAAATTGCAGCCTGTACCTTTATTGCATCGATCGTTAGGGTCAATTATAAGGATGAAATCTCTCTAACAAACTTGATAAATTAAATGAAAGGAAAACCATGAAATCGGGACTTATAAATTCAATGAGTCAAGTTAAAGCTCTTAACTCAAATTTCTCAATTCAATTGTTAGAGAGATTTCATCCTTATAATTGACCCTAACGATCGATACAATAAAAGTACAGGCTGCAATTTTTATAGATTTTAGTCGGTTCGATTCCCGGGTTTGGCAAGCGAATTTTCGAAAATCTTTGAATGCAGTTTTCTTTCTGTTCAAAAATGAAGGAATGTTTTCTTTGAGTAAAATTTTCTATGTACCGTATTAAGAGTACTTTCCCTTCAGGTGGCATTACAAAATTCCACCCTGTTTACGGCTCTGGCGATATGGACACCAAAATAATTGTCGGACAAATCCGATTCGGGCGGTCCAAGGATTGGGGTCCGTACGACCGTACGCCATTTGACGATAGGGAGATTAGGACGCAGGCAAAAGCTAATGTAAAGTTGAATCTAATTTTCAGGCTGGTCCTTTTGAACAACGGCACATTGTTGATCCGCAAAGCCGTTGAAGAGGACTCGGACAGATATGGATGCACAGCTGGAAGTGCTGCGGGCTTAGCACGTAACGATCTCGTCCTCATTGTACATCCAGGTATATATTTTTTTAATTTTTTTTGTCCATAAACAGGCTTGTTTTCAGGTCGTCACATGTCTTAAGCAGCGCCAAAGGTACGTCAAGCTGACTTTCCACCTGATGGTAAGTGGTTAACCTGGGTTACGTGGACAATAAACGCATCGAAGTACTATAAATATGGAATTTTCGTAATACTATTCATTTAAAACACCAATGTGTTGATGTAAACTCACATTTTCTTTAAATGACAATACAAAAATAAACACAATGAGCAAACACAAGTGCATTGAGGCGTGTAAAATTTTAAATATAGGTAATCTTAAAATGTAACCTGAATTACATACGTATCGATTATTATAACAAAATATATTTATTATTATTTTTTATTAACTAACTTAGAATTAAGAAGTTAGTGACTTCACGATTGAACGCGGTCCTTCGAGCCGGATAACAAACTTTCATATGCCAGCGAAAACATCGCTTCGTAAAACTCGTCAACACGTCTTATAAGAAGTGTCGAACTTTCTTAATTTACAGAAGGAGAATTATTTTTTCAAGAGTCAGGCGGAGTCGGAGGCAAAGCCATAGTGGTCACAATATCGGTCGCAGGAGCCTATATAGTGTTGGTCTTGGGACTGCTCGTCTATTGTAGACGAAGAAAACTCAGCAGGAGACAGAGAGGTAAATATTTCACATGTATATAGTACTAGATGGTAGATTATAAAGAGGAAAAATTTGATTGTTTGTTTGTTTGTAATAAATAGGCTCCGAAACTGCTGGACCGATTTGAAAAATTCTTTTACAATTAGAAGCCGACATTATGCGTGATAAACATAGGATACTTTTCACCGCGGGAAAATGCTTCATTCCTACGGGAAAACGGGTAATAGGACAACGGGTAGTAAGAATTATCCTTCCGCACTTATCTTTTTCACATAACTTCTAAACGGCTGAACCGATTGGGTTGAAATTTTATATGGCTATTTCGATGGTTTCCTGGATGATTTAAAAATACAATTGGACCCGGTAGGTGGCGCTGCTGTCGGAATGTCAACTACTAAACGGCTTGACCGATTGGGTTGAAATTTTATATGTGTATTTCCATATAAAATTTCACAGACACGAATGTATTATATTTTATAAAGTTACGCGGACGAAGTCGCGTGCAATAATAAATATAAAACATCCATGACTCACGTACAAAAGTAAAATGTTTTTTTTTAATTTATTTTTTATTTTATTTATTCAAAATCCACAGCTCTCAACAAAAAAATTACCGACAAAAACAAAAAACACACCCTACAGCCAATTATGGATTTTACATTTACTTACATACAAAAAAAAAATATTACAAAATTATACGATTCCCTACAAACTAAACAATCTATAAAGCTATAAAAATCACATATTAAATATAATACATATATACATACATACATATTACATAGAACATAAAATATTTTTCCCTAGCAGGATTCGAACCCGCGACCGTTTGGTTGCCAGCTATGGTTACTAGCCACTAGACCAAACGTGTTGTCGCAGTTACATAATATATTTTGTGTTACAGGTGAAAAGATAGAACTGGAGATGGCCGAAGGGCGAGAGAAATTAGTAGAAGAAGGTGATGAGGAGAAACAGAAGACCGAAGCGAAGGTCGCCAACGGTGCGCCCCAACAAAACGGACGTCTCTTGCCTCACGATAGAGACAGTGGTGTGTATTTCTTTCACTCTTCGTGTAACCAAGGAAAATAGGAAAATAGTTGCTTAGAATTAGGCAATCTATCCAATTTTCAATGAGACATTTTCCATCCCTGATAATAATAAGAGCAACCCCCGGCACAGTGTCTACTTTTAAGGTAATACAAGTCAGTTTTCCTCCATACAAACGACTAGAAGCCTAATTACTCCGCTGTTTTATATTTAATTTACAAAAGTAAGCATGATACAGATTTATCTTGCCGTTAACTAGGTTCGTATGCATTCAAAATTTAAAAAAAAAATTATTAATTTAAAAGATATGATCCTTGAAAAATCCACATTTTAATACAAGTTTTAATGCAACTTTGACGGTGAATATGTCACTCTAGTGTACAAAAACTCCAAAATACTTTGCATACAAACATTGATTAGTTATTCAAGAGTTCATATAAATTTACACGAAATAGATATGTGCAGTAGTTTTGTCAAAAAAAGCGTTGGCCCAAGGGTCTGTTTGTGATTTAATTTTTGGTATGAATGATTGTGCATCTCAGTCGAGTGCTCTTCCCGCGCTTTGTGCTGTGTGAGACAGGACGCATTTTAGCCACGAGACCGATGAGTTCGGGCCGCCGACTTGTTTCACCTTAAGTAGAGGATAATTAGAACCTAGATCCGTTTTTTTTTTCTCGCAAAATCTTACCTAAATCTTTTTGTAAAGTTACCTTCAATTGCTGGACTAAATGTGATATTAATTATTCGTATTAATATGCGTATGCGTTTTACAGGAGCAGACAACTCCGAAGTGTCAGCAATATCGAGAGCTTCGAAGAAGTCTGGACAGTTCGATCACTTGTCGGTGCCAAGGAGTTTATTGACTGATGTCATTGCATTGGGTTAGTTATTTTTTCTTTGAAAATATCTGCCATAAAATCCTCACTTTCCTTACTAATATTATAAATGCGAAAGTAACTCTGTCTGTCTCGCTTTCACGCCAAAACTACTGAACCGATCACCATGAAATTTTGCATACACGTTGTCTGGGACACCAGAAAGGACATAGGATACCTTTCATCCAAGAAAAAAGTAATGATCCCGAGGGATTTTCTGAAATATAAAACTGTAACAAACGCCTGGCCAATGCGTTATAGCAACAAGTTGTCAAGCGTTGTAATTGCTTTTATATTTTTAATTTATCATCGCGTACGAAGACGCGGGCACCAGCTAGTTAATCCCCCTGGAACATTACTTTTTTCTTGCATGAAAGGTATCCTGTGTCCTTTCTGGTGTCCCAGACAACGTGTATGCAAAATTTCATGGTGATCGGTTCAGTAGTTTTGGCGTGAAAGCGAGACAGACAGAGTTACTTTCGCATTTATATTATAGTATTAGTAAGGAAGGATATTTGAGAGGAATTTATATATGTTTTGTTTGTATTGTAAGGTCGTGGGGAATTCGGCGATGTGATGATAGCGAAAGTTGACGTGTGCCAATTGAAGAAGTTGCGCAATAAGGATGAGGTCGACGCTGAACCCAAAATGAAAGCAGTTCTCATCAAAGTTCTCTCCACTAAGGACGAGGTCAGTATTCAATTCAATAGTTTGTTGATTCCAAAAACCCCACAGAATATTTTGATACATTTTTCAACAATGGAAAATTTCATTTATTGATTTTTTTATATATATTCTTTTTTTGTATTTTTTTTTATATATTAAACCTAATATTTAGAAATTTTTATTTCAAGAAAAATCTTATAGCATTTACACACTTTGAAACGCCTTTATACCTTATTATTTTTTTTTTTTTTCAATACCTTTATAGCGCTGCCTTGAATACATTAAAAAAAAAATTACACACTAAGCCCAAAACCATAGAAAAAATGACACTCAAAACTAGAGTGAAAACCAGATTCAGGCCTGAAGTTATTGAGTTTCATTCACAAATTAAATTACAACAAGGTAATGACAAAATTTTATGCGGATTTTAGGCTTCATAAATGAATTTATGAAGTTTGTAAAAGTTTATATTTCTTCAATTGGTATCAAATTTGGAAATGTACTTTTAAATGTAACAGTTAAATGAATGATTCTTATTTAAAACTATAGAAGCTGTTATAATAACTTAGAACATAATAACAAACTCTTTATAATAAATGACGAAAAATAAAATCTAAGAGACGATTTACACAGTACAAAAATCGGCAGACTTTTTTTTTAGTTAACCTATTGGGGGTTTAAATTTTATGTAATTTACACAATTACATATATTATAAAGCATAGCATTTACACACCAAGCCCAAAACCATAGAAAAAATGACACTCAAAACTAGAGTGAAAACCAGATTCAGGGCAGAAGTTATTGAGTTGGTTTTCACAAATTTTTCAACAAGGTAATTTAGTGACAAGATTTTAGGCCGATCTAGGTCCTCGGTCGGAATCGTGTCTGAAATTAGATATTTTTCCAATGCCAGGTTCAATTGGCGGAATTCAGACGTCAGATCGACATCTTCAGTCGAGTCCGACAAGAGAATGTGGTCAGATTGTATGGACTGTGCAACGAAATGGACCCCCATTACATGTTGCTCGAACACACGGACTGGGTGAGTATACCAAGATATTCTTGGTTAGTTGGGTAAGGGCGGGTTCACACACAATTTTTTTGTCCAAATAGTTTTTTTTTGTGTGTCCTACCGGCTAGGGTTCCTCTAACACAGGTCAGAGTTCTTTTATAGCTGGCACACTAGACAACATGGTGTTTACTTAAGAGGGGATTCACAATAAAACGCGAGGATTGTAAGGTTTCTTCGTTCAAATTGTACGATTTCCCTTGGTTGCTTGAAATAACTAATAAGTGGTAAATTAGTTCGTTTTATCTTCTATAATAATAATGAAGCCAATTTTAGGTAACCTATTTATTTATTTAGTAATGATCATTCTCTCGATGCATGTTTTGGCAAAAACTCACGAAGACCTCAATCGTGAGGTCTCATTTGGAGATTCTGTTCAATATAGATTATTACAAAAATTATGTTCTTCTTATAAGTATCCTCTATTTTAATAATAATGAAACACTTTTTGGTTATATGCCTTTTATGTAAAGAAAAAAAAACTACACGTAATTCAATTATTATCGACCGAAAGGCTTCAAAACAAGTCAAAATATCTCCGAAGTTCTAAGTTATATTTACGTAATTTTTATACTGAAATAATCTTTTTACTTTCTAAATGACTACTATTATTTTTTTTTTATTAAATTAAATAAAAGTACTACACTGCGCCGACGAGATGCGTTCAGTCGCGCCCGAGCGCTTGTCGAGACTTGCTCAGCGCTGAAACGTAAGAGCGCTCTTAAGGCAAGCATCTAACCACTGGTCCGATTGCGTTTTCAGGGCGACTTGAAGAGTTTTCTCGTGGCGACTCGCACCGAGCGCGAGCACAGCGAGTACTTGGCGCGCATAGGCGCCGCCGCCGGAGCACTAGAGGCTGCGCCGCGCCGCGCCTCGCCCCCCACCCCGGCGCCCGCACACCGCGCCCTCCTCGCGACCCATCTGGCGTCCGCACTGCGCGCGCTTGCCGCCGAGCGGCTGACGCACCGCGACGTGGCGGCGCGCAACTGCGTCATCACCTCGCGCCTCCATCTGAAGCTCTCGTACGCGGCGCTCTCTCGCGGCCCACGCGCTCACGAGTACTACAAGCTGCATGATCAGGTATTTTTCCAAACATTTAAGAGAAGGTACACACTAGACGTTTTAAAGCGCGCGCTTCGCTAACGCGTGCTTTGCCAAGCGCTCAATGTGTACTCGCTCTAAGTACTTTATAGTTCAAAACCTAAAAAAAAATTTTTGTTTGTATTTGTTTAGTTCGCAGGTATCTCAGTCACATGACCGCTTCGTCGCGGGGCATTTGACTTTTTTTGAGCTTGCATACTTATTTATTCCTACAACGTCAATATATTTAATCTACATTTTGATGAATCGAATAATATTTTTTTTAAATTTATCCGGAAATAACCAATTCGGGAAAGTCCAATGTAGAAGCGAATATGGCAATTAACTAACCGAGTCACTGTAGAAAAAGTCATCTGCTATATTTCAAAAATAAAATAAAAATATGTTAAATGGTCTTTACTATTTTGTTCAGAATGCCATATTAATTAACTATTTCAAATTTGAAGAAGCTAGCTTTTTTCTTATAAAAGTTATCAAACTTTCGCGTTAAAAACTAGTGATTTTGTAGATAGCCGTTTGTTCTAACAGTATACATACATACTGTTGTTAATTTTTCCAGGTGATTCCACTGCGGTGGTTGCCAGCCGAAGCGGTCCTCGAGGGAGAATATTCAACTAAGTCCGATGTGTACATGTTTGCTGCCACAGTTTGGGAGGTAAAAATATCGCCCATTCACTCGCACATCTATTATGTCCTCATGACTGCCTATTTATATTAAAAAAAAATTAATTAAATTAAAATTATTAATTTCATCAATTACAATTTATTAAATAAAATTAATTAATTTAAATTTCTTAGTGATATTAATTACATAGGTCAACACGATTTTTGGGTCTGGCTTCTGCATATGAAATCTTGATTTCTTCTATGTTTAGAAATAAGGGAATAAATAATTTTTTTGATCAAAGTTTGCTTTTGTAGAAACTAGAGGATTTTTTTTTATTTTTTTAAGACAAATGATAGATTCATACATTATTTCCATACTTTTATTTTCAATTACAATTAGAAAAGTTTTTGTTGAACACTAGAGCCTTTGTCATTTAAGATTTTTGATAAACAACAAGAAATATATGTAAAATAACGGAAAAATTAAGTTCAAAAATGAATATTTTTAGTGTTTCTCTTCTCTTATGTTTGTATGGGCTGTCTCGTATCTTACTTATCGTCAGAAATCAGGCAAAAGTAAACTTTAAAAGCTAAAAATGAAAATATAACTATTTTTAGATGTCTAGAATCAGAATTTAAGCATTAGAACAGAAACCCAAAAAAATATATTTTTGTTGACTGATGTTATAGGTACATACTAATGAAGCTGTTTGAATTGAAGCGATATTATCCAATAATGATTGGTTTGTTTGCAGATATTCACAAAGGCAGAGTTGCCGTTCGCGAAGCTGAACGACAACTCGGTGGTAGAGCGTTTGCGCGCGGGTACGCTCGACTGGCCCAAAATCGACGCTCCAGATCGACTCACCGCTTTACTCGTGAGTCACTCCTCATTTGACACACTCACTCATTTGACACACATGAGACGAATGTTGTTGTTACCTTTTCACAGTATAATAATGAACAGTTACCGGCTGGCGAGGACGTCTTATCTCGTGCATGTTTCACCTCACTCACACAAGCATGGTACGCGTTCACCTACACGAGCTTAGACTGTGTGCGTAGCAACTAGCAACGCGTTTGTTTCATACATTTGATCGCCAGTGATCGCGGTGTGCCTTTAGAGAGTATTAAACCTCGTAAGGCCGGCTCCACACGTTGGACGAATGGCGTTGGGTGCGGCCAACGTGTGGAGCCGGCATTACAAGGTTTAATACTCTCTCGAGGGTTTTCATTGTCATCTAGAAAATGGCATCGGGGACGTTGGGGCGAACGTCGGTAGTTGCCGGCTCAAGTCGGTTTCATCAAAGGAATTGCAACACGCATCGAACATGGCCTCCTCATCCATAAAATCGCCACCGGCATGGCATGGCATGACAAATGAAAAAGTTATAGAATTTATATAACTTTACCAAACACTTCAATTTAGCAAAATATTTTGTAATGCCACCTCAAGGGAAAGTACTCTTAATACTGTAGGTAGAAAATTTTACTCAAAGAAAACATTCCTATATTTTTGAATAGAAAGAAAACTGCATTCAAAGATTTTCGAAAATTCGCTTGCCACGTCCGCGAATCGAACCGGCTAAAAATCTGTAAAAATTACACCCTTTACTTTTATTGCATCGATCGTTAGGGTCAATTGTAAGGATGAAATCTCTCTGACAAACTTGATAAATTAAATGAAAGGAAATTAAGGTTTGTAGGCGAAACTAGTGGGGGCAATCGGCGGATGTGTACAATTACGCACAAAATTGCTAAGGAAAATGACATTTTTTTTTTTCTTATTTCGTAATTTTTCACCTCACTAACTTAACATTACGGGCAGTGTTCATACTCCTTCCATTAAATCATCGTGCGATGTCGAAGAAGAACGTGTTTTTTAGGCATTTATTCACCATGACGTATGCTTCTTCTTCTTCTTTTAATGTCTTGGCTCCATCAGATCTTCTCCGATGATTTTGCCAGTGTCATTAGTAAAAACAGCAATTTGTAAAAGCCTTTTTTTAACAAAAAAGGCAAAATTGAATTAAAAATCAAAAATAGCAGATCCCGAGACTAGTCAGTCAAGTCAAGTCTATAATTTTTCTTAATTTTCCAAAATATGTCCGTCAAGTCCAAAGCAGTCAATTCGAGTCCAACCATGACGTATTACTAATACGATAAAGCAATCTGTACGCAATATTACTCAAGAGACACGAGACGCGCGAACGAAGTGCGCGAGGGGAAGAGCGTCTGAGTCTACCAATAACGTGTCGGCACACGTTATTGGTAGACTCAGTCGCTCAAACTCCTCTGCCCCCTCAAACACCTAAAAATAAAATTCTGCACACATTTGCCGAGAAGTCTTTATTCGCTACACGAACTATACTTACTATTTGAATTCCAGAAACGATGCTGGAGCAAATCACCAGCGGACAGACCGCAGTTCGATCATATTTGCGAAGAGATGCAGGCCATAGTACAAGACGTCACCGCCGACAACGCCTCGCGACAATCGCACGAACAATTAGACGAAATCGCTTGAATCTCGATCTCATTTGTTCAAGGAGACGAGAGAAACAAGGCGCCTCTACTAGTGCAGTAAGATGAAACATAAAAAAAAAATTGAGCTTAAACTCGAGCCAGACACCACAACCCCTTAGCCGCCAGGGTCGGATTTATCCGACATTTATTTTAGAGAGAACCGTAAATATATACGATAAATTCCTCTACTCGTTTAATATTTATTTTTAAATCGTTGTTGATATCTCTTTAAAAAAAAAGAAATTACTTGGTCCTACAAAACCAAACGGCTAATGGGATAAACAATGTTCTACGACTATGGATGAGTGGTCAAACCATAAATTAAAAAAAAATATTTAAATGGTTTCCCTAAACAATATTATTATTAAAGTTATTTCTAACGTCCAATTGAAAAAGATGATAAAAATCGTCGAACAACATAATAATATGTTCTAATTCGTTTAAGAAGTTTGTTTATTGAATTGTCTATTGAACTCTGATAGCGTTTACTCTTAAGAAGATGCTCATGTATTTTACTTTTCAAGTGGATCCACCTCATTTCACCTGTCTATGGTAGTATCCTACCGAAGCTTCGGCTTCGGCTTAGGCCAAAAAAACCACCTTCGGCTTCGGCTCAAAACCAAAGTTTCGCCGAAGATCCCTAAATAAACAAATGTTATAATTCATATTAATTCGAAATGTTTTTTTGACAAATAAATTGCAAGGCTGAAAATGAACCAGTATCCGATTCACTAAGGCGAGCTGGCTCAGTGCAAAGCGGATGGTTTTGCGCGAATGCATAACCGAGTTCAAACCGTTGGATAGAAGTATGAGATTGTTTTTTCTTTTTTCGTTGTTTTTCTATTATGTTGTGTCTTTATATTGAATACAATGAATTCTTTCTTTCTTTCCTTAGCTTTTGTAGTAATAAAAGATTAGGTCTAAGTATAAAACTGAAGCTAAAACGTACTGCCATTAATGTAAATAAAGAGATTAGTCCATAAGACTGATGTAGTAGCCATTCTAGCGTTTAATATAATTGTCTATGGGTCGTCCGAAGTCTATGCTAATGCGCGCGTCCAGATCGTGAATCGAAATTTAAAAATAGAATAGAAAACACATTTGTCGTGATAATGAATTCAGAATGTCGTTTTTTTTTAAAAAAAAATAAATGTGATCTCACATTTTTATGATCTGCATCTAAGCCTATAGTTAAGATAATGTTAAGGAAAAAAATTACAAGCAATTTTCGACTTTGCCGCCGTTGAAATAAAGTCGAAAATTATAAATTTCGTCAAGCAATCATGCAAACTATCTCACTCGATATTATTAGCCTAGTTAAGACAATGTTAAAATTTTACAAGCAATTTTCGACTGCCGCCGTCGAAATAAAGTCGAAAATAAATTTCGTCAAGGAATCAAACTTAAATTCCACGATAACATCATTTAGTTAGCGAAACTTCTCAAAGGTATTTAATTTTTAATAATTTTTTTTTTAGTAATTAAGTGTACATTCGCTAGTGATACCAGAAATTGCATTTATAATGAACTAAGATTAATTCTAATTAAATTTGTATTGTATTTTTTAAAAAACCAACTCTTTTTTGGTAAATTATAAACTAAGCTTTTAAAATGAAATTTGAAATTTAATATTATCTAAGTATATTATTATTATTATTACTCTTTGGCCAAAAAGTCTTATATTTTTTTCACTATTATAAATAATGATTAATTCTTATATTAATGGGTTTTAAAAAAAAATGTTTATAGCAACCCTTAAATTAAGATTGAACATAGTTAATTAAATATTTCAAAATAGTCACTAAGGCCTATTAAAGATAAATAAATTATAACGTGTTTGATATTTTTTTTTTAATTTTCTAAATTAGATAATATAGTATAATAGGATAATGTTTTATACTGCATCTTAAATATTATTTAAAATTGTAGATTTTTGAAGAGTTAGGAAACTGTGTTTCTAATCATTGCAATAGTTTTAAATATTTAATATTCTGTCTAAAATATGTCACATAAAAAATCTTGAGTCGTATTTTAAAAAGTCATAAAAAGAAATCTTTCAAAATCAGGCCATTGTTTTTTTTTTTTTTCACTTACACATTTTGAGAATTTGGTAACAAAAGTATTTCGTGATAAAAATTTGAGTAATTTCCTGTGGTTATTTTAGATTTTGTGAACGGGGATCACGTTCAAAAATTTAACACGTTAATTGCCACATAACGCGACGTCGCGTGAAGCGGCATATTATTGTGTGGCCGTTAACGCGACATCGCGTGGTGGTGGCTTACAATAATGTATGAATAATGAAATAGCAGCCGCAGCGTTATTTTCTGGTATTTGTTTTGGCCACTAGGATTTCAATGATTTTATTACTTCAGCCATCCAGATAAGTTCAGCTTTTCGGCTTGGCAATTAACGTGTTAAAAGTTTTTTATACTTTCTAACTTAAACATCTATGGAACCCCAAAATACCAAAATACACTATATTTTTCAAGTAAAATATATAATTTCTTCTTACCTAAATGGTAAAAGTTAACCTTAACCGTTAAAAAAATAATAAAAATTAAAAAATGGCCTGATCTCCTTTACAAATACAGTTTGTCTAATGAAAGAGAATGGAAGTCATGAATAACATTTTTTTTTGCAATTATGCAAAAAAATTCATAAATAAATGAAATGACGTCGAAACATTTTCTTTTATAATGAAATTGTAAAATAAGTTACAATTTCTCATTAGTGTACATTTTAATAGATAAGTTTATTGTGTATTAAGATCAGTTAAAAACTGAATTAGGATATTATTATTATAATTTTTATATAATAATAATATAAATTAGTGCCAGAAAAGCGTAGTCATATTAGTCATAAATATAATGTTTTGTAATGTTTGTACGATTTTCAAAAAAAAAAATATTACTTAGGTATTCGTGTAGTTAAAAATATTTTTAATTTGCGTTTTTAGTCAAATTAAGAAACATTAAGAACTCTTTTTTTCTGTTTTTTTTTTATTTTGAGAGCCCAGCAATACAGAATACATAAAATAAATAAAATAACGATTGAACCCAAGATTAAGGGCCTCTTTCACCAACTACAAGTGTTGATTAGTTAATTTTAGAATTTTTTTATTATTATTTTCTATTTAATGTTTGGGACTTTTACCGTACAAACAAAAGTATATTCAGCTCCATTATCCCCGCTTACCGATGACTTTAATGACTGTTAGCCTACTTGACAGATGGTGAAAGAGGCCCTTAAGTGTTTTAAGTTTATAAATAAACTGTAAGACTTAGCATAGCAATCGTTTTCTGCTCAAAAGAAAACTGTTTTCAACTTTATGAAAGATAGCGAGTTATAGTTTACTCTATATTCTGATTTTCTGACCATATTTCGCTAAAGGGGCTGTCACACCATTCAATTTGAACGTATCCAATTTAGGAAATCGAAAGGTGTAACCGCAGAAAGAACAGATCGGATTCAATTTAAATTTTAGATTCTATTATCCATTTTCAACTCTATATCTTCGATTTAGAAATCAATTTAGCGTGAGTGTGTTCACGAGCTCACTACTTTAGATTCCTAAATAGGAAACGTTCAAATTGAATGGTGTGATATGATAACCGCATTAGGGACAATCTTCTGATAAGTCCTAGCGATGTGTACGAAGTAAACTGATTTTCAAAATGTCTATTTTCAAAGTTATATTGCACCTTATAAATTATTATTAAAATGAAATTAGCTGCGAATTTAGACGTGGTTTTATACATTTAATTTGATTGTGTTTAATAAACTTTAGCTGAATAATTTGAAATGAAGTTAAAGAACATTTAGAATGTGTCTTACACAAAAATTACTAGCAGTCGTAGGACTGCACGTAGGAAGTGAAAAAAAAAAACGCCATCTGTTAACATCTTAACAAACTATCGACGAAGTTAAACTCATTATGAAACAAAAAGTGAGTATTACTTCGGATAGATGACGCTAATTTTATACAGTCAATGTCACTGAGGGTGTCGCTCATTCTAGAAGTTTTCACTATAAAAAAAATATTTAATTAGTATTAAACGTTTGTTTAAGATATAAAAAAGCGTTCGATATAAACACACTAGGAAATTAAAATTGCAGTATTTTTTTTTGTATAATCGACTGATTTATTTTACTATTATTAAATATAGTTAACTATTAGTTTTGTACGTTTTGTAATAAGAAAACAAAAATATTTAATTGTTTAGTATTTAGGACACTTTGTATTGAAGAGAAGGATGCATTTGCGATTTTTAATAAACATTATTGCAGAAAAAAACGGTCTTTTATTTTCAACCGACTTCCAAAAAAGGAGGTTTTCAATTCGACTGTATTTGTTTTTATTTATTTTTTTATGGTTTTTACCTCATAACTTTCGACTGGGTGAACCGATTTTGATTATTTTTTTATTATTTGATTTGGTCCAGTTCTGACAATGGCATCCACGAGAAAAGACCATGAGACTGTTTGAAGTCGGTTTATTTTTTTACTAGTTCAGCGGTCAGCGGCTGCCATGACAACGGCTAACCGCCACTTTAAATGTGACAGCGGTTCTCCTTGGCGAGTTAGTTCTCCTTGCGTTCGTCTAATAAACTACCGAATCAGTTTTTTTGAAAACTCAATTTTACAAATCAGTTTCGAAGCCTATTCAATGCAAACAAACAAACAATCAAATCTTTCTTCTTTGTAGTATAAATAAAAAAAATACAAAAATAATTGAAAATCATAATTTTATTCAAAATGTTTTAATAATACATTATTAATAGAAAAAAAATCAATTGCACTAAATTACATTTTTAACCACTCAAAGACATTAAATGCGAATTTACAGTCTTACATCGGAATCGTTATAAATACATAAATGTCATAATATTTCTGAGCTATACAAGTACAAGACTTAGGGGTAGTGCAGACTGACTGCACGACAGAGCAGAGCAAATTTCATTTTCAAGTTTCTATATTGTACGAAATTATCATCAATACTTTTAATAAATGTGTAAGGGCTGGTCATGGAGTAAGTTACTTTATTTTCAGAGATATCGTGTTTATAGGCTCTATACATGATACTCAAACTAAATTGACCATTTTTACAATTTTTTTCTGTATGTATGTCCTCCATAACTCTTAAAAAAATTAATTGATTTTCATGAAACTTGGTAGATAAACATTTAGACGTAGGGCACACAGGATGGGCTATTTTTTAATTTTTCAACGCGGACAAAGTCGCGGACACCAGCTAGTATTGTAATATAAATCGAAAAATATATCGATCTGGACATATACAAAATTAAAAAAAAAAACTAGTAAAAGCCTATAAAAGTATCAAAAAAACTATAAGTTCAAAACAAATCAAAATTATTTCAATTTCTTTTGTATCTAAAGTTATCTGAAATTTATATTATTTTTTAATTAAAAGTTTTCTTAAAACATTTCTTTTCTTAAATTAATAATCATATTATTATAAATATACATAATAACGATTAACAGTATACTATTATCTTATATGTAAGTTAACTGGAATATGTGCTATTTTTTTTGTCTTTTTTCTATATTTGTGTTTTTATTTCTTATTGTGTCAAAAATTAATAAAATTAAATTCTTAAAGAATGCAAACTATAATAAATGTATTGTCCCTTGCAAATTAAATTATTGCTCTGCTCTGTTCGCAGTATGAACCAACCTTTAATAGTATTTTTAGTTCATTTCATACATAAAGGTAATTTTCTTAAGGCGATTTTATTTTTTACTTTATTTTACTTAAACGAAAATTATATTTATTTAGGGTAATGTTATAATAATACATTTTATTGATAGAATAGGTACGTTTTAATATATTACAGTCTAACTGGCGCGAGGTCCTAACTTCCGCAAGCATGATATACCCTGAAAAAGTAGAAAAATAGATTATTATATATATTAGAAATAATCGTCGCGCGTTGGTGTCGCAAAAACTCGAGAACGGCTGGACCGATTTCGATTCGGTTTTCACTTATGAAAAGAGGGATAAAGATCGTGAAAGACGTGTTCAGTGTTTTTGGCCGTATCCCAAAAGTACCCAACGTGCCTAAAGAAGTTATCACTTCAAAAATCCCAAAAGTACCCAACGTGCCTAAAGAATAGTTATCACTTCAAAAATCCCAAAAGTACCCAACGCGCCTAACGAATAGTTATCACTTCAAAAATCTCAAAAGTACCCAATGTGCCTAAAGAATAGTTATCACTTCAAAAATCCCAAAAGTACCCAACGTGCCTAAAGAATAGTTATCACTTCAAAAAAGTGCCGAATTGACTTTTAATAAAATAAATTTTAAATACATTTATTATCACTCTCTACTTCGGGTACATTAATTAAAACCACTCTATGTTTAGTCCTCATACTTTTATCGTCAGATTATCTGATTATCTTTCATGCCACAGAGTATTTCCTATTCGCGTCTGGTTAGCAGTACAGTAATCAATAATATTCAATGTGGGACAATAAACAAATCGCAATTATTATTTTAACTTCACTCCTATATAAACAGCAGACGCTAACATAATAAAATTATTGTTTATTATTAGGATAATGTTGGCAAAGTTGGCAAGTCGTACCTGTTCCTGGTACTCGTGTCGTGACAGCCAGAAGGTGTCCCTGTTCTTGCACACTTCGGCCAAAACAGCACCGCCGATGAACACCATGTCCTTGCGTCGCGGTGGATCCTCTATGCGGATTTTGAATTTCTGCACATATGTATAATACATACATTTCATTGACAATTACAGTCGCTTAACAAGGGTAAAGGAGGCTGGTTTTCGTGTCGCGCTGACAGGCCAAAACATATGAAGACGTGAGCGGATGAAGGTGGTATGTCGCATTTTTGGTTTTTTTTTTTTTTGCATTGATGAAGGGTAATATTATGAATGATTACAGATCTTAAGATCGTCAATTTAATTTAAGACATGGAAATTAAAAAGTTGAAAAGGGTGTTTTGTACAGTTAATTTTAATAAGCAAAAAGTGTAGAAAAGTTTACTTTTGTTAATGGAAGATGGCGCTATGTTCACTTTTTTTTAATTATATAATAGCAGTGTTTAATTGCTATCATACCATTAATATTTTCTTTACACAACTTTTCATCATGATTTAATACAAAAATCAGTTACGTGGCGACTTATCTCAAAAATTAAAAGTAAAACTTTAACCTCGATTTATTCAAAATTGGAATTATGCGACATACCGCCTTCATCCACTCACGTCTTCATAATTAGGATTGTACTCGTCGACGCGACACGAAAACGCTCACTCAAGACAGAGGCGTGTGGGCGGCGGTCGGCGCCGCGCGGCAGCGGCGTTGATGCGCGCTCAGCGTTGATGCGCGCTCAGCGTTGACGCGCGCTCAGCGTTGACGGGCGTTCAGCGCTGTCGGCGTTATTCTAAAACGCTTCATGGCACTCAATACATATTCGCCCGTCGACGTGACACGAAAACCAGCCAGAGGTTAAAGGGCTCAAGATATATTATATATATTATGTATGTATAACTCTTCAACTTTATATAATTTCTTTAGGATTTCCAACAAAGTTACTAAAACATCCCCGAAGAGTGATGATGGCAAGTGGTATACGTTACCGCCAGCTTGTCGCAGTCGTTGCGCAGCACCCGCTCGAGGTAGAGCTGCTTGATCTCCCTCTCGAGCCGCGAAGGGAGCCCCGGGTACATCGTGGAGCCGCCCGACAGCACGATGTGCTTGTACAGCTCGTTGCGCATGTCTATGTCTGCCGCCTGACAATTAATACAATCTTATTACATATATTATTCAAACAATAGAAAACCATTTAAAAAAAAACTGATTTAAAAGAAGGTGAAATAAATAGAACACTAGGTGGATTATTCTGTTTAAATTAATTAATAAAAATAGAAACGAGATCACTTATTACCGTTATTAAATTTATTAAAGTTCATTAATGTTATTAAGTTTAATAATGTTATTGTTTTAATAAGTTATTAAAGTTCATTAATGTTATTAAGTTTAATAATGTTATTGTTTTAATAAGTTATTAAAGTTCATTAATGTTATTAAAGTTCATTAGTGTTAGTAAGTTTATTAAAGTTATTAATGTTATTAAGTTTATTAAAGTTATTGAGTTTACTAAAGTTATTAATGTTATTAAGTTTAATAAAGTTATTAAGGTTATTAAGTTTATTAAAGTTATTAATGTTATTAAAGTTCATTAATGTTATTAAGTTCATTAAAGTTATTGAGTTTACTAAAGTTATTAATGTTATTAAGGTTTTAAAGTTTAAAAGACTACGTAAACTATCTGTGTGTCAAATTACATTCAAATATCTGTTGAGTCGTAGACTAAAAAGCTAGGATACTATATGTATTATTATCATGAATTATAATAGACAATAATCTAGGTAGTGTTGATACGTATTATATTGGGTTGAATAAAATGATATTTATACCTGTATAGTGTTGAATACGAGTTCAGCGATCCCCTGACCCTCGACATTGATGAGATGCGGTTGGAAAAGAGCTTCTGGTGCTTCGAACCTCTCACCGCCCACTTTTATCACACGACCGTCCGGTAACTGTCCACCACAGAACACGTCTTTATGTATCACTAGCTGGTGCTCGCGACTTCGTCCGCGTTGAAAAATATAAAATTATAACACTTGATAACGCCATATCTATCAACCGTGGAGCGGATGGCTTAAAATATCACCGAGCAGTTGTCATGTTAGTCGCTTCACCTGATTTGGATAGATGACGCTGTCAAGTGTATCGCGGGCCAAGCCGCTAGTATTTATTTTTATTTTAGACTTCCCGTAGGAATGAAGCATTTTCCCGCGATAAAAAGTATCCTATGTTCATCACGGATAATGTCGGCTTCTAATGGTAAAATAATTTTTCAAATCGGTCCAGTAGTTTCGGAGCCTATTCTATACAAACAAACAAACAAACAAACAAATCTTTCCTCTTTATAATATTAGTATAGAAATCTCTGACTCGGGGGGTCCCGGGTTCGAATCCTGAGCGCTGGAAATTACTTTCAAGCAACTTTTTCTTTTTTATTGTTATTGTTACAGTTAAGTCAACTGAGACAGGCGACTTTGAATGTTGCCATATTAAAAAAAATTAGTACGACGACCTATGAAAATTACATTATTTTATAATGGCAACCCCTTCAACTTGACTTGACTTGACAGTGACGAACAATATCATGGTGCAACATGCGATTGTTAATTTCGACTGTAACCGTTAAAGTTACCGCTAAAGTTAACTTTGACCGTAACAATAACCAAGCCTACTACGGTGCAATCCACCCTTAAAAAACTAAAGTTATCTTTTTTTTACCAAGAGCTGAAAGTTACCGTATAAGGTTCCACTAGGACAGTCGTCTCCCATGCCAACTTCTGTTCCTGCTCGATGTTGTATCCAATGTAGCACAGCTTTTCTTTCATCATACGAACAGTTTCGAAGTCAGCCGAGTGGTTGAACGCGTAACCACGGAGCAGTAGTAACTATATTTAAAAAAAAGAGGTCCGTTTGTCCATCACGAGTTTTTAAAGATCACATTCTTTTAAATGACAATGTATAAGATACTACTTTGAGTTAGAAAACCACTGTTAATAACTAAACTTACCCCATGTATCTTTCTATTATTAACCCCAACAGACATGTTACTCAAGCAGATTGTTGCTTCCTTTGTTATCTGGTCTTGTATGTCTGGTGGGGTTACTGTTATTAACCCCAACTGACATGTTACTCAAGCAGATTGTTGCTTCCTTTGTTGTCTGGTCTTGTATGTCTGGTGGGGTTACTGTTATTAACCCCAACTGACATGTTACTCAAGCAGATTGTTGCTTCCTTTGTTGTCTGGTCTTGTATGTCTGGTGGGGTTACTGTTATTAACCCCAACTGACATGTTACTCAAGCAGATTGTTGCTTCCTTTGTTGTCTGGTCTTGTATGTCTGGTGGGGTTACTGTTATTAACCCCAACTGACATGTTACTCAAGCAGATTGTTGCTTCCTTTGTTGTCTGGTCTTGTATGTCTGGTGGGGTTACTGTTATTAACCCCACCAGACATGTTACTCAAGCAGATTGTTGCTTCCTTTGTTGTCTGGTCTTGTATGTCTGGTGGGGTTACTGTTATTAACCCCAACTGACATGTTACTCAAGCAGATTGTTGCTTCCTTTGTTGTCTGGTCTTGTATGTCTGGTGGGGTTACTGTTATTAACCCCAACTGACATGTTACTCAAGCAGAATGTTGCTTTCTTTGGAACCTAAACCCATCTATCTACTGTTATTAACCCCAAATGTAATATTACTCAAGCCAATTGCTGCATCCTTTAGGACCTAAAACCCAACTGTCTACTATTTTATTAATCCCAACAGAACAGACATGTTACTCAAGCAGATTGCTGCTTCCTTTGGGACTTAACCAAAACTATCTGCTGTTATTAACCCCTCAAGACATATTACTCAAGTATTAATAAATTAAGTGCATCATTTGACAATTTTTCAGAAATCATGCTCAAAAATTAATTCTAGATATTTTCCTACTGTCTTACTATGCTACCACTATATCATCACTCTAAGTCTATAATATGATTTTCTAAAATTTTCAAAATACTTGGAACCGACCTTGATGAGATATCTCGTTATGTCCCTGCCGGCAATGTCGAGTCGCCTCGTGAGGTGAGGCAGAGCGAACTCCTCGTACACGGGACATATGTGAGTCACACCGTCACCTGAAAGTTAGGTGACAGTACTTTACATATTTTCACTAAGCACAGATACTTTACACAGTGGCAAAATAAAAATAACGTGCATGCCAGGGGTAAATGAAACTATGGGGTGATTGGAAGCAATTTAAATAACTACTGTATTTGGACTTTTCATAAATCGTTTCTGAAATTGAAATAACTTCTGTGTTTGGACTTTTCATAAATAGTTTCTAAAATTGAAATAACTTTTGTGTTTGGACTTGTCATAAATAGTTTCATCTATGATTTCAAAGGAAAAACTGTAAGTAAAAAATTAATTTTTTATCTATTAAATACAGCATTTAGAAATTTAAATTACAATTTCAATACATGTGTTGACGATCGCATGGTTTACAATTATCTTCGTTTATTTGGAAAAAAAAAAACCTTGCTTTGGTCTCGCAAAAGCTCAAAAACGACTAGACCTGTTTCAATTCGGTGTTCACTTACTAAAAGGGGGATAAACGGGGAGAAAGGTTTGTGTAGGTTATAAAATGCAATATGGGCGAAACATGGGGAGCGGGTCACTAGTTTGAAAATGAAATAAATGACTCACCTGAATCTACGACCACTCCCGATATGAGTCCTTGTGCGTACAGTGTCAAGACCGCTTGTATAGCTATGTAAGCACTATCGAAGCCGTACTTCTCAAACATAACCTAAAAATTAACAAACAATATAAAGAAAGCCACTCGGATGAGTGGTTAGGATGTTTGCCTTGACGCTCCGACTCAAGGGCCTTGGGTTCGATTCCCGAAAATAGTTAACTTTGGAAGAGAACTTTTCAAAACTTGATTTGGAAAGTAGTGGCAGGGCATACTGGGCATACTTATATTGGCTATATAATTTTTTTCTCAACGGGTACGAAATCGCGGACAACAGCTATATAAATAATATAGTTCGCGCGGCGAATAAAGACCTCTCGGTAAAAGTAGAGGAGGTATGCGCAGTAATCAATTGTTAGGTCTGTTTGGCAGGCGGGGGATGGGAGCGGGAGCGCGTCGGCGACGACACGTTATTGGTAGACTCAGTCGCTCTTCCCCTCCCGCACTTCGCGACACGTTATTGGTAGACTCAGTCGCTCTTCCCCTCCCGCACTTCGCGACACGTTATTGGTAGACTCAGTCGCTCTTCCCGCACTTCGCGACACGTTATTGGTAGACTCAGTCGCTCTTCCCCTCCCGCACTTCGCGACACGTTATTGGTAGACTCAGTCGCTCTTCCCCTCCCGCACTTCGCGACACGTTATTGGTAGACTCAGTCGCTCTTCCCCTCCCGCACTTCGCGACACGTTATTGGTAGACTCAGTCGCTCTTCCCGCACTTCGCGACACGTTATTGGTAGACTCAGTCGCTCTTCCCCTCCCGCACTTCGCGACACGTTATTGGTAGACTCAGTCGCTCTTCCCCTCCCGCACTTCGCGACACGTTATTGGTAGACTCAGTCGCTCTTCCCGCACTTCGCGACACGTTATTGGTAGACTCAGTCGCTCTTCCCCTCCCGCACTTCGCGACACGTTATTGGTAGACTCAGTCGCTCTTCCCCTCCCGCACTTCGCGACACGTTATTGGTAGACTCAGTCGCTCTTCCCCTCCCGCACTTCGCGACACGTTATTGGTAGACTCAGTCGCTCTTCCCCTCCCGCATTGCGTTGGCGCGTCTCGAGTCTTGGTACTGTTGCGTAGAGATTGTTTTATCGTATTAGTAAATACGTCATGGTGAATAAATGCCTAAAAAAACGTTCTTCTTCGACATCGCACGATGATTTAATGGAAGGAATATCAACACTGCCTGTAATGTTTAGTTAGTAAGGTGCAAAAAAAAAAATTCATTTCCCTTAACAATTTTGTGCGCAATTTCGCTTCGCTTTCTGACCTTAGTAGAATGCGCTAGCTATAATAAAGCACTAACCTCAATCATCTTCTCTCTGTTCTTGGTCGGATTCATGGGCGGTTCTGTGAGGAGTATTTTTGTATCTTTGGGATCTATGTTCATCTTGCTCGGACCGAATGTGTAATCCCAAACGTGACACATGTCCTCCCAGTTCCTCACAACCTGAAACATAATATATAGTAATGATGGAGAGTCTAGAGGTGGTCCCTCCAAGTCCAACAATAAAATAAGGGTTCTAAAAGTGGCCACAATAGCGCTACTTTAGCATATCCCTATCTATCTATCTTTGTCTAACTTAGTTGTCAATTATACACCAGCACCACATTGATTTACTGGTATTCTGGCACCACTTTTTAATACATAGAGTCGGTCCTCCTTACTTACCTCTACCTCGAGTCAATGTCTTTTGACGTGAAATACGCGTTCAAATTTGCTTCCATAGTGGGAGGCAATTCAGAAAAGTATTGATAACAAAATCGGGGTGTACAGTTTAATACAGCAATTAAATTAATTAAATAGTAAAAGGTTATTAATTAATATTTTATCAGTTTTACCACAGAATTTGACCATAAACAAAAAGAAAAAGAATATAAAAATACCCACCCCATTTTCCATGGGATAGCTGACCTCCAACATGGAACGAAGTTGCGAAGCCTCATCTCCTACCATCAAATCCTGAAAATATTTAATTTTACTGTTAATTTCATTATTACTTTTTATTCAAAAAAAGCTATTTGTATAAATAAAAAAAAAACATAGTTTACAAATAAAACACAGCAATAACAAATTAAATTTTTAAGCTATGCTATGTACAACTTAATATTTTTGATTTACGAAATGTCTTACAATATGTGACATTTTAATTTAAATTCGTACTGACTTATACAAGCAAAGCGTGGAGTTGTAATACTGTGCATTGTATGAAACAGCGTTGTTGCGGAACTTTCGCATCAATTTAGAACTTCCGCATCCGCAATAATCAATGCGAATCTTTTGCGAATTAATGCGCATCCGCTTTGGAGCTACAGATTTAGGGCAATGCCATCAATTTCAGTCATTTCTTTTTGCATTACAAATGAAATCTATGAAAAAATCCTGAAACCCGCATTTGGGCATGTGCTCTTCAAAAAGTCCGCATTCATATATGCATCCCCGGATGTTGAAAATTCTGCATCCGCAACAACGCTGGTATGAAGTGTCATAAAGGCCGTGCGCGTAACATTACGCGTTGACCATAATTTATGTGTTTAGTGTGGAATTAAACATTTTGATATTTCACATTTTTTTAAGGAATCAATGTCACTCATTGTAACTCTGTAAGGAGCAAATCACACAAAGGCATACAAAAACAAAAGTTAGTACTTTTTTACATTTCAAAAAAAAAACGCCGATTTTAGTAGCCTTTTTTTATTTCAATTTTTCTATAAGATTCAAGAATTAAATGTTGGGGCAATATTTAAACTATATATAATATAAACTTATATATAAACTTTTTTTTTAAACTATTATTAAAAAGCTGAAAAAAGAAAAAAATAAATAACATTGCAGACCTAGAAAATTGCAGTACAATATTACTAAATTTTCGACTTTGTGTGATTAATCTCATTGTTATATTAAAAAATTTCAGCTATAATTTATTGAATCACAACAAGGGCCATATATAGCAACGTTCATTTTCATAGGTGTCAATTATGAACTTTGTTAACGTTGAAATAAGGTTGCCAAATAGAATATAGAAGGAATTCAAATTATTGTCAACGTAATTTCAACTTTGACTCTATTGGTCAAAGTTTATAATGGTTTGTCAGGTTGTCACTTGTGCAAAACGGAGCAATTTAATGGCGCCTGATATAATTCCAGCTTTAGCGGGACTTTCTTTATGTCTATGTGAGCAAAGGAGCAATCTACACCTACTGAGTGCTAATGCCCATAGCAATTTTTCTACTTTTTACCTGAACCTCTTCCGGATCAAATGCCTGGTGAGCATGAAATATTAATATGTTGAAACAATAGCTAGCTAATTGTGAACTCCATGACTTAAATAAAATGAATGTGGTATTACTACTAAGTTCTATTCTAAAGTACTATTTTTTAAACTATTTTTTTATGTGGTTGGCTATGTGGTCCTTGTATATCACCCCCAATTTCCTCTTTTACTGTAAGAATTTTAAGATCTTGGTGTATCCTGTCGTTGGTTATATACTAGGGAGTGTACGCAATAATTATTTTTAGAATCTCTCAAGGACTTCCAAGTTTGAATTGGCAAAGGTACCCAGGACACAGGTCTGGGGTCTGTACAATATATATACACATTGGTTTTATATGCACTTATATATAAATATGTAAGTATTTGTAAAGTAAATGATTTTTCTGAGATTTTTGGATAAATGATCCATTTATTTTCATTATCAGACTAATGGTAATCTCTTTTAAAAGTAACCTCTACAATTAATACAATTATTGCCTTGTATTATATCAAATCCAACAACGGACAGTGAGCAAAAAATAAACCCTGGACATCATGACCAGAGCAAATTTGATAATTTCCAAAGTTGGACCTTGTCAAAAGTCATCGCTCAAAAAACGAGTTTCATTGTTAAGTATCCATGCTTTTAGTAAAATCAGTAAACTGTTAAGACATTCTTAAACCATGCTTAATATTTAATTGCAATTTTAACTTACACTAATAACAATGTCCTGAAAAATATTAAATTGCAATAAATAAATATTAGTTCTTTTTTTTCCTGCTAACATTGCCAACTTACAGTAGCTCTATAAACGAATGTTGAACTAAAAGTTATTTTATTGTGAATTTCTTATTTCTAAATTCAAGGATAATCGAGAGATGATTCATATGATTTCAAAAAGGATCATTGATTTACAAAGAAATTTAATTAATAAATTTTATTTAGAGGTTTGCTCTTGTGGCCAACTGTGTAGTGAAGACGAAGGACTATGATAGAGTGAGCTCACCCAGAAGATGCCTATTCACTCTTCATGTTTGAAAAGATTTGGGATTTCCTTGTAAAATAAAAATTACCTATGAAGATATCCATAGGGAAACTTAAATCTAAGCTGTATCTGACACACTAAGCGGATGGAGGTCACCTAGCTTGTGAATCGACTACTGTTAGGGGGTAACAGTTTCTTGAGTGGGTAAAAGTTTCTTGGCCACTTGTCTGATGATGATTAAATGGGAGATCACTAGGTGGACTAGCTATGGATACCAGACAGTTGATATACTACATAGATTACTTTTTTTTGTAAATACATATATATTATAAATACAAAACATCCATAGCTATGTTTTCCCACACAAACATTTGCCCCTAGCAGGATTCGAACCCGCGACTGCTTGGTTTAATAGCTAGAGTTACTAGCCACTAGACCAAACGTGTCATCACATTGAATGTTTATAAATTTTCAAAATATGTACATGGAAAAATTAAAAATGGACTAAAGTAGATTTTCATTCAAACTGGAATAATGTAAATCATTTTTGCTAATAGATTTAAATGGGTAGTAAAAATCATAGACGTACCTTGACATCAATATCGCCGATTTTATTTTCCGCTCTGATGATAGGCCTCCCTACCATTGAAGGGAAAATAAATGCCGGGAAATTGCTGCCTGCGTATCCGCATTTCACAAACTGCAAGCAAAGAAAACATTACATTCTGCTAGGAAGAATGATGAATCAACCGCTTATCTCACATCGGTCTGAATAATATGCAGATACATACGCCTGTTCCGTTGTCGCAAACAATAACTTTTCTTCCTTGATCATCCATTATGAGCAGATTATTTCACTTTCTAAACTATTATTAAATTAATATAACTGTTTTAAAAATTTTATTAATAAAATATAAGCAAAATAAGTAAACCACCACCCAGTCTTGTCTTGCTCGACTTGAGTTGAGTCACAGACCAATTTTAAGTAGGATTTGACTTGTGTCAAACATAGAATACTATATAGCCCTATAGAGCATTATTTCTGAATTACTTATCTCACAGTCTCACATCTTTTTTATTTTAACAAAGTTTTCTTCTTGCAGCTTGCAGAGCCTGTGATATGCCTTTGAAATTCTTTAATATGCAGGCAACCTAAATGGTTTTCGGTACCACGTGCTGCATGCTGCATTGATCACCGACTACCATTTTTAAACGTTATTTTAAAGCACTGTGGCACATTATACTTGACGAGAAAATACATTAAACTTCTTTCATTAAAACTGAATTTACATGACTCGAAAATATCTGGCTCTTTGGTCTGAATCATGAATCACGGCTGGTAATCTTCAAGGAAAAATCACTAGACATATGAATTTATTGGCCTGTGGTAATAGCAAAATAGAACATGACATTTGACCTTGACTCTCACCCTTCTAATAAGAGAGAGAAGCCATTTTGTTTTGAAACATGATTGTTGTTTATTGTTGCGTAGATTAATTTCCGCATTTTTATAATCACTTATAAACAAAAATCTTTGGATACATACAATGTGCAAAAAAGGACTCGAAAAAAAGAACTATTCTTTACGGAATAGAAAAAGTGAAATCACCCATCTGCCACAACTCGTTTTGTGACTCCAAAGAAATCTTAACAGTATATCCATCGCTGTTTCAAGAATCGGAGAAGAGTGGCATCCCGTTCATCCCGTTGAACTCTTTGAAAAGTGGTAGTGTTTGTATTCTTGTTCTACATGCCTATAAATGTTTATCATTAATACAATAATGTTTTATGGTGTATTTCAATTCTAGTTTGTATTTAAATCGTATATTAAGTTCATGTTATGTTTGTGTATATCCTAAAAATAAATATGTATCCATTATTTACTGTGTTTTAATTATGTGATGATATCCATTTAAAAATAAATTAAAGAATCCTTATTAAAGCCCGTAAAAAACAAAGGGGTGAGGGGGGCGGGGTAAGTCAAATGTCATGTTCTATCTTGCTATGACCAATCAGGTGAGCTTGCCCATGTCCAGAGCATTTGTACTGCAGATGTCCGTCTGATACGTTAATATCTACTATTTAGTTTGTGTCATGAATCACTATAGTCATGAATCACGCTGTCATTATACACATTCTTTGCTGTCAAAGTCAAAATGTCATTGTCAACTAAAAAGAATACAAAATAAAAATAATTGTAAATTGTATTGAACACGTGCATGTTTCTGTTTTTAAACTTTTTATTTTAAAAGTATAAAAAAATAACTAAATAGGTGTTTCATAATATTATTAAATATTTGTCTAAAATGAAGCATAAAAGATTTGAAGAAAATATTTTAGTGGATGAAGCTTATACAAATTATGGTAAAATCGATAAAAATGCTGACGAAAAGAAAAGTCAAGGTATTGCTAAACACTTTGCTGAAACATTGGAGTATGAAGAGAAGGAGAAATGGTTTACCCGAGTAGGTTTATTGGTTACGTTGACATATTTTCATTAATAAAATTAAAATAGGTTTTAACAGGTATAGTTATACTTTAACTGGCCATTTTCAGCTTCCAGCAGAAACGTCTTCAACAAATGAATTAAGTCGCGAAAAGATCGAGGAACTCCGGAAAGAAGCCAGCAGTGCCTTGCACGGCGATACACTAGCATATGAGACAAGTAAATGTCACAATTAATAATGTATATTTAGTATTTAATTTTACAAAACATAACCTTAAATTTATTATCAATTTCTTATAGAATCAAACAGAAATGGCTCTTCCGATCATCAGTGGGCACGAACTTTACTTAACAAGGGTGGTATCGGTGATAGAGTTGCTGCTGCTACTATATTAATACAGGTAAAGTATCCAATAGAAGATATCTGTATTTTCTGACCTTATGTGTAGAAACTATTGATGTTATTCTGAATATAATTGCGAGTCTATATATTATGATAGATAGTAAAAATGCAAAGAAAAATTTATTGCTATGTCAATACAAACCCACTAAGGCTTGCTTCCTCTTATATACTTGTCATACCTACAAGGGAAAATATTAAACATAAGTGTTATATTTTCAGGACAATCCTATACACAATTTGACAGCATTGAGAAACTTGATCAACAGTGTTAAACCAGCAAAAAAGAAGGATGGCATAGTTATTATAGGTGAGATATTTTTCTTAGCATTAGGGTTAAGATTAAAGCCATTGTAACCACTGCCTCGGTTTCAGCCACAAATAAGTTCTGACATTGCAATCCGTTAAAAATCATTAGAACTCATACAATCAACGACGTTTATTTTATTTTTCATTAAAATGAAATGTGTTAAAATTTATTATTTAACATGTAACAAGATTACTTACCGATGATACTATATTCCCTGTTCCTTTTTAACTTTAGTGTCATAGTATTTGCTGCCTTTTACAACGCAACTAGGCTGCTTAACTTTATAATAATTTATAAAAAAAATCTCTCAACCACAAACCACACAATCTTGCACGGACGAGGGACGACGACTACTAGTCTTGTATCCCTCACCTGAATTTTTTTCTGATTACTAATAGGCTGAAACTCCGTAAGTAGCTTCGTTAAGCCGAGACGTCCACCTTTTTGCTCTGCGAAAATTCTCGATAGAGCATACCATTAGTTGGCCCTAAATTGAGATTTTAGGGCCAATGAACTGGGGACATTTCGCCGCACCATTAACCCCAGTCCTTACTTTAGTAATATATTATATAAGTCAATGCATTAAACCTTTTTTTCTTTTGTCAGATGCTTTATCGGAACTTTTAGTAGCAGAGCTGCTTATCCCCAATGTTAAGTTGAGGACATTTGAACAGCACTCTCTAGCGAACATAGACGAAATGACATCGGGTAACAAACAGATGCGAAGGAACATACTCAAGTTGTGGTATTACGAGGATCAATTGAAGGAGTTGTATGGAAGTGAGTACAATAGTTTTATTATGTGGCTCTACAGTCAGCTAATAAATACAACCAAAACCAACCCTTACAAAACAACTCCCTCACAGAAGACAACCGTGAAATAACAGCATACGTGCTTAACACTTATCCCTTTAAAATATATTAAACCTTTATTTCTATAGTAATATTTATTATACAGAGGAAAGATTTGATTGTTTGTTTGTTTGTTTGTATAGAATAGGCTCTGAAACTACTGGACCGATTTGAAAAATTGTTTTACCATTAGAAGCCGACATTATCCGTGATGAACATAGGATACTTTTTTCTGCGGGAAAATGCTTCATTCCTACGGGAAAAGGGGTAATAAGACAACGGGTACTAAGAATTATCCTTCCGTGCTTATCTTTTTCACATAACTTCTAAACGGCTGAACCGAATGGGTTGAAATTTTATATGGGTATTTCGATGGTTTCCTGGATGATTTAAAAATACAATTGGGCCTGGTAGGTGGCGCTGCTGTCGGTATATCAACTACTAAATGGCTTGACCGATTGGGTTGAAGTTTTATATGTGTATTTCCATGGTATCACAGACACGAATGTATTATATTTTATAAAGTTACGCGGACGAAGTCGCGTGCAACAGCTAGTATTAAATAAATTAATGGTAAAAAAATAAAGGAGGCAGTCATGAGGACTGCCGACAGAAGTGAAAAACTTAAAACTGAGCGTCCAACGCACACACATACAATTTTTTCCCTACCCAAAGTGGTATAACGCGGCTATAGAAGTTTTCACTTGAAAAATAAAACCTCAATTGCAGCATATGTGGACGCCCTGAACAAGTTCGCCCACGATTCAGTGGACGCGAACAAAGAGAAGGCTGTCAGCGCCATGTCGTATCTGCTGATGCATCATCCGGAAAGAGAAAAGGTACAATTCAGTTTATAACGTGCTATCGTTTCGTTCCTCAACGCGAATTACACTTTTCATACAAAATATTTTCGCATAGTTTATTTTTTCCGTCATCTTCGCTTTTTTCCGAAACCCTGGTAAATTTAAATTTATAATGACGATCATAAGAGTTTCTTGTAGAAACCTAATTGATAAATAAATATTTTGATTTGATTTGATTTGATAGATGTCGCGCTATCGTTTCGTTCCTCAACATGAATTACACTTTTCATACAATATTAATTCTATTTTCGCATTGTTTTTTTTTTGGCGACAGATGTCGCTCTATCGTTTCGTTCCTAGACGCGAACTAATCTTTTCATACAAGATTTCTATTTTTGCATAGTTTATTTTTTCCGTCGATACATGTCGCGCTATCGTTTCGTTCCTCAACACGAACTGCACTTTTCATACAATATTAATTCTATTTTCGCATAGTTTATTTTTTCTGACGACAGATGTTTTTGTTTCTTTTATTACAGATGTTACTGTCAAATATAATAAACAAATTGGGAGACCCAACACAAGCAGTCGCCTCCAAAGTCATATACCACTTATGTCAACTGTTGTACAATCATCCGAACATGAAGTCTGTTGTGTTGGCTGACATTGAGAAAATGCTATTCAGGTAATGAAAATTGATTTAAAAATTATGTATAAAATCATTATAAATCAATTGTAGTATATTGATACTTGTTTTTATTTTCAGGTCAAACATATCACCGCGGGCACAGTATTACGGAGTATGTTTCCTGAATCAGTTCTATTTGGGCAAAGACGATTCGAACATAGCCGAAGACCTCATCAGGATATATTTCTCTTTCTTCAAAGCTTCTATAAAGAAGGTTAACATTTATATTGATTACGTGTTATATTTGTGTGTGTCAGTTTACATGTGTATAGTTCGTACAGCGAATAAAGACTCTCGGCAAATGTGCGCAGAACTCTATTTTTGGGTGTTTGAGGGGGCAGAGGAGCGTGAGCGGCTGAGTCTACCAATAACGTGTCGGCACACGTTATTGGTAGACTCAGACGCTCTTCCCCTCGCGCACTTCGTTCGCGCGTCTCGAGTCTCTTGGGTACTGTTGCGTACAGATTGTTTTATCGTATTAGTAAGTACGTCATGGTGAATAAATGCCTAAAAAAGCGTTCTTCTTCGACATCGCACGATGATTTAATGGAAGGAATATCAACACTGCCTGTAATGTGAAGTTAGTGAGGTGAAAAATTACGAAATAAGAAAAAATAATGTCATTTTCCTTAGCAATTTTGTGCGCAATTGTACACATGCGCCGATTGCCTCCACAAGTGTCGCCTTCAAACTATAATATAATAATTCACCTATACAGGGTGAAATCGATTCGCGCCTAATGTCCGCGATACTGACGGGCGTGAAGCGCGCATACCCGTTCGCCAATAAGGAGCGCTTGTCGGAAACTCCTGCGCACATTGACGCCATTCATCGTCTCGTTCACCTGGCGCAGCTCAATGTCGCCATACACGCGCTCGCCTTGCTCTACCACGTCAGTGCGGCGTCCAAAAACACTTCTGACAGGTAACACTCAACCCGTCCATTGCCAAGGACTCGCCTGGCGAGTTCACTAATACTGGGAGCTTAGAACTCGCCACGTGAGTCCAAACTATTAATAGGTTTTTCTTCAAAAATACTAGGAATTAATGTAAAACACAACTTATTCATTCAAAAAACACCATGAAATGTAGAGATATGTAATTCAAAAGACATGGACTCTCGTTACGAGTCTATTCTCCTCATTCGTACTCACCACACGTGAGTTCAACATATTATGCCACTGGCCTCATACTATATTATACTAGCTGTTGCACGCGACTTCGTCCGCGTAACTTTATAAAATATAATACATTCAATATATGTAATATAATTCATGGAAATACACATACAAAATTTCAACCTTTCAATTGGTCAAGCTGTTTAATAATAATAATAATATAATTGGAAATATGGGAAATAATATAAAATTTATTTGCAACTTAGTAAAACAAAACAGGTAACATAAACTTAGTAACAGTAAGTAACATAACACAACATAACAACCATTATTTATTCCGATCAAAATCAAGAGTATTGAATTGTCTACCGTTAAATCAAGAATGGGTAGATTTCGAATAATCTAGCCTCAAACACAAGACACGTTCACGAGGGTTTGCTTGAAAAAAATTACAGATTTTACTCGGCGCTATACCGAAAACTGACTAATGCGGAAATTTTTAACACAACCCACTCGGCCCTCCTCTTCTCTCTCATATACAAGTCGCTCAAGCAAGACAAGGACGCCAATAGGGTGTCCTCTTTCGTCAAGAGACTGTTACAACTGAGCCTCTACATGTCTCCGGCGCAAGCCTGCGGCATTCTACTCCTCATTTCTCAAATTTTGAAGGACGGCGATAAAAAAGAAGCGATAAATTTGGTCTGGACTCAAAGGGAACTCAAACAAGTAAGTAATTGAACGAGTCGAGTGTTTGTGGAAATTGTTAATCGGTGTTAAAACAGGGTTTTGTAAGTTTAAGGTGTGTTAAGTCATTGAACGAGTCGCGTGTTTGTGGAAATTTTTAATCGACGCAAAAACTAGGTTTTGTAAGTTTAAGATGTGTGTCTGTGTATGGGTGTATCTGTCTGTGGAATAATAGCTCCCAAAAAGCTGACGAGACAATTCTCAGCTCTAGAGCTGAGACATCGAGATGCTTCTCAACTATAGTTTATGAAGATCTTTTCAGGAGCTTCAAGATAGTTAGTTTCTTGAAAATTTCAAGACGTGAGTGTATCGCATTTTTGGGTTTTTTTGCGTTGATGAAGGTAATATGTCCATATGAATGATTACAGACTTCAAGATCGTCGATTAAAGACATTTTTGGAAAATAAAAAGTTGAAAAAGGTGTTGTGTTACAATTTGATTTTAAAAATAAAAGAGGGAGCTATGTTCACTTTTTTTTTAAATTAAATAATAGAAGTGTTTAACTGCTATCATACCATTAACATTTTTGGTTGTTTACACAACTTTGCATCATAATTTAGTACAAAAAAAAAAAAAAAAACTTTAACCTTGATTTATTCAAAATTGGAAATTTGCGACATACGACTTTCATCCACTCACTTTTCCTAGTTTACTAGGTATTTCATTAACTTCAACAAGTTAGATCCTGAGTGAGAGGCCCAAATCAGTAGAAAAATACAGGCTGATGATGAATTCAAAAGACTATACTTTGTTTGTAGCTTGTAGCACTAATTCAAAAAGTTTTGTCCTGTTCAATCGTCTAATATGTATTTGTAATGACTTGAAGCTAAAGGCTACGATATTCACACGATAGACGATGTAGTAATGGCAAAAAATTCCAGGAAATTAAAGATGAAACTGAACAGACAGCTGAGGCACCAGAGACACACGAAGTGACCACAGATATTGACAATACACAGAGCACAGTTTGTGATGATAATAATAGTTCCCAAGAGGAAGATTTCGAGAAAGATGTTAATCCAGAAGTGAAGAAAATAGATCTGCTGCGCGGTGACAAGAAGGATTTGTTGATTGGTGAGTTTTTATTATTTAAAAAAAAAGAGATAAGTAAATTATGATCACCTAACTAAACCATTATAGCCACTGCTGGACGTCTCAACAAAGGTCTCAGCTGCAGGACATAGACTAGGATAAGCAATTAAACATTTCTATTATATAATTAAAAAAAAAAAGTGAACATAAATAAAATGAATTCAGATGACGACGAGGAAGAGTCGTACGTGGACCTCAAAATTGACGACGAAGGCAATGTTAAGCCTAAGAAACGCAAGAGAAACGGCACAGCGGCTGGCTGGTTCCACGCCAAAGTCAAACCGGACAATACTGAAGATATTATTAAGGAGGCCAATGAAGAGGTCGCGAAGAGTAAAGAGGTGGAAACGAAGATACAATTGAAGAAAACCATAAACATGGACAAGGTAATTTGTTTTAAGTTAACTTAAGACTAGTTAGGGAACGGTATTATTTTTTTCAACCGACTTCTGACGAAGGAAGGGGTTCTCGCGTATGTTTTTTTTTATTTTTATGTTTGTTACCTCACAACTTTAGACTGGGTGAAACGATATTGATGATTTTTTTTTTTATTGGAAAGCTGGTGTGATTTTTTTTTTTATTGGAAAGCTGGTGCTACCCGTGTGGTCCCATTTAAATTTGGTCCAGTTCTGACAATGGCATCCATGGGAAAACGGTTGAAGTCGGTTTTTTTTTTGTTAAAAAGAGTTATTTCTTTTTCAACCTAATTATAATAATAGTAATATTTTCTGTATATAGCGGAAAATACCCAATTATTGTCACTTTAAGAAGTACGACCATTTATTGTTCAACTCAAATAAAATTTGAAAGTTTGACAATGTTTTAAATCATTTGACTGTTCAGTGTTAGCAATTCTCATAAGCCTAAGATTTATTTATTTTTTGTGGAAGCACAGTTTATTAGGGTGCCAATAAATTGGAGGGGTGCCAACAATTAGGTCATTTTACTCTATTTTTTTTTTTTTTAATTTCTTTTTTCAGATAATATCCGAGTACAATCCATTCGCTCGCAATCCCTCATTCGCCGGAGCGCATTGTTCTGCGTACACAGAGCTCCTGCCTCTCTCCAAACACTATCATCCGACTGTCAAACTGTTTGCTGAGAAAATTATTAACGGTAAGCTTGTGACTTACATCATCATCATCATCATCATTTTGGCCGGTGGCCGGTATATAAATACGACTTCACGACGTGTGGAATTTACTCTGGAAATTTCGATACGGGATTTACACCGGTCATTTTGTGCAACTGGACATTTCGATACACCGGTAATTTTGTGCAACTGGACATTTTGAATCTTTGGTCATTTTGTGCAACTGGACATTTCGATACACCGGTCATTTTGTGCAACTGAACATTTTGAATCTTTGGTCATTTTGTGCAACTGGACATTTCGATACACCGGTAATTTTGTGCAACTGGACATTTTGTGCATCTGGACATTTCGATACACCGGTTATTTTGTGCAACTGAACATTTTGAATCTTTGGTCATTTTGTGCAACTGGACATTTCGATACACCGGTAATTTTGTGCAACTGGACATTTTGAATCTTTGGTCATTTTGTGCAACTGGACATTTCGATACACCGGTCATTTTGTGCAACTGAACATTTTGAATCTTTGGTCATTTTGTGCAACTGGACATTTCGATACACCGGTAATTTTGTGCAACTGGACATTTTGAACCTTTGATCATTTTGTGCAACTGGACATTTTGAATCTTTGGTCATTTTGTGCAACTGGACATTTTGAATCTGGTCCTTTTGTGCAACTGGACATTTCGATACACCGGTCATTTTGTGCAACTGAACATTTTGAAACTTTGGTCATTTTCCTATCATTTCCTGGACAAAAACTATCCTATCTTTTAAGTTGGACCAAATTACACATAGTTACGATGTTTTATAAAAATCAGTACATCAGTACAAAAACATGTGACACGTAATTTATATAATTATGTATATATATATAAGGATATAGATTAGTAACGTAATTATCACTCTCTTGTTACAGATCAATTGATTCAATACAGTGGTGATCCCCTGAAAGATTTCGCCGGAATAAGATTTTTGGATAGATTCGTATTCAAAAATCCGAAGAAACGCATCGAAAACCAAGACGGTGATGTGAAAAAAGTGAAAGGCTCTCATCCCAAGTTTGCCGTTAGGAAGAATTATTCGGCTAGAGGCAAGTACTATATTTTTATAAGTACGACCATTTGTCTAAATAGTGTGTTTCTAAACACACACACAGAGAGAGAGAGAATTTTATTTATTGTTTGTTTTTTATACTTTTTTTTAATTATTAAGGTTCACTAAAATAAAAAAATAACTAAAACATACAAATACAGCAATCAATTCGGAATGTAACCTACTATATGTGAAATTGTGAACACAACGTACAAAATAAAAACATAGTTACGAGACAGTTACAACAAAACAAACAAATAACAATTATAAAGTAACGTATTTAAGAATAACGTATTTTATTTATTAAGGACCTCTTTCACAAAATACAAGTAAAGAGTTGATTAGTTAGTGTTGTGATTAGAGATAAATTTTATGTTTTATTAAACCATGTAATCAGTTCAGTGATTGAAAACCTCTATAGCCGCGTTATACGACTTTGGGTAGGGAAAAAAATGTATAGGTTCGCGTCAGCAACATGCTAACGCTCACAGTTATGCGCGCGCAGCTGTCTACGTACGCGATCGCGCCAACACATTGCATAATAATATACCCGATTGTATGCGTGTGCGTTGGACGCTCAGTTTTAAGTTTTCACTTCTGTCGGCAGTCCTCATGACTGCCTCCGGGTTTCATTTTTTTACTTGAGATGGGTTTGCTCTTGGCCAAAATCCAGCCGTGTATGAATATGAATATTTATAATGAATATGAGGCCTATATATGATAGAGCGTAGCTCACCCAGACGATTCCTAATTCACTCCAACTTTCAAAAGATCTTTACATCTTTACAAAGTTGGATATTCATACCTATTTTTATAGTAAAAAAAAAAAGTCGGTTATTTTGCAATGTTATTTAAACGTGTATTTATTCTTGTATTGAATGTTGTATAAAAAAAATGTTACTAAATTTGCAGGTGTCAAGGGTTTACCGGTTACATCGGAATCGTATTTGAACGAAGACATGAAAAAAATACCTGTCGATGAGAAATTCCTATACGAGTAAGTGATATTCCCATAAATAGTTTCACCGGACCGCTTTAACAGTCAATTAATGTCGTGTTACCTTTTAGATAAACTTAATTTGGGATTTTATGAACTTAATGAATACAAAATTTGATAGTTTCTATTAGGATTTGTATTTTCTAATGACAGTGAAAAAGTTATCAAAAATAGGTGCTAGCTTATGTCTATGATTAGTTATTATTCTATGTTCTATGACACGTTATAGTTCGTGTAGCGAATAAAGACTTCTCGGCAAATGTGCGCAGAATTTTATTTTTAGGTGTTTAAGGGGGCAGAGGAGCGTGAGCGGCTGAGTCTACCAATAACGTGTGCCGACACTTTATTGGTAGACTCAGACGCGCCTCGCGCACTTCGTTCGCGCGTCTCGAGTCTCTTGAGTACTGTTGCGTACAGATTGTTTTATCGTATTAGTAAGTACGTCATGGTGAATAAATGCCTAAAAAAACGTTCTTCTTCGACATCGCACGATGATTTAATGGAAGGAATATCAACACTGCCTCTAATGTTAAGTTAGTGACGGGAAAAATTACGAAATAAGAAAAACAAATGTAATTTTTCTTAGCAATTTTGTGCGCAATTGTACACATGTGCCGATTGTGCCACAAGTCCCGCCTTCAAACCTTAATATAATAATTCACCTATATCAGCAATGGTTTCACCGGACCAAATCTAACACCGCGTTTACACGCTTGCCACTTGTCGACAAGTGTCCACAAACACAAGCGTGTGAACGGGGTGTTTGGCTTGGCTTTCGTGAGCTTGTCCCGATCCGCAGGCTTATTATTTAAATGCGTCTGCCGAGCGACAGGCGAAAAATTGCAAAAAATTTGTGCAATATCACACTATTTGCATCACATGATATTGTGCAGTATCACGTAGCTCATAATCATAGTTTGGTTTGCGTAAAAATTAACGACTCGAAAACGACGATTAAACTAGTTTATTTATTTATTTATTTAATAGCTCACCTTACAGCATTTAATATTTAACAAATATATAAAATAGATTATATTTTTATATAGCCTATTACAAGGTTAGGCATCTTGTTATATTTTTTTATCTTATCATTATTTTGAATAAATATAAACTAGTTTCGACAAATATTTTGACACAATTGACGACGCGTTTTGTCTTGTGGCTAGCAACCCTTTTTTTTTTAACGTTGGGAAATCCTCTTGGATACCCGGCAGTAAAGGGGGACTGCGGGGTTATGCCGGATTCCTACCGGCTAAAACCCAACGACTTTCTATCTGTCGCGGCCGTTGATGGGCGGGGTCGTGGGGACGTTATTACACGACTTCGGTGCCCCGCCACGGCTATCCAACGCGGGGAGCCTGTGCTCCCTGTCAGAACCTTTACGTACCCGAAAGTAGAGGTACGCCGGCCTACTCGGGGGACCTTATGACGGGCGGTAGTCTCCCCCAAGACTACCGCCCAGGTCCCGGTCAGGGTGGAAGGCGGCCGATATAGGCTACAGGTGGCTAGCAACCCTAGGTGTTAACCAAACGGTCGCGTGTTCGAATCCCGCTAAGGACTATGTCGCCGAAATGTCTATGTGTTAACATTTTACCTTTGTACCCGAGTCACAAGGTAAAATGTTTTTCTTCACTATTGTTTAGTGAATACATATTTTGTTTTATCAGTTTCCTGCAGAAACGTCGCTCCGTCCAACAGGCCGAAGACGAAGACGACAGTGACAACGACTCGGTGACAAGCGACGACTTTGACAAATACCTCGACAGCATCACCGGCACAACGGCCAAAGGTGATTACTATATAGGTTTATATTGTAACTAGCTGGTGCTCGCGACTTCGTCCGCGTAGAAAAGTATAAAACGCCATCTACCGTATTTTGGATAGATGGCGCTATCTCCCGGGCCAAGCCGCTAGTGTTTACTTTTATTTTAGATTTCCCGTAGGAATGAAGCATTTTCCCGCGGTAAAAAGTATCCTATGTTCATCACCGATAATGTCGGCTTCTAATGGTAAAAGAATTTTTCAAATTGGTCCAGTGGTTTCGGAGCCTATTCTATACAAACAAACAATCAAATCTTTCCTCTTTATAATATTAGTATAGATATATGTATATTTTTTTTACCTTTCAGACGAATCGGACGAAGAGTTGGATTATTTGGCGGAAATTGCTACAAATAAACAGCAGAAGCGAAGCAAAAAGGGCGACACCAGCGATGATGAAATCGATGATGATGATGGTGATGAAGATGAAGATCTTCATAGTGACAACGATGGTATGTCTCTTGGACTTTTATACGTTTTCGTTTTATAGCTTCTTTTCGGATGTTCTTTGACGAGCCAGTTGGACGAGTGGCAAGGGTGCTTGCCTAACGTTTCAGGGGCCCCGGGTTCGAGTCCCGGCGGGGTCAACTTTGATATAATTTTAATATAATTTTCAAAATTGACTGGTCTGGTCTGGATTTGAAAAGTAGAGGTAGGGCACACTGCGTTTCGCAGCCATTTGGGCAGTCCGTCTGGCGGCAGTAACCACCACCTTACAGAATACCACCGTGAAATAACAGCATCATGTGCTGTTGTGTTTCGGTGAGTGAGTAAGGTATGCCAGAGCCCATTACCCCATCCCTCCCTTTATCCCTTATCCTTAATCCTTGTAAGGTCGGCAGCGCACTTGTAGCACTTATGGCGTTGCTTGTGTTATAGGCGACGGTAGCCACCTACCATCAAGTGGACCGTCAGCCTGTCTGTCGACCTTAACATTAAAAAAAAAAAAAAAAAAAAAATACGCTGCGGTTTATCAAATCATAACGTGCTATTATTTGTCTTAGGGCATCAGGTATTCTCTATGTGTGGTTATGCTGTGGTTATCGACTCAATGCGGTTATAGACTCGACAATTGTCTACTTTGGTATTCACTAAGCACATATAAAAATGTCTACGACGTTTTTTCCATAGTTATACATGTCGATGAAGTTATTGGCGCGTTATTGTGTGGTTTTTAGTTTGACAAAGTATTATTTCTTATTTAATGTCGACTTTGAAGTCGACACGTTTTAAAAACCACAAATAGAGAATAGGCCCGCAGAATAGAGACATAAGAATTCCACGACACGACAAGGCAATACATAATACATTAGACGTGGTTTGAAAAAGTAAGACCAAGAGTGTGGAATCGTAATTGGCATACAGAATCAGGGCCACAAGACAAGATACCACCGAATCAATCTGGAATTAATGAATGAAAACCTCTTTTCAATCAACCTCAGTCGACATAAATAGCATACGCTAACGTTATTTAAATTATTTATTTATTTGAATTCGCAGACAGCGATGGTGAACTGAATATATCGGCCGATGAAGACGAGCCAATACTCTCTGCGGATGAAGATGGTAAGTCAACTTTTTTGTTTTAATAAATACTGTGTATAATATTTTTTTGTTATTCATTTAATATATAGCTAACCTTACATCGTGTAATATTTAAACAAATACATAAAATAGATAAAAAAAAAATTGTATAGCATCTTAAAGTTTATAAGGCGAGTGGTACGGTATAGTACAGCCACTTACCATCAAGTGGACCGTCATGCGATACATTACATTACGATTTACGATGTTAACATATTCTACAGAAATGCTTCTCGACGAGAGCGACGACAACGACGGTGACCAGATCGACGTCCCGAACAAGTCGAAAAACAAAATCAAATTGAAGTTAAAAGGTAATAAATAAATAATTTGATGATTGCATTCTACATTCCGAGAATAAATAGCCCAGGAGGCGTCGTAAAAAAGAGCAAATCCCAAATTGCCTGATTCCCATTTCGCCTGAAATCCGAAATGCCTTAGCACTAAATTGCCTGAAAATTTGAAGATTGAAAATTGAAAATATTACTAGATATTATGCATGTTTATTGTTTATCAGAGCCAACTTTATTATTATTTGAAAAGTTGCAATTGCAAAAAAGTTAACATAAAAATAAAAGTGTGACTTACCTTAGTAATTAAAAATTAGGCAATTTGGAATTCAGGCGAATTGGGAATCAGTCTTTTTGGGATTTAGTCGATTTCATAAAATCTCGATGTACCTACAAAAAAATTCCTACCCTAAGGGTGGTGGGAATTTTTTTTCCAAATCAAAATGAGACCCCCTTGGGGTGCACCCTTTCAAATAAAAAAAGAATTATCAAAATCGGACCACGCTGTCGAAAGTTATGCGTGATCATACATAAAAAAAAATTAAAAAATTATATACGCGTCGAATTGTGTACCTCCTTTGTTTTTGTTTTTTCGTCGGCTTAAAAGGAATTTTAATTAAAATTAATAATCACATTTGGAATACAGGTAAAGACGACCTCGGCTCACTGTTCGCGTCCGCAGAAGAGTTCTCAACGATTCTAGAAGAGACGGCCACAAACAAGAAACAGGGTTCGAGCCAAGCCGTCTCGAACGCAGACAACGCCAGCAAGAAACAACTAGCCTGGGAGGACAGGAGGGACAGATGGATCAAGGGGTACAATAAGAAAATACACGGCTACAAGGGGAAGGCTAAAAGGTCCAACGTCAAAAATTATAACAAAACGTCAGAGGACAAGAAAAGAGGCGGTAAAAGAAGAGGTGAAAGTTCAAATGGAGTCGGAGGAAAGAAAAAGAAATTCAAATGAATGTACATATTATTATGTATTTGCTTTGTAATATTAAGAATGAAGCGTATAAATAAGTTGGTGTTAATGAAATAAATGTGTTATGAATTTAATTTGCGTTTTTATTGAGGAAAGATTTGATTGTTTGTTTGTACAGAATAGGCTCCAAAACTACTGGACCGATTTGAAAAATTCTTTTACCATTAAAAGCCGACATTATCCGTGATGAACATAGGCTACTTTTTACTGGGGGAAAATGTTTCATTTCTACGGGAAATCTAAAATGAAAGTAAATAATAGCGGCTTGGCCCCGGAATAGCGCCATCTATCCAAAACAGGTGAAGCGACTAACATGACAAGTGCTTGGTGATATTTTTAGCGATCCACTACGGTAGATGGCGTTTTATACTTTTCAACGCGGACGAAGTCGCGAGCACCAGCTAGTATCTTATAATACTAAACGAGCAATTCTTGTTTGCCACGACGATCTCGCAAATGGCTCTAACGATTTTGACGAAAATCTGGTTTAGGGGATTTTAGGACTATAAATCGATCTGTCAGGGCCTTCGAAAAAATTCGTTTTAGGTAGTTTTTTTAATGGAACGGTTACAAAAGTAATAGCTGCAGCGAGTACTACAGCTAACGGCATCTAGCGCAGAGTGAACGAACTTAATATTGATCCTACTTAATAACACTACTCGATGACAGATGGCGTTTGGACCAGATTCAACATTACTAATATTTAAAAAAAAAAATTCTAATCTATAAGTATATATACTTATAAAGTCGCATGTTCTCATGTCTTGATTTGAGTATTAAAGCATTACTAAGCTGAAATATAAAACTAGCTGCTGCGCGCGACTTCGCCCGCGTAACTTTGTAAATTATATACTAAAACCTTCCTCGAGAACCACTCTATCCATTCGTGAAAACAGCATGAAAATCGGTGCAGTAGTTTTTGAGTTTATCGCGAACAGACAGTTTAGAGCGGACGGAGAACTTTGTTTTATAATATGTAAGGATAAGCGTCGGCTAAGAAAGGATTTTTGAAAATTTCAATTATATGCAAAGCAGGGAGCGGTTCGCTAGTTTCTTATAAAGAACTAACGACCCACTCCCAGCTTCGCCCCTGACCCCTCGTTCAATTTTTATATAAACCTTCCCCGTTCATCTGCCTTTCCATAAGCGAAAACCGAATTAAAATCGGTTTAGCTATTCTATAGCTATTAGTAGTTTTTACATAAATTAACGCACTGCGATTGATTTTATAAAGATTAACCAAAAAATGCCTCTACACACTTGACCTTGAATGTTTTCTTTAAGAATTCGCTCAGTAGGTCTCCATAATGACTCTGGGATAACTCCGATAGGAATCCAGGAAAAAATATTCATTAAAAACAAAACGATAAGGCATAATGGCTCTGATTGCGTTGCGTTCGAAATAAAAGATTATTTACTATATACTGACAGCGGCGCATTGGACATACACAATCGCGCCGTATTTGTTGACATTTGTGCTAATACATACCTACATATATAGGTATGTCGGATGCCCGCGCCGCCGCGGTGTATTCTATCTCGCAATTCTGACGTGATTTAACCTATTATTGTGTTTATATGAACTCAAAACTTTACAATTTTCGTCTGTATTTGTGTATTATTGAACAAAACTAAGTGTTAGACGTTGTATCTTTGATGTTGTTAGTTGACAAAAAAGAGCGGGCAAAATATCAGCAGTGAACATTGCAGTGCTATTTTTAGAAGGATTCATGGCGCGATAAATACATTTTCTGCGACTTTTTGTGCTATAGAAAGCCCAGTACGTGATTCAAGTGTTAAATTTCGTGTGAAAATTTCTCGGTTCTTATTAAAATTGCATATTTTCATTGAATGAACGCATTTAAAAGTAACTATACCGCGAAACAAGTTTGACAGCTCACCTATTGACGGTGACGCACACATGCAAACGAAACCTTGACCTGTGCATGTGTGCGAGTGTCCACGCGTCTGTAGTGATGTGAAGTTTACTCTTATCGATTAAGACGATAATAATTTTATCAAGGACATTGTCGATATAGCTTATAAATTATCTTTCATGCTGTGACATTGGATTGTTTTGCAAATATCTCTCAATTAAACCATGGAGTCCTCTATAGACGAAAATGTAGAGCCGGGCCAGTCACCTTCGGGCTCCAATCAGCTGTACTTAACTGACAATTTGGACTTACCGGATGACACATTTCGTATGAGCTTGGATAATTTTTCCGTAATTGGGGAAAATGTGACAGTCGGCGACAGAGATACCTCACTCGATCCTGGGACATTCACGAGTATCGAAACTCCCACAAGCGCATCTACGTCTGCAACACCGAATGTTGAAAATTCTCCCCAAATTGATGGAAACGAAATAAATACACCGCAAAATACGCCTAACGTGCCACTGCCAAGTGCATCAAAAAATTTAGACCTCACTAAGGCGTCTCAAAAATTACTGAAACTTTCTTTGACTAAGAAAAGCGAGAATGATTTATTCGCAAAACCATCTCCCATGACGGAAATAATGTCGCCAGCTAGAATGCTTCAATTTGAGATTGATAAAACCGCGAGCTCTACACCCACGATGAAAAGGGCCTCTGTGGATTTCGATTTCTTCAATAAAAACAAGTTTGAAGAATATTTCACTGACTTGAAAGAGACGGAAGAGACCAAATCGGGACCATCAGAACAAAAAGATTATAAAGAGACACCCGTTATTGTGAAAGCAGACACCGTTAGACATGAAATTGGATATGGTAAGTTCCTATTTATTTTATTAATATAAGTAAAATAACTAGTATTAACATCGCAAATCTTAACTTTGGTCTCGCTCATTCCGTGGTTCCCCCATCTCCGCATCGTAATACCTCACAAACAGTCCCAAAATCGGTTACTGCGCATATTTGACACGTGATATCGCCAGAGTCTATTAGGATTTGCGCCAATTATAGTGGCAGGGCACTGCGTTCCCCCCTAACCCGACCCCCCGATATGGCCGGCGTACCTCCATTTTCGGGTACGCTGCGGTTCTGACAGAGAGCAAGGCCTTCCCCGCGCCAGATAGCCCCGCTAGAAAGTCGTTGGATTTTAGCAGGTACGAATCCGGCATAACCCCGCAGTGTCATTTGGGCAGCACATATAGCGGCAAATGAGTAACGGTTGCCAGAGATTTCTCTATCGCTTCTTATAGATGGCAGCGCACAGCGCACTTGCAGCACCTGAAAAACTTTTGCTTCTCTTTAACTTAACAAAGATTTATCGAGATTTACTATACTTGGCAGTATCAATCTAAATTGTGCTTTAAATCTTCGTTACGTCGTATCGTTAACGCTTACTTCAAATTTCAGGTCGAACTTGAAAATTAACGCCGCGCGATAGTAAGCAGCCAATGTACGGCCTCAGTACAAATCCGGAAAAGCAACTCATTTGTTCGAGCAATAGTAGCCAATGCGGCTTCAGTACAAATCCGGAAAAGCAACTCATTTGGAACGATAGTAGCCAATATGCGGCCTTAGTACAAATCTAGCAAAGCAACTAACTAAGTGGTTCCAGCGATAGTAGCCAATGTGCGACCTCAGTACAAATCTGGCAAAGCGATTAACTAAGTTGTTCCAGCGATAGTAGCCAATGTGCGGCCTTAGTACAAATCTGGCAAAGCAATTAACTAAGTTGTTCCAGCGATAGTAGCCAATGTGCGGCCTTAGTACAAATCTGGCAAAGCAATTAACTAAGTTGTTCCAGCGATAGTAGCCAATGTGCGGCCTTAGTACAAATCTAGCACAGCAACTAACTAAGTGGTTCGAGCGATAGTAGCCAATGTGCGGCCTTAGTACAAATCCGCCAAAGCAACTCAGTTCGAGCGATAGTAGCCAATGTGCGGCCTCAGTACAAATCTGGCAAAGCAACTATCTAAGTTGTTCGAGCGATATTAGCCAATGTGCGGCCTTAGTACAAATCCGGCAAAGCAACTCAGTTCGAGCGATAGTAGCCAATGTGCGGCCTCAGTACAAATCTGGCAAAGCAACTATCTAAGTTGTTCGAGCGATATTAGCCAATGTGCGGCCTTAGTACAAATCCGGCAAAGCAACTCAGTTCGAGCGATAGTTGCCAATGTGCGGCCTCAGTACAAATCCGGCAAAGCAAATAACTAAGTTTTTCGAGCGATAGTAGCCAATGTGCGGCCTCAGTACAAATCCAACAAAGTACATAGTTGCTCGCATGATAGTAGATACTTAGATAGTAGCCAATGTGCGGCCTCCGTAAAAATCCGACAAAGCTTATTCAAGCGATAGTACGTGCGCGGCCTCTATAAAGCAACCAAAATGGCGCAAACCGGTACCAAACCAATCAAACAGTGAGGTTAGATAGAAACAGTCGTGGGCTACATATACATACACATTAAACTGTAATCATCTCAACAAACGCATTTCTTTAACCTACCAATACCTACACCTAAATGCATCGTGATACCTACCTACCTAACTATCTTGATCTATAAACTACGTAGGTATGTATTGCAGTTTGCACTAAACATCTACACAATACCACGATTACTTAATTGTAATACCTGCTAATAGATACATAATTTAAGACAATTAGTGAAACAGTCATTTCGATCTTTAATGATACAAACAAATTAATTTACTAACAATCGTCACATGACTATTGTATTGGTTATACTCGTATATTAGATATCATCATTACGAACACATTTAAATTTTCACCAACCGTCTTGAGTCGAATAATTTTGTATTATCATCCACAAATTAGGCGCTGTTTTTTCATACGTATTCTTATTCTATGTGATATGTTTTACGTTAATCCTAGTAATATGATAAATGCGAAATGTTGTAGGTATGTTTGTGTTTATAAACTCTTTGGCGCAAAAACGGCTGAATAGATTGGACGTTTGGCACACAGAAAGTTTATTATCTGGATTAAGAAATACAATTAATTACAATACTTTTTGTCTTGGAAAAATTTTTAGTTTCCGAAGAATAATGTTCGTCTAAAAATATTTAAAAAAATGGGCGCTACTGTCGCCGCGGCCTAGCCGTAGTCGTCATAGCGATAAAGATGTCCGATACTTTCTCAGGTGCTATCTATACTATAAATAATAATATTATAAAGAGGAAAGATTTGATTGTTTGTTTGTATAGAATAGTCTCCGAAACTACTGGACCGATTTGAAAAATTATTTTACCATTAGAAGCCGACATTATCCGTAATGAACATAGGATACTTTTTACCGCGGGAAAATGCTTCATTCCTACGGGAAAACAGGTAAAAGGACAACGGGTAGTAAGAATTATCCTTCCTTACTTAACTTCTTTTTCACATAACTTCTAAACGGCTGAACTGATTGGGTTGAAATTTTATATGGCTATTTCGATAATTTCCTGGATGATTTAAAAATACAATTGGACTCGGTAGGTGTCGCTGCTGTCGGTACATCAACTACTAAACGGCTTGACCGATTGGGTTGAAATTTTGTATGTGTATTTCCATGGTTTCACAGACACGAATGTATTATATTTTATAATGGAACGGTTACAAAAGTATTACCGCTAACGCCATCTAGCGTCGAGTGAACGAACTTATTTTTTTATTAATAACACTACTCGATAACAGATGGCGTTTGGCCCGAATACCCGAAATCGATCTGTCAGATCTATGAAAAATTAGTTTTAGTTTGTTTTTTTAATGAAACGGTTACAAAAATGCTAGTTTGATAACATAATTATAAGTTTTATAATATTTGGATTGAATTCTTGAATTTTTTCTCTATAATGTTTCAAATACTTTGTTTCTTACATGTAAAATACTTTACACCTATCATGGGCCCGAGCGAAGCTCGGTCACTCAGTCTAGTAGGTATTTTTTTTATTTTTCAACCCGGACGAAGTCACGGGCACAGCCTGTATTTTAATGTGATATAATTTGGCGATTGGCTCCAGTCACACCTCAACATTCGAGGACCAATTCCAAGCAAAAAGTTACCACGGTCAGCATGGCCAAAAACTGGAAATTTTACCTGTGACATCACTCTCTGTGACCTGGTGTTATCTTGGCTATATTTTGATTTTTTTTTTTTATCATTAAGCATACAATATTATCTACTTTTAACAGTTTTTTTTATAAAAGTTGCCACTACTAAGAACGTCGAAAAAAAAATGTACTGTATTTTTTGGAATTATACCTCTATGGTATTTTTCAAAGGCGTTTACGCATATACCGTCGGAGTTCGGACTCTTCTTTGTAAGAAAGTATTTCGTTCTTGATCGACATCTTTTACGCTGTGATCTCGGTGGCGATAAAAATTATAATATTTAGTATAGGATATAAAACTTTTTAACAAAAAACTTAAACCGCCGAAAAAACTGTAAAGCAAAAAATAATTTTATTTAACCTCATAATAACTTTCTTAAACTAATGTAAGTATACCTAAGTAATTTTGAGAATTTGCTTGTTTGGCGCCGTTGAAAATCGAAATAATTAATTATTTATTATTTTAGTTAATTTCTATTCTATGTAATTACAAGTCAAGACAAATTCAATCTCTAGTTCATTTAATTTATCTTAATTATACTGTGTATATTTTGCAACGGCGGGAAAAAGAGATGGCACTAGTTTTGTCGCATACTTAGATTTTTTGTTTCATATTACACGTACACAGTCCGTAACGTTGTCTCTTTTTGTTTACGTCCATGAAACGGTAATTTCATAGTATATGCAAAAATCGTAGAAAAATATTTCATTTGTTTTCTTGTTTTATTTTTAATATTTTTTTTCGTTAATTGATTATCTGCCTTATTGAAGATAAGACATATAATTAATATATTAACATATATTAATTTGTGCATACGATTTATTACAGATATCATATAACGTATACTAATTAGTTACCTAATCAGTATATTACGTTCTTCAGTTTTGCTTTTCTAATATTTTGAATGAACAAAAAATGACACTAGTAGGATATAATAATTCCTTGTTATTCAAAATAATATTATAATATATTTAAAATTTTCTGAATCATACTACTGTCTTGTCTGCAATCTTGGTTGTACTATGTGGCCTCGTATAAGTGGAGGGGGAAGCACCACTCGCACGGTTTCTATTTTGCTTTTCTCAATTCATTTCAGTTATTTTACCGCGCTCAATGAGTGTTCGGCTCGTAAACGCCCGCATTTTTTACCTTAAAGTTTATATGCGTTATGATGGTATAGCAAACTTTTTTAAACGCCACCTTTGACATAATGCTCGCGATAGCGAAAGAAGGTTGGACTTGTAACATAACAATTGGATTGTCCTGAGATAGTGAACATAGAAAATTTCGTACGTCTGATTTGCAAGTGCAGATTTGTGGATTTAAGTGTATTTATGCATAAAAGTGGCTGTGATCTTTGGATTAAAAGGAAAATTGGGACGTTATAAAGAGGTCATAAAATACGAAATTTTGACATTCTTGTCAGTGTGAAGTAGATGCGAGTGATATATAAGACCACCAAATTGAAGTGTCCTGTCCTACTTGAAAACGTGGTTGCCCGATTGAAGCGATTTAATTTGGCCGAGTTATCGCATTTTAGAGCGCCATCTGGAACGGTCACTTTGTTTGGTGTGAACATCGTGCGAGCTCTGTCGCAAATTCTTGTACGTGTCTTCGGGTACTTTCGCTGGCAAAAACTTGGTGTGGTAACTTTTGAAAACGGGTCACCGATTATAGTGAATTTTTGATTTAAATAGTATTACATATTTATATATGTCAAAAGTGATAAGGTGATAGTAATCTACATGGTTCTGGTGCGGGGCTGAACCATGGCGGCCTCCGTGATGAGCTTGCCCGACAAGAAACCTGAACACGAGTCAGGATATTACGAAGGCAGTGATCAGGAGGGCAGTATGGAGTGCCCTTCGCCTGTCAGTTCTAGGAACTCGTCTCATTCGGCTAACCACAAGGGGCCTCATGGACAGAAACAGAAGAAAGTTCTCAAGAAACGCAAAGCCGATTTGCCCAACGGTCATTGTCACGATAGAACTGATCAAAGTGTTGAAATAGTTGATCGAATCGCTCCCAAAGTTGAGGAGGCTCCTCCTGTAGCCGGACCAAGTGTGAAACAAAGCAGTTCAGTGGAGCTCATAGGTAGTACTGTGCCGGCACCGGCTCGGGATTCCGTTGACTGGAATCTTGTAGAAGCCAGTAAAATTAGGAAAAGATATAAAGGTAAGATTTCTACCTCTTTTGTATATTTTTGTTGTAATGAGCAGCGGGAACTTCACTGTAAGATAGAGGAGTGTCAACACTAATGGGATTGAAGGCAAATTCGATTGATGATCGAAGAATGGCTTTTTTTGTGTTATGGTCAATAGATGTCTGAGGCCCACTTCATGGATGACTGTCTTAAACTTTATTAGAATATAGGAAAAACAAGCTGAAAATAAAAGATAGGGCTCCAATATTCTTTTTAGTAATTTAGTGGAAACTATGCTGATTTATGTTTTTCTTGTATGTATGTATGTGTATAATGTGTATCGAGATAATGTAACTATGTTTCCCTAATATTTATAAATTTAATAAATAGGTATAATAGGGCTATGGCATCCCCTTTTTGGTTGTCAGACAGGCTTACCATTCTCTTAATGGTAAGTGGCTACTGTCGCAATGCCACAGGTGCAATGCTCCAAGTGCACTGCAGAATAAAGGATTAGGAATTAGGGAAGAATAGAGAAATATTCTCTGGCATCCCAATTTTGGCAGGCATTCATTTGGGCAGCCGAGAGGACCACTGTGAAATAACAGCATATTTAAAATAAATAAATAATAAAAATAAATATTTGTATATAATAAGCATATTTGTGAAATAAATATTGTGTTTTGCTGAGTGAATAAGCAATGCTAGAGCTCATTACCCTACAGTCGTTGCTTGTGTTATTAGCAACGGTAGCCACCTACCATCAAGTGGACCGTCAGCCTGTCTGTCGAACCTTTCTATCGTTTGTTTTTACAAATCCTTTACCAAAATACAAAAGTCTTTTGTAATGAAAAAGTTACACACCATAACACTGTGTAAGAGCCCATTGTGTAATTTTTTGATTGTATTTTGGAAAATGTGGTTACTGCCACCAAATGGCCAACCACTTTTATACTATGTTTCACTAGCCTGCTACTTTTTATTTTTAATAACATATTTTCAACTGTGTAGTTATATAATGGTATAAAATTATATAATACTAGCTTCTTCTTCCATGTTCTCTATAGCCTTCCTCGATAAATGGACTATTCAACACAAGAAGGATTTTTGAATTTGAACCAGTAATTCCTGAAATAGCGCTTACAAACAAACAAATTCTTCAGCTTTATATATTAACCAGCTGGAGCCCGCGACTTCGTCCGCGTTGAAAAAAGTAGCCTATCCTGTGTCCTGCATGTCTAAATGTTTATCTACCAAGTTTCATGAAGATCTTGACATACATACATACATACAATGCCAGTGTAGGCATTGTATGTATGTATGTATGTCAAGATCAGATACAGATTTATTATTAGTATTGATATAGAATTATAGATGATTCAAAAGGCTTTGTCTACTCTAAAAGTAATATCTTTATCTAAGTTTATCCAATTGCTAACTACTAAAATTCAGTAGAATCACTACCTGGACTAATCTAAACATTGCCTAAAAAATTCATCAAAATTGGTTGAGTGTTTTGGAAAAGTGCATACATACACACATATAATTTTTATATAGTTACCTATATAAAGTTAAAATATTTTTATAAACTGTATTACTTTTTTGCAACAAAAACGTTTAAAAATCATAATATTAATATACAGAAACCAAAACACAGTCTTGTCATAGAATTGTTGTGACTAACAAATCTTGTTATTATTAATTATGTAATTAACTTATCGTTTTCTGTTGTTTAAATTAAAATAATAATAATATTTATCAACATAAATTGCATTCCAGGAAGTGAGGCTCTAGTAATTATTATAAAATAGTGAAAATCTTGGGCACTACTCGATCTTTGTAGAATCATTAATAAAATTGTGAATAAAATAAAATAGAGCATTTTATGAACTTAAAAAGATAATTAAGTTTCCTTTGTCATGGAATTTTAAACATTTACAACATTTTTAACATTTTCCATGTCCTAGGTGGGTTTATAGGTGTATTTTAACATTTGAATAATTAAATAATTTGTATGTGATTTTTATCTCTATATTTATTGTTGTGTGAACATTTTGTTGGTGGTTTTGTTATCGGTAGGCCTTGACGCCGCGATAACCATATGCTTATCAACCATGATGGTTTTCAATGGTTAATTTTAAGTTTTAAAAATGGTAGTTTTCAATTACCAAAACCGATATAAACTACTACTAAATGGCAAGATCCCTGGCGAATCTCTATAATTAATTAATAATATTGCTTTAAACAACTATCCTTCTAGTTATCCGTTTATTTATTGTCACTATAACCGATTAAACTGTATTTGAAAGATATTTTATCCTTATTTTAAATCATTGTATCAGCTATCGATTGATTGAGCTATAAATAGTAAAAGGTATAAATAAATAAATAATGACAGTCCCCACAAAATCCTCAAAAAAGTTTCTCGCAATTTGGGGAATTCCCCACAAATTAGCAACGCTGCTTTACACTTTTGAAACGTCATAATCGGGGAATTACCTATGTTTATAATATTTGTTTATTATCTTTTAAAATTGTTTGACATGCATTATCATAACATGTTACCATGGCTAAGAATATTATTTTATTACATTATTGTGTTAAATATAGTCCACTGAGATGAAACTTTATATAACAGAATACTAGATTGACGAGCCCCTGGTTTCCAATTAATATATGCAGTGGTTCCAGATATTATATTATATATATTATATTAAACAAATGTACATATGATATCCTATCACTATAAACTTAACTGAAATTTTAGTTCTTTTTTAATTTGTAAATTTATTTTTCGTACATAATATATAAATAAACATTTAATTACCCCACTTTAGTAATGAATGTGTACCAGATAAGATGACACAATTGTAATATATCTACCTATTTGCATTGTGTGCAGTTTTGTAAACAATTAAGTAATGTCAAATAAAAATTATTTTTAATTAAGTATTGCCAAAGTATTGTTAAGTTATATTTTTTACTAATCTTTTTCATATTATAATATTTTTTCTGTATCTTTTTCATTATATTTTATCTTTTTATAATTTTACTAGTTTTTGCCTACTGCTTCTTCTATGCTCCTTAAAGGCTTAAACATTATTATTCATCTTTCATCTTTATGACTTTTTTTGTTATGTTTTATTTGTATTATTTATATTCTTGTTTATTTAGGTATTTATCTTATTACTATGGTGTATGGCTTAAAACTAAGCTGTGTACACCTATAATTGATATGCAAACCTAAATTAAATTTAGAACCTAAATGAATTAATTAAATTACATAATTAAATAAAGACCTAACCTAAATTTAAGACTAAAAAATTGTATACTTAGTATTTTTTAAGTGTGACATGTTGTTCGTTAACAAGTTAACAAATAAATAAATATAGATAGAGAGAGAGAGAGATATTACATAAAAGTTACATTTGTATATTATTATAATAACATAGTTATGTGTGTAGGTGAAGGTGACTCTGTTACCATTGAAACAAGGTTAAAAATCGATGTCTAAATAGAATAGGTGCTTGTGTCTTTTTTTTTTCAATAGTCTGCTTCATCGGCAGGTCGTTACACCTGTGACTTTGTTATAGATAGAAAACTCATACATACAATACGTATACTGTACGTCATAATATTATAATATAGTAGTTTCTTATGTAAATGACAAATAACAAATAAAAATGTTAACGGCAGATATATATTTTCTATTTTTAAATCATTTCCGTAAAACAGAATCAAGTTTAGATTATTTTAAACTAACGACGCGCCCCAGGTTATGCATGGGAGCATTTTTTTGTCTGCAAATTTAAAGCAAACCTCTATGGTTTTATTAACTAGTGAAAACCATTGGGTGGTTTTTGAAGTTAGCGGATAAACAGATAGAATAATAATAAAAATAAGTATTTTATAATATGCTGTTTATTAGTCGAGCAAATTTTACCTTTCTCCAATATTATGTAATACGTGGCTTGTTGTTCATAACTTTTATGACATCAATGAATTTATGGATTTCAAACTTTGAAAATGTAACAATAATTGTTTTATTAGAAGATTAATGTGGTAACTAGGTGTGGTAGAATTGAATTAGTGTTTTTATTTTTATTTTGGAAATTGTTTTTCCATTATTACGCGGTTATTTGACAGTGGCTACTGTCGCCAAGCGGGCAATAAACTCCAGAAATGAGAGTATTTTCAGTGTTTTTTTTTTTAGTGATACCGATACAATACTGTCCAGTACAGTAACTAGTACTGGCATTTCTCTTCCTAAATCTCTGCAATAGTGTGTAAACTATCCTATAAACATTTTCTTTAATAAATTCCAGTGTAACTATTTTTGTTTTGGGTCATTTTAGTTAAACCGCCGTTTTGTAATTCTCACGACCAGCAGCGATTTTAATTCGCTAGAATTATTCACGGCAATAAAAATAACGGACAACGTTACTTTTCGCTGTTGAAACTGTCTTAATACTGTTGTGGATAGGTTGGCGACGGTTTATTGAATTACCTTGAATGTTGAACGTTAAAATGCATTATTTTTAAGAAAGAAAGAAAAAAGGATTTTATTCACGCAACACAAAGACACAAACATAATACTAAAACCAAAAGACAGAAATTAATAAAAAATTGTGTGTGTCCTCGCGGCAGTGAATTGGGATGCTAAACATCTGCAGCGCTGATTTTCAGCCAGCACGTTTGGGACTCACTAAACAATGTTAATACATTGTATATGTATGTAATATTAAATAATAATCACAGTCGATATTTCTATGATCGAATATGGGCTGTTTCTGATAATCTACTCTCAAAAGACTTGTTTAGTAATTTAGTAACTAATTGATAAAAATGTTTCTCTTTACAGTGAACCTCAGCGGTGCATCAAAAGTGGACATATCACATTTTGATTTGCTCAAAGTTCTCGGCACTGGAGGTGAGTTTAATTTTTTTAATTTATATTTTTTATTCTATTTTTTTTATTATTTTACACTAGAGGGTGGTGTGTTTTGTTCGTCTAGGGACTCTAGGTAAATGTTCTACAACAGGAAGGTTTTTGCTTTGTACCTATGCACATTGGGTGATATTTGGATTCTAACTCCCTAAAACCTTACATAAGAACATAATAGCATAATAACTATTATGTGAATAAATTGCTGAAAGCTTTTGAAAGCAAAGCTATAGGTAAGGAAATTTCATAACGTGTACTATTTTGACGTTTTGTATTAAAAAAGCTCACTTATAAGGATTACCATAGAAAAGTATAAACTAAAGTTTAAATTTGAATAAGTTCTTGTTTAATTAAAGTTAATACAGAACGTTTTTGATTACGAAATGTATATGAACGTATTGTTTTGAAGTTACAACAACAATTAATATTGGTTATTATTTTCGAGAATGAATCAATAAAATTCTATTCGTATAAAATGTCATAATAAGAATACAATGCTGAATATTGTGTTAATGTCAATAAGGTATTGTTCATAAGGTTTTTAATTAGATAAAAGTATGTGTTGTAATACTAAACGAGGAATTCTTGTATGCCACGACGATCTCGCAAATTGTTCTAACAATTTTGACGAAAATCTAGGGTAAGGGGTTTTTTAAGTGTAGAAATCGATCTGTCAGGGTCTTATCTTCGAGAAAATTTGGAACGGTTACAAAAGTATTACCGCTTGCTCGTTTTATAATATTTTTAATTATCAATTCAAGTATTCTTGACTTTTTTTCTATAATGTTTCATGGACTTTCTTTCTTACATTGGCCCGTTCGCTCGCCCAGTCTAGTTTAAAAAATAAAACTACATCCCAAGCGAAGCCGCAAACGAATCGCTACTAGGTTACCAACTCTATTTAATAGTTTATTTAACTAAAAGGAGAATAACTAATTCATCTATACTAATATTATAAAGAGGAAAGATTTCATTGTTTGTTTGTATAGAATAGGCTCCGAAACTACTGGACCGATTTGAAAAATTCTTTTACCATTAGAAGCCGACATTATCCGTGATGAACATAGGATACTTTTTACCGCGGGAAAATGCTTCATTCATACGGGAAATCTAAAATAAAAGTAAATACTAGCGGTTTGGCCCGGGAGATAGCGCCATCTATCCAAAATACGGTAGATGGCGTTTTATACTTTTCTGCGAGGACGAAGTCGCGAGCACCAGCTAGTTCTTTATAATGATGAACTATACCGAACTAACCTTTGCATCACTCACATGAAAAGGACTGAAAATCCAGTTCTCGATGAATTTAAGGCCACTGAGGTGTCTTCTATTACACCAATATTATAAAGAGAAAAGATTTGTAATTAATAAACTCTCAAACTACTGGACCGATTTTAAAAATTCTTTCACCTATAGAAAGCTACTTTATAAGCGTGTAACATAGGCTAAGTTTTATGAAGTCAGGTGGGGTAGCCAGTCGGCTGTGAAAGGCTAAGTATGAACAATAAATTGTGCAGTTAGTTGCAAGTGTAATTAATTATGCCATGTTACGTAACGGTTGCGAACTCTACTCCGCATCGTTTGCGGAAGTTCGCTCGGACGTTTGACGGACTATCAATTTGAAAAAAAAAAAAAAAGACATTGTATATTGAACATATTCTTTATATATATACAGTATGTTATTAATTATTTCAAATGTGTGCTTGTTCATAACATTCAGCACAATGCTGAGCCAGTATCAGTTTCACTGCCGCGAGGACACACACATCTTTTACCTGATTTAGTTATTGATTTCTGTTTTATTGTTTTTGTATTTTGTTTGTGTCTTTGTCTTGAGTGAATAAAATTCTTTTTAAAACCGGTCCAATAGTTTTTTTTTTAATTTATTCATTACAAACAAAAAATACAATAGTATAGTTAAAGTTAACTCTATAGTTAAAATAGTGTCGCCAGTGACAGGTTCTTGTGTTTTACGTCCTTAACCGTTATAATATATTTTTAAAATACATATATATAATATTATGACTCTCAGCATTCGCACAGATTCTTGCAAATATATTAATTTATCGGTGCTAATAAATAATTTAAAAACCTCCTGTATTCTATTATTATTATTATAATTATCAGTTCACCGCGGTTTCGCTGAGTTTTTCTTACCTGCGTTGTTCACGTTTTGTTCCGCACTATGAACCGCATGCTAAGAACCGTTCTGGCCGCTGATTGATTCAACGTTATGCAACTATTATTCACTACGTATGTTGAACGTAAACAGTTAGGAGATTTTTTAAAAAAAAGCAGGAGTGTGCTTAAACTTGGATTCCTTATAAGTTCTTACAAAGGATGTTGCACATTGTTGCCAAATCAACTTGCTTATAGCAGAACGGCCTATATGCAGTTCGTCCTATTATCAACGTGTCCTAGGTCCTAGTAGCAAATGGTCCCAATCAGCTATCCATAGAGGAATATCTCACGTCTCTGCTTTTTTCCGCAACTTCGATGTTATTTTCTGTACCCTTGAAAATATTTACGTAAAATTTCATAATGACCGGTTGAGTAGTTAAGGCGTGAATTAGTAATAAAAGCAGTCTGAGGATCAATAGTTATTAATATTATATCTGTATGGATTATGAAAATACATTATTATTATTATTTTACTACATTTTGTTCTATGGCAAAATGCACAATTCGAAGGACCCACGTCAACGTCATAGAGCACACGTGCAAGCCGAACTTTCGCTTCTGTGGCTATGTGCGTTCGGAATTTAAAATATCTCTTTGTCTTCATTAGCCGACTCAATTGTCTTTGACCCGCATGCATGTATGCTTCATTTATCCTATCATAATTATATGTCTTGCATAAAATTATACAGCATTTTAAAATTAAGCTAGTAAACTTTAATAGGTATAATTACTAATTCAATAATTGATAGCAAAAATTAATTTAATTTTTATCAAGTGAATACTCACATTGCTAATTAAACTTGCTATAACATATAAAAAAAATCTTATTGGTGAGTGAGTTTTATGTTAAGGCTCGACAGACAAGCTGAGGGCCCACTTGATGGTAGGTGGCTACCATCGCAGGTGCCATCAGCTTGTCTGACAAACTTTGCATAAAAATAAATATAAGTCACAGATAAGTTAATTGTATAATTGTTAAAAGAGCGCAAACGCCTCAACATTTCGCTGCTTAAAAACTAAAGGGCCATAAAACAAAAAAATCCAGTAAAAGGTATAATTTTGATTTGTGGCCCTTTAGTTTTTAAGCAGCAATTTGTTTACGTCCAAACAATGACGTCCAAAGTATGTTTACCTTACGTCACGTTTTCTAAGCCTACAGCGGTGACGCAGAAAGTCCACTGTTTTATTGTCGTAAGTAGAGCGTAAGATATTGCTAACATTGAAGAAATAATTGATAATTTTAATAATGTACGTTTGTTTTTCTATACTATTATATACGGTGAAAAAAAAAAAAGAATTTTTGTTTGTAATGAATAAACTAAAAATCTATTTAAAATTTATTTCACTAATTTAAGTATATTATTGCTTCATTAACACTGAGCAAATAATGAATGCTACAACTAAATAGGTATTGTTTATCGAGTTGAATTAGGGAACTCTACGAAAACTAATAATAAATAATGTGCCATGGTGTAAAAAATCTATGTCTGATATTACATATTAAAGAGGTATTTTTGTTTGTTCATGAATAAACTCGAAAATTACTGGACTGATTTTAAATATTCTTTCATTATCAGGTATTATGTTATTAATTAATATTTTTTTCTAATGAACAACAGTGTTATAAAACAACTTTGTAAATAATAAAATTCAAATGAATGACGATAAATTTTTATTTATGCTAAACACTGAATGTTTTTGCTTTTGCATACATAATATTGTTATTTACTTAACCTGTCTGACAAAATATGTGAAAGCAGTTGTTTTTTTTTTTTGGTAAAGTAATGTGAAAGGATAATTTTGGTGTTTACAATTTTGTTTTGCTAACTTTTATTTATAAAAAGTGTATAAATCCTAACTTGCAGTTACGTTTCTTAGCTTAGGTATTTTTTTTGTTGATAATAAAAGAGCATTATTCAGGATTAAAATTATTACTTGGAATATTATCCAAAGTTTGATGATATTATAAAATTGTAGCTTGATTTTGATTCATACTAGCGACCCGGCCACAGCTTTGGCCGGGTGCAATTTTTTTCCGCAAATTGTGTATACCGTTTATTGCTAATTCTTTGGATGAATAAGTTAGAGGAGAAACAGACAAAGGCCCGACCGCTCGACTTATTTTCTAATTGATTTAATCCTTTAAAAAAATTGAAAAGATCAAATAAAAATATTATGAAGAGAGTACCAGGGCGGTATGTCGCATCAGGCGGTCTCAGGACGTTCTGCGGTCGGTCGTTGAACTCCCAAAACTGGCGCGTAGCGGTGCGGTGCCCCGGTCATTACCCGAACGCGACCGTCCTTACAACTCCTACGACCTTATGCTACCCTGGTACCTTTACTGTGACTTACCTTTTTTCTTCTGCTTGGAAAATCTCCTAGTTTTTCTTCTGTTTATTATTAAATTGACTAAACTAAATTGCCACTGGTTTGTGAAAAAATCTCTCTAAAGAAAAATATATCCAAAATCCAGCGTCAGTGATCCATGATCCAGGTGATCTGGTGGTCTAACTAAAAAAATCACTAGGAAGTCCATTTGACAGCTGATATGATGATGTTCAGCAGTGATACTAATTTTACAAGAACAACCACAATATGAGATTATTTGTAAATGACGTAAAGAACTATGTTATGAAATTAGATTATGAATTGAAAATATGTTTATAATGAATATTTTTATGTAAATATGTATTTAAGACAAATATTAATGTGAAAATAGATGATGACGATGATGATGACTCATCTAATTTACAACAATAATATGAAATTATGTATTTTAAGTATGACAGAGGCATTATAAACGATTTGAACTGAAACAAGTCAATTACTTAATTAACAGACGATTCAGTAGTGGAATTATTATTTCGTGATAAATGGCGAATCTGATTAAGACCTGACCTCAAACTCGAGAGGTTAACGACATTCTAAAACTCAAACTGTTTTTTTTTTTTTTTTTTTTTTTTCATAGTAATGAATGCTATCGATTTTGTCGATAATAACACGATTTCGTCTAGTCGGTAGTTAAGGAACTTTCATGTGTTGTTCAAAGGTCGGCAATCAGTGTGGATGCTACTTAATGGTAGATTACTGTCGCCTATTAAAACTAGAAAATCTATAGATTTTATATTGTTGTAATTTTTCTATCCAACACAAAAATAATTTTTCAATTCGAATCAGTAGTTCCTGAGATTAGCGCGTACAACCAAACAAACAAACTCTTCAGCTTTATATATTGGTATAGATAATGTTCGCGCTCGATTCCGATTTGGACCATAATATATATTTACATGTCACACGGGTTTTATCACTGCTGGGGTTTTAATGCAAAATAACTCACGGTCCTTTAGAATCTAATTAAAATCATAGATAGTCTGTCTATAGTATACTGTAAGATGTATGTTTTATAAATTAAAACGATATCGAATCGAACGCATGTGAGTGAAACCATTAAATACGTGACGTATCACGATCGTATAAATAAATCGACTGAACGTACTTTAGAAGAAAATGTGTTGCAAATGTTAACATCGATAACGAACTATTCGATAAGGTTTTGTACGATATCGCGTATCGTAGTGTTGTGAAATCATTTATCATTGTTTCATTGCAAGAGTGTGTATGTCATATTATAATGTATTATTTTTGTGTTACGTTGTTTAACGTCGTCGCCTAGCCAAGTGCTTTCTACAGTCGTTTTCACTATGCTACACTAACGATTGGCTTCATACATTAATGCCAATTGATTAGTATTTGGGTGTCTTTTTGCATGACGAGTATGCCAAATTACACCCATATCCCATCCAATTGGCTTGATCAAGCCAATCGTATCAAGGCGAAGACAAGATTTTGTATTCACTCAAAAGCCAACGTCTTTTTAAATAGAAACGAATTTTAAATAGATATCAAACTGTAGACTACCCTCTGAAGGACACGCAAATCCATAGAGTTACGAACTGTTACTGTTACTACTGAATAGAGTTGTCACTACGGTTACATCGCCCTGCCAACCGAACACTTAAAATAAGTGCACCAACTGCGCCCACGCTTACTCGTATTTTGTTCACAGTGCGGATAGGAACTCCCAAGTTTTTATTATTTTCTTGTGTAAAAATGCCATCTTGTGCCGTAAAAGTGTGCAAAAACCATTCTTTAAATAAAAAAGTGAAAAATAGCGGTATAACATTTCATCGGTAAGTATTTGTTTTTAAGTTATTCCTAATTATAAAATTGCATAATTTCAATCAGTGTCGATGCCAAATTGTGAACGCGCCATGACCATTAGTGATGTCCCGCTGGTCGTCTTATGAGTTATCGATAAGTTATTATATTTTATCGCAAGCACAATATAATATTATATTGTTTTATATGTATATAAATATTAAATTACATATTAGTAAATTATGTAAAGGGGTGTTCATTTGGTGTTGCTGATCTAGAATTAAGTGTAAAATAAATATTAAGTGTTCTATTTTATATTACTATTTTTGTCCTAAAAATATTATAGTAGTGATAAACAATAACCATGTGTTATTTTGTAAATGGAATTGCACAAGACGCAATAAAAGTTGCGCAAAAAGTAGAAGGAATGAGCAATAAGCAACTAATTTTATAATTTACCCTTGTTTTAGCTTTCCCACTGATCCAAGAAGAAAAGAACTGTGGATAGAAGCTGTAAACAGAGGTAATGAGTGGTTTCCCAACCGTAGTACCACGATTTGCTCAAAACATTTTGAAAAACGTTTTATATACTTTTTGAACAATAAATGTTATTTGACATCAGAAGCATCTCCAACTATCAGTTTACAGGTGAATACCTTTGTTTTAAATTTTATTTGTTTGTTTTTTAACAAAATTAATTTGTTATTTTGTGTATTCTACTATGTTATATTTATTACTATAAAAAGTGTATCTCATACTTAATTATTTATATTATAGGATGATGAAATGTCAGACAAAGCCCTTAGCCCCGATCAAGGAAAAATCAAAATGGCTGTGGAGCCATTCACTGCGTCTGAGTGTAATACACCGCGTAAAAAGAAAATGCTCTCAAGGATAGCATATCTGGAAACTGTCTTAAAGCAACGTCAAAAAAATATTAAACGGCTTCAACATCGACAAAGGACTCTTAAAAGAAAAATGGGTAAAATGGAAGATTTATACAAGGAATTAAAGAGTAAATCATTATTACAAGATAATGACATTGATATTTTAAGAACAATTAGTATAAGTAATGCTGAAATAATGCAAAGACAATTATTAACACATAAAAACTTACCCATGAAAAGGAAATATTCGGAGCAACTTAGGACCTTTGCTTTGACATTACATTACTTCTCCCCTAGGGCATATGACTACGTGAGAAAATCTTTTCAATCATGTTTACCTCACACTTCCACGTTATCTAAATGGTACCAAAACATTAATGGTAGTCCGGGTCTTACGAAGGAGTCTTTTAATGCAATAAAAAATGTAGTATCAAACACTAAGTATCCTATATTGTGCTCTTTAGTGTTAGATGAGATGTCTATACGGAAAAAAATTGAGTGGGATGGTAATAAATTTCACGGACATGTGACTTTTGGCGGTGACGAAGATGGCGACTGTATTGAAGAAGCGAAAGACGCTTTAGTTTTTCTGGCAGTGGCTATAAATTGCTATTGGAGGATTCCTATCGTATACTTCTTGGTAAATGGAATAAAAGGAGAACAAAAGGCTAATTTAGTGCACCAATGTATAAGTGCTTTGGAAAATGTTGGAGTAAGGGTTACATCCATTACGTTTGATGGTTGTCCAGCCAATATCAACATGGCGAATATTCTTGGTTGTAACTTATCTGCAAATAACATGAAAATCACATTTCAAAGTAAAACAACTAATAGAGATATTGCTGTTATTATAGATCCGTGTCATGCATTAAAATTAGTAAGAAACTGTTTTCAAGCTAAATGTATCTTATATGATGCAGATAATTTAAGTATAAAATGGAGTTATTTGGTGGAATTGAATAAACTCCAAACTGACGAAACATTCGTACTAGCAAATAAGTTACGATCTAAACATTTGAACTTTCAAAATAATATAATGAAAGTAAAACTAGCTTCGCAATTGTTTAGCAGAAGTGTTGCAGTTGCATTAGACTTTTGTGCTAATAGATTAAATCTTACAGAGTTTAATGGGGTAGATGGAACATACAAATTTTTAAAAATAATTAATGATCTATTCGATGTTTTAAATTCTAAAAATATGTTGCAAAAAAATTTCAAGAAACCTCTTTGTAAAGAAAATTTTCATAGTATTCTGCAATTTTTAGAACTAGCAGAAAAATATATAAAAGGTCTTTATGTAAAGGAAACAAAATTTAGTAAAATGTTAAAATGTGAAGTAGAAACTAACGTTCAATTAATTAATTCGAGTAGGAAAACAGGATTTATAGGGTTTTTAACAGGTATTCAAAGTTTAAAATTTTTATATGAAACATTAATTATAAAGGAAAACCTCCTCAATTACATTCCTTTTTATAAGTTTAACCAAGACCACATTGAGATGGTATTTTCAGTGATTCGTGCTAAAGGAGGATATAACAATAATCCAACTGCGTTACAATTTCGTTCGGCATATCGAAAAATACTTGTAAAATCCCAACTACATTTTTATGGCAATGAAAATTGTATTCCTCTTGAAACAATACCAATTTTATCTTGTTCTTCGGCCATCGAAAGCATTAACAAAAGTAATGAACGAGCCCGTTTAAACGATTCTACATTAAGCAATGACGATTTAAATTACAATTTATTATCAGAGTTACAAACAATTACTCAGTTTTCACGTTCAGTTACAACGTACATTGCCGGATTCGTAGCGAAAAAAATTAAAAAATATATTTCTTGTGAATGGTGCGTCAGTGCGTGTATTACGACTAGTGGTGGTTACGAATTAGGACAAGAAGATTTAGGTTTTATTAAAATAAGAGACTTTGGAGGATTGTTATATCCTTCGGCAGATGTAGTAACAGTGTGTCTAAAAACAGAACAACTTTTGAAAACATATATTGAAGATGGTTGCATCAAATATAATTTCAAAAAGGCTGTTTTTATTAATTCCATATTAAGATGGTTTATAGGCACAAATATCTTTAAATGCTTAACTGAACATCAGTTCGATCAGGCGCCTTTAGAAAATCATCGGAATACATTGGTCAAAGCAGTGATTGATATATATTTAAATATTAGAGTTTTTTTCTTGACAAAGAATCGACAATCTGAATCGTCAAAACGGCAAGTTTTTAATAAAATGGTTTTGTTTCAGGGACAGTAGGTATTGTTTTTGTCTAAAGCTTCCATATTTTTTTATTATATTTTGGTAATCTTCTGTAGATATTTTTTCCCTATAACGTTCTTCTCTACTAGTTTTTATTGTACCTACCTGTAATGCTATTATGTTTAAAAATAATTATATTGTAATATTGTATGTTAAGATTGTAATCGTAGTTGTTAGTCTAATTAATATTATTTAATGTAAATGTAGAGTTTAACATAAGTTGTGTAAATACTTATACGTCAATAATAAATGAATACGTAAAACAAAATATTCTTAGCAATGGTCATTTATCGATAACTCGGCGACACATCTGCATCCTATTGTCTTCCCTAGATGTTGCACGTGTTTCGACCCCTCTGCGCTTCACCCCAGGCGACACCCCCCGTACGCGGTTCACTAGGGCCGCATAGTAAGTTTGTTTAGTTCACCTTCTATTGGTATTATATATTCCTACTTTCTATGCGCAAATCGAAGGTTTACTAACCCCTCCAATCACAGCCGATCTTAAAGTAGAGAAATTATTTTAAAATTTCTTGAATTCAAAATGATTGAAAAGAAATTTTGTTAAAATACAAGTTAAATAAAATTCACGGTAATCATATTTCCAAATGATAAACTTTGTGGTCGTATGGTTTATTTTTGGTTTTTTTTCTTCAATAGACAAAGGGGCGTAGTGCATTGACATTAACCCGGGATGCCAGGCCACAATTCGGTTATAGATAAGTATCCCTCGAAAGTCGATAAATAAATATTTATCCCACATTTGAGAAAAGAGTCTTTTCAAAAGAATGTGTTAGTCATATGAATTTACATTTTTTTTGAATAATAATGATGCATAACTTACTTTATTTCTTTAATCTAAAGTAGTTATTATGTTATGTCATAATAGTTTCTTTTTTTTTTTTTCAAAGTTTTAAGCACCGAAAGTCTACGAACACATTTTTATTAATTATAGTATGTTTTTGTATTGATATTGAAGAAATAATTTATATTTTAAAAATAGTTCTTTTTTCAGTTGATCATATTTGAACTTTTCATTATTGATAACATTTAATTGAGAAAACTATTTTTCAACATTATCGTTGTATCCTAACATCTACATAAAAACATGTGTCAACTTTGGAATCTGAAAGTAACTAAAAATGTGTGCTTTTTTTTAAAAACAGAGTGTTCTATTCGAAATAATTCAATCCCAAAACGTGCAAAACGTCCCATAGCGTGTCTGTCTGCTTCAAAGATTCAAGAACGCACGCAATATCGACTGGGACCACCTGTGCACACGTGTCCAACATAATTTAACCCCTCGTCGTTACGTTGTTACAGAGGAATGTGGGTCTAACTTGATTAGCATGATTGATGCCAATATCCTGTTGCTAAGGTTACATGAAAGCTCGTCACACTTTGGTTGCTAAGCTGTGACAACACCCTTTTTTATTTTTTGCATATTTCTCAGCCGTTTCGTGTGACTTGATGAACACTACTTTGTTCAATGTATGTACATGGTACATACTGAGTGATATAGGTCTCAAAGCAGCCAGGTTTACAACTGGGTCTAGAAACACGATTAAACTAGTGCATGAAATGTAAACCTAATGAAGCACCACTACTACTGACATTAAGTAGCAAGTTTGTTGTAATATAGAAATGAATGGACACGTCTCCGAATATTTTTTCGGAGACATACATTCCATTAGAAAACATACTAGCTGGTGGCCGCGATTATTTTCGCGTTGAAAAATAAAAAATATATAAGCAATATAACGCTCGAGAATTTGTTGCTATAACACTTTGATCGGCCATTAGTTTTTATTCCGGTGTCCCCGAAAACGTGTATGCCAAATTTCATGGTGATCGGTTTAGTAGTTAAGGCGTGAAAGGGTAACAGACACAGAGTTACTTTCACATTTATAATACTAGTTAGTATGGATTATTTCACGATGGTCTTTGTGAGGAAGTGGTGTCGTCTCGCACTCAGACAGTCCACCTAGACTTTACCATCCGTATTTCATACACATGTGGAAATTGCTCCAAATATGCCTTTTGCATTTAAAATATGAACGTTTTTAGCTTGACCGTGTAGCGATATGTAAATAAGGTGTGTCCATTCAATTTAAACGGGAACCACTTGTGGCCAGGTGGTGAGTTTTTTCAAGCGTTCATAGGCAGATGTTCAACGAGGGGGACATTTACCTTATACTCTCTTGGTGTGTATGGATTTTTATTGTGTACGGTTTTATAAAAATTGTCTCAATTTTGTTAATTTAAATATGTAATGATTAATTTAAATTTAACCTTAATGTATACATAATATAAAGAGAAAAGATTTGTATTTTTGTTTGTAATGAATTCTTTCACTTATAAATTCTCGTGGCACAGTGTTAGTTGCCATACTCCTCCGAAACGGCTTAACCGATTTAGATGATATTATATATTTATGTACATTTGGTAGGTCTGAGAATAGGTTTTTATGTATTTTTTATACACGGGCGGGAGCTAGTATTTTATAAAGTTAGCGGACGAAGTCGCGTGCAACAGGTAATTTAAACCTATAAGCCTAGAGCCACTAGTGCTTAATTTTATTTGTGAACATTATTCGTGTGATAGTCAGATGATTGTTATTTTTGTCAGACTATTGCTTTGTATATACGTATATATCTATTTCGTGGTAACAGTCTCTGAAAGAGAGTTTCTACGGAATTTGTAGGTTGATAAATTGTCTATATTCATGTCTATAGTCTATTGTATTTCTTTAAAAAAAATCAGGTAGTTACCCATCGTATTCAAAATTCCAAGTCGGCTTCCGACAACCAATAAATATATTGTTTTTAATAACTGTTTTACCTCCTTTTATTACTTTATTACTTTATTGTGAACAATTTCTAAGAAACAATAAATTTTAGAAAACGAACTTTTTTACAACCTCTTTTTTTTTCTCAATTCGTTTTCTATAATGTATTCAATTAATGTACTTTTTGCCACGTCGGCATGGGTCCGTGGTGTTCGCCCACAGTGGTGTTAGCACCCGTCATCTCGGCATGGCTTATTGGTGGGTTGGATGTGCGTTAAGGGATAAACAGAGGACAGATGAATGGGTTCTGGTATCCCTTTATTATCCCTAAAATTAGCACTAGAGCCTTAGTCTTTCTAAATATATGAATATAAGTAATGTATTTATTAATATTCCTTATTTTAAACAAAAAAAAATTGTTAGAAAAATTTACTCAAAATATTTTTTTATTATACGCTCGCAGCAGTCGCGTGAAACGAAGCTAACTTTGCATCATACTGTATGTGTTAATAATATTAAAAACTTTTTAACAAAAAATAAAACCGCCAAAAAAACTGAAAAGCATAAAATAATGAAATTATTTTATGCTTGTTAAAAAGTTTTATTTTATATTTTTTTGTGGCTATAATCTAATATTTACTACATGCTTAATTTTTAATTCAACATTGAGATATACCCTATCCATTAAAAGAAGAATTATCAAAATCGGACTACTCTGTAAAAAGTTATGCGTGGTTATACGCTACAATCGGTGAGTGAACAATCAATCATCCCCTGTTTTCCTACCCTTAGGGTTGGATTTTTTTTCCAAATTAAAATGGGACCCCCCCTTGGGGGTGCACCCTTTCAAATAAAAAAAGTATTATCAAAATCGAACGACCCTGTCAAAAACAAAATACGCGTCGAATTGAGAACCTCCTCCGTTTTGAAAAGTATCGCGATTGTCGACCTATAGAGCCAATACATCCAGCCTAGTAACACATGTCCCTTTCAAAGGAGATTCAACCTTCATAGGACAGCGACCTTCGTGTCTTCAACCTTATAGGTCGTCACTGTGATTACCCAGTTTATTTCAAATTTCAACTCTAGTGGTTCTCTAAAAGAAAAATGTTTTATCAGTTTATATCATATTATTTCTCACTTTATTCTCTAGTGCGTAGACTAGCAAAATATTATTAGAAATGTATCTTTTCTTAAATTAGTAATATAATAAGTCAATGGCTACAATAATAAAAATCAATATGATTTTTGCCAAATCACAGCTATCTTGAATGATTGTCAACTTTAGTAATAGTTAATACGAGCTGTGTTATTAGTATTTTATCATTTAGATACATCGCAAATTACTCACCTTCCCCGTTCACCGAACTTTGAGAACAATACGCTCAATGTCGTCGACATTAAAAACATATTAAACGTATCTTTCATGTTATACCATCTCTTTAAGACGAGCCCGTTGCACGAGGGGTTGCCTAACGTCTCTGGGGCCTCGGGTTCGATTCCCGGCTGCTTAGAAATGAACTTTACCCAAGACTAATTCTGATTTGAATCCGAATATTCGAAATATTCAGGATAATATTTACGTCATTACGTCAGGATGTCAATTAGGTGTTGTTTTACTTTTACTTTTTGTCAATTAGACTAACAGACCATGTGACATTATTAGTTGAACGTTATCCATGAATGAATTTCTATCATAACTGATTGTATTATATTATGACTAATGGAAAAGATGGCGTGAGACAGATAGAGACTTCAGTTGATCTGAAAGTTTTTGGCTGACGATCTCTCCTGCCTCTCTCTTCTAACAATATAATTTGTCGAAGTGACTGTGACCTTGTGGGATCGCGAAGGTTCAACGGTCGCCCTAGCTGGGTTGAGGACGGCTCGGCATTTCTCCTAGGTTAACAAGACATATACTTACATCTGTACCTAAATTGTCTTCTATGAATTGAAATTTACCTTAAAACCTTTTTTTGTATAAACTAATGTTGCAGGTACCTCACCCGCGACTTCGTCCGTGTATATAGTCTATATCTATGTGTTATTCTATTGTGTAAATATATTAGGTACTCTAAAAATGCATTTTAATTTTCCATTTCCTATTATAAGAGTTATCAGCTATTTCAGTTGGCTCTTGACAGAGATTGGTTCAGGAAGTTGACGGCTAACCTTCTAGTTAGACTGAAGAGGCACAGAGAGAGAGACACAAGTTATTGTAAAATTTATACATAACAATGATAGTTATCTCTAATTAAAATAAATAAATAAATAAATAAAAATCATCATGCAAACTAAATCCTTAGATAAAATCAATTACGTGGTAATTACGTTATTTTTTTAAGTAATATGTTTGATTCTTGCGAATTATGTAGTTTTTTATTTCTTTAATGTGTGTACTTACACAGGGCGACTAACATAGTCGGAGACTTGAATGGAGACGTTGTGAGAAAATAAAAAGTTTTGATTATGTAAGTCACTATGCTTATGAAGAACCGGTAATATAGACGAAAGAAAGGTTCCTTTTGATACGAGGCGTATTCATTGGCTTGGTCCACTTTGTGTGCCTTTATTTCACATATTAAAAATAAATACCGGAAGCACCTACGCACGGTCGCAGTCGTCAGTAGGCATAGTCTAAATAAAGAATTACATAATATAGACAGACGCTCAAGTTTTGCACGCCCGTACAAAATATTCGACACTGTTTGCTAGTGATAATTACATCGGCCCATTGTTATTCGCTGCTGTCGCAAAATACGTACATCGAGATCACCGACCTGTCTAGGTCGTTCGGAGATTCGGGTGCATTTTTCGTACTAAGACCTCCTACACACAAGAGGCGCGTGTCGCTGGCTAATGTCCAAGCGGGTTCTTGAAATCTTGCGATTTTAGAGTTCCGCAAGCGAACAGGTAAACACGGATACCTAATAAAATAATGTTACTGACAGTGTTTACCATTCATTATATTATTGTCAAATGTGTATAGGTCCTAATTAAAGTACTTATTTATATATATTATTTTATCTCTTTCTTTGTAATAAGTTGGAATATGTAAGATAGAGATGGAGACAAATATTTATTATTATGTAGTACCACCTGACTGCACACATACTCATTGTTTTTATCTTATGTTCTGTTATTTCGTGTTAGTCGTCAACACGTTTGTGATACAATAATATTTACTTATTACGATTTTGTCAAACATTTGCCCTAACAAATATTGGCACAAACATTTGCTACTTTGTTTCAAGTTTCAAATAAACAACGTGTCAGTCATACTGTCTATAGATTAGTGTAGATTCTCATTCAGAGAAATTAATTATGTTATTTTAAACTACTATGACTGATGACTACTACTGCGTCAATAACTAGCATAGAGATCTGCTTTTTTAAGAAGTATTATAGAGCCCATAAATAAGGCAAAACCAAGTGTGCAGAATAGCTGCAAATTTTTTTTTAAATATTTTCATGTAAAATTCGTCACATAGGCTAAGGAAGTGCCCTATGTTTTGATCTAGGACTAGAGCTATGTGTGTGCTTCAGTTTTATTCAAATACCTTTAGTGGTTTATATGTGATTGTGTAACAAACAATCAAACATTATCACCAACTTTAGCGTTTATAATACACGTATTAGTTATTGTTGATGCATTTCGGTTTGTTGAGATCAGGGATAAGTGTACTGTCATTTATTTCCATTAGTCCTTTACTCTTTACCCTAACAGGTCAATATTACACATTCTGTAATAACATTGATAAGTTTAAAATTATTTCTGAGAACAAAGTAATGTCATAGGGATAACGTCGCCGATAGGATAATAACATTATATATAAATACTTTTGATGAAGATACTATCGGGGAAAAGGAACTTTTATATGCTTAAAATACTTGACGTCTTTATTGTTATCGAATTTTTGTTCACTTTTAACGAATATTGAACTGAAAACATGGTTTAACTAGTAGCCGTCTCGTATAATTTTATTTCGCACGAAATGTGCGAAAAACTCAACATTACCACAGTATAAATATATTTATTCTGTGACATTATTTTCTGTCGTGCTACAGAAATTATTACAAACTCGTTAATGTAATTTTAATTTTTTTTTCAGCAATGTGAAGTTATGTGTTCGCTTCGCTACTCGTACAATAATTAACTGTATTATTAACAAAACTAACCTACGTTTGTCATTACTCGGCGACAATTTGAATTAGGAAGTTATCTGACACGAAATGTCCGATGAGGCTATGCCCCGTTGTATACGATGCGCTGTAGTGTTGCGTGCGCTAGTGGAAATTTATTTAATTGATTTGAAAAGATTACACTTTTTCCTGAAGTATACTGTTTACTAAGTGATGCTGTCGTAAAAACGTCTAGCGTCAATGAGCACGCCTTCGCGTTTTTCATATTCTTACCAATAAAACGTAGTTCTCGACACGACACGATTTGTATTGACGTCACAGTACTTTTTAAATATCTATTTCAAATGTAATCATTTGCCACGTGTATGACGGAGCATCACTTGACAAATTTTGTTGGATTAATGGAAATTGTTATTTCATTTATCATTGAAACACGTGAGAAATGTTATCAAACTACTTCAGTGGGTACTACTGATTCTTCTGATTCTTCTGATTGTGACAGTAAATTAAAAGGACTTTGCTTTCATATTTCCTTTAAATATTTGTATTTTTTTACAGATTGAAATAAAAAACAATAAAACCTGAAAGAATAATTTAATAATTATTTAATATCGATAACATGCCTGCACTAGCTCGCGCGTAAAATAGATTTTAGTACTTACGCAAGTTCACTGCGCATCGTCTACAACGAGCATCAGGCAGCTGCGCCACTACCGGATATATCCGATGAAATCCAGTATTGAACCCAAAGAAATGAACCACTTTGAATTAGGTGTCTTGTCAATAAGAATTTGTAAACATTGTCCAGAGAAATGCATTTAAATTTGCATTTTTTTTTAAATTATTTTATGAAAGATCAGTCCTATACTTCTATTAGAAGAACTCAATAGGCATCATTGTTATGAGTTAAGTTTAATAAGACTTGACTAATAATAAGTGTGTTCTGTATCGTTTCGGTGATAAGGAGTAAGGGATGCCAGAGCCCATTTCCCTATCCCTTATTCAATCCTTCTCTTTAATGGCAGAGCAACATGTGGCGTTGCTTATGTTATAGGCTTGTGGACTTGTGGGCGTCATTGTGGTAAATGCAAGCACAAAATACAATAAACACTGATTTATTCGATTTTAATTAAGAAATAAACAATAATTTGTCACTTTTACAATATTTAGACTGAGCAGCCAGTTCAAGGCGCCTATATTCCTTAAAAGAAACTCTAAAAACACTATAACATAACGATCCAACTCGATCGATCTTTTTCTCGCTTATTCATCTCCAAAAGAACTACCGCATAGCCTCCAATATGGCGCCGCGACCCCGCTCCAAGCATGTGCTTTGCTCTGATTGGTCGCGCTACATAAACAATATTCATTACTTTTATTAGATTAGTAAGGTTTTTTAAACATAAGAAAGATGTAACAAATGAAATAAAATAAATAAATTACAAAGTAAACAATTAATATTTTGCGTTACGCATACAAATAACAATCAACCAGACTCATAGCTTCTCATAGCTCCGACACATATATATATATATAAAGTACCAAAAAATTAGTATTAGTAGTATTAATATGAATTTTTTCATTAAAACTCATTTTATACAATTTAGGTCGTTCGTTTGTCTACAAATTTTTGATTATCACGTTATCAGTCAGTACCTACCTGTGTTCGAATACATTGTTTGAATTACTAATGCCATTGTTATCATCGGACGCCCAATTCCCATAATAAAAACAGACATTCTACGCACAGAATTCACTGTCGTGTACTTAACCCAATGAATTAAGATTTTTGTCTATGTTTCGATCATAATAATTATTTTATATTCCATGTATGTTATAGCTGAAAAGCTGAAATTGTCCCTTTGACTTTTTTTTATTTTATTACGATCAGAAACGCACGCATCATTCCAAGGGTCGCTTCTGTTTCTATAGGCCATCAAGAGGACCCTAAGTGGTCTGCCTGCTATCATTTTATGTAATAAAAATGTGTTTCTATTTTAAGGTAGATTAAGCATTTGAGTTAATTGTCTTTTTTTGTTTCAGCTTACGGCAAAGTGTTCCTCGTCAGAAAGAGGTGCGGTGTCGACGAGGGTAAACTGTATGCAATGAAGGTCCTCAGAAAGGCATCAATAGTACAGAAATTAAAGACTGCTGAACATACTAGAACAGAAAGACAGGTAAAGTCTGATTAATTTATTTAAAAGGAATAAATATTTTGATCAGCAAAATAACTATTTAGTCAGCAACTTTTTTTGGCTGACCCGACCCAGTACTTGCTAACCATTGGTTAGGTTGGTTTTTTTTGTTGATTTTAATAAGTTGCCTCTAATCATTGTTATATCTGGGTAGGTTATACTCAATACTAAAATCAGTCGGTCTACAATACCTACCATACAAAAAATTTTAGGCATATGTTATACAAACTAAAAAAAACTAAATAAATAAAAAAGAAGGTCTAATTTTCATAATATAAAAGAAAGAAATTACAAATTATAATGTATTTAATTAACCCAAAGTCGTAACCGGAGTATAGTGTAAGAATGCATTTCCTGTCCATGACTGTGAATGCATAAGGCAATGTGGATATGTCGCGATAACTTTGTTTGAACAGTATCTCTCATAGTAATTATTATACTATGTAGACACAACAGTATTAAAATGGCAGCAGAGTTCAGTACGCGTTCCCTACGAAATTACATTATCTACTAGCTGGCGCCCGCGACTTCCTCGGCGTTGAAAAAGAAAAAGTAGCCTAAAAATTTCTGATAAAAAGATGAAAAAAAAAAATAATGCTGCTTGACTGATTTGAACATTAACTGTTAGTAATAATGTTCAAGTCATAACACGTGTTCACCTTAAGGACAACTTTGTGCAACTAATGTGGAATATCACCGCAAGCTATGAGTGCGGTGATATTCCACTATGCCACTTTTAGTGAAGGAACCCAGACTGTAGTGCATCCTTTATCAAAGATATCGACCCACCGAACACCCCACCGTCTACCTCGTCAGTGCAACACACGACCACTCTGACAAGAGTGTCCCCACTAAAAAAAGAAGAAGAGGAATGAATAAACTCAAAAACTACTGGACCCCATACAAAAAACTCAATTAGTATTAAGTCACATTTAAATGATTATAACGTTCGGCTGTTTGTTGACAGGTGCTAGAAGCGGTGAGAGAATGCCCATTCCTGGTCACACTCCATTACGCGTTTCAAACGGAGGCTAAATTACATCTTATACTTGGTGAGTAATGTTAATATTCCAACAATGGTATGGTCAATAGGGTCAACACGTCGACCTTCCAAAAATTATTTCGATTTCTTACAATTCCAGGTTCATATTCAGCTTAAGCTCTTCCAATATTAACTGCACACTTCATAACATAACCTCATAATCATAACACATACGTTTACTTTATTATGTAGCGAGATAACATTATTGAAATGAAACAGAAAATTAAAACAAACATCTCGAAACTGTTCATCAATTATGACATTGTAAAATTTATAAACAATGAACTTGGGTTATTTGTTTTTCGTTACGCAGAAACAGTTACTTGAACCGCTTTGAGTGGAGTTTATTATCTTCGCTTCAAATATTTGAATATGTCACGTGACCCGAGTATTAACACCCACCGTAGAGCCCGGCCAACTCGAACCGGCGAGACAACGCTGCGCCAAAATCAATTCCAATCTCTGTTGCTGTGCGACTTTACGTGTTGTTTAAAATATGTATTTGCAAAATATCACTGCTTAAAAACTCTAGTAGGGGCCATAAAACAAAAAATCCAAAAATGTTTTTATTGCAAAAATACAATCACAATCCTTCATATTGTATGTTGCAAAAAGACTTATGATTGTTTTATTCCATATTTAGTATATTTTGATCATTTTTTATATACTCAAAAGTAACTTATATAAATATATTTATTTATATAAGTTACTTTTATAACGTTTTTTTTTTATATAAGTTGCTTCTTATCTCCTCTAGTATTCAGTTTATTATAAAAGTATTTAAAACATTTAATGCTACTTAAAAATACACTTCTAACGATCTATAATTATTATTAAATATATATATATATATTATATCTAATAAGAAAAAAATAGACAAAAATTTTTTTTTTTTTTCTCGATTAGCTCCTGTAAAAAGGGGAATTTTGATTTGTGGCCCTTTAGTTTTTAAGCATACCTGTATTTCGGAGCTCCTGTAACCCAAATCTTTTCAGTTTGAGTTGACCAAATCTTTTCAAACTCCATCATCGGCCTCGTATTGACTAAACGGCTATACGTTGGCCAAGAGCAAACCCATCTTTAATAAAATAAGGATCGGAGTAAACTTTTGGTCATGCATAATGTCAAAGTGACAATTGGTTTTTAATCAAATAATAATGATTATATTCTATTCATTCATAACCCGTATGTAAAAAAATTCCGAGACAAAATACAAAAACAAAAACAAGGTTAATACAATTAAGACGCTATTTACATAGGTGTAACGCCATAAGTTTCCGCCGTTTTAAATAAAAAAATGGGAATTTATTGTGGAAGGACGTTACCTAATGTTTTATTCGAAGTATTGGCTTGCCACTAACTTTTTCCATCTTTCTGGTAGCATACCACATCAATCACAAATAATGAACTTTTTGCACTCTTTTCTTACTTATTAGCTAATTAATAATTAATAATTAGCTAATTACTTATTTGTTTCATTCATAGTTTCTATACCTATGCAAATAGCTCGTAAAAATATGTGCAACAGATCACCGAGTTTCAAACACTTTTAAATTTAATCATTTTACTAATGAAGTTTAAGCTAAGAACGCTACAGCCACCACCTAAATACTACCCAACTGGGTCGAGGTCTTTGGTTGATAATTCCTCAAAACCTATTAAGAATACAAGCGAAATATTGTAGTTATTTTCACATAGTGATACTCTCTGCATACTAATATAACAGTTGACATCTAATAACTGTATGTATGACAAAAGGTAGCGTAAAACTAGATCAAGGTGAGGGTCTGGTCTCGAGTGATTTGATGAAACGTTTAATTAACTTTATTGTATTATAAGCTTTTGAAATTGTGCTATTAATGTAATGTAATGCAATGCAGTCACCGAGTGTCTGCTACACCTCTACAGAGAGTACGAAATGAGCTCTTTATGATCGTTCAGATTCACAATGACCAAGTGTCTGAGACCGTTCAGTGTAGAAATGTGTCAAGCAAGTTCCGTCGCATCCAGTCGTATTCGTCAGTCCTTGTTACCTATTCGTCAGTTGTTTTCATCTCATGGCCTTCCCTAAATTCATAGAAGTATGCAGATCTAAAGCAGTGAGACAAGAGTGACCGAAAGCAAAACTGCAAACTTACTTGTAGGGAGTTGATGTTGCTTATGTCTCTTAACTAGGTACGTATTATTTGGATTTATTTGCCAATGCAATAAGTAACATACTGGGTTATCCGATAATCCCGCACGCTCCTCTTAAAACACGAAATATTGTTCGGCGTGCCAAAATACCTCAAATTGAAATAGGGAATGCATTTTCGAAGTCTCGTTATTTCGCTAAAATATGAAGTGCAAAGCTTCTTTAATATTCTCTTTCCCGACAGCATTATCCGCAAATTAATTTCACGACAAACCTTTGTGCGAGCATGTCACACTGTTTCTAGGTTTAGCTTAGATATTCCATACTATTTCAATCACATTCCACTCGCAGAAATGTGCAGGTCTTAAAATAAGTCTTTGCGAAGATTTATATAGCAAGTGAATTAGTAGTGACAGGATAACACAGCGCTCCGCAGTAATAAACTGACTATATAGCCGATATGGTAGCAGTAACCAGAACCGTCTACTTACGGATGAGACAGACCTGATCCCTTTATCCACAATCTGCCCCTTATACTCTTTATACGGTCAGATTGCTAATTGACCTACTTGGGTCACTTGCATGCGTTACTTGCGATGTCAACCATCTACCATGTTCACTGTCAGCCAACGAAATAATAATCATATCTTTGCAAGCACAAGCATATCATTACAACAACTAGTTTTTTACCGTAATCCTGCTACCACGTGTCGGACAGTGGATATTCGATTTGGTGCACTATTAAGTCTTAAACTGGGTCAAGGTTGCAACTTGCAACACGCTCTAGTATTAACCCTTCTACGTTGTCGCTTTCTATCTATCTATCTATTTATCTTTCTTTCTCTACCACAATCTAAAGGAAAATAATGAATACATTTTTAAAAGCAACATACACTACCTTAATGCGTCTATATTGAAATTAATCAGCGATTTGTGATAGCATTTGTTTACGATTCAAGCAAACATTTGTCGTCCAACCGGCGGCGGCGCTGCGTTCTAACGCTCGCGGAAATTTACATTCGAGTATTTCCTCAATTCCAACTGTATGGGAATGCAATTTGATCTGATCTCGCGAGATTAACAACGCAATCGAGAGACAGAATACCCATATATGTATACTGCATTTTACAACTGTATATAGTGTTGTCCGTCAGCGGTGTTTGAGCCTTAGAATATCTATCGACGCTTAGACTAACATTTTAGAAGACTAATTAATTCTTTGATCATTTAGTTATCGAGTTGTGTAATGTAAATATCAGCGTCAAACTGTATATCCCCCGATATTGTTATCATCAGCTTTTTTCTTAAATTGCCTCCTATTATAAGCTAATTTAAAGACATATCATGTCAAAAAATTTAATCTGCGAAGCCGGGAGCGGTTCGCAAGTTATATTTTTTTTGCAATTTTCATTAATGTTTCTTTGCAAAATAAATGAATGGTTTTTCTTAAGTATATAAAAAAATGTATTTTATAGTAACTTATTGTACTATCGGCTTCATTGGTAATTGTTTTATTTTATATAATTCTTATTTAACCTTTTTGTGTGTATATATACTTACTGTTATATTAGCATGAATCGATCGAGTAGTGAATTGAAGCCTTCGGAAGCAGATACGCCATTGTGTGTGTCACGTGGATCCACGTGACGTCATTGGAAACCGAAACAAAATTGACGCAAGTCTCTTTGTTTACATCCATATAATTGTGGGTAGAAATAAAAATAAAATCGTTTCCATTTTTTTCTAGAGGTTTTATAAACTTTTTTGGGAATTAAAAAGAAATAGAACATCATATGAATGATACACATATATCTAATTAAGTAAATGTACCTACAGCAACCTACAAATCCAAAGGCTGGACAGTTTCCCAGCTAACTGGCGACTTTTAGACGTCCGCCTATAGAGACTATATATGCCTTTAATCTAGACTCTTAACCTGTAAATTTCCCTCAAATAAATAAATAACTAGAATTTTCAATCTGAAGTGGACTCCTCACTATGTGATCCTTCGACATACTAATTTGGGGTAAAGCAGTGAATTTGGTTTTCACTTCAGCTAGTCGTCTCCATTGATGGCCTATTCCTATGAAGGAAGGCAATGAGCGTCTGTGGATGATGATAAAAACTTTAAACAGCCGAAACAACTTAACGAAAAAACTGAAAAGAAAAAAATAATTTTATTTAACCTTAATAACTAAGTTCTTAAACTAATGTAAGTACTTCTAAATAATTTTGTGTCGGCGCGTGGCTCTGCGCCGCCGCTGGGCATCACGCTTTACGTAATTTACGTAAAATTTACGCTTCGTAAAAAATAATAATCAAAATCAGTTCATAAATGACGAAGTTATCCGCGAACACACATTAAAAACAAAAACATATACCGTCGAATTGAGAACCTCGGTTTTTCGTTTGCGTCGGTTAAAAATTATGACATCATCTTTTAGCGACAATTTTTGCTCTTCAAGCTATTGTATAAAAAATTACTGTCCAGTGACAGTTTAAAAGGAGGTTAGATTCGGGGTTCGATACCGAATTAGGCGAAACGGGGTCAAGGCATATCTTGCGCAAAATGCAACAAACCTCTGTCGTTTACCGCTCGTACAATGCATGTTTTATTTTTTATTTTAATTTGTCGTCTCGAAGACCAGTAGCCAAAAAATACAAAATTAAATCTAATTTATTATTTAGTAGTAAGAAATGTAAAATATCTATAGTGACTTAATTCAAAATTGTTAATTAAATATAACTAAGCTTTACTTACTAACTAAAGCTTATCGAAAAAATGCTTACTAATTTATGCTTATCTATACTTCTATAATCTATACTAATATTATAAAGAGGAAAGATTGCCTGGGCTTATTACTAAACTCGTCACATTAAACAAAAACAGCTAAAAGATTTTATAGGAAACTTACTGATTAACCAAATTACTAACGTAACGGTCAGGTGGCTATTCACCGCTGAGTCATCAGATTCGGATGAACACACATCGAATTGACCTGAATTTATGGTCCTAATATAGTTTCGATGTACCGAATAAATCGATTAATAATTCATGCCTCCAGTAATTATAGTTTTGGACTGCGACGACACAATTTGAGTTGAATTTTGAAGCAAACGTTTGCAAGGGTAAATACATCCTTTAGCCATTATTGGGGTCGCCCGACTAGCAAGCATCATTGGCCTCGTTTATTAACAGCTTAATATAGTGTGTATAATATGTTTGTGTTGTGTTTTGATACAAGAGCAACAGACCCATAAGTGAATTGACATATAATCTAGCTAGAAGTTTCAGGTCACCTGGGACGTTTTCGAGGAAAGCTCATATAGTATTGATGAATTCTAGTTGAGAATATGTTATTAACCTGTTCGATTTCCGATTCTTGTGTTTATTTCTTAAATTTGTGGTGCATGAAGTTACTTGTTTTTTTGATTCTTTGCTTTCTTACTTTACAAGTAATTTCTTCATTTGAGCCTAGTTAGGGAACAGAGCGCTCCAATACCGCCTTTTGTGAGGTTCCCCGTCTGGGTTTTAGTCTATAGGAGTCCGGCATAATCCCGCAACGTCCCCAACGCTACCGGGTATACCAAAAAGCATGATTATCTATATATTATAAGTGGTTGTGGATTGTCTAATGGTCTTAATAAATTGTCAGGTAAGATGACCATAAATCAGCAGCTAATTGTGCAATAATATCTCCGTCCAAAGTGTCTCACCCAGAGGCAAAGGTTGTCTAGCCAGAAAACAAAAGCAATATTTCTTGCAGAGAGATGCCGACGACAGAATATATACAACACATACCCACCTCGCGAATTCATGAAAGGGTTAATATCATCGAAATAGTATATCTCTGCATTCAAGTTCGCTGGTTAATATGCCAAATGATGCTGTGACGTCGCCTTGACCCAAACGTTGCCCACGTTTATACGAAAGCGCAAGCAGTGAAGCGTCTTTAATAATAATTGTGTAATAAATCTAATGTGTAATTATTGTCTTCAGTTTACGACCTTGACATGTGGTTGAAATATAATGAAAGAAAGAAATATCACAAAACTAACTAACTGACTGAGTTATATGTTGCTGCATTGCAGTAAAATTCTGTAATAATTAACTTGTTTTTTAAATAGATAAACATAAGAAACTTCAGAGATTCTTGAACTTCATAGAAACTGTGGTGTCAGCTTTATTAGAACGGTTCATCCAAACAGTGTGTTATGGACAGGACTTTGCATTTTTCTGAAGAAAATGACACCCAATACGAAGATCCGTTTGAGAACCAGCGTGGTGAACTTAGTCTTATCTGCAATAATAGTGGACGTTTTGCGACATGGACCAAATGCTATTTGTACATTTTGAGATGTGGACTAGTAGACCATTTGCGATGTGGATCATATGCGAGTAAATCCTGTTGAGGTCGAGTCTTAGAAGTAGAGACCATCAAGCTACAATCAGTACCTAACAATCATTTTTGGTTTGAATGTCATCAGTGCTTGATTGTGCCCTGAATTCGACATAAATTATTCTAACTAACTGCGTTAATTTTTCCATTGTAACTGGCAAGTAGGTACTTTATAACCTGTATTGTTTTAATAACTTACAATTTTAACTGTTCAAAAGTCACGTTCATCGTAAACGAGCGGTTGTTCTGTTTGCTAAAAGCAAACGCAATATAGTAAATATAAAATATTGTGAAAAATACGTGTCTTGTTAATGCTTGGCCAATGAAATTGAATGCTTATATTTAGTAGTAGTAAATCCATTGATAGGTTGAAGCTAACATAACGCGATTAGTGTTTCTATGAATATCTGGGTCGCACCACTTCTGACCTGGACATTTTATGGGTTGCTCGCGATATGATACAATCATCGCACACCAATCTGCGAAAGATGTTATGTAAAAATTAGGATTACACATGAAAAATCCCATGCTAATAATGTCATCTCACCAAATCAGTGTGGATATTAAATAAAAAATATTTTTGATTTTGTTTGAGATGCTTCAAAGCCATTTCTTTTTACGTCTCTACATTATCGTGGCTATAAAGTGGATTGTATTCCGAGTTCTGACATTTTTTTTATTTTTTTGAGATTATTTTTTTCTCCAGAAGCGTCAAAATCGATTGATATTATGTAAGTAGATGCTAAATGATAAACCGTCTACCCAGGACTGGCTTACCCAAAATGGACCCAGAACACAGCCGATCGCATGATCACCCTTTGGATATTATGGTTACTATTTATAATTTTTTAATAAAAATTTACATCGAACCAATTATGTAGGTAATATTGTCAAGGTTAGATTTGGGTTAAACAAAAAAATTAAAACTGTCTGCCTACTAGTTTTTCCTATGCTAAACACGCCGCTTACAATAGTACAATACTCTAGAGGTGAAGCATTATCGATACTCACTGAAACCCTACAACTCTACTAAATCGCCGTGGCCTATTGTTTAACAGGTAAGGTAGAGTTTACACTAATTACAGAATGAAACTGTTAACACTTTAAAAAATATATTAAACCCTTCTATACACTGACGCTGTCACATTAAGTAAAGAATATTCATACTCATGGTGGGCCTCCTCACGGTGATATTCCTACTTTCTATTGTACCTTTGAACAGGATTCCAGTAGGTATTCGGTTCAAAATTTGAGTAAAATATTAATAAACCCTAATTTGACGACCCCTTTGGCCAAGTGGTTAAAGCGCTAAATTTAACGCACTGTCTCAGGTCTTACGGGTTGGATTCCCGGCAGACCCAACTTTGGAGATGAACTTTCCATGGTTGTCTTTGGTCTGGATTTAAATCTATTCTTTCACAGAAGACCACTGCAAAATGAAACAGTATGAATGCTGTTGTATTTCGGCGAGTCTTTAAGTAATGCCAGAGCTCATTTCTCTATCCTACAGTCCTGACAGTCATGGTCCGCAGCGCACTTGCAACACCGGTAGAGTTGCTTGAGTTAAAGGCGATGGTATCCATGTACGATCAAGTGGACTGCTCGCTTGTCTGACAACCTTAACATTAAAAAAAACCATTACCGAGTCGTCTGAAAATCGGACCCAGACCCTGATCCGGCCACTCAGATTAGGTGTATTAGCATTTTGTTTATCGGTCTTTGAGTGATTTGTCTCACAGTTTCTTTCAAGTACAATTCAAATACATTCGCATAGTAAGTAATGCAGCTTGCTAATAGTGGCCTTTGAAATTTATCGTTATCACACATTATTTTGCCCCAATGTTGAATGTAAAGTATATTAACCCTTATGTTAAAATCCATAAGTCGTATACCATCGTTACATAACATTCTGTGTACGTACACTCGTAATGTCCTCGCCCGATCGAAGTTCAAGATCGTTTATACAGGAACTCGTATCTATTACTGCGTCTTTAGACATTGTATACATTGTTACGATGTACTAAGATATTTTTTTGTAATTAAAATGGTACATTTTAAATGCACAAATGTATATCGACATTTTGACAATTACACTGGTTATAGAATTTCGTCTTAGGCGGAGCACTTCATCGATTTATTTAATAGAGAGTCACATTCTACTTAAGCAAATACCCGTAACAGTAATGTATCTTATGTATGTTCCTATGTAATGTACTATGTATTTGTGTGAGCACTACATTGTGCCCAATAATGGATTATAATAGAAAACATAGAATGAATACAATTTACACAAAAGCGGTATTTTACTTAGACAAAATTTTCACCATGATTAAATATACATACATGGAAGCTCTTTCACGGAAGTTATTATTTATTCTTTTAGAATAAATATTAAAGCGAACACCGTTGTGTATGTCGGCGTCATTTATCGACCACATTTTCACAACGTTTTTTGGATTTGTGTTTTGGTGTATGGTATAATTTGAAAGTTACAAGTGCACATATTATACAGATTGACTATATATTCGTACGCCTACGGATCTGATTCGATTCTTGATTCGTTTCTGATGATCGGATTCTGATCATGTTTTGATTTGGTCTCAAAGTGTAACCCCAAGCACATTAGCCCTTCCCGCCCTTATCGAAGTGAAGCCGTACGGTACTTTAGACTAGTATCCCCCCATCATATCTCAACCCATGGCTACCGTAGAAATCGGCAAAGGGAAAAATTACCAAAAGGTGGAAAGCAGCGCGCCCTTTGCGAACATTTATATCAAACTATAAGCTCGCCAACCCGCTTGCCAAACATGGTGAGTATTGGCAAACCTTAACGGGTATACAATTAGTTATATAATTATGTATTATATATCTATCGTTGATGGGGGTCCGCCGGAATGCCTTGGAGATGTCATGAAAGTTTCAGAACCAACCTATAAGCTTGTAACTTTGACCATTGAGTTGAATAACAATAATGCACGTGCAACTAGTGCAATAAACGAACAATGGCCGGTTTGTAGCAAGCCGGGGAAAAAGTGCAAAACACTTCCGTTTGGTGTGTCAAGGCGCATGCCAAAACTGCCAGTTTATGAAATTTGATTTCTTTTTTAAACTATAATTAGGAAAAAAAACAATGATACCTAAATGAATGATTTCTGTTATAACACGTAATGAAGTTTCTTTCGCTTTTATGTTTTTCTCAGCGAAGTTCTTCTAAACCACTGAAATAAGAGCTATAAGCGAGGAAGGTTAAAAAATCTATCCTTGCGAAGCCTGGGACGTGTCGATAGTTTAATATAAATGACTACATTATAATGGACATGTATTTGAATATTGACCTAAACAAAAGATTTTTATATTATTTTGGTAGCAATAAATTGTTTTTTCCTGCGCGTGATTTTCAGGGACACTGAAGAAGTCCAAGTTTTCGATCCACATTCTTTTGTAACCAACATGACGAGTGTTTTGTTGAAATGTTTTAATTCTAAACACGTACATACTATGTTTGTTGTTGACAGATTACGTTGCCGGCGGAGAGCTATTCACACATCTCTATCAGCGAGAGCATTTCCAAGAAGATGAGGTCCGGATATACATTGCTGAAATTATACTAGCATTAGAACAGCTGCATAAGGTGAGTCTTTTTAAACCTTTATTATTATGGTCTTGGAAGTGAGCACTTGAGCAGTTTTAAAGTCTTTTATTTCTATTCACTTTCATTACCTACTACTATGACAATTGAGTCTATGACCTTTGAGAGACAATTTGTGAACAGAACTCTTCCTTTTGTCATTGTTGTCAATAAATATTGAATACATTATTTTTTTTTCAATCTTTATTTTTTGGTCAAGGTATTTTTTGTCAGACGTTGACTTATTTCTTATTTTTCAACGCTTAGGAAAAAGTAGTGCTGACGAAGTCGCGGGCGAAGTTACTAATTTATATAAAAGAGGATAATTTCGTGTCTTCATAATTTTTTTGGTTTGCTCTTTCAGTTGGGCATCATCTATCGCGATATCAAATTGGAAAATATCCTCCTTGACGCCGAAGGTCATATAGTCCTCACAGACTTTGGTCTCTCCAAGGAGTTCTGCAGCGGAGAGTATCGGGCGTACAGTTTCTGTGGTACCATAGAATATATGGCACCTGAAGTTGTCAGAGGCGGGAGCCAAGGGCATGATATTGTAAGTAATTTTTTTACTAAAAAGCATACTTTCAAAGGAGGAGGTTCTCAATTCGACTTAATTTTTTTATGTTTGTTACCTCAGAACTTTCGACTGGATGAAACGATTTTGATTATTCTTTTTTTATTTGAAAGCTGTGGTCCCATTTCAATTTGGTCCAGTTCTGACAATGGCATCCATGAGAAAACGGTTTCAAGTCGGTTTTTTTTGTTAAAATTTTGATTATTAGTAAACTATAACTATACATAATATTGTAGATAGGGTTTCGCGAACTAAAGTATTTCTCGTTTATAAAGTAAAAAAAAAAAAAAAATTTAGTCCCTATAAAAAAATAAGAAGTGGTCTTAAATTTTCTTTCTCCTAGGGCTTAAACTGTATTCAAAACAAATTTCAAATTCAAGTCGAAATGTAACTAACACATAGATTAAGTTAGTTTCTTTTTTATAATAATAGATATCCAGTACACGATTGTGATTTACGCTGGATATATATATTTTTTATTGAACTCTTATACTTGAAGACACGCTATATTTTAACGAGTTTTTGTAAACTTTCTTTTGTAATCTTTCGTATGTAAATTACACTTTTACTAGTGACACGATCGACTGCTTTTGGAGATTTCCTTTCGTTTCTAGCGAAAAAAAATGTTTGGTGCCATAAAGTCAGAGTCAGTTTCAAAATGTCAGCGTTTCATTTGGTCAATGTAAAATCGGGGTACGAAAACCTTCGTCAGTTTTCAAATTCATTCCTTTATCAAAATCATAGACGCTTAGTACCTTTTGAAACTAAAGCACCGAGCAGACAATTTCGCCTTTAAGGTTGCGAACCTTTTTTTGTTTGTAATGAATAAACTCAAAAACTAGCGAAAACTCAGCGAAAACAACATACATACAACATGCTTACTAATACTTATTAATATTATAAATAGGAAAGTATGTAGTATGGATGTTTGATACTCTTTCACGCAAAAACTACTGAATGTATTTCAATAAAACTTTACAATAATAGGCTATATAAGACATAAAACACTACTAGTATTTTATAAAAAAATAAAAGAATGTAATGCCATGTAGCGATAAGAATTAAAAATATACTAGATTCGCGAGTGTACAACGTCGAGTCAGCTGATTGTTGTGAATGGAAGACAAGACAAGGTAGAAAGTTGGCGTATGTACGTGAGAATTGTTTACCGTACGAACGAACGGATCGCGTGGAATGATTACTGCATAATATTAAAACGCCATCAGCCTACATACTTGATTGAAATATTTTTGCTCGTATCTGAAACAGAACATCGCCACTTGTTTCTTTGCTGATCGGTGCGTATTGTAAACTGTGCGTCTTTATCAACCGACTTCCAAAAAGGAGGAGGTTCTCAATTCGATTGTATTTTTTTTATGTTTGTTACCTCATAACTTTCGACTGGGTGAAACGATTTTGATGATTCTTTTTTTATTTGAAAGCTTGTGCTTCCCGTGTCGTCCTATTTCAATTTGATCCAGTTCTGACAATGGCATCCATGAGAAAAGACCATGAGACGGTTTGAAGTCTGTTTATTTTTTGTAGATTTTTAGATCTTTATTTAATTTAATCCGTCTTTATTAATAAAAGATGGAATGACAATTTCCAAAAAAAAAGTGATTTCGACTAAATCTACCTATACTACAACTGACGTAAAACGCGTGATCTAGTCTCAATATTTTAATTTTATTTATTTAAAAATAATTTTAGCACCAATGTCGCAATATTTCTTTGAAAAAGCCGCAGACTAAGCAAACACCCGAACGTCGTTCGCTCGTTTGGACAATTTTACAGTACATTATAAGCGCGTGTGCAAAATATATTAGCATTACACAAATGGAGATAGTAACAGATTTAGCGCGACCGAGCCGCGAACATGTAGGTCACGGTCTGCGGTCGAATGAAACGCAAGATGCTACTGCGCCGCAGTGCGAAAGGGACGGACATTGTTCGCTTTCGAAACATTTTCAACTCGAATTAGTGATTAAAAACTTTCGGAAAACGTGTCACAAGTTGAATTTGGGAACTCGGTTTTGCGAAGTTTAATTTTTTTATTTGATGACATTTCACTTACTTATTTATAGGTCAGAGGTACAGTCGAGATGTCGACATTTCATTGCATTTTATCAATCATGCCAAGATTTCATTTCAAATCAAATGTCTGTCAGTTGCTTCCATAGTGCTTTAAAATATGCATCATCTATGTCTATGCATAGTGTTTAAATATTAAACTTTAATTTGAAATCTGACGAAGGTTTTCGTACCCCGACTGTACATCTATCTTCAATTTTTTTTTAAATATTATAAACAAGAATATTTTATAATTAGTTATAAAATATTCTCTTAATTAAACCAGCTTTTTGAAAAATTTCACGGTATATGTCGGAAATTTGGATTGGATGGTATATTTACATGAAATTGACAGGCTGTCGGGTAACCTAGTTGAACTAATACAAAATACACTCTTATCAGTTATTGAAGTGTTTACAAGTATCTACGAAAAAAAAAACAATATAGTGTGTATGTGCTCTAATTCCAGTCGAATTTCACACAGTAATTTTACAGCGAAAATATAATAGATATATATATATATCTTACATGCTGCAGAATATAAATAAATAAAATATATAAAACAAAACATTTACGGCATTTGTCACTGCAGGGCGAGCACAGACAGACTAATTTCCGCAGACCTATATTTAGTCCTGTTTCGTAGTTCGTATTGTACAAGTGTTAGTCTTGTAAGGCCTTGTCTGGTCTTAGGTTTAATAGGTGTCTTGAATGCAATAAAAATATTGTAGTAATTTTCAACAAAATGACAATTGAATGAAATCTTCGCGGCGTCATTTTGTAGTGTTTAAAAAAATAAAACAGAAGTGTGGCAACGTTGCAAAAGCGTTTGCGCTTAGACATCGATCGGTTGATTGATCTTGACAATAGATCGTCTCACGTGACAATAATAAATGATTATTTAATGAATTGTCGTTTATTGTTATTTAATATACCTATAATATTTATTATAAGTAACATGATAACTCGGTGGACGGAAATCTTGTATGTCAAAGACTGTGGGAGATTACCTCCCTACGTTGAACCGAATCCTGGCTGGCCTGAATAAAAATTTTATATTGTACACTAGTGACACCCTGGCTTCGCACGGATGCATTTTTTCTGCAAATTATATTGCACCTTGCTTCGGCAAGACAAGGGCATAAAGCTGCACTTTCTGTAATTTAACAGGAGAGCCCAGGAGAGACATACAAAGTTTATTTTTTTGCATTCAATATCGTATTCTTCTGCTTATTATTGCTTTGAAACAATTCTTTTTTATGCATCAAATAACTTGTGAATATTATTTTAATTTAATGTTTTTAAGACACTTCTGCATATTTAACATGGGTATTTTACAGATTTTTGTAAGTCTTACCGAAGATACGATATACACAAACCTTGTTTTTATAAATGAAAATAGTATAAAAATCCGTTGGGTTGCTTAGAAATTAGAGGAGAAACGGACAGAAGCTGACAGCCAGTTCATTTTTCAATTTGAAAAAATGGATTTTATTGCACGTTTTTGAATTTGTTTGTAATTTTCTTCCAAGTTGAGATAAAAGTACTATGCATGCTCGGCAAAAATAGCAATTGATTGCCTCGTTTGGTTTCTTTAAAAGGGAACTTAATATTAAACTCGCTTGTAAAGTTCTCGATTTCATCTTTATTTTCGGCCTGGACAGTAATATACTATTAAAAGCAATAAATTCGCAAATACCATAGTCTTAAGTGTTAGATAAGCTAGTCTCCGGTATACTGAATAAGTTGCACAATATTGCATTGTGTTGTGTGTCTGATTTGTCAAGGCTGAATCACTCTCTCGATTCTATGGGAGGCTTGTAAAAAATGAACCAAACGTAGTACGGTTGCAGCGACGCTTGTTTGATATACTAAAACGTTGCAGGACTATTAAAGAGGCTCTTAATATGACTGTTTTATGGTAGAGCTCAGATATTTCGCAGTCATAGATTAGATATCTGCCTGACAGCAAAAAGTAACCCCCTCACAGATGAGCATCATGATACACAACAGCTCATGTGCTGTTGTTATTCATTGCGTGAGTTAGGATGCTAAAACTATTTCCCCCTTTATACTATCAAATCTAGGTTTGAATATTATTTGCCCAGAGGGCTAAGTGCTAAGTGTTTAAAAGGCGACTTCCCATCAATTTGAAATTTTGAAACTTTAGTCTGTTTGACCACCATTATCATAAAAAAAAAATGTTAAAAAAAATGTTAAAAAGATATACCTACATAGATTGTTTGAACAATAAAACATATAGGTAGCCTCAGAGGAATTACTAGGACATTAAAATCTTGTCATAAAATTATATGAAATCAGTTTTTCTACGGAAGCCAATTAAATTAATGATGATTAAATATATCAAATTACAATTTTATTGCAACTAAGTATATAAATTAAAATTAACTTTATTTATTTCTTAAAATGCTGAGCAATTCCGATTGATTGAATGTCTATTGTGAATGCACAACTGTTGGTATGTTTACCTATCTTAGCAACAAGCAGGTGTTAATTTTGCTTTGTGCATTTTATTTAATGGCACAGCAGGCAACACTTGATCATTTTCATTCATTATAGTTGAAGTAAAAATGGGCCTTAACCTCTTGAAATTAAGGATTCAATTAAAGTTATTGTTTTGTTTGTGTAATGAGACATATCGGTCATCGACGCTGGTTGATACCGTATATGTAACCCGCACTTACATGCCAGAGTTGTTTGTCATAAATAATTCAAGGTATATTAAGTAGCGTTGTTTGGGTGCGACAGACAGACAAAAGATCTTAAATTGGGACGTTATTCGTGTGTTTTTAATGAGGTAAAAAGCGAAGCATAATTAAGGACTTCCATTTATCAGTAATTCAAATTTTTTGTAATCCTATGAACCACAGACTATAAAAATATTAAGTTTTTTGACCACAGAGTTTCTTGAAAAATCAGTAAAAAATCCTAACTTATTTGGTCCAGTTTTTTTGGTATTTTTTTTTGTTTGTAAACAGATAGGAATAAAGAAAAAATATTTTTTACCATATAGATTTTCTTTATCTCGTCATCTTGGCTTTTTTTTCCGAAGCCTTGGAAAATTTAAATTTATAATAACTAACATGAAGTTTCTATAAATAAATATTTTGATATTACACAGAATGAATTGGGATGAAAGGATGGGAGAAAAATAAATTGAATGGATCTCACAACACATTTTTTTTTAATTTTGAAAATTCAAAACGCCTGGCCTGGCCTTAATAATCTAAAAAAAAAACGAAAATATGTTTTTTTTTTCTTTACTCAGATTTCTGAGGGAGAATAGGTATCTCTCAGATTTGTGTCTTCAAAATTATGCCTCACATGAATAATTTATTTTTTGTGGCAATTTTTCGAAAGTCATTAAAAAAACAACGGATGGCTTTAATTGAGCTCTGCATTGTTTTACATTAACACTAATTAACATTAATTAATTAATTAGTTTTTCAAATTTGCAATGTCTGCTTTTGTAATTTGGCTGCGCTGGTGGTTTAGGATCCAGAGTTGGAAAACTCCTTATAATTATGCGCTGTTATCGTATAAAGTAGACTATAGTTTGTAAAGTTGTCGCGTTAATGACAATTCTAAACATACACTGTGTTGGGACCCATGAAACCACTAGAGCATATTACACATTGATTGTAACCCGAAGGATTTCGATAACTCCCGTTATAACTGCGTGGCTAGGAATGTTGATAGTTTTATGATAGTTGATGATTTTGGTCAAAGTTTCCCTGAGCTGAATTGACCAGATCTTATCGGTAAATGTAAGTAAACTCTAATACCTATACCTATATGTATTTCATAGGGCGTGATTAACCTTTGCGGCGAGTCCGAGTAATTGCGTTAAGTGAACTGAAACATAATTTGCCAGATGACCATTTGCGTTGGAAAATAACTGGCCGGGAATTAAAAGCTAGTAATGGACCTCCAAGTCCGTAATGTAGGTGACATAAAATTTACAATTTATAAAATAACCAGCGAGCGGCTACGCACGGAATTTTTTCTCCAAATTATATAGAAAACTTCGAACTTTCTATGGGCTCCGCTAACTTCTTCTAAAAATTTTCCAACGGATTTTGTTACAGTTTTCACTAAAGTAAAGAGCGGTAAACTAAGGAAGCTTTGTGTAATTGTGTATAAATGAAAAATGCATGCGCGCGAAACCATAAACGAGGGTCGCTATTTTGAAATAAATGAATATTTTCAAAACATCAAGTCGTTGTTTGCGTTTCGATTTGAAACTTGTAAACACGGTTAAACACCTAACAGTGACCCCACCAGCTACGTAAATATCTAAAGAATAATGTGTCACCTTCGGAGAGTCGCACGCGCATTAAATAGAACGAGATGCTATTATTAGTATTATGTAAGTGTTGGAAAGAGACAGACGATGCACGCACGTCGTTGTTGCGTAGGAGACCCCTACAACTATAATGTTCAGCCAGTCTAAATTATTGTTTTTGAGTATATTGCACTGTTATATTTATAAAGAAACTAAACCAGCCTAGTTGCTCCTTTCAAATTGATCTTTCACAAAAAATAAAAAATAATTATATTTTCAGTGTCAACAAAGTAATATTGCAAACAGAAACAATTAGTTTCCAGGCATTCCATCACCCACCAACCAAACTTTTTCGTTGACAAGTTGCTGTCAATGATGCCAAATACGAGTATATTGTATTTCGTGAGAGTTTACAATAAGTACATGAAGGCTATATTTGACGGTTGTCAAACTGAAACTGAAACTCGTAGGCAGTAGTAGTGACATGACCTATTGGTTATGTTTTATTTCGACTGTTCCGAATAGATATTCGGAAAGGAAGAGACGCGTTGGGCGAAGGAGAAAGTCGTGGGTACGAAACATTCGGAAGTGGACTGGAATTGCATCGGACGAGAACTTTTTCTAGTTGGCTTGGCTGAGATAGGTTCAAAGAGAGGACGGGGTCAACCTTTAGGACTGAAGAGGCACTAAGAGAGATTGGATATCCTTAATCTTGTTGTGCGATTAGCTAATTATGGTGTTTAGATCTATGAATATTTTAAATTAAAGTCGTTGTCCATCTTTGTCTATTTCTCCGTTAACTTCTACTACCCAACGGATTTTGATACGGTTTTCAATAATGGAAAAAGCGAAAAAATTCATTCATGCGAAGCCGGGGGCGCTGCTCGCGAATTTGGAAATATTAAATTTCTCATAGAAAGACTCTTTGAATGTTAAGTTTGATAAGTAATAGAAATTGTTTGGACGGTTCCGGACCCTTTTGACCCACAAGTTTTGACCCTACCTACGAAAATGTGCCCGTATGACCCGCTAGTCTTTTTTATGTCCCGTTTGACCCGCTGTTATAAAAGGTACAGTCTAAAATGTTATTTTAGTTGTTAGGAAAAAATATTATGAATTAAATAAAACGATATAATTATGAGAAAAGGATTTATTAATCAACATACATAAAATATAAAATCAGAAATAAGCTTTTTATGTACATTAAATATTAAAAAAAAAATTGTATACCCTATATGTAAAAAAATTCTAATATTAGTCTGTCTGTTGCATGCTTATCTAAGAAACAGCTTAACCAGTATGAATGCGGTGTTCCCTGACAATGATTATTATTATTATTATTATTATTAATATTGATGATTTTATTTTATTTTTTTATTATTTTATTGACGATTACTTTGATTCAATTATAATATACTTTTTTATCCCGGAAAAATGTTAGATTTCTGCGAGATTCTCATAAAACTAACTGCAGATCATTACAAGAAGTTTTATGTGTATGTTTGTATGTTCCATTGATTTATGCCTTAACTATGAACAGAAATAAACACTAAATCTCAAAATCCAAATTGGATAATCTTCCATAATATACAACCATCCGTTGTCCATTTCGTCAATCGGTATTAAAGAAAGGGCTACACATAACATAACATGTCTTTACACAAGGATCTTTTAAAATATTTAGCTTTTTTCCCTTTTTTTGTATCGCTTGGCAGAAATGGAAGTGGCATCCGCTCACTGATACACTTGGGAATACTATTTCCAAAGCATTCATAGCTGCTGTTTCATAATCTGTTGTAAATTTTTCGGGGCGCTAATTTGGAATTTGGGATTTAATCATCTGAAAAAGATTTTCATAAGTTGTTTGTTTCTTATTCATTGTTAGGGCATAAATCAATGGAACAATATTTTTGGACTTCTCATCACTACCTATGTCACCATGTGTAGTATAGAGTTGGTAGAATGGTTTCACCACACATTTAAAAGTGCCTTCAGCAAAAAAATGTTTTATTTTGGGCATAATCATTTTAGCTTCATGATTGGCTAAAACTAAAATTCTTTCTTTGCCTTCATAGTCCGATAGTAATAAATGACGATATTTTTTTATTTTTTTAGGCTCGAGAATTCTGGACCGACTGTACATTTTATAGTTTTCCATTGTTTAACAGTAGCGGGTCAGAAAGGCACTAAAAATCAATAAATAAATTAAATTAAATAATGTTCTAACCCACAGTGGGTCAGACGGGCACCTAAAAGTGGGTCCAACGGGCACTTTTATTCAGCGGGTCAAAACTTGTGGGTCAAAAGGGTCCGGAACCGTTTGGACGCTGGTACAAAGTTAAATTGTCAGTAAATACCTACTCGGTAGATATGTGAAATGTCAAATGTAGCCTATTAAAACGGCACCACAATATCCAAACACTGAAAACTTTTCCCTAAATGTCATTTGAAACTTAAAAATAATTTTTCCTACGATTTGGGGCTGGAAAAATCGTGAGCAGTCACTGATCGCCGTGACCCACATAAAGCGCGGCCATTTTGAATATTGTATTTATTTAATGCGTACGCGCCTGCTTTTGGTGGCACATTTCACATGATACCGCGCTTATCTGCTACGGGCTTTTCTTTTTTTTTTCATCTACCTGTGTGAGTTATTTTTTGGGTTATCTAACTGAACAGATTTTTTTGCATTGTTAAATTGTTAACTATCTCTGTATTGCTAATGATTGAGTTCGTCGTACGCATTACATCTTTATTTTATTGATGGATAAGATGCTTAGATTACCTTACCTTAGCGCTTCTGACTCAGGCTAATTGATATAATTTTTTTACATATTTGCACATTGATGTTAACATAGTTTATTTACAGATCTTACTATTACTTAGTGCATAAAATTTCATTATTATATTACGTTTTTTTTTTATTAATCGACCGTGAATTCAGTCACATCTAATTCCAACTTTTAATCGCACCATAAATCTGTGAAAGTATAGAATTATTAGATCCTTGTTATCTGTATCACATCATGAACCTCGTGATGAGGTCCATCATGTTAAATTTATTTAATTATTTATTAACTATTTAAATCTGATTAGAAATATAATAATAATTAAAAGCCCACTTTGTTTAAAGATAATAATTAAAATCTTAAGGGTCTATGGGTCATTTTCAGTAGTTGAAAAAGATTGATACTGACAATTCAAATATATCGTTGACCAATTCTCAAAAAAAAAAAAACTAATAAGGAAGTACTTTATGTGGTGCTAAATTAAATGAACTAACATTTTTATAGTTCCAAACATTACTGTTTTATTGTACAATTAACACGACCATTATAAACAGTGAAAGCGGCTCGTATTTCACAACATTTGCTGCTACAATTATAATTTTGTTTACAAAATTACAATTTAACATCTAAAAATAGTTTGTAACTCGTAAATTTACACAGTGACCGACCCGAGTTCCGTGATAGTGTGCCAAAGTGCATCTAAATGTGTATAGTATATAATTATACATACTTAAAAGGGTATAGTATTATCCATACTAATATTATAAATGCGAAAGTAACTCTGTCTGTCTGTCTGTCTCGCTTTCACGCAAAAATTACTGAACCGATCACCATGAAATTTTGCATACACGTTGTCTGGGACACCAGAAAGGACATAGGGTACCTTTCATCCAGAAAAAAGGACTAAGTATTCCCGAGGGATCTTATAAAAACATAAATAATTGGGCGTTACTGTTGCATGGCGGCGCCATCGTCGTCACAGCGATATAAGATGACATAAGATGACATTACACAAAATGTTCCTAGCTGTGAAACATTATTGATGTATTTTGTCTAAAATTGTCCCTTGGTTGTCAAATATTTATAGGTGCGTTCAGAATTTTGTTGTAGTATGAGGTCCGATCTCTAAGACCGATTTTTAAGAATGTTTTTTCGGTAGGTAAGTAAGTGATAGTTGTAAAATAACGTTTGCCCGGGTCAAGCTAGCATATATTTTCTTTTTCAACGCGAACGAAGTCGCGGGCACCCACTAGTCCTTACTAATATTATAATGCGAACTTAACTCTGTCTGTCTGTTTCGTTTTCATGCCAAAACTACTGAACCGATCACCATGAAATTTTGCATACACGTTGTCTGGGACACCAGAAAGGACATAGGATACTTTTCATCCAAGAAAAAAGTAATGTTCCCGAAGGATTATTTAAAATATAAAACTGTAACTAACGCCTGTGTGTGATAACAACAAGTTGTCAAGCGTTCTAATTGCTTTTATATTTTTAATTTATCATGGCGTACGAAGTCGCGGGCACCAGCTAGTTCATATATATATATATATACAATGTGATACACAATATAATCAATCATTGTTGATCATAGGCTTATATTTATGTAGTAACTAGCTACTGCCCACGACTTCGTAACTTTGTAAGTTATATACTAAAACCTTCCTCAAGAACCATTATATCCATTGGTGAAAACAGCATGAAAATCGATGCAGTAGTTTTTGAGTTTATTGCGAACAAACAGATAGACAGATGCGGCGGAGGACTTTGTTTTATAATATGTAAAGATAAGGATTTGAGGTACACTTGCCTTAAGCACTCTTGACATTCGCCTAAACACACTTTTCATCAGGTCTACCCAAACCGTTCCACAAATTCAGGTTGTCCCTTTGGAGTTATGTCTATTCCTGTAATAAATAATGTACTTAGTACTTACTATAAAATTTCAACGATTCAAAGAATGTGAAGAATAACGACCAGTAGGTACGTCTTCAACTTTCGTTTGCGTTTAATGTAACGGTGTTAAGTGAAAGTAAAATTATTGTCAGAAGCTCATAAACGATTCACAACGAGAGGAATGTTAGTAAATGGATGCATTATTTAAACAATACCTGTTTGTTGCATACTACTTTCGATCTCCTTCCAGTCCAGTGTTTTAAGATTATTATCAGCCTGTGTTATCTTTATCTCCAATGATGGATGTAGGCCTCTCCCAAGGCTCGCAACTACGCACGCACGGTCTTCTGTTTTTCGCATCCAGTGGCTTGCTGCGAAGCCTTTCAGGTCTTCTGTCCATCTGGCCGCAGGGCGTCCCACGCTGCCAATTCCAATTCGTTCCAAACGAGCCTGAGGTTTAGCGTTTTTCTTCACAAAGGTTTCTTTAAAGAAATCGTAATAGATGTCCCCAATCCACGAATGTTTGTTACCTCATAACTTACGACTGGGTGAACCGATTTTGATTATTCTTTTTTATTTGAAATCTGATGCTTCCCGTGTGGTCCCATTTCGATTTGGTCCAGTTTTGACTATGGCATCCCTGAGAAAAGACCATGAGACGACTTGAAGTCGGTTTATTTTTTGTTAAAGAGTTATTTTTAAACTTCATGTAAAAATTTATTGAATAAAACTAAAGAATGTGTTTATAATAGTTGCCGTTTTAGTGGTTTTACCTATTTTGAATACCAATTATCCGGTACATGCAAGTCTTTAATGCCATAGCTACAAAATAAAACGTGATTATTCACTCGGTTGCTCAACTGTAAATCGTAATAATGTTTACCCATTTGTCACAGAGCTGTTTCAAAATATTTGATCTAACGCACTGACAAAACTCCGCAAGAAGTGAAAGCCAATGAAATTTATCAGAGCATAACGCTGTTTTGTTAAAAAGTATCGAATCCTCCGAGGGAATTCGTTCAACCTTAATTCTAAGATGATATGCTTGACTCATAAACTGTATTTATAAATGATTTATTTTTGCACGACCAGTTAGCCACCCGTCCGCTCTCTCGCAAAGACGCGTGCGGAATGAGGTCGGTTGGCCTGATCCAATTTTAAATTTCGATTGTCAGACGAGAGGTTAGATATCGCGCGGATACTGACACTTTCACCACTATTTTTTTTTACTGACTGTACAGCTATTATGTTCCGTCTTTAGTTCCGGTTCAACAAATATGTAGTCTATACTTCTAAACGCCTTCATTGCGCAGATATCCTTACAATAGTAGGTCAAGTGGAATTATTTGCTACTTAATCACATATTGCGCGTTCGTTTTTGTTACGTTACACACGAAGACTTACATGATTAACTCCTATAATGCTCTCGTTTCTCTTGGAAAATTGCTTGTTTACAGCCTTATGATCAATTTGTTTTTAAGTAGTAGCACGGAACATTGCGTTTCGTTGTCATAATTATTAGATAGTCCGGCTGGTGTAACTGAGTACCTAAGCCAGGGATTCCAGAGCCCTTTACCCCATCCCCTGCCATTATGCTTCTTTTTTACTAGACCAGGTAGTGCATTTGCACCATATTGCTTGTGATAATAGACGACGGTAGCCACTTACCATCAAGTATTTTATTTTTGTTTATAAACTATCGGCTCATATCTTTCTCATTTCTGCAAACATACACACGTAACCTAGATATATCACGGTCCTGTTATATCTGCTCCTTGGGTTATTATAAATAGAGTGATAAATCCCGCTACATAAATGTTTTCCATCTCGTTCACACTTGCCCTAAATTACACGATAAAAGAAGAGAGGCGTGTCAACCAACCTGTTCAGCCTCGCGTGTCAAGACTCGGGTTTCCCTGTATCAAGTCTCCACTTTCTTTCAAACATGCGAAATTAAACAATTGAGAAAATTTATATTTTATGCGCTCTTCTTTAAGGCTTAAAATTAAATAATCAACGTAACTTTAGATTAGTGATGTTGTTTACGGGGTTTTACCCGGCAACAGCTAAAAAGAAACGCACTCTAACCTTACAGATAATAAATAATGATGCCAGTATCTGCTTTCGATGTATAAAAACGTTCGTATTGCAAAAAAGTTAAACTTTAAAATTGCATTTTGCTGTGATGGAAAAAAATGCCAGCCACTAAAAGTGAAAGAGTGTTAACTTAATGTCATGCGTGGAGATATGAGCCTATAAGTCGCGGGTAGCGCGAGGGGGGAAGGGCTGGCAGAGCTTATAAGTCGCAAGTAGCGCGGTAAGGGGGGAAGGGCTGGCAACACGCCCGAGTATCAGATATACGACAGGCTATCGATTCATGAACAGCGAGTGAGACGGTGGTGGTAAATGGTGGATATAAATTATAAAGACTACATAAGTGTTTAGATCATAGTATTACATAGTGTTAAGTTTTTTATAATTTCAGCATAAGTAAATGATAAGTGGAATAAACTGTATAAGTGAGGAATAACTGACTTTTGATTTATCGTCCTTAGACAAAAGTTCAGAAGTGCGATCGAAGAGAATATACAAAATTTTCTCGACACGCTCACAACGAGAAGACACGTAAGTACATTGTAGTTAAGAAGTACTTATTTTTTATTTTATTTTCTCTTTGTTAAAAAAAAAAAACAGAGACGGGCCCGAAATTGAGTTTTTTTTTATTTTAAGCTTAAAATCTTGGTAAGATAAACATAGGAAGCTTGCTTAAAACTGAAATTTAAATTTATTTACCTATTTATTAAGTTATTTGTGTGACTAATATTTCTGATATTTAAACATAATCGTGCGTCCCGAACGCATGGAATGCGATCTTATCGCGAAGGATCATGTTAAAGTAAACAAAACTCGCTACATGCAAGAAATAGTAGTGCATAACTATTAGAAAAAAAAACCACTTGTGACGAAGGTCGGGTTTAGTTTTTATAAACACTGCGTGTACAGATCCCGAACCAATGTGTAAAACGTGTCCCTTTCTTTTTATTTTATTTGAAATTTATGTACTGACTAGCTGGCATCCGCGACTTCGTCTGCGTTGAAGGAGAAAAGGGTGGCCTGTCCTGTGTCCCGTACGTCTAAATGTTCATCTACCAGGTTTCATGAAAATCAATTAATGCATTGGGGAGTTATGGAGGAGCATACAATGCATACAATGCCTACATTTACAGATTTATTATCAGTATTGATAATAACGGCTTGATCGTTTAAACTAACTAGTGTCGAAACCAACTTTTCTTGTACTATCCTTGGAATAATCTATAATATTTAGGTAACCCCGCATTCGTACGCATCGTAAAATATTAAAAAAGGAGGAAAAGGATATTGCCGATTTGTGGGAAAATATTCATTACGAACCGTATTCATAAATTCACTGATAATAATATCAAAGATTAAGAAAAACATAGATTTACAATCTGAATGTTTTGGCAATGGTCCTGTACTCTGTTATATCACCTTCAATGAATAAGTACAATGACGTTACCCCATGAATTATATGTTATACTCTTTTTGTAGGCCCAAAAAAAGTTCCCCAAATTTTTGCGATTAGCAACAACCGTGCCAAATAAGCTAGTTTGCGTTTATAATTACCGTACCCAGATATATATAATAGTGGTAGTAAACTATCACTAATCCTATCACTTTCAAGTTTCAGGAAAACAACAAAGCCCATAAAAGAAAGACCCCTGGAGGGGCAGTTGACGATCACCCAGATTTAAGGGAATTGAAGAAAGTGAAGCATGCGCGCGTGTCGCTCAATGTCAGAACCGGCGCCGCATGACAATCAAAGGAGATCCAGGTTTGAGGATCACGGGACATCCGGTTCGAGGTTAGAACCGATGTCGCAGACGGGACAAAGGAGATCCAGGTTTGAGGATCATGGGACATCCGGTTCGAGGTTAGAACCGATGTCGCAGACGGGACAAAGGAGATCCAGGTTTGAGGATCATGGGACATCCGGTTCAAGGTTAGAACCGATGTCGCAAACGGAGAAAAGGAGATCCAGGTTTGAGGATCATGGGACATCCGGTTCGAGGTTAGAACCGATGTCACACACGGAATATGGAAGATCCAGGTTTGAGGATCATGGGACGTCCGGTTCGAGGTTAGAACCGATGTCACACACGGAATATGGAAGATCCAGGTTTGAGGATCATGGTGCGTCGTGTTCGAGGTCAGAACCGATGTTTGAAAGATTTACAAAACATGAAGGAACTGTTTACCAAAACGAGCGCAATAATCGGTATCAAGACCAATCAGACGATTCGGATGAAGAGCTTAGGGGGACGCAGAGGAAGAGACGGACGCTAAGGAATCACAGCATCTCGTCAGAGGTTGACGCCAAGGAGAAATTAACGCAGGAAGCGTCAAATACAAACAAAATATTAGATAAGTTTCTTAGTATCCTAAATGATGTCAGAAGTTCGGATAAACCTAAGTTAACTTTTAATAGTAATGTGTTACCCGAATTTAACCCAATGTCAAAGGAACAAACAATCCTGACATGGTTAACGAAAGTAGAGGAATGTGCCGAAATATATGGCTGGGATGAAAGGGCCACTATACACTATTCTTTACCAAAACTCAGCGGGGTTGCAAAAACATGGTATCAGGGACTACCGTCCCTGTTACTTAGTTGGACTGAATGGAAAACAAAGTTGGTACAATCCTTTCCCTGTCGCGAGGATTATGCCGAACTTCTGACTGACATGTTAGCGTATAAGGTTAAATATGGAGAGTCATTGGAGCACTATTATTACGCGAAGGTCAACCTGTTACACCGTTGTAGGATTAGTGGTCGGCAGGCAGTTGATTGTATTTTACACGGGGTAGAGGATCGAGCCGTAAAAGTAGGTGCTCAGGCAGCACAATTTAGTGAACCCGAAGATGTCTTGAAGTATTTCAAAACTGTTAAGGTTGGGCAGTATAGGAACTTATCCAGGGACTTATCAACTAAGGCCAAAAATGAATCGATAAACAAGCAAATAACTAAACCTGGAACTTTTAACACGAGAATACGTTGCTTTAACTGCAATGAAATGGGTCACCCTAGTTTTAAGTGTGATAAACCTGGCATAAAATGCACGACGTGTAATAGAATAGGCCACCAAACTCAGGATTGTTTTAGAAACAGAAACATAAACATGGACACTGATAGCCGAAACCGCGACAGAAACAAGGACGTAAAGCATGTGGCGAAACTAAACATCAGGGATGGACAAGAAAACAAATATTTTATTGAAATAAAGGTAAATGGCATACCAATCCAATGCCATGTAGATTTAGGGAGCGAGTGTACATTGATCAGAGCCACCAACGCAAAGGAAATTAATCTGCAAGTCTGCCATAGAGAGAATCTGCCGATACTCAGGGGTTTGGGAGCAAACACGATATTTCCGCTAGGGGTCGCTGTATGTGAAGTCGAAGTGCGAGGAATAAAGGAAACTATTGATATATACCTGGTAGACGATTATGTACTGGGTAAACCAGTACTACTAGGCCATTCCTTTACGGAGAAACCTGATATCATAATCACTAAGACTCCCAATGAACTAATATTTCAGAGAATTGTGAAAGACAAAATATGTTTGATTTCTAACAATGATGTGGATATACTACCAAATACAATGCGTGCAGTTAAGGTTGACGCCGAGAAAAAGATAACGAAAAACGTTTATGTAAATGGATCGCTCAGAGGACCTGAAGGTGAGGAATATTACCTCTTACCGGGAAGTTACGAAATTAAGAATGAATGTGGTGCTTTATTAATACATAACGCTTCACCAAACAAACTTTGTATAAAAAAGGGCACCTTGTTGACGCGCGTATCTTCAACAAACACGACAATGCCGGTGAGAATGATGAACACTTTTAGTTTAAAAATTGATCTCACGAATGAGTCCAGTGAAATCATCTGTAATCCACATCTCAGCACATATGAACGTAGTACATTACAACAACTATTAACCAAGTACAATGACTGTTTTTCTAGCGGACTTAAGGACCTAGGCTTCACAAACGCTGGCGAAATGACAATAGAATTAAACGATGCAGAACCAGTGGTATACCGACCTTATCGCATGTCCCATGCCGAAAGAAATTTAGTAAGAGATATGGTAGAAGACATGATGGACAATGGAATTATTAGAGAATCTTCATCACCTTATGCCAGTCCGATCGTATTAGTTCAAAAGAAGACAGGTGATAAACGCTTATGCGTAGACTATCGTGCTCTCAATCGGAAAACTAAAAAACAACATTACCCCCTACCACGTGTTGAAGACCAGCTAGATCTACTGGCAGGAAATACTCTGTTCACTTCACTGGATCTAGCATCCGGATACTACCAAATACCAATAACGGAAGAATCTCGACATAAAACGGCATTAGTCACGCCGGATGGGCAGTACGAATATAACCGTATGCCGTTTGGATTAGTTAACGCCCCGTCAGTATTTCAAAGGACCATGAATACAATACTCAAAGAGGCAAAAATCAAGTATGCCATTGTTTATATGGACGATGTACTCATTCCTGCTAAGGACTTTACAGAAGGAATTCACAGGTTAGAGGAAGTATTAAAATTACTAGAGAATGGAGGTTTAACCCTGAAACTCAGCAAGTGCAGTTTCTTTCAAAGTAACATAGACTTTTTGGGCTTCGAAGTGAGTGCAGAAGGAATACGACCAGGGAATAGAAAAACTGAGGCAGTTGAAAAATTTGTAAGACCTAGTAATCAACATGAATTACGCCAATTTCTTGGCCTGTCGGGATTCTTCAGGCGATTCATAAAAGGATATGCGGTTATCGCCGCACCGTTAACAGACTTACTCAAAGGAAACGCGATATGGGAATGGGGTGCAAAACAAGAGGAGTCGTTCATCAAAATCAAAGACATACTTGTGAGGCGACCCTTGTTAGCATTGTATGATCCAAAGGCCGAAACAGAGCTGCACACGGACGCAAGCAAAGAAGGACTAGCTGGGATCTTACTTCAATACAGCACGAAAAGGGCATTACAACCGGTTTCATATTTCAGTCGAAAAACTACTGTTGATGAAAGGAAATTTCACTCTTACGAACTCGAAACACTGGCAGTTATTGCATCATTACAACGATTTAGAATATATTTGGTTGGCGTGCCATTCAAAATAATTACGGATTGTAATGCCCTAAGAGCTACCCTTACAAAACGGGATCTCGTCCCTCGAATAGCTCGTTGGTGGATTCAGCTGCAAGAGTACGACTTCAATATCGAGTATAGACCCGGTTCACGTATGTCACACGTAGATGCGCTTAGTCGGAATCCGATCGATACATGTACGGACATACCACATGTGTTAGATGTATTAGCAGTCCAACAAGATACTGAACAGAATTGGATCACCGCGGTCCAAACAGCCGACGATGACGTCAGAAAAATCAAGGAGATCCTCAGTAATCCTGAATCCACCCAAACATCTGACATACAAAAAAACTACAAGCTTAAAAATGGACGTGTTTACCGCATCGTTGGTAAGCTGTTAACTTAATGTCATGCGTGGAGATATGAGCCTATAAGTCGCGGGTAGCGCGAGGGGGGAAGGGCTGGCAGAGCTTATAAGTCGCAAGTAGCGCGGTAAGGGGGGAAGGGCTGGCAACACGCCCGAGTATCAGATATACGACAGGCTATCGATTCATGAACAGCGAGTGAGACGGTGGTGGTAAATGGTGGATATAAATTATAAAGACTACATAAGTGTTTAGATCATAGTATTACATAGTGTTAAGTTTTTTATAATTTCAGCATAAGTAAATGATAAGTGGAATAAACTGTATAAGTGAGGAATAACTGACTTTTGATTTATCGTCCTTAGACAAAAAGAGTCACCTTTCACGAAAACTAACTTTCGGGTGTGGGGTGTGGCCATTGTAAGTCGTTTTTTAAAATCTTACGACCCGCTCTCGAACCTACAGTTTTTTTCTGCAAATTATATTTAATAAGCAAATATTATTCGCCCTTTCCATGAGTGACAACCGTATCAACATCCGCTTGGGTAGTTTAGAAGAAGTTAGCAGAAAAACAGACGGGAGCTTATAGCGACCTTATTAATTTAATATTTAGTTTACACATAATAAGAATTTCCATGAATTCTTTTAATATGCCAAAATTAAACTAAATAGTTGCGGTAATACGAAAATATTTAAATTAGAATTTTAATAATTTACTAGCTGGTGCCTGCGACTTCGTCCGCGTTGAAAAAGAAAAAAGTAGCCTATCCTGTGTCCCGTACATCTAAATGTACAAAGTTTCACGAAAATCAGTTAATTCGTTTAAGATTCTGTATTCTAAGGCATATTACAAGGTAGATGATTATTTAGAGGATAATGACGTCTGGTCTACGGTTACTCCAACTCAGCATAATGGATAATATTTAATTAATGTAATGTAATATTTGTTAATTTAAAAAAAAAATAAAAAATAAAAAAATAATAACGATGCGATTCCTGTGGAGTTTCTTCGGCCGTTCTTCTCCACAGAGGAATGCACACCTTGGTAGTGAACGTGCCAATCTCTCTGACGTCGAAAAGCGATTTTTGTAAAATCTTAATTCGAATAAAAATGTTTTGAATTTGAATTTGAGTTATGTAGGAACATACATACAATACCTACACTTACAGATTTATTATTAGTATTTATCGTCAAGAATGCTATCAACCGTTATTTTAAACTCTGCTCCAATTTAGTTTTTAATCTGTATACAACCGTTTAACAACCGTTGTTTTAGTAAAAACTTGTTTTTCAAAAGGCATGATTGTCTCATCTTTATCTGTATCCAACTTTTTATTGATGTCTTGTATTATACCCTCAAAAATGTATTGTTAAGAAAAAACCTCAAGGTTACAAGATGGTTTAAGAAAAAAAAAAACAGTGACACTGCATACTGGGTAATGCCTTCTATTTACACTGGCACAGGAAACAGGTCTGGATATACATACACCAGGTGTACTTCAATTTCAAAAGTTTTCAATGAGGATTTAAATTGTAATGTACCTACTTAATTGTTTGTTCGAAAGACTGATCACTATGTCGGTCTGTCTTCATTAATTTTGGTTTCAAAATACTGTACTTAACTGTACATTATTATAGAATCATACAAAGGTGTATTTAATATCCGATTTAGTAATATTGTAATCGTATTTTGCAAGTAATAAGTTTAAAAATATATTCCAAAGCGATATTGGTGATTTCCCAGAGTCGATTTTAACAGGTTTACACAGACCTGTTTCACAGATGGGTCTATGTACACAATGTAATGTTGCAAAGTTTTATTGTATCGTGAGTCCATTACCCGGTCCTCGCGTTATATGGTCATCTCATTTTGTCAGCATTAAAGTAGCGGTCCGCGAACGTAACAAAAGTTTCACCGCTCTGTAACGGATGACACAAGCGGTTACGGTATTTGAGTCTACGAGTGGGGATGACTTTCAAACTCACGCGCAGCCAGTGCAGCCATTTTAGCGCTTTCGACGCTAAAATAGCGCTTTTTCTCAACTTTAGTGTAGGTTCTAAAGTTTTATTCTTAGGATGTAACTAACTGTCGCCAATGATCTCGAACTTCTTGGCGTGAGGTTGAGCTCTAATCTCAACTTCGGCACATCTATTGAGTCCAAAGCCCAAACAGCAGCCAAAAAGCTAGCCATCCTAAACAGGGTGAAGCGATACTTTACGCCTGGACAGCTCTTATCTTTGTATAAGGCGCAAGTCCGTTCTTGCATGGAGTATTGCTCCCACCTCTGGGATGGCTCGGCCAAATACCAACTTGCCGCACTCGACTCGGTAGAACGCAGAGCTAAGAGACTCATAGGCGACGGTACTTTTTTAAAATCTAAGATGCAGAGCCTGGCACATAGACGCAAAATTGCCAGTCTATGTGTCTTTTATAAGATGTACTTCGGTGAGTGTGCTCAGGGGCTCCATGAGCTCATACCGCCTTCCCCTTTCTTCCATCGGACATACAGACGTACGGCTGGTTACCATCCTCATCTTGTCGAAATCCCCCCTTTTCGAACCAAGCGCTTTAAAACATCTTTTATAATGCGCACCGCCAAGGTTTGGAACTCCCTGCCTGCGTCTGTATTTCCGAGTTCATATAACCCTAATCTTTTCAAAGTTCGAGTGAATAGGCATCTTCTGGGTGAGCTCGCTCCATCTTAGGCCTCTCCCGTGCTACCAAGCTGGTTGTTGGCCAAGAGCAAACCCATCTCTTATAAAAAAAAAAAAAAAAAAAAACCATTTTATAAATCAAAAACAATGTATTTTGATTTTGTTGAGATCTGTGTTTCTATAATTTTGAAATTAAAAAGATTGACTACTTCATACAGGTTTTGGAGAGTTAGAAACACAGATAAAATGAATATGATGTGATATAAATCATAATTATAGGCATATTTACATGTTAAAAATGTTTTTTATTTTTCTTTTACAATTCAGGAAGACAGAGCTGTCATCCATCGCTTTTATGAACCGAAAATATCATGGATTTAGTCGAGTCAATGAAGCCATTTCCTTGGAAGTTGAAAAGTATTGACTTTGAGTAAAAATTTATAGAACAAAATTTACTTAGGATTAGTCAATCTATCCATTTTGATATTGAAAATCATAATTGAAAATTTTAAAACCAAAATCATCATAATCGGAACTGTTATTGAGGAGTTTCAAAGATATTGTTTTTTTTTAGTGTTCATTGGCTTTTTTTTTTTTTTTTACGTAATCAAGGCAGCGCTTGGCCGCGATCTCACTTGATGTTAGGTGCAGATGCGGCCAAAGATGGACCACGCTTACCTAGTAAGCTAATTCTAGTGATTTTCCAGTGTTTTTAGCGCTAAACGGGTTTGTTGATCTGGTAGCACTGCGCACAGCGCTGCAGAGAGCCATTGCACGATAGCTCGGCAATCTTCGGCTCGAATCGTCTGTCATCGTTGCATTGCTAATATTTTTCTTTATGGAAACTAGCATAAAGTTTAATTGATAGTATCGAATTCTAAAGATGTAATTACGTCCCGATACGAAGATGATCTCTCTAGACAGAGTACAGTTTTGCTAATGAACAAGGCTTGCTTGTACCGTTAGCCAGTGAAAGTGTACGAGCAAAAGTGAAACGAATGATTTAGTATTGCGCAACTGCTCCAAGTTTGGCATGAAAAAGCACAATCGAGGAAATACTACCTAGCTACAGGTTACATGAAATCGTCACAGCCACAGGTGTGGGATTAAGTTTTTCCCTTTTTAGACTTGTTTTAGTTGTTGCGTTCGAAGAAGCTTCATTATCATAATAATTGTGTCATTACTTCAGCCATTATCAAAGCCCAATTTGTTTCTCCATTTTTGCTAAATTATCTTTCAGCTAAGTTTGTTAAGAATACTTAAAAAAGATTTTGATCATAAAATTTTCGTTCGTATGTCGATGGATTTGTGAATATTTTGAGGATAATATATTATTTGATGATATTTTGCCATTAGGTAACTCGTAGCTCTCAATCCCTGATCACTATAATTTAAATCAGTTTGTTTATTTATATTTATTGATTTCTATTACTGGAAAGTTGAGTAATAGTATCAGTGACTAGTGATATAATGTCCCATCAGATGTCATCACATTTTGGGATATTTGCGTTGAATTAAATACTTAGCCGGCCTACTTTATTTCTTGCGTCTACCACATTAGAACACTAGTACTCATTTACTAAGATCTTATTGCGTTTGTTCAAAACATTGTACTAAATGTACTCAATTCACACTCTCCAAGGTTTGTTGTCGCCAGTCCCTTTATTCTCGTTGTATTACGCGAATCAGGCTTGTACTTCCAAAACAGTTTTGGAACCGAAATAATACGTATTGTGGAAATAAAACGCCTTTTTATGCTTTGAAATATCTAAAGGATTATCCTGGTCCTATATTATCTCCTGGCAGTAGCTTTTTTACTTTAAAAAAATATTAATTTTTGCTTTGATTATAAATTTATTAATGGTAACATTGCTCTAAGTAGTTTGAAATCTACGGGTAATATAGTTTGTTAAAATATTCAAATAAATTAGGTTTATTTTACTTGTAAAAAAAAAACTAAATCACGAATGTCTACATATTTAATAGAAACAGAAAACATGTGCGATAGGCAGGCGACTCACGTGTATGTATTTTCCAGGTCAAGGTGGGGGCTCTTTTGAGAGGAGGTCATTGTTTAACAGTTGTACGGTGAAACTAATCACTTTTATTGTGTAAGATATTTTAAAAAATATATTTCTAAATTTTTTTTACGTAACTCAAAACTAGCATTTTTTTTTAAATTGCCTTTATTCCAACAGAAAAACAGAAACATTTGTACATACAGTTCATATGTCTCGCAACTGTATAACCGATAGTTTTACAAATGAGTTTCCCAACGTCATGTGGGGACTCTCCCACATACCTATATTGACAATGTAGCTGGCCAGCAAAAAAGGGTTCCTTTGTGTTCTATAAAAATAGGCAGACAGTCAGAAGGAGCCTGAATCCACCGTCGACCCGGCTACTTTTGCTCGTCAAATGATCGTCAATGGGTCGTCGTCAGATGGTAATAATGTCATATCACGTCAGGATAGTAGGTGTCAAAAATGGTCGGCTTTCAGTGTGGTATCTAATTGTTTATGACAGTTCACGTTTGCTTATCTTGGCTAAAGCAATTAACATACATTCAAGGCAAGTGTGTGTGTCTCGTCTTCCTCATCGATTAAAAACTCTTTACGGTAAATATTGAACCAGATAAAAGCTATCACGTAAAGATTAAAAATTCCTTATAAAAAAAATCGACCTTGTTAAGCCCATTCATTTTTTTATAGTTGTTTACACGTTCTTCTGTTTCTCTTTCGTGTTTGTAGCGTAATAAGTTAATATCAGTACAATACTGTAGCTGAAAAACTGCTTATCTAAAGTCCAGATTCAGACCTGAGCCAACCACTACTGTGACCACTCATCCATCAGTCGTCACGTCACTCATATTATCCTTTGATTTTTCTAATACAGTTGACTATTTTTTATCACTTTTGGAACATATATTATTATTATTACATTAACTTAGCGAGTCATCTATGTAGAGAAGAGAGGTTCACGCCCGGTTTTCAACGCTTTCACTGTTTTGAGGAAGTACTAAGTAAATCGTAGATGGGTAGTGGATAAAACCATCTATAAAGCGTTAGTGAGTTTCTAGTTCTGTCTCTAAATAAGACCGGTGCGTTTTCCTGAACTTTACTTTCTATTAATTTTGTATTGAGTTGTGACATTTGTAGGATAAAGTATATTTTTATTGTCACCAATATTATGACCACCAACTGTCACTTGTTAACACTAGCAGACATTGGGGGTTACAAATCCACAACCGACCTTGATAAGATAAAAAATAAAGATAAAATGGGGTAATGGGCTCCTTCACTCATTGAAACACAACAAAACACGCGTGCTGTTTCTGCCAGATAGCTGTTCAGTCTGACTACAAAACGTAGTGAAACTATTAGAACTACTAGAAGTGCTCTGCATCTACTAAAAATCAACTGGCCTATTTCACCTAAAGTTAGGAAACACCTAATATTTAAGCCGGCCATTCACAGCAGCAGTTCATGCAGGATTGTGAACGTGAATGCCGCGAGTGGCCGACGTTATATGTTCCCCAACTCTGAACTGTGACTGTGACTGGTGAAAACGGGCATTAATTCATCTGGTGGCCCACTTGTTGTGAGTGCTGTTATGCTGGGTTGTTACGATTATGACACAAGTCACACAGCACAATGCGCGGAAGAGCAGTCGAGTGAGATGCACAATGATTCATACCAAAAAAGAATCATAAATGGACCCTTAGGTATATACTCTTTTTGGCAAACTGCATACATATATCTATTTCGTGTAAAGTTATTTGAACTCCTGAATAACTAATCAATGTTTGTATGCAAAGTATTTTGGAGTTTTTGTACACGAGAGTGACCTATTCACCCTCAAAGTTGCATTAAAACTTGTGTTAAAATATGGATTTTTCAAGGATCATATTTTTTATATTTAAATTTATTTTTTATGTTTTTATAAAGTTTGTATGATAAGGAACCTAGTTAACGACGAGATGAATCGGTATCTTTCTACGTTTGTATGGAGGAAAGCTGACTTGTGTCACCTTAATATGAAGAAGAATTGATGTCTACATTACCCAATAGCTTCCTAAAAGAAACCATTTGAAATAATTGCAAACCATTATCTTACAAGTAATGCTAGCTTGTGTCACGACACGGGGCACGCCGACCGAATATCTGGGTCAGTTGGTCGCAGAGCTGCTACCGGCTGAGGCCACGTGGGGTAATGGAATACTATTTCAACCTTCGACCAAATATCCCATATTTATCGATTAATATTTCACTAATATGTACGCCGATATGATATTCTCAGTCGTACGAGTATGATCTAGGTCTGGGGCCTCATAGCTCTTGCTCTACTACATTATAAAGCAGTGATTGTTTGCTGGTATGAAAAAGTTAATTTGAAAAAGGTAATTAGTACAATTCGCTTTTTTTAACTTCTATTGCAATACCAATTCACAATTAATCAATAGTTATCAATTAACCGGTGTGACCTTTGATTTCTTATCGATTCATTTCCTACTGCAAGCCCTTGAGACACGTTGCATCTGATGAAGAAAAAGTAATTTTCACTCGACCAAAGTTATACTTTTTTTATTTTATGGTTTTTTTACTAGAAATAGCTCGTCTGGTGCTCTTGATTTTGAAACTTTTGACTTTCGTTTTCGACAAGTAGCCTTTTAGCGAAAATGTATTAGCGAAATGACTTTACATAAAAATTAATAATAAAATGTCTAATAACATAAAATGTCTGTTAATTTTCGGCAGTCCAAGCAGTCAACTTGAATCGCTGAAGAATTCCACAGATATCTTCGTACACGGCGACATAATATATCATTGATCCTAAAAATAAACGTCGCGATGACGAGGTTTCTCAAAGTAATACAACACAAGTAGTTATTTTTTGAAGCTTTTCTTTAAAAATAAAATATTTCTTGCCGGCTCTGCGTTGTAAATAGAGGTAATTAACATAGCGAATGCGTAGGTTGAGATCTCTTTATATACCTACTATATAAAGAGATATATACTAGCTTTTATCTTCAACGTCCACATGCCTCTGTAACAGCGCTTTTTTCCTAGATGAAAGGTACCCTATGTCCTATTTTATATCGTGCATGCAAAATTTCATGACGATCAGTTGAGTAGTTTAGACGTGAAAGCGTAACAAGTAAACGAACTCACTTTCGCATTGACAATATTGGTTGGGATTTAAAAATTCATAGTATTTAGGGATTATATTATAGTAATTCTGTTGAAAGGGACACATAAATGTGGGTATGTCGAGTGAAGAATTAATGTTATCAAAATTTCGGAATGCCACCCATTTAGAATATTTTTAAAAGTAAAATTAAAATTTGATGAATATTTTTTAAAGCAGCATTTTAATGCACCGAGAGATAAAGGAAACTTGCCATCTCGCTCAAGTCACGTACATCTTGTGATTTACTACGAACCAAAATAAACCTTAATCGCTATTCACAAGATGGAAATTTATATAACGCAAATAAGTAAGATTTAAATAGACACCTTCTTGGAACAATGTAAAGCATAAATTATGCGATAACGAATAAAGTTCAAATTCAAATTTCATTTGCCGTCAAGTGTGGAGCGCTAAAATGTGCCAAGCGCGGCCTCGATTGCGCGATAGAAGGGGGTCAGTGGGACAGCGCTAAGTGGGTCTCGCGACCGGTCCACAAGCCCTGAACTTGATCTGGGATTTGCGATGTTATGTCATATTGGACTGCGTCGCGATTATCGTCTGATGTGATGACGTTTTAGCTGCCCATCAGATTTATTATTATTATTATGTGTTGATTTTTTAATATTATTCGCTGCAGCTTGCTCATTGCACTCTCGCCTCCTTTGACAAAAACCGTGATAACTCGGTAAATTTTAATAAGATATGCATGGATTATACATATAATAAACCATCCTCGGAAATTCATCTTTCCATCGATACAATCAGTAACAAAATCCGTTCACAATTTTCCGAAATTAGCGCGTATGCCTGTATGTATATACAGACAGAGAAAATGAAGAACTTTACTTCATTCATACTGTACTGATTCACATTGTATAAAAATGCGAGTGTCACTTTCACATGACGGTTTCGTCGTACAAATTGAATAATATACACAAACACACATACCTACATAATTCGATCGTACATATTACGTAGGTACTGAGAATTTAAACGATTTTTTTTCCTGTTACGATAATCGAGTTAAGACAAATTTAATTTTGTAGTGGAAAATTACTGTTATTTTGTTTCAATTGTCTTAACAATATGTCTTTAAACAGCAAACATTTTTTTAATATATTGATAACAAGAATGCTATGCTGTGAAATCTTGCTTTGTGCCAAATTTCATGATTCTAGGTCAACTGGAAGAGAAGATGCTATAAGTTTGATGAATCATTGTGAGAGTATCAAATTGTCGCGTAGATCTGCTTCGTCTGAATAAATGGTCTATAAAAAGTCATTTACTAAACTCAGTAGTTGGGAAATTTTTACACCAAGGTTATAACTAGTGATTTACGGGGACACCTTCAAGACGTACATACATAACACCTTCAGAGATTACTAATCTTACATAACTGTAGGTTCCTCAAGCAAATATTATTTCATGTGCATTAGATTTTAGTATTTGCCATTATTTCTGAGAAGGACGGACGTATTGGACGGTTTCTTCTTTCTTTTTTTTGTAGAAGGACGAAATCCATCAGAGATACTGATTTAGTTTTTGCATCAGCATGCCCGACGGACCTATGGACTAAAACCTCCCCTATTCTGATGGAAAGGTAGGCTTTGAGGCATTTTTTCAAAAGGGTGCTTTTCATTCAATCTAAGTCACTTGGCGGTTAGATAGACGTACGAAGCTTTTGAAATGCGGAGTACCCGAAAAAATCAGACGTTAATAATAATTAGCAAAATCTTATCATCTTATTGACCAACAATTCAAATGTTAGATAAATTGTTAATGAATGCGGTTAATAGACAGTTTATAGTCACTTTCGCCTTTGTCATGGAAGACAAGAGTCCAATTGATCGTTTGCACAATAGAAAGAGAATCGGCTATGTAATTTTAGATATCTTTATAATAACGTGCTTACCGGCATTTCATTATAATCGTGACTGGCCAGTTTAATGCTTTGTTTAAAAAGACTTTTAATTAAATTACTTGTTGACAAAATATAGTTTTCTTGCACAATCATGCTCAACAAACTGTTTTGGACAAAAAAATTGTAGAGAGTGTTTGAAGTGATTCATGTTACATAATTATCTGTTGAAAGAAATTTTTCCTTCTTGTATGGAAAAAAAAACGCTTCAAACCTACGCCAAACCGTTCAGACTTCATTTAGATTCATTTCATTGGACTTCACTTGGAAAATGTTCAGTACATCAAGATAATAATGATCAGCTAGCTAACCTTCGTTAGAAGATAACTCTGAAAGGCCAAGCACTAAATAAAATACAACCTAGTTTAGGTTAAGATTAATAATAATGAATGATGAGTAAATACAGACACAATTCTTCGCTGGCCTTGAGACATGAAGGGCGTCCTCCTTTGTATTGTAACATAATATTGTTGTATATTTAATAGTTGCTCTTAAGTTACGTAACAAGTGAAAGAAGATAAAACGGCAATCACACCATACAATTTGAACGTTTCCTATTTAGGAATCTAAGTAGAGAGCTCGTGATCACACTACGCTAAATTGATTTCTAAGTCGAAGACATAGAGTTGAAAATGGATAAACTCTCAATTGAATCCAATCTGTTCTAACTGCGATCACACCTTTCGATTTCTTAAATTGGATACGTTCAAATTGTAAGGTGTGATAGCCCTTTTAGGCTTAGAATAAGATTTGCATGAATAATAATCTTGATTATAGCCTTTTTATTCTTTGTGCTAAAAGTTTGAGACCTCAATTTAAATTCCAGTTGTTATGGGAACCACGCACGCAACTAGGGTACTTCTCAATTTTGATGTTGTCAAGAATTCAAGTCAAGAATTGGACCCCAGGACCTATATTTGCTAGTCAGGAGATTTTGTTGTTTACAAACCACATTTATGACCACTTACTTCTATGTCTATCTATCTTTATGTCTGTATGTCTGCGCGCTAACTTCTTCAACTATACTACGCATTTTGTTACATTACGGCTTTATGATAGCTTTATGGTAGGTCGCTAGTATGAAATAGTTCAATTTTGGATTATTTCAACTGTTAAACAGAGTAACAAAAGCCTCAAATGTTTTACAGCGATGTTTGATTGGATTGCAGTGTTTAAACCCTAAGTATTACTCCACATTGTGATATTTGGATGCGCGAATTTCATATGGCATTGAGATTGCGGACCGTTTCACTAAATTATCACCGTAACAAGGCCGGACCGGCTTGTACGGTTGCTTTTACGTTTTAATATTATACATTTTTTTACTTATCTGATTGATTGTTCCGATTAATCGGTAATCGGTGACCTAGCTGGTGTATATTTTAACAACTATAACTGACTTGGAAGTAAATTAATTAATAAACTCCACTGTACTTTTTTTTAACATTGGGAAATCCTTTTAGATACCCACCCACAGTTTTTTTTTAATTCTGTGATTTTCTTGTGATCCAAATTGCTTGTATTGATTATTTAGTCAGTCAATCACTGACTAATTTATTCAATTAAATAAGGTCGACTACTAGTCCGTCGGTCATGCCCTATTGTCTACAACCGAGTGCGAATAAATAGGACAAAGGTATTTGGAACAAACTGTGCAACAACAGACAGGCCTACATTGTGTTTGCATTTTTTGTCGTATCTGTCTACAACGGCCTATTCAATATCAAATTGGATTTGTTTGTACACTGTTGCTTTTTATTCTTTATGTCTATAAAGAACTTTATTTTAGGAAAAATCTTGCTTAAAATTTCTTAATTAAAAAAAATACTCTTAGAATTTGTGACACGTGAATCGTGTCAACAGTTTGTTACCATTTGATGGTCGGATTTAATGGACGCCATTAGATGCTCGATTTGAACGAAGCTTAACCATGGGCTTAACATAACAGTCCTAAATTTTAATATAGGGACTCTCTATGATCAGATAATATTTAACAGTTCAGTGACATAATTGTCGATTTGAGTTTATTTAGAATTTGTTTACAGAATTTAAACTAGGTGGTGCTTTAATGTACATATCTACTTTGTTCTACACAATGTTATTTAAAAACAACTTCGTTTCGTTAGAGAGGTAAATAGAAGAGCCGAAATTTTCGATCCCTTCCTTCAATTTACGCGCAGCTGTAACCATGCTCTTACAGAAGACCACTGTGATATAGCAATAGCACGTGTGCTGTTGTGTTTCGGTGAGTGAGTAAGCGACGCCAGAGCCCCTATTTCCCAATTCCTTTCCAATCTCATATCCTTAAGCCTGCTGTAGTCGACAGCGCCCTTGCAGCTCCCGAGGCGTTGCTTGCATTACTATACGCGACGTTAAACACCCACTATCAAGTGGACCGTCAGACTGACTTTAACAAAAAGAATTGACTGGGTTATAATAATGGAATTGATTCTCGTAGTATAATGTGTACATTATCGGTGCGGCACATGTTGCAACGTGCCGACTTCACCTCACGTGTGTAGCCATTTGCCAGTTACCTACTAGGCGCAAGGCCTTCTACGATATCATAGAACACTAGCTGGTGCCTGCGACTTTGTCTGCGTGAAAAAGAAAAAAATTAACCTATCCTGTGTGCTGTACGTCTAAATGTTTATCTATCAAATTTCACGAAAATCAGTTAATTCGTTTAAGAGTTATATAATAATAATAATAATAATAATTTTCGAGGGGGAGACGAGTTGAATTGGATAATAATAATAATAATAATTTATTTATTTGCTGAACATAGGTTACAATGATTTTGGTTATATTAACAATAATGCTCACTACGTTCCACCCTATAAGGTGCAAATATTTTAAAAATAACTATATAAAGATAAAAATCAATTTATATCTTAAACTCGTGATGAATCTAATTACTTTTTCAAAATCTGGGATCCATAAATTCTTTGACTTCATAGAAGTTATGTACGGTAAGCCAAGTATATAATTTTCTCCTAAACTGTACCAAAGGTAAAGACTTTATATTAAGAGGAACTTTATTAAATAGCTTGACGCTCATATATAAACAACTTTTCCTGAATTTAGCCAATCTGATTGTCTCCTTCACTATCAATTTATCTGGATATCTGTTGCTATGTGAATCTTTTATAAACAGATATTTGTGTGTCTTAACGAATGTGCACATTTCATAAATATATAATGCCATATAATATATATTATGGAGTAACATACCTCCATACAATACCTACACTTCAGATTTATTATTAGTATTGATTGATTGATGATGAAGCGAAAATTTTTGATCTCTTTTAAGAAATTCGCGCGCAACGGAGAAGTTTGAAAAGGAGATCAATCAGTATTGTATGACCATCAGTTTTTTATTATTTCATCGATTGAAACTTGTACCATTAGGTGAGGGGAAATTATAGATTTTGCTGGAAAAAATTTCATGTAATTTCATAAATAATTGATGCTCCTTTGATTGACTATGTCAGGGATACAGGAAAGGACCATAGAGTATGCATAGAGTACCTTTCATCCAGAAAGGACTTTTCCCGTTGATCATCAATCAATCAATACTAATAAATTAATCTATAAGTGTAGGTATTGTATGTATGTATGTTCCTCCATAACTCTTAAACGAATTAACTGATTTTCATGAAACTTGGTAGATAAACATTTAGACGTACAGGACACAGGATAGGCTACTTTTTTCTTTTTTAACGCGGACTAAGTCGCAGACACCTGCTAGTATTAATGCCTATAGATATGTGGAAAAGTTGAAACAGCTCTAATTGCTCATCAAAGCCATAAGATTGTCACTCACATGTTAAACATTTTTCTTGTGTTTTATTAACGCTTGCCAACAGAATAACTATAAATAGACTAGCTTTTGTCTGCGACTTCGCTTTGACAAATGTTTGACGTATTTAAGTGTAACGAAGTGAGGCTAAATTTCATAGCCAACGACAATTATTTTTCACAGTTAGGCAAGAGTTTAAAAATAATAATAATCATAATTTTAACAAAAAAAAAACCGACCTCAAACCGTTTTCTCATGGATACCGTTGTCAGAACTGGACCAAATTGAAATGGGACCACACGGGAAGCACCGGCTTTCAAATAAAAAAAGAATCATCAAAATCGTTTCACAAAGTCGAAAGTTCTGAGCTAACAAACATAAAAAAAAATACAGTCGAATTGAGGAATTGAGAACCTCCTTTTTTGTAGTCGGTTGAAAATAAGTTTCAAAGTATGATTCTAAAAAAATGGCTACGGTTAAATGTGTATTATACATATTATAAATAAAACAAGTTATGATTAAAATAAAATTATAAAATAACCTCCCTCCTTTCTATTAATGATAAGACTTTTTCGTTGTCAAACTTAAAACATCCCGATTTTGCGTCGGAGGTTAATAAAGTCGCTGTCTTCTTCTGTCAGTTAATTTGCTAACTTCTAAACCCTCATGTGAAAACTAAAACGTTTCTCTCGATAGAGTAATGTCGATACATTTTAATCTGTGAAATCTTGTCACCATGCCAGATAGATACTGTTGAATAATGTTATCTCTATATTATGTTTTTCAAATAGAAATCTTACTAAATACGATTTAACTGTCATTTTTTTAAAGTTCAATTTGGATTAAGTAAATCGCGATGAGGATGAGGGTTGTAAAAGAGAAATTTGAACTTTATTTCAACACATAGAGAGGCGCTTTATAATTTGTATAAATGATTAGCGATTATGTATTTGTATGTAACCTTCCGCAAGTTGCGGCTTCGGCCTCGCGCCAACCTCGTTCAAGGTTCGATTCTTTCGTGATAATTGTACACGACTTCAAATAAACAAAAATATACCTTGTTATTAACCTGTTAAAGTCTATATTTATTTATGTTACAAAATGGTATATCAGAAAAGAAGCGTTGCGGAGAAGACGTATAAATGCAATTTATGGCGTATTTAAAACAGTGATAATAATAATAGTAGAGGAAAGATTTAGCCTCACTACACACGTGTATTATCGTCGGATGCCCTTGGTCAAATGAATTTTCATTCATTTTCTAAACGAAACACTTGCGTATTATTGAAAAATCTTTTTATTGATGCTCGCCATTTTTTTTACAGACTTCGCTTCCTTAATTTTCCCAGAATTCAAGTTTTATCCATACTAGGTATATACTGTTTGGGTGGTTTAATATTGGCTAAAAAAATTAACGAAGGTTGTCTAAAATGAGTGTTTCTGTTAACGTAATTTACATTTTTTAATTTACAGTTAAAAATCATTTTTAATTTTTTTTTTTATAACCAACCGATTCTTAGACTGATATTCATTCCACTTTTAACTTATTATGAAATACGTACGTTAAACAAATATTAAAAAATAATTTCATAATTTGAAGACCCATCTGTAGGCCTTCTAATGTAAAAGAGTACTTTTTTATTATTATCTGTATACGGGATAAAAACGATTGACCTCAATCTCACATGATGGTTGAAGATGGGTGAATATGGTAGATTGAGTTAGATTCTACGTTAGTAGCCTATACACTCTGTCCTTGTACAAATTGTATATTTCAAGGAACACTGAAGAAGGGAGAGAATTCCGAGTACCTCGCTGTGCCACAGACTACTACAAGTAGTAGCTGTGATCATGCGCATATTAAAAGAACTCTCAAATTCTCAATCCGTTGAGTAGTCAGATAATCTTCAGATTGTCTTGGAAGTAAGCACTATAATATTTATTTACAACACAACGATACTAGGTATCTATCTGTAGCCAAGGTTTTCACGCGGAAGCCGCTCGTTCGGCCATGTTCGGCTATCTTCGGAAACGATCGTCATACGATCGCGTGCGCCTTTGATTGTGTAAAATTGTTGGAACACATAATACAAGTATGTGTATGGATGTATATTGTATTTGTAATAAATGATACACATTTCATTGTAGATAGGTTAAATTCTCGCGACAACAATATACCTAGTCTGCGTATACAGGTTTCTTACCCTCCCCGCGCTAGACAGCTAGCCGTGGTGGGTAGCGGATGTCGTATCATAAAGTATCTACCCGCGACCCCGCCTATCTATGACCGCGCTAGAAAGTCGTTGGGTTTTAGCCGGTAGGATTCCGGCATAACCTCACAACGTCCCCTACAAATAACATAATAATATGTGGTGCCCTACGTTGCCGGGTACGCCTACGTCCACGAGGATTTCACATTATTAAAAAAGAGGTTTCTTACCTTCTTTGCGTTTAACCTTCATTTCACCAACTTTTGCTCGTGATTACGTCCTTGTCCGTCAGAAGCGGTACTATTTAACCGACTTCCAAAAAAGAAGGAGGTTCTCAATTCGACTGTATTTTTTTTATGTTTGTTACCTCATAACTTTCGACTGGGTGAAACGATTTTGATTTTTTGTTAAAAAGAGTTATTTCTAGATCAAAACACCATAAAAACAAATTAGCAAGATTTATTGATTGTTCCAGGCGGTCGACTGGTGGTCGGTGGGTGTGCTAACGTACGAACTCCTGACCGGTGCTTCCCCCTTCACCGTGGAGGGGGAGAGGAACACTCAGCAGGAGATCACGAAGCGAATCGTCCGTTGCAGCTACCCAGTGCCCAACGACGTCAGCTCCGAAGTGCAGGACTTCATTAAGAAGTAAGTACTTTATAGTTATCTGATTTTAAATTGATTTGTTTCATACACATACCACAGCCAACGGCCGATGTGGCTGGAAGGTTCTTGTGTGGAGACCACGGACCTGCAAGGTGGACAGATAAGGGCTGGATCGAGGCTGCTCATGATTGGTCCTGTTGGAAAATTATTTTCAGGAGATAACCAACTGGATGCCTTACGGCTGAGATGATGACATACATGATGCCCGTTTGGCGTTGATTTCTGGAACAGCCTGAATATTAAGGTCGTCACACAGGCAGACGGTCCATTTGGTAGTAGGTGGCTAACGTCGTCGCCTATACTTATACAAATATTTATATTTCGACTTCGAACATTAAATAAAAAAAAAACACAAATAGTCAATTTCAACAGATGAATTTTACTTAGTGTAGAAGTATGAATACAGTTGGATAATTTTGTTTATTTTTTACTTTTCAGATTACTAGTGAAAGATCCAAGATGTCGACTGGGCGGTGGCGCAGATGACGCGTTGGAACTTAAGAGGCATCCGTTCTTTAATGTTAGCGGTTTTTATTAGTTTATCTAAATGTTTTTTTAAGGGAGGATGCCAGTAAATGTATTAACTCTGGTACTTTTGAGGTATTTTTGAGCTAGCTATTGAAAGGGTGTATCAAAATTGGCATCTTCCTTTACGTATAAAACTACTTTCACTATAAAGAAATCGTGTTGCGCACTGTCAGGGTCTGAACTGGAACGCTGTCGCGAATCGGGAGTTTCCCGCTCCGTTTGTCCCGCAGCTAACGCACGCGGAAGACACGCGCAACTTCGCAGACGAATTCACCAGAATGCCCCCAACCGACCTGCCGGCACCGGCGCCCAAACATCACGACAAGCTCTTCCTAGGTGAGTCTCAACTTTTTTTTGTCATTTACAACCATCAATCTACTACAACTATGGATTATGCGTGACAAATGAGAAAGCGGCACATAAAAATGTACGCCTAAAACGGAATCATGGCGGAGTCCATCGTAAAAGGTATAACGACCAACTTCTTCTATTCATTTTAAACTCCAATGTGTTGACGTAGTCGCATTTTCTTTAAACGACAGATTTTATTGGTTGGTTAGAGTTCATGCTCTACGTATATGTCATTTTTAAATCTATACTAATACTATAAAGAGGAAAGATTTGATTGTTTGTTTGTATAGAATAGGCTCCAAAACTACTGGACCGATTTTAAAAATTCTTTTACCATTAGAAGCCGACATTATCCGTGATGAACATAGGCTACATTTTACCGCGGGAAAATGCTTAATTCCTACGGATATTTCGATGGTTTTCTGGACGATTTAAAAATACAATTGGACCCGGTAGGTGGCGCTGCTGTTACGCGGACGAAGTCGCGTGCAACAGCTAGTGTTCCATAAAGTGTATTGTATGCCATGCGAAAACCATAGTGATAAGCGATAAATGTTACATTAGTAGATTTAGATTTCGGGCACACTGAATTTCCTTCAGCCCATAGGCGGCGCGAGGATTGTCCTGTGTTTTTAGTGGGTAGAGAAAGTCTCACGTCTTCCGGCAGTGACCATCCCCCACCAGACGACTACGTTGAAATAACAGCAAGACGTGTAAGGGATGCCAGAGCCTCCTTCCTTTATTTACTCAGAGAAAGCAGGACACTTTGTATCCCATCCCAGCATTGCTTGTGTATTTAGGCAAGACTGTTTTTGTCTTGCATTTAGGCAAGGTGGCAAGCAGGCCACCTGTTTTCAAAATGCCATCCAACTTTTAATGATAGAATAAGTGAAGAATTACAACGAATGAAATGATTTTTTTTTTCCTCTTTCCAGGTTACTCGTACGTGGCTCCGAGTATATTGTTCTCTGAAAACGTAATATCAGACCAGATTTGGCTGCAGGCGACCGGTCAGAAGAATGACAACCTTAAAGGATGGGTCGCTAAGGTAAGTTAAACTGGGGTCGGGCAGTGAATTCGGAGCAAACACGGTCAGTGAGCGTCACCCTCAGTGACCCTCAGTGACGCTTAGTGATGTTTAGTGACGCTAAGTGACGTTCAGTGACGCTCAGATAGAAATATTGCATGGAAAGTGTAGTTCTATTCGCGTCGAGAAACGAAACAATAACTCGCTACAACTGTCGTCCAACAAAATAAATTATTTAAACTTTTTTTTAAAGCTAAGTTTTCACTTCGGACGTGCAGTCCTACGACTGACACGTTTTTTTTTTAATACAGAATATTCCAGAAACTAAAAGCAATTTAGGGAGGGACGTCTATTGGGATCGCTAGAATAGCTTATAATAACTTGATGGAAATTGAAAATGATGATATTTTACGTAAGACTAGATTTATGTGACGTTTTCCACTTGCAGGACTCGCCGTTCTTTCAGAAGTATGCCGTGGACCTGAGCACTCCTCTGCTTGGAGACGGTTCCTATTCGGTGTGCAGAAAGTGTATTAATAGACAGACTGGCAAGGAATATGCTGTTAAGGTGTGTTGAAGATACTTCTTTGGAATAGAGTTGCCAATTGAGATAACTATCTTAACTAATCAGAGAGTGATTTGATTCTCTATGAAATTTCTCACTTTCTCTTCCCCCCCCCCTTCCACTCTCTCTCTTTCTTTCTCTATCACTCTCTCTCTATCAACAGCCAACACACTGTTTTTTTTTTTTCAACGTCACCTATTATAAGTGTGCTGCCAATCACAGTAAAGGATAAGGGATAGGGAAATGGGCTTTCATATATCCCAAACTCACTCCTAAACTAAGGGGATGGTTACTGCCGCCAGACGGGTTGCCCAAATGACTGCGAAACGCAATGTGCCCCGCCACTACTTGTCAAATCCAATTACATACAATGAAAAGTTAATTTCCAAAATCGTTTTTTTTTTACAGATAATATCAACGCAGAAGAAGGACATAAAACAAGAGATAGAATTGCTGAAGGCGTGTCAGGGATGTCCGTACATTATCACGCTGCACGAAGTTTTCCACGATTCGGTATGTGTACACACACAATGCTTTATTGATACTTTGGTACTTACAACGCGGACGAAGTCGCGGGCACCAGCTAGTATACCTTAGATATAAGTTGGGGACTTCGTGAAACGGCGCCATATCACCTATATCTGAGGTAGGCACACAGCGAATTGGCAGATTATACGATCGGCCGCCGACACATCCAAAAACACGGCGTAAGATACAGAGTGTATAGGTAGCGCAGCGGAATAAGATTTCTCTGCAAATGTAGAAGAGGCATGCGCAGAACTCTATTTTTAGATGTTTGAGGGGGCAGAGGAGCGTGAGGAGCTGAGTCTACCAATAACGTGTGCCGACACGTTATTGGTAGACTCAGACGCTCTTCCCCTCGCGCACTTCGTTTGCGCGTCTCGAGTCTCTTGGGTACTGTTGCGTACAGATTGTTTTATCGTCATAGTGAAAAAAATGCCCAAAAAAACCGTCTTCTTCGACATCGCACGATGATTTAATGGAAGGAATATCAACACTGCCTGTAATGCTTAGTTAGTGAGGTGCAAAAACACGAAATAAGAAAAAAAAATTCCCTTAGCAGTTTTGTGCGCAATTGTACACATGCGTCGATTGCCCCCACAAGTTTCGCGGTCTGACCTTAATATATTGCGAGAACTATAAGTATGTATATTTGTTGGTGCAGGCCTTTTCGTACATAGTGACGGAGCTCGCGTCGGGCGGAGAGCTGTCGGCGCACATAGCGCACGGCGTAGACGAGCGCACCGCGAGACGCCTCCTGTCGCAGTTGGCGCTGGCCGTGTGTCACATGCACACGCAACACACGGTTCACAGGGATCTCAAGCCAGAGGTAAAAGGATTTTTGGTATCAATTCACACAGACGGGACGCTCGTTTTTAAGAAAGAGACTAACTAAACTAAGACACAATTTTTGCCAATACGAGCCCATTCCTCCCTTATCCTTATCCTTCAATGCTGGTCGGCAGCGCAAAAAATAAAAAAAAAATCCGATTAAAACTTTAGTACAGAACTCAAGTTAAATAATAAGATCAAATAATAATTTTACTATTAATATTTTTTTTGTGCAGTAATTCAATAGTGATTATAGAAAAATAGTTTTGTCTCTATTTTAATTATATCTCGTTTTATACACTACACTACTAGCTGGTGCTTGCGACTTCGTCCGCGTAGAAAAGTATAAAACGCCATCTACCGTATATTGGATAGATGGCGCTATCTCCCGAGCCAAGCCGCTAGTATTTACTTTTATTTTAGATTTCCCGTAGGAATGAAGCATTTTCACGCGGTAAAAAGTAGCCTATGTTCATCACGGATAATGTCGGCTTCCAATGGTAAAAGAATTTTTCAAATCGGTCCAGCAGTTTCGGAGCCTATTCTATACAAACAAACAATCAAATCTTCCTCTTTATAATATTAGTATAGATTTATTCACCCTTGCTGCATTGATAATTTATGGGTAATTTATTTGTCTTAAAGAACATACTGCTAACCAGCTGTCGACTGAACGAGGCCAAAGTGAAGGTAGTCGATTTCGGTTTCGCCCGCCGATTGCCCGAAGCAGACGATCGACCCAGGATGATGACTCCATGCTTCAGGTATACCCAAACTAAAGCTAAATATATAAATAAATAGATTGACACATTCCACACAGCACCGTCTAGTTCCACAGTAAGCAACAATGGTTCGTTCATTGAAACGAACTGATATAGCGCTATCTCTTTCACTCAATTCCATACAAAAGATAAGGACAGCAAATCTTGAGTGGAGTGGGCGTATACAATAATAGGTGAACATTCATTCTACGCTACTTTTAGCTTTGTAAACTATAATAAAATATTATAGTAATTACCGACGACCCTACACTTTTTATTTTGTATAAATAAACTATTCTAGCCATCAAGTTGTGTATTATTTATTAATTAAGATAATAGACATTTTGTTTCCTGATATAATCATAAAATGAAAAATATACTTCAGTTAATATACGTTAAACGTTAGTTAGTTAAATGAAATTCAAACCTTAAAATAACAATAATACGAATTAAAATTAAAAAAACGCAGTATACTAACAGTGAGAGTGTCTGAACAGACTAAAAAAAAGTAATGTACTGTGTACTGTACACTCACATTATCTGTTATTTCCACCAATCACAAGATTAAAATGTCCGTCTGTCTGTCCGTTTGCAGTCTGCCTTACGCGGCGCCCGAAGTAGTATCTCGTGCTCGCAACTCGACGGCGCCTCCCTACGGGCCCGGCTGCGATCTGTGGGGACTCGGAGTCATATTTGTAAGTAATTTCTTAATTAAACTATATGGAGGAGAGGTAAAGCCACGTTGACACGATCGGAGTGCACTCGGACGGAGCGCACTGGTATAAATATAGGTGAATTATTATATTAAGGTTTGAAGGCGATACTTGTGGGGGCAATCGGCGCATGTGTACAATTGTGCACAAAATTGCTAAGGAAAATGACATTTCTTTTTTCTCATTTCGTAATTTTTCACCTCACTAACTTAACATTACAGGCAGTGTTGATATTCCTTCCATAAAATCATCGTTCGATGTCGAAGAAGAAGTTTTTTTTTAGGCATTTAATCACCATGACGTATTTACTAATACAATGAAACAATCTGTACGCAACAGTACCCACAAGAGACTCGAGAGGCGCGAACGCAGTGCGGGAAGGAAAGAGCGACTGAGTCTACCAATAACGTGTCGGCACACGTTATTGGTAGACTCAGCCGCTCACGCTCCTCTGCCCCCTCAAACACCTAAAAATAAAATTCTGCGCACATTTGCCGAGAAGTCTTTATTCGCTACACGAACTATACTCGGACACTACTCGTATAAAGCCGCGTTTACACGGAGCGAGCGCACTCGGACGCAACTAGGGTGAGGATGGTAACAAGCCATACGTCTGTATGTCCGATGGAAGAAAGTGTATGTCGATACGCGCTAATGCGTCGTTCCTCGTTACATTAAAATAGCGGTTCTTTTCTCATTTCAGTATTGCATGTTGTCCGGGAAAGCGCCGTTCCAACCTTTGTCTAAGAAAGAACCGATCACAGTCTTCATGGATCGCATCAGGGCGGGATCTTTTGCCATGACGGGTACGTCACCTTTACATAATTGCATGTCTATCTGTATATTTCAAAAATCTTCTTATTATGTACTTATATGACTGTGCTATGTGTACTTTTTTTTTTGAGTTTGCAAAATTTTGATCTCAGTTTTCTCGCTTATGACCACTATTCGTCGAATATGAGCACTTTAAAATCTGTTATATGCAAAAAAGATAAAAATGTTTTAAAAGAGTACACCCTAAGGCTGGCCACACTTAAAAGTATACTTTTAGCAGTTTTTTTTTTGGTTTGACAACGACGAAATATGGTGAACATATACAAATAAATAACATGAATTGTGTTGATCAGGTCCAGCCTGGGATAAGATATCGGCGGACAGCAAGCGCATAGTCACCGGCTTACTGTGCGTCGAGCCAGCGCGAAGACTCTCCGCCTCCGACCTGCTATTGCTCCTCACCGGGTCCCAGCACGAGGACGATGGCACTTTCAAACTTTCAGTGAGTAACTTCAATTTATTTTTTGTAAAATAACTTTAAAAAAAAAAAAAATTATAAAGCGACTTCAAACCGTCTCGTGCGCTTTTCACGCGGACGCGGACGCGGCACCAGTTTTGAAATTTAAAAAAAATACATCAAATTCGTTTAGGTAACAAAAATTCGCGTCAAATTGAGAACCTCCTCCTTTTTTGGAAGTTGGTTGAAAAAAAAAATTCTTACGTTAACCGTTGTTACATGGCAACTATAATAGTGATGTGCCGGATCGTTGTTCTGTTTTGTTCTCAAATATATTTTTTTTAATAGAAAATATGAAAGAAAGACATTTATTCACTGCATGAAGGACATTTACATGTCATTACATAGGACACAACAAAAACAAAATGACAAAATTAAATTAATAAAAGAAAATACAACATCTAATTAACAATCCAGAAATTAATTTATTATTATTTTATGTTAATTTAATTTCCAGAAATTAAATTATCTCGCATGACGTGGTTCATTTGATGAATCTTGATAAGTATTAATTTTTCTTTTACATTTTCAGGACATGACAAAAGCGGACCTGTACAAGCGTCGCAACAAGAACAGGCAAACGGAAGAACCGAACACGTCCACGAACGGTAACAGCGATGACTCCAAAATGGCACTACTCGAGACCATAAACAATCTCAAGAACCGCATGAACAAGAACTCCATAGAGAACGATCTTGAACTGATCAAGGCGAGCACGAAAGACACGCCGGTGAGCGAAACACAAGAACCCGCGTACACGGAAAACGAAGACGAAATACCCTCAGTTAAACCCGTTGAGAAAACATATTCGAAGTCCAGATCGAAGTTGGACGATTACATTTACATAGAGAGCAGCCAAGGCTTGGACGAAACCGAGGTGGCGTTTCCTAAAAATACGAGGTCTAAAAAGGAGAAGGAGATCGCCGAAGAGAGTCCAGTGCCAAGAAAAAGAAGGAAGATGGACAAGGCGAGACAAAGCAAGAGAGAGGCTAAAGTGAATGGCGACAGAGAATTACGCAGCAGAGATAAAGTTGCAGTAGAGAAGGAGACCGTCAAAAAGGGTGCACCGGTTGAGAAGAGAGTGCTTAGAAATAAGAGCGGAGACAAGAGAGCGACAAAGGAGTCTATAGAGAACGACAAAAAAGTGGTCACGAGGAACACGAGGAAGAGAAAGTACGAGGAGATAGCTAAGCCGGTTTTGAGGGAGAAAGGTCAAAACCGTAGATCGTCTAGGAAAAGTAGTAATGTTGCCCAAACAAAAGTCGAAACACCGGTCACCGGTAGTGCTGTGCGTACTAGGAAATCTAAAAATCTGAGTCCGCTCAAGATTGAAACGAGCGAACAGGCCAACATCAGAATGACCAGGTCGAGAACGCGGAGGCTCGAGGTGAGCCTGTCTCCGTCACAAGTGAAGGACATATTGCCAGCGTTCTCGTTCGAATCGGATCGCAGAGTTGATTCAAACGAGAGCAACAGATCAGCGGGCAGACCGAGTAGGAACAGAATGGCCAAAGTGGTCAAGGTGGCCAAGGCGAGGGCAAAAACGGTACAAGTGAAAGCGAAGGCGAAAGTGAAGCGTGCCCGCAGGGCAAGGTGAAAGCGTCGTTCCTAGTGTAACGTTTCGATAGTGCAAATAAAATGTCTTAGGCAATTTCGTTGATTTATATAATTATTATTAATATGTAATAGAGACTGTTAATCGAATGTGTTTATTGTAGTTAAAAGAAAAATAATAATAATAATAATATTATGATTGATTCCATCATTGCATCGGTAAAAAAATGTTTGAAAGTTTGGGTGTCTCTTCGTCCTGTCGTTGGCTCGTTCTGGGCCCATAATAAGTGTTTGGGCCTCACATTTGTGGTTACTGTCGCTCGCTAGAACATACATACACACAATTAATTTATTTATTTACAATAACACACATTCTACATCATAATCGAAGTGAAAATAAAGATTGTTTAAATTATTTAAATTACACAAATAATAATTATAAAATGACAAAATTTACAAAAACATACACAAGACATTATAAGAATACTTAATAAATCTATACTTACTAATATTATAAAGAGGAAAGATTTGATTGATTGTTTGTTTGTTTGTTTGTTTATATTGAATAGGCTCCGAAACTAGTGGACCGATTTGAAAAATTCTTTTACCATTAGAAGCCGACATTATCCGTGATGAACATAGGCTACTTTTTACCGCGGGAAAATGCGGTAGGGGAGCTCAAGAGGGCATTTTTGGATTTACTCGAGCGCGTCAGACATTGCCAATGTATATTCCCCACGTGTCTCCGATAACAGATTTGTATTAATATGAGCGTTTGGTTGCAAAAATAGATTTATGACGATTGTCATTTTGTAATAGGTACTCGAGCGCGTCAGATTTTCATACAGACAGTTCAGCCTGAATTCCTGATGTGCTGATTCTTAATCTGACGATTATATGGAGGATTTTTTAAAATACAGCAGCTCCTACAAAATTTTTAACGCCTGTAGAAGCTCACCGCTGAAATTAAAAACTTCATATAACCTTTTTTTCTTCTTATCATCCAATCTTCAAAGTCCAATAGGTCCCCACAAAGCTCGAGCGACTCCACATTTTAGCTTCGTGGGCTCCCCTACTACCACAAGCGTCTGTGCAGTTTCGAAGTTTTCGCAAGCGACAATCTCATTTCGTTCGAGCGATAGTTGCCTCTCTAAATTATTTGCATATTGCCCTAAACTTTTATTATTTTCTAAATCAAAGACTGGTAAAAATGTTTCAGAGCTTAAAATTGCAATAAACGTTTTAATCGGACAATGTTGACTCTATTACAATGAAGTGATTTCTTCTTAATATTGTCCTTTGGACGTTTAAGGCGCTACGTTGAATAATAACAGTACCTTTCATTGAATCGTAATAGCCTTAAATTAAATTAAAAGTGTGAACTGTCGCACACGCACGACTGACTCATGATTTTTAGCATTTCAAAATTATTATTATTATGTATTCCAATTTAATGTATATTTTTGACGACCACTCTAGGAAAATTCAGTGCCAACCTATTCGTGCCTTAAATATTGCATATCACAGTACATATAACTAGCACTGCCCCACGGCTTCGCCCTCCTCCCCCGCCTTGTGCTAAGTCAGCATAGAAATTCACTCACAAAAAAGCCTTTTTACAGAAAATTTGTTGTGCGGACCAAAATATGTCTTAAGTTTTCTTTGAAACTATGAGTTTCGATTACAGCTTTGAATGTCTTATGAAAATGATACTATACTATACAGTGGGTCGCCCTCGGCTTTGCACAGATTTTTTCATCTGCAAATTGTATATTGCAAAACCTTTCTCCTTCAGTGCTCTTTCCATTAGTAAAAACCGCATTAAAATCCAAAAGATACAGACGGCTAGAAGCGACTTTGGTTTAAATACTATGTCTTAGATGTAAAAATGACCATTATGTAATACAAGACCATCAATTCAAAGTTACATAAAAATCAATTTGAAGCCACACGTTTGACGGACAGCATTGCGGAAATAGCAAAATATTGCGGCACGTTCACAAAATATCTTTTTTTATGGCCTATTTCATTTGTAAACGTTCAAATTGGACTCTCCCTACTGATATATTTACGTAGCGCCTTAAATCTGAAAACTTCTTTTAAACATCACTCGAATCTGACAATATTATTTGCCCTTAACAGTTATGTATGTACTCTTAAAAGTATTTTCATGGACATATTACTCGGTCCGTTCTCTATGTATATGATTAGTTGTCATTTTTCACCATCAATATACTGCAACAATGAATTTCGCACGCCATACAAAACACTAGGAACTTTGAGGATCATTTAAAAATGACACGTTGCCTAGCTAGAGCATCAACTCTGACATCTGTCATTTAAAACAAACCAAACGTGTGTTATTTAAGCAAAATGTGAACTTTACGTCGGACTTGACCTGACTGCTTTGGACTTGACTGACCTGTTTTGGAAAACTAAGAAAAATTATAGACTTGATTTGTCTGACTATGACTATTCTCGGGATCTGCTACTTTTGATTTTTAATTTCAATTTTGCCTTTTTTATTTAAACAAAAAAAGGCTATTACAAATTGCTATTTTTACCAATGACACTGGCAAAATCATCGGAGAAGATCCGATGGAGCCAAGACATTAAAAGAGAACTTACGTCATCACATTGGAGTTTAAAATGAATAGTAGAAGTTGGTCATTACCACCTTTCGCCATTGACTCAGCCATGATTCAGTTTCAGGCGTACTTTTTTATGTGTCGCTTTGGCATTTGTCACGCAAAATCCACACTTGTATTGTAATAGATAGATATGTTTGTCACTGTAAATGTGACGTTCAATCATGTCACAGTCACGACAAAGCGAAGAGACGCTAAAAGACAATCTAGAGAATATTAAAAATTATGTTAGTGATGCAAAAAAAATAATAATGAAACGCTTTGCTCATTTATTGAAAATAGCGAGGGTTTAACTTATTTATCGGAAGCGGGCCCCTTTTACCTAGTTGGCACCAACGTTTTCTAAAACCACACCATACATACCCCCTTACCCTTACCCTTACCCTTACCCTACCCTACCCTACCCTACCCTAGGCTACCATTTTCTTAAATGTTACTATTATTATTTAAGTTTCTTCTCTAATTACCATTAGATTTAATTATTTGATGTTGTTTTTATTGTATTTGTTTAGATTTAGATTTATCGTATAGGTGATTTTGTATGATCGAGAAGAGATACACCCCCCCCCCCCCCCTGGTATCCCCCACTCCCCCATGATGTGATGTGAAGTGATGTGATTTGTAAGAAAAGAGAAAAACGTTAACAAAAACAATCAATTGTATATGAAATCAGATATAAGAGTTTGATTTTATTTATGAACAAATCGTTTTTATCGCAATTTGATTTTAAAAATGGTAAATTTTCTTTATAAGAATTTTAAAAATGTAATGGACGAATGAAATCTATTTTTTTTTTCTAAATGTAAAAAAAGTTGCTAAAATAGTACATATATATTATTTACTGTTCCTAAAGCTCTAGAAATGAAACCGTTTTTTGGTCAATTTTTGGCCAAAATGCTTTATAGTTTAAAAAATTAATCTTAATTTCTTTAACAATTAGTCAAATATTATTTAATTGATATAATTAGTTTTCACTGTTTTAAAAATATCAATTTATAAGTAGCTTTTCAGTTGCCATACATTAAACCTTTAATAATAGTAAAGTCGGAGTCGGGTTAAGAGAAGGTTCGTCGCCTTGAGGTGATATTAGCTTGCACAAGATGAATCAAGTCATGCCAAAATTTCATTTCAAAAGTCTGCTTAATGCTTTTGTTTCAAAAAGTGCTAAAGAGTCGATGACTTGATGAAGGAATGAATTTGAAAAATGACGAAGGTTTTCGCACCCCGACTGCTGCTGCTGTCATTGGTGCCCAGGCTGGGTAATAAAACGAACAAGCTTGTATAGTATTATCTACTAGTCTCTTACTTGCGAGGAAATAATGGGGAAAAAAAACAATTTCTTTCAAAGAAGTCTCTCATCTCTGACATAAAACAACTCGTCAACTTCAAATGTTGAAAATATTCGATAATTCAGAATAGAATTGACATTTTGAATAAAACAAAATGGCGGTAATTTCCTTTTAATGCTGTCCCGGTGATCTACATAATCTCTTTAAAGCTGTCTAACAATTTATTTTACTGTCCTCTTGGACATTGGCCAATTGCGGACAGTAAAATGTTTATTGACTGTTTCTTTTTCTTTAGCCATTTCCAAGTGAACGTCATACCTTGAAAATATTCATTAATACAGAATAGAATTGACATTATGAATAAAACAAAATGGCGGTAATCTTCTTTTAATACTGTCTCGATAATCTACATAGTTTGTTACGCTTTAAAACTGTCCAATTTCTGTTATTGTCCCCTTGGACATTCTTTTTTTCCTTCTTATAACTAAGCCATTTCCAAGCGAGTGGGAGAAAAAAAGATATCTCTTATATATATGAAATAATCACTCAAATCACATAAACATAAAATATCTGTTCAAAAAAATTTTTTTTTTGTTACAAGATCTCTTTCAATAAGCATAATTGTTAAAATGTTTGCACGTGTGTGTCTGTCTGTGTGTGTATATTTGTTTGGTATTAATTTAAAATAGAGTATAATTATTTCAAAATACAATGTGTAATAAAAGGTTTGATTTTTTTATATATATATTTTATAGTGACGTACATAACTAAATGAATAAAATTTTCCACAATTTGTGAAATTAATAATTACAAAATGATTTAATAAATTAATTAAAAATTTAGCTAAATGGTGAAAGTGCCAAAACGTGAAACAAACAAATCGGTTTGAAAAAAAAAGCATTTTCTTAACTTATTTAATTTAAATTAAATTGTCTTTTTAAACTTAGTTGTAAATGTTCTCTCAAAATGCTTTTACCAAATAAATGTTATTATTTTATTTTTTTTTGTAAATAAAGGTTTAGATAGCATTTAGTACAAAAAAAAAACCTGTGGAGAAAACGTTGTTAGACAAAAAAATATAAATAAAAATCTCGAATAAAAAATGTAAAAAGGTGAGCGCGCGCAGTCATATCTTTTTCAGCATGGCAACATTGTAAAAAGTTAATCTGTTTCAACATGGCAACATTGTAAAAAAATTTAATGCGAATTTAAATTTTTCGCTAGAATTTCTCGTTAGAAATATATTTCGCTTGTAGCTGAACTTTTTTTGCTATCCCTATTTTTTTTTTGTTTCATTTTTTTTCAAAGCTATGTATCACTGTACAAACTGTGCGCTACTGTAAAACTGTATAGCTGTATAAAACAACTTAATTTTGTTATTTAAAATAAAATTTCCACATTCGCTTTTGAGTTCTTCGCTTTTTTTTTTTTCTTAATTTTCGCGTTCTTTACAAGCTAAACATTTCTTTCGAGTTGTATTTAAATGAAAATTTAACTCTAGTCTTTGGGTTTATTTGCGAAATTAAATCATTAATAAAAAAAAACGAGTATGAAAAAAAATTCATGAAAAATAAACAAAATATGAAATGAAAATTTGGAAAAAATAATGTAAATTTCCTTGTATTTAAACACTGAAGTCTGTGCGAAGTCAAAAAGAATGTATAACTTTGTGCGCGTGGAGAAAAGCTTAAAAGGAGAAAATGAGTGCCCGCATTTTGGAAATTTCAAATTTCCACAAGCTTATAAATAATAATGAATAATAATAATATGGTATTACGTCACTAAGTCGTAACATTTGTAAAGTGCACTTAAAAATTGATTGTACTGTACCAAATGAATATAAATATTATATATATATAATTTTATAATAATGTGTTGAAACTTGTAATAGAGTGTCGGTGTAAACAAATTTTGTATGAAGCATAAATATGCTATGTGCCGGCCAGAGATATTGGATTGTAATAAATATACCATTTTAACATTTATTACAATTGTTTTATTGCTTTATTTTATTTTATTTTTATTTTTTCTGCATTTAATAAATAAATAATATATTCACACATTCCACACAACATCTAGTTTCACAGTAAGCAACTAATGCTTGTATTATGGATACCAGACAGATGATATACTACATATATATTTTTTATGTATGACTAGCTGGTGCTCCCGACTTCGTCCGCGTCGAAAAGTATAAAACGCCATCTACCGTGGAGCGGATCGCTAAAAATATCAGGAAGCAGTTGTCATGTTAGTCGCTTCACCTGATTCTGGATAGATGGCGCCAGTAGTGTATCATCAGTTCTGACCGTCGGGAGAGCACTGAAACCAGCCTTAGCGTAGGAAACATTGATTGATTGTTCACTCCGATTTTTATAATTCTTTCTTTAATGGATAATTAAAAAGTCAAAAAATGAAGAATGTAGTAACTAGTAAATTATAGCCATAAAATAAAAACTTTTAACAAAAAATTAAACCGCCGAAAAAACTGAAAAGTAATAAATAATTGTATTTAACCTTAATAACTAAGTTCTTAAACTATTGTAAGTACACCTAAGTAATTTTGAGTCGGAACGCCCACTCAAAATTAAACTTAAAAACAAAAAAAATAATTTAAAAACATAACTATTTTAAAAACAAACAAACTTTACATAAAAGCTATAATTAAAAGTTATTAAACATTTATAGTTTTTATTTTTATATGATATAGAATGCATTGCATTGAAATCATTGAAATATTAAGATTTATTCTGCTGTTCTTTCGTTACTCTGTGTATATTTGACAGCTTGACAGCGCACTTACACCGCACCACAGAGTGGCGTTTTTTGGCAACTGGCAGGAGACAGACAGGAGACGTCAGTTATCGTGTGATGTGAATTGTGAAGATGTCTAGTTTTGCGTTTCAAAAATAATTAAATTTTATCAAATTTTGTGACAATATTGTGTGAATAATGAGATGAATGCGTGAATAAATGTTAGAATAGTGTTCTTTAGTGATTATGGCGCATAGTGGTGGTGTTTTGAGTTCGGATATATCTCGTAGAAATCCCCAAGATGAATACGAACTCATTCAAAGGATTGGCTCGGGCACCTATGGCGATGTCTACAAGGTAGGGGGCCTTTCTAAAATTATTTTTTTTCGTTTTTATACGACGCTCGCAATGTTATTATTATGTTTTGACGGTGATTCACACAGTTTGTGAGCAATACGTAACGGTTTTCCACTTGACTGCATTGTGATAATTTTGGCTATATTTTTTTTCTACATACCATTTCGCATTGTGAACGCGCTTTTAGGGTTCTTATCAACTGTGTTGGGATTTTTTTGCAATGTTAAGGGTACACTACAGTAAACTCCAAATATTTATGAGTTTTACGTAATGCAAGTTTTATAAGCATTAGATTCTTAAAGAATAGTTACACACTCAAAGTGGTTTTAGAATACTTCAAGCTTTTTTTAGGTAGCAACCTGAGAATATAATTATTACGTTTTATTATAAATATACATAAGTAGCTTCAGTCGAGATTGAGCATGAGAATGAGAGAGACAGATGGATAAGAAAGAATCTCTTTGAAAACATCATAAAAACGTTTGTGTATATGATCATTATTCAAATATTACCATAATCGGATTATTTCATTGTTATACTGTTTGACAGTGTGAAATGAAGGACATTTTCAATGAATAAAAAAAGTTTCAGTTTATGCTAAACAAAGTCGTCTGCCTAACTCGTTAACCTGCTAAGTCACATTTTGCATAGTTTTCAGGAGTAAGAAAAATGACGACAAAATTTTGTGAGCATCAGGCATGCGAAATGAGTGACATTATCCTAAGTATAAAACATAGGATTTAGCTGGTTTTCTTTTGCTATTAGACAGAAAGCAGATTTTCATTTATGACATTTCTCATCTTTTTAGTTTGATAACAAATGTTAGATAATCGTCTAAACTTGTCGAAAAGTATAAAAATTTAAATTGCACAAAAATGGACTTGCAGGTTAATGAATTAGGCAGACGAAGTGTGATATTAGAATACTGTTTTTTTAAAAAAATTTCATGTTATTTTTTCAAAAAATACTATTACTTCATTCATATTAAATTCAAGGATTATTAAAATTTCTCTTTAACAAATGTACTGTGATAGAAATTCTCGAGTACACTAATATTATAATGGTCAGTCAATGAAATTCAATGTTTAGGTATCAACTGTACAATAGATTACTAAAACAAGGACAACAACTATCAATAAAATTAATTCAAATCATTTATGAACTGAGAAAATTGTTAGGCATACTATCTTGCTTACATTAGCAACTATACATATATATACCGTAGTAGAACATAGTTTCTCAACTTGGAGGTCGCAAAACAAAGGGAGGGTCAAAATGTCTTCAATAATATAGGAAATAGCTTTTAAAATATTTTTAATTCATGAACAAGCATTTTATCATCGTAACAAATAAAAAAAAAATACATTACATATATCCAATCATTTAATTTTTTTTTTTAATTTGATTGGTTTCTGTTTTGATCAAGATAGCCATGATGCCAAGATGTGCCATTCGTCAACCTTCGTAGAGAAGTGGCACGTTAAGAAGAACTTTTAAAAAGCTTGTAAAATTGTGAACACCTAAAAGTAAAAAAAAGAATATTAAATCAGGATACTTGAAAAAAAAAGTCAGTCGTTGGACTGCATGTCAAAAGTGAAAACATGAGTGTCGCGAGTTCAATGATTTTATCCCATCGCAAAAATTGTTCTTTTTTTAAATGATTTTAAACTAGCGACCAGCTCTCGGCTTTGCCCGGGGTGTATTCTTTTTTTTACGTAAAAACCTTCCCTGATTGGGATAATCTGTCCATGAGCGAAGACAGAATTAAAATCGGTCCAGCCGTTCTCGAGTTTTGCGCCTGCTAATATCTGAAAATAGACAGAGGTTTTCGGTTACATTACATTACATGACAGTGTCGCTAGTTCAATGCTTTCACATTGTTCAATCAATCAATTCACATTTTTGAGATGGAAGAACCATCTCAAAAATGTGCAACGCGCCTAAAGAAGTTTTCACTTGTAGTATAAAATTTTTGTAGCTGAGGGGTTAGCTAAATTTTTTACTAAACTTTTTGGCTGGAGTTACGAAACTAAAAAGATTGAGAAACAATGCCCTAGCACAAACCGTCTTGATGACAAAAATGTGTGGCAATGAAATTGTTTTTGCTCACAATGTTTTGTCTTGACATTGGATGTATATTTATTGTTTAAAAAAATTTTTTTAATGAAAGTTTTATTTAAAAATAACCACTAGGTTTGTTGTAGGTTCTTTCCTACAAGTTAATTTTATTAAGTACTACTAGTTGCTGCCCGCGACTTTGGCCGCGTAACTTTGTAAATTATATACTAAAACCTTCCTCGAAAACCTCTCAATCCATTGGGGAAAACTGCATGAAAATCGGTGCAGTAGTTTTTTAGTTTATCGCGAACAAAAAGGGACCCACAGAAATAATAATTAACTAATTTTTTTTATTTAATTTTAAACTACTAGTAATAGAACGAGCCTTGCTCTTAATAGAACCTTGCTAATAGAACGAGCCGCTTGATGTTGTGTTTTTTTTTTATGTCCTGATAAGAAGGCGATAATTATAGATAGTTATAAAATTTTATTTTGAATGTCATTATCAATCCTCGTTACAATTAAAGTATAATTAATAATATTATTGCTTATATCTACTACGTATTATTATGTCAATTGATAAATTAATATTTCTTGTTTCTGTTTATAAATTTTGTTGTGGATGAATAGCTTGTTTCCTCAAGCATATTGCTTCTTTTGACTTGTTAAATTAGGTTTAAGTTATTTACTACTAACACTATTATTATGTAATTGTATCTGTAAATTTCCCTACAATAAAATAAATAAATAAATAAATAAAAATGTTTTGGTGAGTTCATAGTATGACCTGTGAATTATGTCCAGTAACTATTTCTATATTAAGTAGTAACAACATAAATATATTTTACTAGCTGTTGCGCGCGACTTCGTTCGCGTAACTTTATAAAATATAGCTGTTGCACGCGACTTCGTCCGCGTAACTTTATAAAATATAATACATTCGTGTCTGTGAAACAATGGAAATAAACATACAAAATTTCAACCCAATCGGTCAAGCCGTTTAGTAGTTGACATACCGACAGCAGCGCCACCTACCGGGTCCAATTGTATTTTTAAATCATCCAGGAAACCATCGAAATAGCCATATAAAATTTCAACCTAATTGGTTCAGTTGTTTAGAAGTTATGTGAAAAAGATAAGTACGGAAGGATAATTCTTACTACCCGTTGTCCTATTACCCGTTTTCCCGTAGGAATGAAGCATTTTCTCGCGGTAAAAAGTAGTCTATGCTCATCACAGATAATGTCGACTTCTAATGGTAAAATAATTTTTCAAATCGGTCCAGTAGTTTCGGAGCCTATTCTATACAAACAAACAATAAAATCTCGCTGATAATGTAGCTTGCTATAGGTGAAAGAATTTTCAATACAGGTTCAGTAGTTTTTGAGTTTATTCATTACAAACATACCAAAATACAAATCTTTATTAATAAGTAACTATAGAAGTATAGATTAGTATTCTATATTAAAATATAACATTAACAACATAACTCCCTGTATCATTAGATGACTCAATGACATTATCTAATGTGGTATAGTTTACTAGGATTATGTTAATCTGTGATTATGATCTTTTTACGTTGTAATTTTTTATGCAAGGATAAAACATTGTAATAGAGGAATAATTTAAAATTAAAATTTTACTGTACTGCAATAACATTTAGTGCAGTTTATTTGTTTTTGTTTTCTGTTTTATTTTTCTTAATTTTTCCAAAGCTGGTATTAAACTAGCTAGCCTATCGCCCCGTGCCCGCTTGACGCTGAGTTTTTGAGACATCGCTATAATCCAAACTTTTACATATTATTATTTGCTAATAGAAATCATTGTTGCTTGCTAACAGACAAAGCGCCAGGTGCTTTAGAAATAATGTTAATATAATAAATAAAATATTAATTGTTTCAATAAATTACAAATTATATCTTCTAAATCACAATTTTTTTCTTAATTCATGGAAGAATTTGATGTTAATGACAATTTGGTTTTCACATAATCAATCAATGCTAATAATAAATCTGTAGTGTAGGTATTGTATGTATGTATATTTTGTATATATGTTCCTCCATAACTTTTAAACGAATTAGGTAACTGATTTTCATGTAACTTGGTAGATAAACATTTAGACGTACAGGACACAGGATAGGATAGGTACTTTTTTCTTTTTCAACGCGGACGAAGTCGCGGGCGCCAGCTAGTTTGTCTTTATACACTCTTATTTCTGTCATTTACATTTTACAGTTTAAAACGAAACTACCTACAAATTTTTTTTGTGTCTATCAAAGGGCCCTAAATGGGCCTTGTATCACGTTTTGTCGATTGGCCCTTCTACCTGACTAACTACCTGAATGTGGCGAAGTCCATTATTGCTACGAACTATAAAGAAATCTTTTTACAAATAATTTTATTTTTATATGATACGACTAATGATGATGATGTATTGTATATGAGATGAGTCACTATATAATGAGTGAAGTCAACGCAGCGGTCAACATAATTGTGTCTAATCATCGGAGCACACACAACAGGAGGTAATAAATAGGTGTTTACCAAACGAGCGGCGTCGAAGGATAATTTGACCTACTGACGATTTTAGCAATAACTCTCTTTTAAGATGAGATGTGTCAGAATTTTTCGACACTAAGTTAACAGTTAAGTTAGTTCAAACCGTATAATATACAAGACTTATAGTTAATCACAAACTAAATTAAAATAGACTCATTCGACGACACGTACATCTAGCTGTTAACCAAACTGTCGCGGGTTCTAATCCCGCTAGGGTCAAATGTTTTATGTGTTTGTACCTGAGTCATGGATGTTTTGTAACTATTTATATTTATAATATGTATGAACAGATCGCGCGGCGAGAGTTTGGCTTTGACCTTCGGGTGGAGGGGATTACTGCGCATGGGTACTGTCACGCACACAATACTTTTCCTTTTTTATGTACCAGGTTGGATATTTGAGTGGGTCAAAATTCATGTACAGTGGTAATAATGCTAGAAAATAATACGAAATAGATAAACTTCTTCATTTATTAAAACTATTGATAGTTATTTTACTTATATAAAATGTTTATTTCCTTTTAAAGTTTACAGAGACAGCGATGAAAATTCTAAATAATTGTTTTTTAATAAAATTATTTATTCCAAGATACATGTAAAATTGGTACATACAAACAAAAGAAAACTTAAAATAATTATTAAATACAGTGTGTCCCTGGATAATCTGCAACCCCAAAAGGGGGTGAAACTACACCAAAATGTAATTTAAAAAAAGTTAACATTAAAAAAAGGTCTTAGCAGGTGTTTTTTTTACGCATTTTCAAATCACTTTTTAATATTTAACAAAAAAAACTTAACTGACAAACTTAAACAAACAAACTCAACAAATAATAACAATCGACAACAATAAACAATTAACGAAAATAGCAATTCACTTGTGAACGTGATTGTACAACAGGAGTGCGCGGTACGTCGTATCGATGCGAGAGGCAGGGAACGACTGGAGCGCCAATCAGAGCACCGCGTGCGCCTACACACCCGCCCCGCACCCCGCTAATTGCCCGTTGATACCCAATTTCTGATTTCTGTGCAATAACGGTCAAAGCCAAACTCTCGCCGCGCGATCTGTACTTATTTACAAAAATAGTAATCTATGTAGTATATCAACTGTCTGTCTGTCTGGTATCCATAATACAAGCATTAGTTGCGTAGTGTGGAACTAGATGGTGCTGTGTGGAATGTGTGTCATATTTATTTATTTACTATTATTTATTATTATTCACTCGCTCGACTGTAATTTTTAAAAATATTATTAAAAATTAATACTATCAAAAATCGGTATTGTATGAATTTTAAATAGTAAAAAACTAAAATAGTAATAGTATTCTATACTAATATTATAAAGAGGAAAGATTTGATTGTTTGTTTGTTTGTATAGAATAGGCTCCGAAACTACTGGACCGATTTGAAAAATTATTTTATCATTAGAAGCCGACATTATCTGTGATGAACATAGGCTACTTTTTACCGCGGGAAAATGCTTCATTCCTACGGGAAATCTAAAATAAAAGTAAATACTAGCTGCTTGGCCCTGGAGATAGCGCCCATCTATCCAAAATACGGTAGATGGCGTTTTATACTTTTCTATAATAAATAAAATTTGAAGAACCCATTGCATGAGTGGCTGGGGGCCAGGGTCTATGTCTCGGGGGTGCCGGGTTTCACACCTGGTAGGGTCAATTTTGGAAATGGATTTTTTTCTTGCACACTCTGATCTGGATCTGGAAAGTGGCAACAGAGCACACTGCGTTTTGCAGTCATTCGGGCAGCCCGTCTGCTGCGGCAGTAACCACTCATTTACAGAAGACCACCGTGAAATAACAGAATTTGTACTGTCGTTTCTTGGTTAGTGAATAGGATGACAGAGCCCATTGCCCTTTTTTTTAACGTTAGGAGGTCCACTTGGATACTAAGCTCAAATGAACCGTTAGCCTGTCTGACGATTTTCATATTAAAAAAGAAAAACTAATAAGAAGAAGTGTGTAGGTTGACGCAAACGACAGTTATTAGTTATTAGTGTTTGCGAACGCATTATGGACATTGGTAATGGTATCGTGTTCGATTTCATATTTTCGCAACCCATAATATACCCGGTTAGTTAGTAGTACGGTTATTTTTTATGCTGTTAAATGAAAATATATAAAATATGTAGTTAAAGTGGGCAATTAAAAAATTGTTAACATATTTCTCGCGTTGGAATTATTCACACAACACGCCATCGATATATCCCGGTCACTGAACTTTCACTAGGCTGAACATAGTTTGCTTTCGTAGGCCAATGCTAAATGGTCAATATGTGATATAGAAATATATTATAGCTGGTGGTCTAGATTACTAGATCTATTATAGATCATTAGATTCCCCTTTTTCGTACAGTCAGTTACAGTCCGTTACAGTCTCCTCATCTCGTCAAAATCCCTCTTTTGCTGAGCAAACGTTTACGCACTGCCAAGGATTGGAAATTTGGAACTCCCTGCCGGCGTCTGTATTTCCGACTTTTCCGAGCTTGCTATAAATCCAAATCTTTTTAAAGTTCATCATCTTTACTAAATATTATAAAGAGGAAATATTTGTATTTTCGTTTGTAATGAATAAACTCAAAAAGCTACTGGATTTTATTTATCAACGCGGACGAAAGTCGCGAGCACCAGCTAGTAGTTATTGATATAAATATCATATGACAATGTTATGTTAAATTTATTAGTTAAACAGCTGTATCAAAAACAAACAGTGCGTTTGATAATTTCCAATTGTCGACACAGAATGTGAATTAATATATATACATTTACTTCAATTGATTTATAACTTGTAGCTGTTGCATGCACGCGACTTCGTCCGCGTAACTTTATAAAATATAATACATTCGTATCTGTGAAACCATGGAAATACACATACAAAATTTCAACCCAATCGGTCAAGCCGTTTAGTAGTTGATATACCGACAGCAGCGCCACCTACCGGGTCCAATTATATTTTTAAATCATCCAGGAAACCATCGAAATATCCATATAAACCAATCGGTTCAGCCGTTTAGAAGTCATGTGAAAAAGATAAGTACGGAAGGATAATTCTTACTACCCGTTGTCCTATTACCCGTTTTCCCGTAGGAATGAAGCATTTTCCCGCGGTAAAAGTAACCTATGTTCATCACGGATAATGTCGGCTTCTAATGGTAAAGGAATTTTTCAAATCAGTCCAGTAGTTTCGGAGCCTATTCTATACAAACAAACAAATAAACAATCAAATCTTTCCTCTTTATAATATTTGTATAGATTGTTAAAATAATGATCACACAGTGTCTTGTAGTGTCTTGGTGTTCGTGTGTAGCCCAGCTACACGTGCAAGGCAGACATTTTCAAACTGTTGGTTGGACGTCATTAAAAAGGTTGTTTATTTATTTTTCTGTGTTAAACATGTTTTCTTTTTCTGGTATTGCTCACGAGGTATAGTTATTATAGTTTATAGTCAGTAGTTTTTAGTTTTGAATTGAAAGATTGTGAGCTTCTTGAGTGAGCTCTAATACTATCTCATAAAAGGACAAGAGACGATCATTTTGCCTCCGACTTCATGTAAGATTTATTCAATCTTTATTGCTTACTAGCTTAGTTATTGCACGCGACTTCGCCCGCGTAACTTTATAGGGAACGTAGCTTCCCCTATAGAGAACGTAGCTCTCTATAGGGGAAAGAATTTTTAAAATCTAATATATAAAATTATCGTGTCACAGTGTTAGTTGCCACACTCCTCCGAAACGGCTTAACCGATTTTGATGAAATTTTATATGTATACTTTGTAGGTCTGTAAATAGGTCTTTATCTATTTTTTATACGCGGGCGAAGTCGCTGGCAGCAGCTAGTATTAATATAATAATATCTAAGATAATTTTTCTTCTGGCGTTGATTTTTTTAATTGTCATGTGTATGCAAAATTTCACGATTCAAGGCGAGAAATGGTGGAAGTTATTATAGTGAGACCTTAGTGAGACCCTTTGGTCAACTAATGCGGTGATAATCTTCTAACACCTGAATAGATTTTCATAAATCCAAGCTACGAACCATCTCGCTCGATCACGTCAGTTTAAAAAAAAAAGAGAGGCAGTCATAAGGACTGCCGACAGACGTGAAAACTTAAAACTGTGCGTCCAATGCACACACTCGCGTACGTAGACAGCTGCGCGCGCATAAAACTGTGAGTATTAGCATGTTGCTAACGCGAACCGATACATATTTTCCCTAACCAAAGTCGTATAACGCGGCTATAGAAGTTTTCACTTCAAAAACCTAATTAAAATCGTTGCATCCGTGTGGAAGCTATGATGCCACAGACAGATACACACGTCAAATTTATGACACCCCGTTTTTGCGTAGGGCGTTGGGGGTTAAAATGTATTAACTAACTAAATGTTTACATACATCGGTAAATGAGTTCGTGAGTGTCTCGCATTCCATTTGTCACTGCCATTTCCATTTGTCATGAAGTGCCACTGTCAATGACAGGTTCGATGTCCAGTCAAGGTCGCCTCAGGCATACATACACTGCGGTGAAAGTAAACAAAGTTGCGCGTGCGCAACACGCGTTTACATCTCGATTGCGACGATCGTGTTTTTGCTTAGATCACTTTTAATATTAATTCACGCCTGGGTGTTAAGTAATTGAGACTCTAATTTTATCATAATGGGACATAATATATATATATATATATATTGATAAAGGGTTCATAAAAATAGTTTGAATTTTTTTTTCTGTGAGTTCGTTAATTGTTACTAGCTGGTGCCCGCAACTTTGCCCGCGTTGAAAAATAAATTTATATATATAAAAGCAATGTAATGTGGTAATACTGGTAATGCGATGTGTCGTTATATCTGACAGCACATATACAGTATGCTGTTGTGTTATACACTTTTTCACCATGTGTGTTCCTACCATTCAAAACATCTCTGGAGACTGTGCAGTTATGAAACCTTTCATAACTATTACAGCTACAGCTTCAAATGCACGTAATGTAAGTCTGCATAGCGCCAAGCGCATAAGGCAGATGCGATGAAGCCTCCTCCTCATATCTTTGCTAATATGCGTGATATTACTCCCCCTAGCGTGCGTCTAGGTCGCGGGTTCTCAAACTTCATTGTGAAAGTAAAAAAAAAAACAAACTTGTATTTATTTACAAAGATGTCCTTAAAAAATTCAAAGTTTAATATTTCCTGCTCTTCTTTAAATGAGTATACTAGATGAATAGGTGGCTATCGTCGCCTATAACACAAGCAACGCTACAAGACAGTGCTGCAAGTGCCTTGCCGCCCATAGTCCGATTCAGCATAAGGAATAGGAAAAAGGACTCTGGCATTCGTTACTAACATCGCTCGTTCTATAGAAATTATATTCTCAGCGAGTAACATAGCCTATATTTTATAAAGCTACGCGGACGAAGTCGCGTGCAACAACTAGTCGTAACTGTTACGAATTATTATCATTCTTTTAGACGAGTTTGTAATCCTTATCTTTAAACTATAAGGCCGGTTTCAGTGCTCACCTGACGGTCAGGCCTGATGACACGTCATACAAATGACAAAGTGCGTCGGTCGCACGGTCAGGAGTGCGTATCGTCAGTACTGACCGTCAAGAGAGCACTGAAACCAGCCTAAGTGGAATTTTTTTATTAGGTGTAAGCTAAAATTGAAACTGTTATTGTGTGATAATGGCTGTAAGTTTCCCTAAAATAAAATAAATAAATTAATTAATTAAATGAAATTGTGAGCCTTCACAATGAGGTGTAAGTGCACTCTGATGTATTTTAAATTTGACTTGGTTTATTGGATTTTGATGATTAGTGGTTTTGACTGAATTGACATGTGATATATATTTTGCACACCAAATGTGGTAGTACATGCTGGGACGCTGTATTATTTATGATATCTGGTTTTACAGGCAAATAAATAATTTCAATATGAATTTGACTTTGAGAAACACTGGCATTAGACTGAAGCTCCCCGTTGTAGGTATACGAGGGAATAATTTTTCAATGGTGTCGCACGTGAAATGCATCTTTCTCGAGTCTGAATTCGTGTCGTGAAATAACTCGTGTCTTTTACTTATTTTAACTGACCCTGCCCTGGCCTCGCCCTCGACTAATTTGCTAAAAGGCAGTTTTAATTTTTAAGGTTCATTCACATAAAACAATCGCTCAGTACCTACAAATTGAGGAATCATCATCAAATGGTACTAACTATAGTCCTGTCTTCGTTTTCGGGAGCCTGTGCCTAATACTCTGTATATTATATGTACTAGTTTTTGCTCGCGAGTTTGTCCGAGCTTCTTTTTAGGCGTACCCACTTCGTTCAGGTTAGCAGGTGCCCGCCACTTCGTTCGTGTTCTCTATAGCCTATAGCCTTCCTCGATAAATGGACTATCCAACACAAAAAGAATTTTTCAATTTGAACCAGTAGTTTTATATATTGGTATAGTTAGATATATTTCTGGCGTTGAATTTTTATTTTTAGATTTTTAGGTACCCTAGTTATGTCCCTTTCTGTTAATACGTCTGATAATATATATGAAAAAAAAAACCATCATAATCAGATGAATAATTAAGGCGTGAAGTCGTACCAAAGAAACTTCTAACTAACCCCAAAATGTACCCGGGCGAAGCCGGGGCGCATCGGTCTAGTAATTTTGCAAAGAAGGTAGCAAAATTATATGGGACCTCCGCAACTACTGTGCACCCATTACAGAGGAGTTTACATGAAAGGCGCACACATTGTCTATTGATGGAAGTTTTCAGGTTTTACTTAATGGAAACGTCAATGAACGGGGTGTATTAAGAGTTAGGTGAACGGAGCATCGAACCGGCAATAAACTTGAATCTAATTAGTATACAGGGCGGTGGTTGGGTCAGGGACCTCGCCGAGCACAGTTAGGTGACGGGCGCTCGCTTATATATTTTTTAGTATTATTATTTTGTGACCCACAATTTATTGAGGCGGGGCAACATAAATTTCATTCACAAATATTTTTTTAAAGATTTTTAACGTCTTAACCTACTCGACCGATCATTCAAATTTTGCATAAACACACGTCATTGGTACACAAAAAGACATTTATAATAGGCGTCGAAAGAAAGTATAGTCCTCGAGGGACGCGGCCGAAGTCTGGGGCAAAAGTTATTGGGAAATTTTATATGGGTATTTCAATGATTTCCTGGATGATTTAAAAATACAATTGGACCCGGTAGGTGGCGCTGCTGTCGGTATATCAACTACTAAACGGCTTGACCGATTGGGTTGAAATTTTGTATGTGTATATTATGTACTCCTGTCTTGTAACTTATTATATGTTTTAGTTATTTAGTGGAAACTTTGTTGATTTATGTTTTACTTTTATGTATATGTATAATGTGTATCGAGATATTGTATGTTTCCCAAATATAAATAAATAAATAAATAAATTTCCATGTTCCATGGTTACACAGACACGAATGTATTATATTCTATAAAGTTACGCGGGCGAAGTCGCGTGCAACAGCTAGTATTGAATAATATAAATAAATAAAACAATTTGTACAGATGAGGTTGACTCGCAGCACAAATCGCCAAAACGAATGAAACAATGCGAATCCCGCCACTTTGTGCGGTTTATTCAATAAAGTGTCGCGTCGACGTTCATTGACTTAGCACTTCCGCCCCGCTCTTCACTGTCTGTCTGCTCCCGGGCAGATGTTTTCATACACATACACATTGTGCGCACAGGCTTCGTCTTGTCTTTGTTGTCTGCAGTTCTCTGTAACTTGGTCTGGTATCATCCATCTATATTGCTATATTTTAATACTTACTATCTGTTCGATGTCGGCTTTGAAAAATGATAGATGTAGAGGCGCCTGACAAAATCCTACTAATATTATAACTAAATGCGAAAGATTATACTCAATCACGCGAAAACAGCTAAACGGATTTAGATAAAATTTGGATTAACATGTAGGATACTGATTGTTATTTTGAAAAAATGTTAAGTTGTCGAGGAATTTTCAAAAAACCAATTGAAGCGCATACGAAGTCGCGCGTACAGCTAGTATGTAATAAAGGGTTATAACGACTCATATACATTGATGCCTGACATTATACTTTTGCGAAGCGTTGGATAGGATCCTTATTTTTAGATGAGGATGGTGCCCTTATATTTTAGCCTGGAATATTTAACCTGTGTCCATCGCCTGGAAATTCTATTCTAACTATTGGTGAAAATTTTTTTTTAATTTGGATGAGATTACCTCCTACATGTACAAACAAACATGCAAACTTTACATCTTTATAATATTAGCATAGATTAAGAGTGACTGTTTACTTGTTTTCAGGCGAAACGCCTCAACGGCAATGGTGAACTGGCTGCCATCAAGGTGATAAAGCTGGAGCCCGGCGATGACTTCGCCATCATCCAGCAGGAGATCCTTATGATGAAGGACTGCCGGCATCCGAACATAGTCGCCTACTATGGCTCATATCTGAGGAGAGACAAGCTGTGGATCTCCATGGAGTACTGCGGTGGAGGCAGTTTGCAAGTAAGACTCCAATTCAGCCATACTGTATTTATTAGACACATCATGAATAGGCTCACATGTAAATACTATCTACCAAATAACTAAAGCTTATTGTGTCTAAAGGCCCCTCTTCACGCTGCTGGCCCAGCAAGATGGCCATGCGATGGTTAATGGTCCCTCTTCACGATGGGCCAGCGCTGGCCCAGCAAGATGTCCATGCGATGGGGCCCCTCTTCACGATGGGCCAGCGCTGGCCCACTGAGATGGCCATGCGATGGTTGAAACGCAACTACACGATGGCGCATTTAGTTGTGATTCATTCATCGCCTTTGATGTGGGCCAGAAAACCGACACCGACGCCATCCCACGACCATCGCATGCGCCATATGCTATCCGACACCACTACGCCCTCTTCACGATGGCCCATCATAGTGGGCCATAGGGATGGCCCAGGTTTTTATTTGTTTTAAATATAACATTATTGTAATCTACTAGGCTGCCCAGTTTAGGTCATTGTTATCACATATTTCTCGAGTGCTCTTGCCCTGCCCTAATGAACTAACTACCTGAATGTTGGGGGTACATATTAGTAATAAAACAACAAATTTTATTTCCAATAACATGTGAGTTTTTTCAGGATATCTATCACGTGACCGGCCCCCTCACCGAATTGCAGATCGCTTACATGTGCCGCGAGACTCTTACCGGCCTCTCATACCTTCACAGTATGGGGAAAATGCATAGGTAAGATACAATACAATTAATGTTATCATACAATCGGTATCATTATAATAATGCATGGTACTTGTGCTCATCGAAAACGCCTGTCATTTTTTTTTAACTTCACAATGAAAGAACAAAATCGTATAAAAATTTCAAGCTTACAGGAACAAGTTTTTTTTTTAAATTTATCTACACTTTCAAAAATATAGGGGATGATGACATGCAGGGCTGATGCGTGCCAGGTGATGGTTACCGTACTTTACATGCTATGAATCATCACTATAAGAATTTCTAGCCTTACAGACACACCGTTATTAGGATGGTCCAGTAGCTCTCCAACTAATTGTGCAAAATAAAATAAAAAAAATCAATTACTCGGTAATTACAAGAATATCATAAATTGTGCACATTTTAGAAATAAATTGTACTAGAAATAAAATTATTTTCAGTTCTTGTTTGATTCAAATTTCAAGAAGTAAACTTATTGCCGACAACGACGTAATTTTTAGAAAACCTTTGAATGCAGTATTACTAACTTTTAAAAATAACAAAGTCTTCTTCAACATAATATCCTATCTAAGATATTTAAGGTACTTTCCCCATCATATCGCATAGTTTTGGGACGCCTTGTATAATACATATTATATGTTCTGTAAATCTACATTCGATAAATAATTGAACAACAAATACACAATGTCCAATCCTCTTTATTATTTAAATTTATAGAGACATCAAAGGCGCAAATATACTGTTAACGGAGTGTGGTGATGTGAAATTGGCTGATTTCGGTGTTTCTGCTCAAATAACGGCGACAATCAACAAGCGAAAGTCCTTCATTGGGACGCCATATTGGATGGCGCCAGAGGTATCTTTTTAAAAAAGTTTTGCTGGCATGGTTACAAGTCGGTTGAAAAATTTTGCTGTCAATTTGTTTGGATTAATTTCTTAACATTTTAAAAAAATCCTTTTTTTTATTCAGGTAGCAGCTGTCGAGAGGAAGGGTGGTTACAATCAGCTCTGTGATATTTGGGCATGTGGGATTACAGCTATTGGTATGTTTATTTTTTTCTTCTAAAATAGTTACTGACTATGGTAACATTTAATCTACAGTCATTCTAGTGCAGCTAGTTAGTCACCAGCGAACGCGACTGGGAACTCTTAATAGTGAGCGCAAGTTTTGAGTGAGCGTGAGTCTCCACTTTGCGTGAGTCTTAAGTGAGTGTGAGTCTCGAGCGAGCGTGAGTATCGAGTAATCGTGAGTCTCGAGTGAGCGAGTCTCGGGTGAGCGTGAGTCTCGAGTGAGTGAGATTCGAGTGAACGAGTCTCGAGTATGTGTGAGTCTCAAGTGAGTGAGACTCGAGTGAACGAGTCTCGGTTCGAGTCAGTCTTAGTCTCGAGTGAGCGTGAGTTCGAGTCAGTCTTAGTCTCGAGTGAACGTGAGTTTCGAGTCAGTGTTAGTCTCGAGTGAGCGTGAGTTTCGAGTCAGTGTTAGTCTCGAGTGAGCGTGATTTTCGAGTCAGTGTTAGTCTCGAGTGAGCGAGAGTGTCGCGTGAGCGTGAGTTTCGAGTCGGTGATAGTCTGGAGTGAACGAGAGTGTCGAGTGAACGAGAGTGTCGAGTGAGCGTTAATCCCGAGTGAGCGTGAGCCTTGAGTATGTTTTTAGGCAGTAAAATTAATTCATTATCGAAAGAATAGAATCATTTGACAAAAAGCCTGTAACATTTGATAGATGGACAAGATTTGGCCGGTTCAAAGGGTAGAAAAATTGTGGTCTGGCGAATGGAGGGTTGTATTAAACCGATTTGACGTACAGAAACACTACTAAAAATGTTTAAAGATTAAAATTTGAGGAGTATTTTCATTTATAGGGCGTTCAATTAAACTTTTTTTTTTATTTACTGTATGTAATATGATTTTATAATTGTATTACAGAATTAGCAGAACTACAGCCGCCCATGTTCGAACTGCATCCGATGAGGGTTCTCTTCCTGATGTCGAAGTCGGGATTCAAACCGCCCCAACTGAAGGAGAGGGAGCGGTGGACGCAAATATTCCACGCTTTCATCAAGGTGGCGCTAACCAAGAATCCCAAGAAGAGGCCCACGGCAGACAAACTGTTACAGGTTCATACATGTTATTCCTTCTTGGACCACTGTTTTGGACTGTAATAAGTAAGCCTCTATATTGTGATTTTTTTCCAGCACGCGTTCTTCCAGCAAGACATGAACAAGCGTCTCGCGATAGAGTTACTGCAGAAGTACTCCAACCCGCCGAGCCATTGCTCCCAGGAGCCAGACGAGGACGGGGTAAGTGACATTTATGGTGCTCACCTTTATTTATTTATTAAGATTTCATACAGCCATTATTTATCTATACTAATATTATAAAGAGGAAAGATTTGATTGTTTGTTTGTTTGTATAGAATAGGCTCCGAAACTACTGGACCGATTTGAAAAATTCTTTTATCATTAGAAGCCGCCATTATCCGTGATGAACATAGGCTACTTTTTACCGCGGGAAAATGCTTCATTCCTACGGGAAATCTAAAATAAAGGTAAATACTAGCGGCTTGGCCCGGGACACACTTGACGGCGCCATCTATCCAAAATCCAAAAGGTGAAGAGACTAACATGACAATTAACTGCTTGGTGATATTTTTAGCGATCCGCTCCACGGTGAATGGCGTTTTATACTTTTCTACGCGGACGAAATCGCGAGCACCAGCTAGTCTATTATATATATAAATTAAATACAAATAGGCCTAAAGAAAGTTCCACAGTAAGCAACTATATAATGCTTGTATTATGGATACCAGACAGTTTATATACTACATACATTACGTTTTTATACATATTATAAATACAAAACATCCACGACTCAGGTACAAAGGTGAAATGTTGACACATAAACATTTGCTGCTAGAGGGATTCGAACCCGGGACCGTTTGGTCAACAGCTACACTTACTAGCCACTAGACCAAACGTGTCGTCAAACTACATACATACATTACATTTTGAAGTGAAAACTTCTATAGTCGCGTTATGCGAATGGTTCGCGTCAGCGACATGCTAATGCTCACAGTTATGCGCGCGCGCAGCTGTCTACGTACGCGATCGCGCCAAAACATTGCATAATAATATACCCGATTGTATGTGTGCGCTTTGGACGCTCAGTTTTAAGTTTCCACTTTTATCGGCAGTCGTCGTGACTGCCTCTTTATTTTTTTCATTATAAAATCAAGGCAGCGGTTGACCACAGTCCCACTCCAGACCGGAGCCAACTTTGAAACTTTCATTCCCAAATTTGACTAGGCCGGGAATCGAACCCGGTAACCTTAGAGAAGAGCGTTAAAGCAAACACTTCAACCACTCATCGAATGAGCTCTTTTATATGAAGAAAAAATTATAATTATTTATAAATCCGATTTTTTTATTTTAATCATGCTTGATGTTTTTCAGGCGGTCTCCTCGAACGTGCCTCACCGCATAGCGTCGAAGCACACGGGGCGTGGCCGCAGAGTGCTCGCCGACCAATCGCAGCCGGCCGCCCACCAGTCGACCAATCACGTGCGCCCGCGCAGTCTGCTCACAGATCACGTGGTGCCCAGTGCGAGGCCCGACTCGCTCTTGGACGACGACATGTCGGCCGCCAGTCGGGTCAGGTAAGTCGACAACACGTTTCAAAGTACACAAACCCAATATGTACTTTACAACACAAAGTACATATTGGGTTTTTTTAGACATCTTTCAGAAGGTTCTCTTTGCCTTAATGCAAAACGACTAACCTCAGACCGAACACAAATTTTATCAAAATGAACGCAACCTAATATCCCATGAATTAAGATGCAATATTGCTCAACAAATTTTTGTAGCTCATTGAAAATTTTTTTTGCTGTGTTTTTCATTTGCAATCAGTCAGTTCCAATCTATAAGCAAATAATTTTTTTCTTAAATATTGTATAAAATATGTAAAAACAAATAAAAGTAGCCGATTCAAACTTTACAAAGTAAGTTAATTATTAATAAGCCTAAAAATAAAAGTAGGTCATGGAAAATTTTAGTACTTTTTGAACTGTTAAGTTTTTTAGCAGTATTTTACAAAAAAAAAATTTCTAAGAAAATGGATTTTTTTTTATAAATCTGCCCGATTCAAACTTTTTTCCATATCGCACCTTCGGCAAGACAAGGGCATAACTGCACTTTTTGTAATTTTACAGAAGAGTCATTTAAAGTTTTTTTTTTTTTTTGCATTCAATATCGTATTCTATTTATATTGCTATTAAACAATTATTCATCAAATAAGCATAAGTCTTGTAAATATGTTTTTAAGACATTTCTGCATATATGTATTTTAAATTTAACTCATTTAAAAAAAAATTGTAAGTTATGCCCTTGTCTTACCGAAGGTGCGATATGGTCTATTAAAGTTTCTAATGTGATATTCAGATTGATGTCCGAGGAGATAGCCGAGGGCACTCGGAGGTCCGGAGTGTACGATGACTCCCCAATCGTGGACCTCGATGCTGACGACGAGCTCAACCTCCACTCGGTCCCGAAGGTCATCAGTTTCGGAGGCGCCTCCAGCTGTCACGGTGACACTGTCAAGAGGAATCGTAAGTTTCATTCGCTTTCATGTCAAAACTCAATGGAAGTCTTCATCTTGTTGAAGATTGTTGAAGACCCTAGAAGAGTGGTCGTTTTAGTAAACTGTAATTTTTACGAGCGTCATAGCTTGCGATGCCTTTATAAGACATAAGATTTAATCCTTCCGTCTAACATAAAAACAGCTGTAGAATAACATATCAACAAAAAAAAAAATTAACAACAATTTCTTGGTTTTAATTTTTTTAACTTCCAAAATTTGTAATTAAAAAAATAAACAAATTTTAAATAATGTTATGACGTAATGTTTATCGAGTACACACATAGAAAAGACTTCAAGGAGTGAAAAATTTGTACGGGGATGATTTAAGCATTTATGCTGTTTTTATTGAAAACGGAGGTACGAGGTAAAACAACGATGAAAACAATATAATCTAGGATTTTCTTTGTCAGAAAGAGTTTAAGATTATTTCAGTATAAAAATTACGTAAATATAACTTAGAACTTCGGAGATATTTTGACTTGTTTTGAAGCCTTTTGGTCGATAATTGAATTACGTGTAGTTTTTTTTGCTTTACATAAAAGGCATATAACCAAAAAGTGTACTTATAAGAAGAACATAATTTTTGCAATAATCTATATTGAACAGAATCTCCAAATTAGACCTCGCGACTGAGGTCTTCGTGAGTTTTTGCCAAAACATGCATAAAGAGAATGATCATTACTAAATAAATAAATAGGTTACCTAAAATTGGCTTCATTATTATTATAGAAGATAAAACGAATTAATATTACCACTTATTAGTTATATCAAGCAACCAAGGGAAATCGTACAATTTGAACGAAGAAATCGTACGACAATCCTCGCGTTTTATTGTGAATTCCCTATTAGGAACTGTAATTTCCGCAGTGCATCACCGTCAGCCGAGCGACGAATGGAGCGTCGCCTCGCTAATGAGTTGTCCAAAGCACAACCCACTGACGGATCTCAACGAACTGGCCACCGACACGATGCCGTCTAGCGAAAAGTAAGTCCTCACGTCTTGTTCTCTTAACTCGCTTTTAATTTTACTTGTGACTTACTACTTATTATTATATATTGTATACACGATGATAATGTTTCAATCCAATGTATGTAAATAGATATTTTTTTTGAAGTGAAAATTTCAATAGCCGCGTTATACGAATTCGGGTAGGGAAAAAATGTGTATCGGTTCGCGTCAGCAACATGCTAATGCTCACAGTTATGTTACTTGCTGATAATATAGCTATTAGCTTCCCAACAGTGAAAGAATTTTCAAATCGGACCAGTAAGTAGGTTCGGAGCCTATTCAATGCAAACAAACAAACAATCAATCAAATCTTTCCTCTTTATAATAATTATTAGTATAGAAAACATTCCTCTTTTAACCCTCTTTCAATTAGTGAAAACCGCATCAAAATCCGTTGTGTAAATAATTATTGAACCTAAACTTTTAAAAGGACTTAATTCGCTTTTTTTAAATCGCTTCCAATCATTAATTATAGGTGAATTATTATAATAAGGTTTGAAGGCGACACTTGTGGACAAATCGGCGCATGTGTACAATTGCGCACAAAATTGCTAAGGAAAATGAAATATTTTTTTCTTATTTCGTAATTTTTCACCTCACTAACTTCACATTATAAGCAGTGTTGATATTCCTTCCATAAAATCATCGTGCGATGTCGAAGGACAACGTTTTCTTTAGGCACTTATTCACCATGACGTACTTACTAATACGATAAAACAAACTGTACGCAACAGTACCTAAGAGACTCGAGACGCGCGAACGAAGTGCGCGAGGGGAAGAGCGTCTGAGTCTACCAATAACGTGTCGGCACACGTTATTGGTGGACTCAGTCGCTCACGCTCCTCTGCCCCCTCAAAGACCTAAAAATAGAGTTCTGCGCACATTTGCCGAGAAGTCTTTATTCGCTACACGAACTATACTTCGCATTCGATTGAAACATATACAATACAATATGAAACATTTTAAAGCTTTTTATTTGTATATTATATATTTATTTATGTCATGTATTATTATTATTATATTATATTATATTATAAAAATATGTGTTTATTTTATTATTTCTTTATTTAAATCTTTTGTAGCAAGTGGTGTCGGGTGATCACGGGCGATGATATTATGAGAATGAGTCTCAGGTATAATTTTAAAAAAAGAACAAGTATTTTTTTTAACAAAATTGGGTCTGGTTTTGTTTTTTGATTAAAAAATAGAGGGACGGTCGACCGAGGTAAAATTTTGGGAGATTTTTATTTTTTTTCAATTTTGTATTAACAATAGCCTATTTTATTTTGTGTTTATTAATATTTTATTATTAAGGTGACACATTAGCACCGGACTTAAGTTCAAGTTAAGTTAATTAACTGATGAAGTTCAACTTGCTCTCGTGTTCTGGAGTTTTTTTGATCACACTATTGTTTGACTAGGTTTTGCACGCGACTTTGCCCGCATAACTTTATAAAACATAGCCTATGTTACGCCCTGATAATGTAGCTTTCTACAGGTGAAAGAATTAAAGAATTTTCAAAATTGGTCAACTAGTTTTTGAGTTTATACATTACAAACATACAAAAAATTCTTCGGTCTTTATAATATTCTATTTATATAGGTATATAAAAAAATCTTTTATTATCCTGAATTAGTGAAACATTGTAGTCTCTAGCTAGCCGAAGGAAATATCTGACTAATTTACTCTTACCACAACTTTGTCCGCATTAAATGATAGAATTTCATATTTTATTTTTGAAGTGAAAACTTCTATAGCCGCGTCATACGACTTTGGATAGGGAAAAAATGTATCGGTTCGCGTCAGCAACATGCTAATGCTCACAGTTATGCGTGCGCTATCGCCAACACATTGCATATACCCGATTGTATGTGTGCGTTTGACGCTCAGTTTTACGTTTTCACTTCTGGTGGCAGTCCTCAAGACTGCCTCCGTTTTTTTATTCTTATTAACAAATAAAATTTTAGCAGAAAATAAAAAAAAACCTATTAATATTCTGAGGCTCTTTTTTGTGCCTTTGCAGCGCCACCTAACGACTTAGTCCTAGAACATTAACTTCGACGCCATCTAAAGCCGAACAATTGCATTTAAAATAGTATTTAAAATATTTTGAGGCAACAGCCACTTCACCCCTGATTCTTCATCTCAGCTGTAGGAAGTCCACTGCTGGACATATATGTCTCTCCCATAAAATTATCCAAATGGACTAATCAGGAAGTTGTCTGGAACACCCCTTATTTGAACGGTGCTAATGTTGTCCCTTAAGCCACATAATAAATATTATATTGTCAAATTTATCGAACATATACATAATATATACCTAATTATAGTGTTTGGAAACGCAGTGTTTTTAATATGATTGCACACAAGTATGGATCTGTAGAAAGGGAAAGCTATACTCTGGTGTATTTCTTTCTCTTTCGCATAGTGAGTGTTTGAAGATGTTTGTTTTGTTTTGTTTTTTTTTTTAATCTGTGCATGCGGAATTTGTGCCATGCGTGGCTTTTTTGGAGTGTCATTGTGTGAGAGGCACTTGTTTCGATGGTTGAATTTTATTAGTTTCACGAGTGCCTTACTAGAAGATTTTAAAACTACCCGCGACATTTCATAATTTTTTTTTTATAATTCAAGAGACTATAGTAAAGTTAGCAATAGAATTGCTCGATTAATATGGGGAAAATATAATTTATTATAACACTCGAGAGTATGTAAGCAAAATTTAGCGTTGTTTTAAAACCATATGATGCCTGAAAAAACTTTAAGAGGAAGTGATCCTAACAAATGATCGTTTTTGGGTAGTTAGGATCCTTAACAACTTGGACATAATTAAGTAATATTAAAATGACACGTTGCAATTTATGAAATTTGCGGGTAGGTTTTTTTTTAAAGTAAAATTTTTAGAAATATACTTCTTCGAAAACGTGTCGAAGGAAAATTGTACAGTTTTCTTCAGTGATAAGTCTGATTGGAGGTGAAAATAAAAGTAAACGAGCCTATAAATTATGATGTGTAATATCTGACATTGGACCTCTCTAAGTTCCAATGTTTCTATCATTTTGACAATTTAAAAATTCCTCTTCGAATTCCTTAAAAATTATTTCTGTTCGAAAATAAATATTCTTGTTTTATTTCAAATTAAATTCTCCCCATTTTTTTGCTGGCAACTTTACTTATTCACTTTTGCAACACTAACAATCGCTCGTCTAGCGCGCCGTCTATAAATCCCGCCTTCCTGTAACACGTCTCCGTTGCATTTGCAATACTTTACTCCCACAATACCGAGCTATGAACCTAGATAAAACGTCGGACGGAATTCCATATACTAATAAACTGAAGCACCGTAGTAAGCTCGGTATAAACACGACAAAATGGATGGGCTCTGGCGATGTCACGTGTCAAATATGCGCAATAAGTAATTACATAAAAACTATAGTAAGCTCGATTATTACGCTGATAGCGTTGATTAAGTGCATACGTAATGAGTAATTAAAATGACTATTTAATTATGCCACCTGAGTCGTGAAATGTTGTTCCTTTAGCACTTTACCTTATAAATAAGAACATGTAAAAACGCACACGCACATAAAAATGCGCCGCCATTACAGTGCTTCACTTTGTACAGTGACAGCACTCCGTCCGTTGTTTTTTCTAGGTTCATGGGTTCAGATGTTACACATTAAAAAAAAAAAGAAACCCAAATGCATAGATAAATTGATTGATCTCGCTGCGCTCAACTAGATACGGCCTTACCTAAAAGCAATAGCTCCGTGAATGCGGCAATTTTTTATTGCAGTGTGTGTAAAATATCGTCACTATTTATCACTTTTTACACAATTTAATTATATATTTACACAGTTTCACTACGCAAATTTGCATTTTATCATGCCCAAAATTTATTAAAACATTCGGTACGTACACATCACAGATAGTTTGCCAGTGTGACTAGCTCGGGTACGCCGAATTCGGCGTAGTATTTAAGTACGGCGGCTGTACCTAAGTCGAGCGCAGCGAGATCAATCAAATATCTTTGCCCAAATGATCACTCCAATCTAGACCAAAAGGTGACTCGTTGAAGTTGTTTTCGGCGTGCACATGTTTGTATGTTGTCTCTCTCTTGTTTTAGGAGCCTCTTGCAATATATTGACGAAGAGTTGATGCTCAGGTAAAAAGAGAGCGTAATTATAATATGACAAATGCATGTATATATATGTTTGTATACATAATATGTTATATATTGCTATGTTTATTTGTTGTTGGTATCTGGCAACTAATAAAGAAAGGTCGGGCTTAAGATCACAACTGTGCGTGTTATTTTAATTTATAACATTTAAATCTCAATAAGTTCTGTAGTGAGTTTTTTAAAAATTCCACAGGAACCTAACATTTTTCCAGGATAAAAAGTATCCTATATGTTTATCTAGATAATATACTATCTGTATGCCAAATTTTACCAAATCCGTTACATCTTTTTCGAGATTATCATGCACAAACGCACAGACAAACAGACAAAAATTAAAGATATATATTTTTTTGACCTCAGTAACATAAGCCTACAATTTGTACAATTGTTTTTTTAACTAATTTTAATGTAGGACACGGCTCGTTTACGATTTTAATATACACTAGCTGCTGCCCGCGACTTAGCCCGCGTGACTTTGTAAATTATATACTAAAACTTTCCTCGAGAACCACACTAATAATTGGTGAGAACGGCATGAAAATGGTAGTTTTTGAGTTTATTGCGAACAGATAGACAGACAGACGCGACGTAAAACTTTGTTTTATAATATACTAGCTGGTGCCCGCGACTTCGTACGCGATGAAAATTAAAAATATGGAACAATTACAACGCTTGACAACTTGTTGCTATAACACATTGGCCAGGCGTTAGTTACAGTTTTATATTTTAGATAATCCGTCGGGAACATTACTTTTTTCTTGGATGAAAGGTATCCTATGTCCTTTCTGGTGTCCCAGACAACGTGTATGCAAAATTTCATGCTGATCGGTTCAGTAGTTTTTGCGTGAAAGCGAGACAGACAGACAGAGTTACTTTCGCATTTATAATATTAGTAAGGATAAGGAAGGATATAGAATAGATGTACGTTAGATTTTATTATATGTACAACTACAAATAGAATAGGTCAAAAAGGCAAAAATTTTAAAATTAATTAAAATAGTTTGTAATTTTAAAAAAATAATATCCGGCCCGACATTTCTTAATTTTTTGCAAGATTAATTTTAAGGTTCGATTGTAAATGCTTTTAGTTAGCGCCCGTTAGTTTTAACTGTGCAAGAAGTAAAGTTGTAGTAGCATGTAGTAAGTGTCTTGCATCCCTTTCGCACATTTTTTATTATCGCAACTTATTTTATTAATTCTTTAGCCGATTTTTTTAATTGAAGACGTGAGTCGATGGAGGTGATATATCGCATAAATCCAATTTTGAATAAATCGAGATTAAAATTTTACTTTGAATTTTCGAGATAAGTCGCCACAGTACTGATTTTTGTACTAAATTATGATGCAAAGTTGTGTAAACAACCTAAAATATTAATGGTATGATAGCAAGTAAACACTTCTATTATTTAGTTAAAAAAAAAAGTGAACATAGCTCCCTCTTCCATTAACAAAAGTAAATTTTCTGCACTTTTTGCTTTTTATCTGTTAAAATTATCTGTACGTAACACTTTTTTCAAATTTTTATTTTCCAAAAATGTCCTAAATCGACGGTCTTAAGGTCTGTAATCATTCATATGGACATATTACATTCATCAACGCAAAAAAAAAACGAAAAATCCCAAAAATGCGACATACCACTTTCATCCACTCTCGTCTTCAATTATTTATTTTCGTGTCCATTTCGCCAGAGAAAAATATACGAAAAATTCCTCTACCGGTATAATGGTTGTTTTTAAATAATGATTTAAGAGAAAGCAATGGCTTTCTCTTGAAAAAAAAATTACGAGTCGAGCTCTCTTACAAACGGTTAAAAGGTTAATACATATATTTATCCTAAATGTGTTTATTTTTAATTGCTTCTGATAAGAATGCAAGTTGAGAAGTAGACATCTGCTTGTTGATATATTGGTTATGTATTTTTTTATTGTAAATTGTTTTTTTTTAATTTATTTTTATATACATATCTAGATGAGGTTTAGTTTACAAGTAGTTACTTTACACATTATGCAACTTTATTAAATAAATATAAATATATAAAGTAACATATTAAAATTTTAATAAAAATATTTAATTGAGGCCATATCTAATTTTTACTTTATCGGAATTTTTTTCATGTTTTCGTGGTTTACGTATTTTGAAATTAGATTTTTTAAAATCTCATATCGTTGATTAAGAATCTTAAGATTAAGATTAATTTAATTCTTATGATTTTATAATAGTTAAAATTTTAATTAGTTTTAGTATATTTTGTTGTATGCATTTTTTGACATTATGGAAATTATAAAGTAATAAAAGATTAGACGAGGCCTTAAATAAAATATAAACCATAAAGGATGTGTTTTACTTTAATCAAGTTTGTGAGTAATATCCTCAATATAAAATTACAGCGTAATTTATTTTTGTTTTTTTTTTTTTATAAAAAAAAAATTTACATGTTTATAATTCCACCAGCACCACTTGTTATTTTAATCTAACATTTATACAGAATAATTGCTAATTTGTTATTTTTTTTATTAACCAATTTGAATATTTATCCAATTTTTGTGAATTTTTGTGTCTAACCGCACAACGATCCAGGCTTTAAAAAAAAATAACCGCACCGCATCCTACCCCAAAGTACCAAAAATGGTACCAAAAATCTACCAAATGGTAATATTTTCTCATCAACAGGGCAACACTCCCGTTGACTGCTGATAACGCAGCGATGGTGCAAGCAGGCAACACAGGCTTGTCTATGCACGACCAACACCTCTCTCAGTGCATACAACTCAAACAGAACTTTTTGAACAACTCCACCGCGAATATCTATCAGAGCGTCGCGTCAAACTTTCAAAGCCCAGTTTGCACTTCTAGAATGTCCATAGACGATCCTCTGTGTAGGAAAATGGGCGAAACGGACATAATGTACGCGGACCATGCCGGCAGCGAAGCGATAGTCGAAACTCCGCAAACAAGAAACGCTAATTGCGAATGCGGTCTATGTCCGAAGCCAGAATTGAAAGATAACAACACCCTGAGCGACCTCCAAAGGTCGGTCGCCACCAGGTGTACCTGCGACGCGTGCAACTCGAACGGTGATATACTGAGTTACTACAGGAATTGTTCAAACCAGAACCAGGATTCTGGTATAGTTTACTGTGATATATGCAAGAAACAAAAGATATCCGTGTCGAATTTTAGGGCATTGCAGATAGCCAACAGGTTGAGGATAGCCGAGGATAAAATTGAGAACGGTGGGACGTCGGACGAGGATTTGTGCAGGAAGATAGACATGAGTATGAATATGGAGGAGAAATTCGAGCACAGAAAGAGACATAACAGGCACAATTCGGATACAGTGTCCGCGGGTATAGACTTGAATCAGTTCTGTCAGTGCGAATTGGAGGGTAGCAAGAGGAAGACGTCATCGGTGGACGAAATATTCAAAATGGTGGATGACAGTGCGAGAGAGAGTACGAGCGATTTGAAGGAAGAGGACAGCAATGTCAGTCAGAGGCAAAGAAGTTTGTCGGATAGTCAAAGGGACAAGGCCAAAGTTGATAAATGTAAGTATGTGGTTTCGTATGATTGCGATTTTTTTCAGCAATTTATTAAGCTTGAATCAATTTTCTTGTGCGTAGTTTTAAATTTACGATAACAAGATCATCGCGATTATATACATACGTACATACAGACGAGCCGCAGGACTTTGTTTTTCGCTTCAACTTTGCCCACAAAACTTAATAAAATATAGCTCATGTTTTACTCGCTGATAATGCAGCTTTTCTATTAGGTAAAAGAATTTTCAAAATCGGTCCAAGTCCATACTGTCATACTGTGCAGTAGAACTAACTAGTTGGAATTTTTTTGTCCATACAGTTCCATCGTAGAACCAATAGTAGAACTGTTTGGGACAACCCCTAATTTTTGAGTTTATTCATTAACTAGCTGGCGCCCGCGACTTCGTCCGCGTTGAAAAAAAAAAGTACCCTATCCTGTATCTCGTACGTCTAAATGTTTATCTACCAAGTTTCATGAAAATCAGTTCATTCGTTTAAGCGTTATGGAGGAACGTACATACATACAATACCTACATTTACATATTTATTATTAGTATTGATGATTGATGATACAAACATACATACACCTTTTCTCTTTATGATATTAGTAAATAACTTGTATTGTAGCGAACGTGTCAAGCATGTGCGGCAGTGGAGCGACCCCCGTGGTGCCCCCTCGGAGGACAAGGGGCCGAAGACCCCACACTCCCCCGAGACCGGCCCCCAACGGACTGCCCCCTACGCCGAAGGTCCACATGGGCGCATGCTTCTCTAAGGTGACGTATACACACTATAATAATAATAATAGTACGTGAAACTAAATTGACCATTTTTAGAATTCAAGAAGTGAAGTGGATGAAGGTGGTATGTCGCATTTTTTTTTTTTTGTTTTTTTTTTTTTTTTTTGTCTTGATAAAGGTTATATGTCCATATGAATGATTACAGACCTTGATCATCGTTTTAAGACATTTTTGGAAAATAAAAAGTTGAAAAAAGTAATTATGTTTCAGGTGTTCAATGGTTGTCCACTAAAAATAAACTGCACGGCGTCTTGGATAAATCCAGACACGAGAGATCAACATATACTCATAGGTGAGATATCTTCATAATTTACATAGACCTGTTAAATATTATGATTAACTAGCTGGTGCTCGCGACTTCGTCCGCGTAGAAAAGTATAAAACGCCATTCACCGTGGAGCGGATCGCTAAAAATATCACCAAGCAGTTAATTGTCATGTTAGTCTTTTCACCTTTTGGATTTTGGATAGATGGCGCCGTCAAGTGTGTCCCGGGCCAAGCCGCTAGTATTTACTTTCATTTTAGATTTCCCGTAGGAATGAAGCATTTTCCCGCGGTAAAAAGTATCCTATGTTCATCATGGATAATGTCGGCTTCTAATGGTAAAGGAATTTTTCAAATCGGTCCACTAGTTTCGGAGCCTATTCAATACAAACAAACAAACAATCAAATCTTTCCTCTTTATAATATTAGTATAGACATATTATAAATATTTTTTTTATAACATACATATTATACATATCATAAAAACACCCATGACTCAGTTACAAAGGTAAAATGTTTACATTTGCCTCTAGCGGGATTCGAACCAGTGACCAAAATATTAAAAAAAGCAATATATTTTTTTCAAATGGAAAATGATAATAGGTATGTGAAATCGTTTAAAACTTTGTCTCACTAGAGCTTTTTTTTTTTTTCAAAAAGACCCAGTAGTTATGATTTTACATACATTTAAAGTTCTCATAAATATCGATACAAACAAACAATCAAGTCTTTCCTCTTTATAATATTAGTAAAGATTTATCATCGCGTACCAAGACGCGGGCACCAGCTAGTAAATATATGTGCATATGTTTTTTATTGAAAATTGTTTCCAGGTGCCGAAGAAGGCATTTACACATTAAATTTGAACGAACTTCACGAGACCGCAATGGACCAACTTTGTCCGCGAAGGACAATTTGGATGCACGTCATCAAAGATGTCCTCATGTCTTTGTCCGGTGAGTTGTACATATTGTACGTTAATTGTTGATCTATATAAAATTGAAGACGTGAGTAGATGAAGGCGGTATGTCGCATAATTCCAATTTTGAATAAATCGTGGTTAAAGTTTTACTTTTAATTTTTGAGATTTTTGAGAGTCGCCACGGAACTGATTTTTGTACTAAACTATGATGCAAAGTTGTGTAAACAACATAAAATATTGTATTAATGGTATGATAGCAATTAAACACTTTTATTATTTAATTAAAAAAAAAAGTGAACATAGGCTCCCTCTTCCATTGACAAAAGTAAACTTTTCTGCACTCTGCTTTTTAAAATGAAATGTACATAACACCTTTTTCAACTTTTTATTTCCCAAAAATGTCTTAAATCTTAATATTAAAACCCAATAATCATAATCTTAAATCAATCTGGGCTGGACCGATTTGGTTGATTTCTTTTTTGTTGCGTTTGACGAAGTCTGAGGAAGGTTCTTGTGGAAATGTCGTTGATTGCACTATTACCTCTATTTATTAATGTTGACGGTGATGATGATGATGATGATGATGATGATGATGATGATGACCAATTCGTGGAAAATGTCGTTGATTGAACTATTACCTCTATTTATGTATGTTTCTCTTTCTTCAAATCCTTACTATAATATTATAAATGCGAAAATAACTCTGTCTGTCTGCCTCGCTTTCACGCCAAAACTTCTGAACCGATCACCATGAAATTTTGCATACACGTTGTCTGCGACACCAGAAAGGACATAGGATACCTTTCATCCAAGAAAAAAGTAATGTTCCCGAAGGATTATCTAAAATATAAAACTGTAACTAACGTCTGGCCAATGTGTTATAGCAACAAGTTGTCTAGCGTTGTAATTGCTTTTATATTTTTAATTTAACATCGCGCACGAAGTCGCGGGCACCAGCTAGTTTACTATATTACGGTGTAATTGTTCGTTTTTCCAAATAAAATAAAAATAAAATTACGGTGATGATGATGATGATGATGATGATGATAATAATGAGGACAACGACGATGATTACGATGGTGATGACGATGATTATAATGATGGTTATGATGGTGGTGATTTTGATGATGGTGATGGTGTTGGTGATGATTACGATGATGGTGATGGTAACGATGATGATGGTGATGACGATGATGATGATGATGATGTCTGCTTTAAGGCAAGACGCCATCGCTGTACCGGCACGAGCTGCTGGCCCTCATCGGAGGTGCCAGAGGGGGGCGGTCACTGCGAGTTTTGCCACCGCGGTTGTTGCCAAGGCGGTTCGCGCTAACCACGAGGGTGCCCGACACAAGGGGTGAGAAAATATATATTTTTATCACACCCGTTTCAAGTTCGCCATTCACGACCGTGCCAAATTCGTTCAAAATTCGTTTGTGAATGTGAAAATTGTACGTTTAAAATTAACTCAATGGTCCAATCGTAAATGGCCGCCTCAACGCGACGCGACAGTTTAATTTTAGGCGTACGATTTTCACGTCGCTCGTCGTTCCATTTGGCTTGTTATAATAATGATAAAATTAATATCAATACTAATAATAAATGTGTAGGGGTCGGTCATGGAGTAATTTATTTTGTTTCAGAAATATCGTGTATATAGGCTCTATACATGATACTGAAACTAAATTGACCATTTTTACAATTTTTTTCTGTATATATGTATGTTCCTCCATCACTCTTAAACGAATTAACTGATTTTCATGAAACTTGATAGATAAACATTTAGACATACGACTACAGGACACGTGATAGGCTACTTTTTTCTGTTTCAACGCGGACGAAGTCGCGTACAACAGCTAGGTAATACATAATAATGAACTTTATTTGTATAAGAATATGAGTACATACAATGATAGATAAAATATACATACAGTCCGTCCTATGCACACTATGTCGTAATTACGACGTACAAAATTTTTTTTCTTAATTTTGATGTAGGTATTATATTATAAATCAGTATTATGTCATGTACTTAATTAAATGTCAACTTAAAAAAAGGAGAAAGTTTGAGTTAAATTATTTTTGTTATTTTGTTGTTGTTGGCCCGGTCGTGAGTGGCGGCCTCAACGTAAAAAAAAAAAACGACAGCCCGCTATCAACAGATGGCGCTAATATCTGCGTGGGTTTGGTTCCGTAGGTTGCCTGCGATGCGCAGTCGCACGCAACCCGTACAACGGTTACAAGTACCTGTGCGGTGCGACGCCGACCGGACTCTTCCTCATGCAGTGGTACGATCCGCTGCACAAGTTCATGCTGCTCAAGGTACGTTTCTTACTGAACTTCCTTCTACACTGAACCAATCTCTCTATACAGAACATCTAGCCATAGATCGCAATGGGCACTGTTCACAGGTGACGACACGTTTGGTCCAGTCACCAGTCACTAGACTCTAGTGGCTAGTAACCCTTAGCGCCTGTTTCACAAACGTCAAGTATGGCCTACTTTACTGTCATTTAAAGTCACCGGTAACCGGGGATTGTGGTGCTGGTATACCTTTATTTGTACGGTAAACGTCCCAAATGTTGAATAGAAAATAATAATAAAAAATTAGCCTATCGAATGATGCAGTAAAACGAGTGCATAATTCAATAAAACAGAAAATGATTTCTAAAAGTAACTAATCAACACTTCACATGACGTTGGTGAAACAGGCGCTGAAACGAACTAATATAGCGTTTTTTCCTTCACTCAATTCCATAAAACCTTCTCTTACGGTACAGTCGGGACTGTACCGTCTAGATATGCAAGGAATACGAATATTCAATGTTTAATTGTAGAAATGTTTTATTTTCAGAACATAGACGTGGTATTGCCGTCTCCCCTGCAAGTGTTCGAGCTGATAATAACCCCGGAACTGGAGTATCCGCTACTGTGCGTGGGCGCAACAAGGAAACCTCTGCGTTTGAACCTCATCAATATTAATTCAGGTTAGTATTTCATCATCAATACTAATAATAAATGTGTAGGGGTCGGTCATGGAGTTATTTACTTTGTTTTCAGAAATATCGTGTATCTAAGCCTCTATACATTATATTGAAACTAAATTGATAATTTTTAGAATTTTTTTGTCTATGTATGTATGTTCGTCCATCACTCTTAAACCAATTATCAGATTTTCATGAAACTTGGTAGATAAACATTTAGAAGTACGGGACACGTGATAGGCTACTTTTTATCTTTTTTAACGCGGAAGAATTCGCGGGCGTTTTATATATATATTTCTCTATATAGAGGGTAGATCAAACAGCAGGCGATCAACTTGCGACGGGCGAAAACTTTCTATTAATTCGTGCACTGTTCTATTAATTGTTATTTGAACTCTCGAATAACTAATCACATGTTTGTATTCAAAGTATTTTGGAGTTTTTGTACACGAGAGTGACTTTATTCACCTTCAAAGTTGCATTAAAACTTGTATTAAAATGTGGATTTTTCAAGGATCATATTCTTTTTATGTTTCGGTCGCACTTTTCAACCGACTTCCAATAATAACTCTTATTAAAAAAAAAAACCGACTTCAAACAGTTTTCTCATTGATGCCATTGTCAAAACTGGACCAAATTTAAATGGGACCACGCGGGAAGCACTAGCTTTCAAATAAAAAAAAATCAAAGAGTTTGTTACTTCATAACTTTCGACTGGGTGAAATGATTTTGTTGATTCTTTTTTATTTGAAAGCTTGTGCTTCCCGTGTGGTCCCATTTCAATTGGAACAAGATCCATAGTTTCAGTACATCGGTGTCTACCCTCCATAAACATTTTTTTAATGTTAAGGTTTTTAATGTTTTTTTTTTTTATGTTGGCTACCGTCGCCTATAACACAAGCAACGCCATAAGTGCTACGAGTGAGGATTAAGGATAAGGGATAAGGGCGGGATGGGGTAATGGGCTCTGGCATCCCTTACTCACTCACCATTCTCACCAACTCCATAAGTGACTTATTGTTATGATGTTTTAATAAAGGCGCGAGTTGGTTGCATTCGTCGGAGTTGGAGGTATGCGTTGGAGGCAGCAACACGGTTCTGCCGAGGCCCGAAAGACTGCACACCCTCACAGCAGTCCATCAGGTCAACAAGGATGCGGTTAGTATACCGTCCACCGTTCACTCTCACTCACCGTCCCCGAGAAGCTCTTAAGAGCGCTTAACAGTTTACCGCGTACCAGCATTCGCCCCGAACCTTAAGTAGGGTATTTTCCATTGATAAAGGATACACTAGATTCTGTTCTGGGTTGCTTCACTAAAAATGGCACAGTAGAATGATTTGTGCGACATATTTCACAAAATCATTTTTTCATAGTAGCGAATTTTCACATCGCGTTCTTTCATGATCGCAAATTTGATTATTCCTCTTTTTTCATGTAGCGATTTTTTATGAAGCGTTTTATAATGTTCGCGTTTATTTATTTTGTTCGCTTATTTTATCAGTCGCATATATTTGTAGCTTTTTTTTTCAAATCTCGATTTTTTACACGTTGATATTTTAATATTAGCGTATTATAATACCCATTTATAACTATGATTATGTCATAGTTATTACGTTATTACTAAATGTTAAGGTTCAAATCAGTCAGGTTTTTATCAGAAATTAAAGAATAAAGTGTTCGAATACGTTCAGTCCTACGATCGACAGGTTTTTTTTTGAAGTGAAATCTTCTATAGCCGCGTTATGCGACTTTGGGTAGGGAAAAAATGTATCGGTTCGCGTCAGCAACATGCTAATGCGCGCGCAGCTGTCTGCGTACGCGATCGCGCCAACACATTGCATAATATATATACCAGATTGTATGTGTGTGCGTTGGACGCTCAGTTTTAAGCGGAGGCAGTCACGAGGACTGCCTGCAGTCGTCATGACTGCCTCAATTTTTTTTTTTTTGTGTCTATCGACGTGTGTTGTGTGATGGTATGTGGTGTGCCGAAGGTGCTCGTGTGCCACGAGAACGTGGTGGACATAATCCCAGTCCTGCCCACCGAAAGGAGACGCAGCGACGAGGACAAGAGGAGGAAGATGGTCTCCAGGATACAGTTCGACTTCCACATCGACACCATACGTGAGTTATTATATATATATTATATTATATTATATATGTTATATATATTTATCCCAATATACTAGCTTTTGCACGCGACTAAGTCCGCTTGACTTTGTAAAATATAGCTCAGATGTTACTGTTACTCTCTGATAATGTAGCTCTCTATAAGTGACTAGCTGGTGCTCGCGACTTCGTCCGCCTAGAAAAGTATAAAACGCCCTCTACAGTATATTGGATATATGGCTTTATCTCTCGGGCCAAGCCGCTAGTATTTACTTTTATTTTAGATTTCCCGTAGGAATGAAGCATTTTCCCGCGGTAAAAAGTAGCCTATGTTCATCACGGATAATGTCGGCTTCTAATGTTAAAGGAATTTTTCAAATCGGTCCAGTAGTTTCGGAGCCTATTCAATACAAACAAATAAACAAATCTTTCCTCTTTATAATATTAGTATAGATAGGATTTTTAAAATCGGTCCAGTGATTGATAATTCTTTCTTTAATGGTAATTATTACGTCGAAGTTGGTCCCATATAAATTTGGAAAAGTAATTCCTACTCTAATGTTTTTTCGTTGGTTGAGAACTACTGGACCGATTTGAAAAATTCTTTTACCATTAGAAGCCGACATTATCCGTGATGAACATAGGCTACTTTTTACCGCGGGAAAATGCTTCATTCCTACGGGAAAACGGGTAATAGGACTACGGGTAGTAAGAATTATCCTTCCGTACTTATCTTTTTCACATAACTTATAAACAACTGAACTAATTAGGTTGAAATTTTATATGGCTATTTCGATGGTTTCCTGGATGATTTAAAAATACAATTGGACCCGGTAGGTGGCGCTGCTGTCGGTACATCAACTACTAAACGGCTTGACCGATTGGGTTGAAATTTTGTATGTTTATTTCCATTGTTTCACAGACACGAATGTATTATATTTTATAAAGTTATAAACAGATAAATAAAAAATAAGGTAATATAACTAAAATTACTATTAAAAATAAAAATAAAAATAAGTAACACTACGTTACACTAGCCATTTAATGAAGTGATCAATTCTATGATATGGCCACGACATTGTATACAAGTGAGCGAATAGTGAGTTTGTGGGTTGTCGCAGTGTGCCTGGCGGACTCGGTGCTGGCCTTCCACCGTCACGGGGTCCAGGGTCGGTCGCTGCGTCACGCCGACGTCACGCAGGAGATAGTGGACCGCTCCAGGGACTACCGACTCCTGGGACACGACAAGTAAGTTTTTAATAAACCCCTCTAGCTGTTAACTAAACGGTCGCGGGTTCGAATCCCGCTAGGGGAAAATGTTTATGTATTAATATTTTACCTTTGTACCTGAGTCGTGGATGTTTTGTATTTATAATATGTATAAAAAAGTAATATATGTATAGTATATCAACTGTCTGATATCCTTAATACAAGCTTTAGTTGCTTACTGTGAAACTAGATGGTGCTGTGTGGAATGTGTGGAAGATATTTACTTATTTATTTTACTACTAGCTGTTGCCCGCGACTCCGTCCGCGTTAAAAAAGATAAAAGTAGCCTATTCTGTGTCCCGTACTTCTAAATGTTTATCTACCAAGTTTCATGAAAATCAGTTAATTCGTTTAAGAGTGATGGAGGAACATACATACATGTATACAGAAAAAAATTGTAAAAATGGTCAATTTAGTTTGAGTATCATGTATAGAGCCTATAAACACGATATTTCTGAAAACAAAGTAAATTACTCCATGACCGACCCCTACACATTTAATATTAGTATTGATGACCTATTACTAATACGATAAAACAATCTGTACGCAACAGTACCCAAGCGTCTCGAACGCGCGAACGAAGTGCGCGAGGGGAAGAGCGAAGACACTTGTGGGGGCAATCGGCGGATGTGTACAATTGCGCACAAAATTGCTAAGGAAAATGACATATTTTTTTCTTATTTCGTAATTTTTCACCTCACTAACTTAACATTACAGGCAGTGTTGATATTCCTTCCATAAAATCATCGTGCGATGTCGAAGAAGAAGGTATTTTTAGGCATTTATTCATCATGACGTATTTCTAATACGATAAAACAATCTGTACGCAACAGTACCTTAGAGACTCGAGACGCGCGAACGCAGTGCGGGAGGGAAAGAGCGACTGAGTCTACCAATAACGTGTCGGCACACGTTATTGGTAGACTCATCCGCTCACGCTCCTCTGCCCCCTCAAACACCTAAAAATAGAATTCTGCGCACATTTGCCGAGAAGGCTCTATTCGCTACACGACCTATACGTCGCTTGTGCACAAAAAGCACAGCCCTACTGTCTGTCGACCTTAACATTGAAAATAATCATAATTTTATGGCTTGTTAAAGAAAAACTAACTTGTGTCTATTGATAATTTTCAGGGTGGTTGTACTGGAATCGCACACTTTACAAAGCAACACGTTGTCGGGCGAAGAAGGGTGCGACCTTTATATTCTGGCCGGACACGAGGCTTCCTACTGAGGGTATTCTGAGGTGAAATAGGTTCTTCATTACATAGGCCCTCGTTATCTAGCTTTCACGCCCTCGGGACGGGCGAGAAGAAATATATTTTTCATAGACAAAGGATGAAAGTTCGATGTAGAAAGTTGCTCCTTGAAATGCGCGATTTATAAAAAAAATAAAAATATGATATTTATTTTTTCACATAATTATGAATTATGACCCTAGAATTAGTAGACGCCCGTAAAAGAATGAAGGTAGTTGGTAGATATTCGGCTAGGAGTGAATTTAGTGAATCGCATGGAATTGGAGTGTTTTCTGAAGAAAAAAAATCGTACAAAATGGAAAAAAAAATCGTACAAAACGGAAAAAACCTAGGCCACCAAGCGTATTGGTGTTCGCACTTTGGCTACTATCCGCACATAGAAATGTTGCGTAAGCGCAGATGGAAGCAAAAAGACAGATTAGTGACTCACACTATATCTGCGTATGGACCTCATACACTGAGTCCAATGAACTCAGTTTTTATTTTCAGTTTTTCTAGCTCCAGAATAGCTCCATCATAGGCCTCGCCTTCGTCTACATAGAGCTTTATGCAGGCCAAGAGCAAACCAATATCTACTAAATAAAAAAAGGAGGCAGTCACGAGGACTGCCGACAGAAGTGAAAAACTTAAAACTGAGCGTCCAAAGCACACGTATACAATCGGGTATATTATTATGCAATGTGTTGGCGCGATCGCGTACAGCTGCGCGCGCATAATTGTGAGCACTAGCATATGTTGCTGACGCGAACCGATACATTTTATCCCAACCAAAAGTCGTATAACGCGGCTATATAGATGTTTTCACTTCAAAAAAATCCATACAGTGCAGTGTGCACGAGTTCAAAATAATTTGAACTTCCTCCAAATTCCCCAATCCCATTTAATCCATACACGTTTTTCATCGTTGCTTCTCTCGCACTGAGTTTGCGTAAGCACTGTTTGATTTCCCTAATAAAATCAGTCGCTAAAGCAATATTATCACACTATTCAATTTGAAGGAAACCAATTTAGAAACCTAAGTAGTGAACTAGTAGATCACACTACACTAAATTGATATCTAAATTGAAAATATAGAGATGAAAATGGATAATACACTACCGAGCAAAAGTATGGAATCACTTACTTGAAATTGGTTCCGCGCGTTCTTGAGTACTGAATAATTTGTTAATAATAATAAAAATGGCACCATTTGAAACCATTTTAAAGTTAACAGTTTAACTTTTAAAATGGTGCCATTTTTATTATTAACAAATTATTCAGTACTCAAGAACGCGCAGAACCAATTTCAAGTAAGTGATTCCATACTTTTTCTCGCGAGTCTAGAATCTAAATTGGTTCCAATCTGTTCTAACTGCGATTACACCTTCCGATTTCCTAAATTGGTTTCCTTCAAATTGAATAGTGTCAAAGCGCTTTTAAGCGACAAGAACGATCGCACACGCGTCTGCGCAGTTGCTAGTTGCGATATGAAAGCTTCATGAAATATGAAAGCCTAACTAAGACAAATCGCATTTTCCACGCGATTGCTTGCGCGATAGTAGCCAATGTGTGACCGCCCTTATGAGATTTATTTCGAGGATGATCTTTTGTTTACATATATGTAAAGGAACACGTTTTAATTTAATCGGTCCAATTAAATTTGTATCGGTTTTAAATAAAAAAAAAGAAAAACAAATCCACGTATCACTGCCATTAACATCATTCCCTTTACAATACCATATATTATGGAGTAGCATCAGCAAAAAAATTAATCGAACAAAAGACTGAATGGAAGTTTGTTGTTCATTAACTTGCTGACTATACACTGTGAGTTAATAATAATAATAATACCGCGAGCAATAATTGAGCAGCGAATTTATTTTCTAGCTGTTGTTATGTTACCAAGTGATGAATAGAAAATTGAAAAAAAAAAAAAGTAATAATTATGAAACCTAAGAGTTCCCATATCCACAGATGTTTATTGTAATAGCAAGCTCGATTCTCTGATCTTAATTGATATTCATCAGCGTATTTAATACTACCTGTTGCACGCGACTTCGCTCGCGTAACTCTTTAAAAATATAGCCCACGTTACTAGTTTTCTATGGGTGGAAGAATTTTCAAAATCGGTCCAATTTTGAAAGTCCAAAACCGTTTGAGTTTATTACAAAAATACGAATCTTCTCCCTTTGTAATATTAGTGTAGACCGCGGCAGTTTAATTTGCCTCATCATCACCATGAGCCCATAAGTGTCGACTGTTGGACATCATCATCATTGGATTTGGAAGATGTGTACTGCTGGACATAGGCCTCCATCATTATTTCACCAAAGTCTCTTATTAGGTCGCCTGTTTAACTTGTGGACACTTTATATCCTAGACAATGTCATTTCTGACTTACAAATCTACCGGATTATGACTAACAAACACTGGTCGTAGCTTCTTGGCTCTAGCATCAACCCAAGTCTCTTATTAGGTCACCTATTTAACTTGTGGATACTATTAATCCTGCTCATTGCATTTCTGACTTACAAATCTACCAGATTATCCCTAAGACTGGTCTGTAGCTTCTTGGCTCCAGCATCAACCCAAGTCTCTTATTAGGTCACCTATTTAACTTGTGGATACTATAAATCCTGCTCATTGCATTTCTGACTTACAAATCTACCAGATTATCCCTAAGACTGGTCTGTAGCTTCTTGGCTCCAGCATCAACCCAAGTCTCTTATTAGTTCGCCTGTTTAACTTGTCGATGCTATATTAATCCTGCTCATTGCATTTCCGACTTACAAATCCACCAGATTATGACTAAGACCAGTCATCTTGAACCTTGGTCAAAGCAGGCATCTCGATTGGGTCTTATCTGGGATAAGCGATTGAAGTAAAATTCATCTTTGGCTAGGGTTTAATGAAATGATATGATGTCGCATTTAGATGTAGCAATTCTTTTATTTATTATACGCGTTTCAAAATGGTCGCATGCGTGTGTGAGCTTGTAAACTTTATTAGGCTTTGCGTTTAGAAGTTTATTTTTTGCATTCATTTTATATAAATATAACTAAAAATAAATTATCAATAAATGTTAAAAATGGGCAGAACACATAGTAAGACATATAGTAGTCACACTCCCCGCTTAATCCAGATGTAACCCGCAATGTGCAGGCTACGTCTGCAACCCCCTCCTAACCCCCAACCATAGAGGAGGCGAGGGAACGCTATGGGTTTTTTTTAGTGGGAAGAAGTCCCATATACCCCACCGATCTCCCCATTGTCGGTCGCAGATTTTTTTCCCAAGCAACATTACCATGCTATGACTTTCGAACGCTTTTAACATCTCAACTAGCTGTTGAAGAAGTTAAGCTTATTATGAACCAAAAAGTGCGCACTAATCCGGGTAGATGGCGCTTATTTCATACATTTAAAACGTCACTGAGGGTGTCGCTTACAATGATTGAATTTTAATTGGAATTTTAATTAAATTTCCAAGCCTACGCACGCATCCACAGCCGCAAATAAATGAATTTAATATTTAATATTATTAAAATATTATTAATAAAATTAATTGTTATTATTATTCTATTAATAAAATTATTAATTATGTAATAGAAACATTACAAAATGGATGTGATTTTACATTATTATTAATCTCTAATAATGTTTAATTTAAATGTAAAAGACAAATTTAGATGATGCAGTGTCCGACCAAAAATAATTATGTGGTCAAAGTACGTAAAAGAGAGAGACGGTATTAGAGGCCAGTAGAGCGCTATCTCTTTCTCGCTTGGCGAGATTTCTATCTGTCGTCTCTGTCTATGTGCTCATTGTCGGAGACTCCGTGTAATTAAATAATTACTAATATAGAAATTAATCAAAAATTCGGCTTCGTCTTGTATTTTCTATTTGTAAATAAATATACATATAAAAAAAAATTATTCCATATTATATAATAGCATATAGTCAATTGTATAATATCACTAGATTAGATAATTTTAAAAGTATATTTAATTAATGTTCTAACAGAAACCTCATGAAACTTTAGCGTAGATATAAAATAATTTTTTTAGACTGGATAAATTACTATAGGTGACGTTTCAATTGCGTAGCAATATTTTTTTTAATCTCTAGTAAGGCCAACCAGACTACGCAAAAAAATGTAAACAAACTTTCTGCGGGTAGTCATCTCAATCATCTCTTTGGCTTTACATTAGGGGTTAATTTTCATAGTAAATAGTTGAATAGGGTGTCCATGGTTGTGGTACAATTAATGGGGCAAATAGACTTCGTAATAATAGTAATAATGCGTAAATCACTTTCCGGTCATTTTTTATTTGCGTTTGCGTAAGAAATAAAAAATAATGTTAAATTATTTGCAACACCCGTCATGTTTTTGATACAATTGAAATGTTACCTTAATTAATGACACAAAAGTTATTAATTGTTTATTTTAACTTAAAAATTAATACTTGGTTCGTCATAATATTATAACTTTTGAGATTATTATTGTATCATAATGTCTTATTAATTTTGCACTAAGAGTTTTGCACTAATTCGAAGGTTAAATTTGAAACTACCCACAGTTTGATACGATTCATAAATTTTCCTGTTCCGATTCCGGATAACGTTCCGGTTTAAACTCTAATGCCTATAATATTAATATTATTAATATGCCAAAATGTAAACTTCTGAATTATTGTGTAAAACTCGCGACTGAAAATAGTCTTAACTGGTGATACACATAAGTTTTGTTGGAGAAACATATTTATACTAATACTAAATTCTGAAGATTTTTCGTTTCTGAAGATAACAGCCCGCAACCTTGTGACAATGTCCTAAGATAACTGCCACAAGATGTCGCCTTGTTAAAGTACGATTCGCTAACAACACCAAAGAACCAATGACGTGTTTCGCCTTTATTATAAACACACTACAATCTACATCAATGTACTACAACTATGGATTTCGCACGCCACACAAAACTCTAGGATCTCTATGGAACATTTAGGGTGGGTTGCACCATCTAACTTAAACGGTAATCATATCGAAACCAGCCGAGAAATCTTCGCTGAAGCATAAAATAATATTCGCTTAAGCGCTTAAAAAAATGACGTCATAACTTAACGCTAACCTTAACCGCTCGATATTGGCCGGTTAATGTTATTGTTTCGGTTAAGTCAACTGTGACAGGTGACTTTGAATGTTGCCACGACAACCTGAGAAAATTACATACCTTTTAACTTTGACAGTGACGAACGAATATCATAGTGCAACATGCGATTGTTAATTTCCTCTGTCACCGTTAAACTTACCGCTAAAGTTAACTTTGACCGAAGCATTAACCAAGCGTACGGTGCAATCCACCATTAAAAGTGACATATGCGTAGAGCATGAACTCTGTCATGTGTCATTTGAATCGAACCAAACGTCGCATTTTAAAGAAAATGCGACTTTACTTCGACACGTTGGAGTTTAAAATGAATAGTAGAAGTTGGTCGTTACTACCTTTAACCATTGACTCCGCCATGATTCCGTTTCAGGCGTACTTTTTATGTGCCGCTTTGGCGTTTGTCACGCAAAATCTATACTTGTAGTACTTCGATGTAACAATACGACAATACATATACGATCGAAGCTCAATGAAAATATTATGCTATCGTTTTTTTTATTATTCTATATAGAGGACGGCTTGATTTTTACAATTACGAGATTATTTTGTGTGTTTCATATTATAAGAATTCTATAAAAAAAATTGTAAAGATCTGTGTAAAATAAAATGGTTTAATATTAATTGAATAGTGTTGGCCCTGTAATTATATATGTATTAATCTATGCCGCGCCCTCGTGATAAATGTCAAATGTCATTCAGTAACGTCACAGTGACGGAAAATTTAAGACTGTATAAAAAATTCAATGGATATACAGGTGGTCCAAAACTATGCGACATGAAGGAAAAGTACCTTAAATATCGTAGATGGGATATTTTGCTGAAAAAAGACTTTGTTATTTTTAAAAGTTAGTAATGTATTGCATTCAAAAATTTTAAAAATTACTTAGTCCTCGGCAATAAATGAATACTCTTTAAATTTGAATCAAACATTTCACGTTATTCCTTTCTTTTAAGATACTATATGTTACTTAGGAATTATTATTATTATTATTTGTCCATTATTTCGATTGGCATCATAAAAATAAGGTTGATTATTTTTTTCACATTTAAGTTGGTTCGAAAAGCAAGTATTTTTTAGAAATTCTTTATTTTTAGTATCTTAAGAGAAAGGAATAACGTAAAATGTTTGTTTAAAATTTAAATGTTATGGCTAATGACGACTTAATTTTTAGAAAATCTTTGAATGCAGTATTACTAACTTTTAATTAAAAATAACATAAGTCTTCTTTGAGGAAAATATCGTGTATACGATATTTAAGATAATTTCCCTTCATGTCGCATAGTTTTGGGACATCCTGTATTTAAATGTATTGTATTTGTAATGATTATGTACCTTTTAAATTTACGATTTATTTAAATTGATCTCGATTAGACTCAATCATTAAGGCGTTGTAGTTATGTTTAAGTATCTTTTTATGATGATGAATATTTTGTGTGAAACGCTTTCTTTTTGCCTCTAATTGAGATTTCAATAATAATAATGTTTTAATTGCATGTTTTTTTTTATTTTTTTTTAAAGAACTGGACCTCAAAAACGAGATATGTAATATATTGCTTCAATAATCCCATTTATTTATATTTCCTGCAAATAAACATTTATTTTGTACATTTTTTTGTTTTTTTTTTTTATATTTAATTTCTACCATTTTTTTTTTATTTTATAAATTTTTTTACAAGGTACAAGTGGATTTGAAAGTTAGAATTTGTATATATATAAAGCATTCGCTTTTATATTTTATTGAAAGTAAAATAATTAGATATTCTCAATTATAAAATTATTAAAATTAGATCCGCTAGATTTGAATATATTTAAAAATTATAGTTAGTTTTAGAATATAAAGTGGTAATTGACTTGTTGACAACATTTTCTTGTAAAGGAACCTTTTTATTAGTTACATATTCTAATATTTAGTTATCAATATGTATCTTTCTTTTATTTTAAAGTCAGAATACAGAACAAATAAGAAACAGATTTGGCTGATTTCTTTTGATGTCACGTCATGCGACTTTTTTACGTTTTTACTCACTTGATCTTAAAATTTATTTATTTATACTGTGGTCAACACTTTTTGAAGTGAAAGTTATTTAGTCGCAAAAGTGCTTCAATATTTTGTATTGCGGCGTGCAATTGTAATTAAAATTGAGTTCCGATTTGTTTAGTATTCTGATATTTGAAAAAGTTGTACTCAATTTATGGTCTTTCAACTTAAAATTAACTTAATCATAATATTTTTCAAAAAATACGATCCACTAACCAACGTTTATGTTTCGTAACTGCTGTGACACAGGACATAATATTTTAAACATCAGTTAACATTTTATTTATTTATTTTCGTGCTATGGTTAATAAATTAATAATTAATATCCTTAAGTAGGTAACATATTTGAAATTTAATTAATGAATTTAATGAAATTTATTTCCAATTAGTTATATTTGATCTAGATTGTATATATAATATGCCAAAGTGGAGTCGGTAGGAACTAAAATATTAAAAAAAAAAATTCCTTTGTTTAACCGCGAAAAGTTGTATTTATATTATCAATTGTGTAAGAAAATAGAACTTCAGCGAGTTTAGCCCCCTTTAAGTATTAAATTCTAAGTTTAAATTTAATTAACGCTATTAAAATATTTAATTATTTTCTCAAAATGATCAAAATTGATCTTTCCTTTAATATTTCAAGATCCACATTACTTTTAATTCGTATAGTCGTAAAATATGTAGGTAGATAACCTAAGTATGAATTAATATAAAAGAACACCGTTTAGACATTTAAAATTACTAAATTTATTATGATAACTACATATTAATAACAATTAATCGGTATTTTCGACTTTGTAATTAAAGTAGTCTATGCAAAGCAATATATTCTTAGACATGTCGATGTCAGAAAAAAAGACAGATACAGTGATTTGCTGTCAATATTCTTACAAAATTCAAAACCACTCACAACTGACCTTAATCTATACTTACTAATATATAAAGCTGAAGAGTATGTTTGTTTGGTTGTACGCGCTAATCTCAGCTGGTTCGAATTGAAAAAATATTTTTGTGTTGGATAGTCCATTTATCGAGAAAGGCTATAGGCTATAGAGAACGCGGACGAAGTCGCGGGCACCAGCTAGTATAATCTACCACTGGACAGGCTGCTGTCAAATTATTTTTATGCCTTTTGAAAACGCCATTTTGGCGCTCTAGTGGCTAGGTATGGAAAGAAAATAATTGGAACTAAATTTCCGACATCCGTATCCTTCCTTACATATTTTAAAATAAAGTTCTCTGCCGCGTCTGCAAAAATTCAAAAACTACTGCACTAACTTTCATGCTGTTTTCACCAATAGATAGAGTGATTCTCGAGGAAGGTTTTAATATATATGTAATTTACAAAGTTACGCGGACAAAGTCGCGGGCAGCAGCCCAGTATGGAATATACAAACGTCAAAATTAGTTCTGGATACTTCTGGAGTATCCAGAACTTCCAGATAATTTATGGAAATTATCTATAATTAATTTATAATATATTACAGGATTTACAGATTTTACAGGTCAGTGGTCTGTAGGTAGAGTCAAATTGTACTATGGACTAATATTTCAAATATTTACAAATATAATTATGTAGTAACAATTAACAAATTAAATAAAACTAAGTCTGGCACAATATGAAATTAAAAATGTCACGTCAAATACAATTAAAAAAAAAGCATTTAATGCTGTTTAGTAACTAACTATTCGATACTTTAAAAATAATATTAACAAAAAGTTTAAGTATATTAATATTTCATAGATTTTAAATAATTGTACAAAGGGAACTTGGAAAACACTGTACCTAAAGATTTATAGAACCTTGAAGACCATTCAAAACATGAAGTTTAAAAAAATCGGTACTTATTGAAGATTTAAACTTAGTAGTTACATATAGTACAGAATATTTTGCTCAGCGCCATTTATCTGTACTACTTTAATTTTAACATTATTTACTGCCGTTTTAATATCTTATTTTCTCGAGAACGTGTCTTTACATTTCGAAAATTCCAAATTTTCCAAGACGTTTCCAAGTTTCTCGTAAGAAACGGAATACACAAAATAAAATTATACTTAAGCACACCTTTATTTAGCATATATACGTCCACTTAGCGGCCACATACACATAAGTTTGGATTTTAAGTCACGATTTTATTTAAAAAAAAAAAAAAACGAAAATACCTAAATTGTTTTGAACGTTCGTAACCGTTCAAAATTTCTAGGTAATCTTTTTGTTTTAAGCATGAATATCCATTACCTATCTACTTTGAACAACATACCGCATTTCCAAACTTAATATCCTCCAACCAAAATCGACAGTTTTCAACATAAAATTTACATGAGAATATACAAAAGCATGAAAATAATATTTTTTATAATAATAAACGAGGAATTCTTGTATGTCACGACGATCTCGCAAACGGCTCCAACGATTTTTATGAAAATCTAGGGTTTGGAGGTTTTTAGGTCTGTCGGGGTCTTTATCTTCGAGAAAATTTGTTTCAGATAGTTTTTTTTTTAATGGGACGGTTACATTATAAAACGCTTGCTCGTTTTATAATATTTTGAATTGTTAATTACTAATTTTCTTGATTTTTTTCAATGTTTTAAAGACTTTCTTACGTGTAAAAAATTTTAAACCTTTCATTGGCCTGAGCGAAGTTCGGTTTATAACGAGAAGAAAACAATTAAGCTTGGCCGCTAAGTGCGCGTGTACCTACGCTTAAAAGTGCTTAGAAATATACTTTCCAATTTTCTCTTATATAGGTAGGTACTTAGTATTAAAAAAAAACACAATAAACAAATTGAAATTTAAAAGAAAATTATAGATTAGATTGAAAATTTAATAGAATTTGACAAACTATAATCTTAGTGATATTAAGATACCACATGCAGATTTATTTTGTTTATTAATTAAACATAGTTTGTGACGAAATTTGTGTAAATATTGACCTATCCTGTAAGTAGATGTAGATTTAAAAAAAAGCGAAGTTGTGTCGGAGTTTAAATGTTGATTCAAAATTGTTTCTGAACAAATTTTATTCCCAAATAAAGATATTATGAAAGTACAACAAAGTTTCACTTAATAAAAATAAATCCTTCATCCATACTAATATTATAAATGTGAAAGTAACTCTGTCCGTCTGTTACCTTTTCACGCCTTACTACTCAACCAATCGTAATAAAATTTTTACATACATGTTGTCTGTCAGCGAAACAGAAAGGACATAGGGTACCTTTTATCCAGAAAATAAGACTGTTCCCAATGGACCATCTAAAATAAAATAAAAAACAAAAAATCAATTTCAAACATTTAATATCAGTTAAAAAACATGAGAGTCAGAAATATTAGTCAGTGGCTGTTCAACAAAGTAAGTATGAAACACTGCCAGTTTTTTTCAAGTTCTAAACATTTTTTTATAACTTAGACCACTTAAGAAGTTTACAAATCTTTCCTAAAGTTTATTACTTAAATTGAATTGGAAGTTGTATTAAAGAAATGTTTAACAAAAGTACTTTAAAGAAACCTTAATTTTTGATACACTACAAAGTAACATATTGTAAAGACCGTGTCTGTCTGTCTGTTCGCGATAAAATTAAAAACTATTGCACCGATTTTCATGCTGTTTTCGTCAATGGATAGAGTGATTCTCGAGGAAGGTTTTGGTATATAATTTACAAAGTTCACGGGTGTAGTCGTGGGCAGCAGCTAGTATAAAATAAAACAATAAATATAAACAGAGTGCAATGATGGGATTTTTGTAATGACTTACAGATTTAGTTATTATACACTCACCGGCACAAAATGTGGCCCAAAGTTAAAAGTTATTTCAACTTTTTTATTATAATAAATTTTGCATGAGTTTTAAATTGTAGTAAATAGTTAATTAGTTATATAACTATTAACCACAATTTAAAACTCATACAAAATTTTTATTGTAATAAAACAGTTGAAGTAACTTTTAACTTTGGGCCACATTTCATGACGGTGAGTATATAATTTAATTTCAATTAAACTTGGGTTTAGGCAGAATAATGTCAATCCTTATTTTCTAATGTCTAGATTTGTTTTAATCGTCTTCAATTATTTCCACATCGTCTCCGTCATCCTTCTTCTTGCCACCACCTGATTTTCGTACGGACATTGCTTGTTTATAATTTTCTAAAGCCTCTTCTAGGGGTTCGATAAATCTATCGAATTCTATGTCTTTCATCGCATCGATCACTGTCTGGCCTGTTAATGTCTTCTTTTTATTGTTTTTTACTATAATAGTGGCGGCAGAGGTAACGTATAATACAAATACAGAAGCCGCTTTTGCTAATCCGGTGCGAGCCTCCTTCGAAAGAGCCACACCCTCTGGCAAAAAGTCTTTCACTATTCTTGAAACCACTGTTATAGGCAAGTTTAAATCTTCGAGTTTTTCGGCCATAATTTTAAATTAAACTCTCAAGGCAACGCAAATAATATCATAAAGAGGTTATAATTTATAATAACATTTGTTTGTTGCTGTTGTTGTGTGTGTCACTCACTTTTGTTTGACTTTGACATTTGGCGCCAATTTAAATCTATCTAGGACGATGTATATATTATACTTGATCCTAGAAATCTATCCTCCTTGAAGTCAAGGAAAGGAATTTTGAAGAGATAACAAATGTCAAACGAATCTTATTATACTATGGTAAAGGTTTGTTCAGACTACTTCAGTAATTTAGTAATTCGGACAAGGAGAAGAGATAAATTCGGATTTACGGATTACAGCTGATTTTTATATTGTGGAGACATAAAATTGTCTTTATATCTTTTGATACCGTTTTGATACCCTTTTTATAATTTTCAAACATACCTACTTATAGTATAGAGAGTGAAGTAAGTAAGCACAGTACAGAACACTATATACTTACCACAATCAGTTAGATTACTCTATCTATCCTTACTTGGTCGCGTCAGTCAAGCAAGTCAAGTTAAAGTTAAGTCAGTCAACTCGAGTCAGTGCGGCGCAGCTGTAGGTTGTATAGGCACATTTTTCGCGCTCTTTTTGTATCGATTATATCGTTACATCAGCATGTTATTACCGTAAATAGTGCCTGTAATTCGTGTTATCACCAGAAACATAATAAAGAGTGCAATGTTATACACAAAAATATTAATTTAGCGTTTTTGCGTGTGGTTTGTTGTTATTTAAATTTATGTTTTTTGAAATTTTAACAATACAACATTGTTATTGTGTTGTGGTCTAATTTGTGTTGTCGTTTTACACAAGTTACATTTATGTTGACGTATTTAAAAGGTAATGAACTTAAAATTCATTTAATAGTTTTTTAATATTTCAAAGAAAAAAAAGCTTTAGGAATATACTTAAAAATTTGGGTGGTAAGTAAATTAGAGTTATTTAAAATATAAAAACTTAAAATAAATTAAGTAGATTTATAAGATTTTTAGATACAATATATAGTAATAATGTCGTAATATATATAGATACCTATAATGACTTTTTTTAAACATTTTTTAAAAATAATTTTAATAAATTATAAGTTAGCTACTTATAAGAATATTATAAGTTATAGTTTTATAACAACTGGAAAATCCAATTTGAGTGATTTTTCATTTTAAACTCCTTTTTTTAAAGTTTTTAATATTAATAATAGTTTCACATATTATAAAAAAATAAAAATGCAAATTTAATTTAATTAAAGTAATGTAAAATTATATTATTCTGTCCCAATTATTCTATGGATTTTACAATGAATTGAAATATATGTACAACTAGCTGGTACACGAGCACGAGCAAAGCTAATATCTCTTTCAAAAAATTTTTTTGAAAAAAATTATCTTTCAAAGGTTATCAAATAAATTGCTATTTACTTATAACAAAAAAAATCTACTCCCGAGATGCTTATGGTCGAATTTCGGAACAAGTATAATTATAGTTTAAAGCTTTTGCACGCGACTTCGTCTGCCAATTTGCGAGCAAAGCTAATAGCTCTTACAAAAAATTTTTTTGAAAAAAATTATCTTTCAAAGGTTTTCAAAAAGATTGCTATAACTTAAAAAAATCTACGCCCTAGAGATGCTTATGGTCGAATTTCAGTACAAGCATATATAGTTTACTAGCTTTTGCACGCGACTTCGTCTGCCAATTTTCGAGCAAAGCTATTCCCTCTTTCAAAAAAATTATTTGAAAAATTTTTCTTTCAAAGGTTTTTAAAAAAATTGCTATAACTTAAAAAAAATCTACTTCCTGGAGCCTGCTTACTGTCGAATTTCGGTACAAGCATATATAGTTTACTAGCTTTTGCACGCGACTTCGTCTGCCAATTTTCGAGCAAAGCTATTCCCTCTTTCAAAAAAATTATTTGAAAAATTTTTCTTTCAAAGGTTTTTAAAAAAATTGCTATAACTTAAAAAAAATCTACTTCCTGGAGCTTGCTTACTGTCGAATTTCGGTACAAGCATATATAGTTTACTAGCTTTTGCACGCGACTTCGTCTGCCAATTTTCGAGCAAAGCTATTCCCTCTTTAAAAAAAAATATTTGAAAAAATTTTCTTTCAAAGATTTTTAAAAAAATTGCTATAACTTAAAAAAAATCTACTTCCTGGAGCCTGCTTATGGTCGAATTTCGGTACAAGTATATAGTTATATTCTATAACATTTGCACGCGACTTCGTCTGCCAATTTTCGAGCAAAGCTATTACCTCTCTATTGAAATTGAATATTGATGTAGACGTTTTGTTGATGTTAAAATTTGTGTAACCAATAGTAACAAAGTAATAACAAATGGGGTGAGACCTGGACGGACAGCCCTAATTATCCTATTATATATTCATTCAAATGCAAAGGGGCGACAATTACAATAAGTAATCTGTACTAATGTTATATATAAATGCGAAAGTTTGTATGGATATTTGGATATTTGTTACTTTTTCACGCAAAAACTACTAGAACTGAGTTATATTAACCGATCTTGACCAAGCACTCTAGTGTTGTGACACGATTTTTAGTCTTAGCACCACATAGCACAGAATAAGTAATTGCATGTAATAATACTATACAAGATTAGGTAACGATACTTATAAGCTACACTACTTACAACCTTGTTCTTACATACATCAGTTACTTGAATGTCACGGTTGTTAACTTACCCTATCGTTTAAAATAATTACAGAAAATTGCCCCTTCGTTATTATTAATGACTTTTACTTCAGCTACTGGCTGTATGAAGATATCTAAGTAACTTACAGTAATAATTCCAACCTATCCATGATTAGATGGAGCACATAGTTACTCCTAAAAGACGGGAAAATTAAAAGACGTAGCTCATGGGAATGGTTCAAATGGGCCCTCATACTTTTTGATCTGGGTGTTCCACTTCTTGTTCCGACCTAGTTCCACAGAATGTTCAATGGTATGATAAAATAAATCAATAAAACGAAATTTACAATTCGTAGTCTGGTTCATTGGCAATTCAGATTGAAAAAGAAAAATTGATAATTTTAAAAAAAAATTTGGAACAGGCAACTAAGGCCCGGAACGCTGCATTTAGCACGTTATTTAATATGATTCCATCATTACAAAGAAAAGGAATATTTTTGTATTGGATATTTTGACGTGCTATAGCCGTGACATCGGCTAACTGCCACTTTAAATGTGACAGCGGTTATTGTTGGCGAGTGAGTTCTCTTCACTTTCGGCAAATGGTACCGTAAAAAAGCGTAAATTTTTTTCTCACGATCGAGATTATATTATTAAGCAAAAAATAGATAAGATCAATCCTTGAAGCAGATTGCAGATTTTTGAGTTATACACAAACCAACACAACATTTAGTTATATAGATTTAAATATAAAAAAAATAAAAAAAGTAAAACATAAAGATTGCCTTTTGAATTAACATTTATTCGCAATGACCTCGAAATATATATGTAATTTTTTTTGCCCCAAAAACATTTCGATCCTGTAAGTGATCGTTGGTTGGCTCAATAAAAAAAAAAGAGAGCGAGGGTCAATGAAAACCAGATAATCTCGTTGTCATGACCTTTAGTGAATAGGTAACTATACGTTTTAAAAATCTCCCAACGACCTCAGTTCCAAGGGTATGGCGTCATCGTCATTTTCGGTCGTGCTTTTAAGTCTAGACCGGTTAGTTAGGCTATGAACAAATTATATATCGTTATGATACTACACGCATATATACTCAAGGTCAAATTGTATCAATTTATTCATTAACTAGCTGGCGCCCGCGACTTTGTCCACGTTGAAAAAGAAAAAGTAACTCATTCTGTGTCCTGTACGTCTAAATGTTTATCTACTAAGAAAATCAGTTAATTCGTTTAGGAGTTATGGAGGAACATACATACTTACATAGAAAAAAATCTAAAAATGGTCAATTTAGTTTCAGTATAATCCGCGTTTAAAATAATAGATATAACGCCTGACATTATACTTCGAAAATGGGCATGTAAATATCGTTATTTGCAAAGATTTCAGTTATTTGGTAAGAGAAACATAATATGGTTTGGTGAAAAGCGTTTGGCGAAATGCCAGTCGAGTGTTTTGATATTGATTTAAAACCTAGACTTTGTGGAGACAGGAACGGCCTGGCATGATCCTTAAAGTCCGTACTATATTCAAATTAGCGTCCCACACCAATATCTATACTTATATTATAAAGAGAGAAGATATATTTTGTATGTTTGTACCTAATGAATAAACTCAAAAACTACGCCACAGATTTTGAAAATTCTTTCTCTTTTAGTAAGCTACATTATCAGCGAGTAACATAGGCTATATTTTATAAAGTATGCGGGCGAAGTAGCGTGCAACAGCTAGTAAATTATATACCCAAACATTCATTTGGGTGCCTAAAGTAGGTAATACTTTAGGTAAATCGAAAGATTGATCGCCATACACGACAGTACTTTAATTTTTTTTTTCTATAAAACCCAAAGTGTGCGAAACGACTACAAACATATTTTTAAAAAAAATTGCTTTTCGCACATTTCGTACTGAAATAAAATTGTGCGAGACGAATACTAGACTGAAATTAGGTGTACTCCGTGTACTGATAATTTCAAAAAATTTACCTCTCAAATACATAGTTATTTTATCAAAACTTTGTTGCCAAATTTTCACCATAAAGGGTTATTCAACCGCGCTCAACCGCTTTTTTGTCGCATGACGTCGACCGCGCTCTTTTGTGGCATGATGTCACTATTACGTAATGCAGTCATGTCAAAGTTACGGCGCGCGGGCCGCATAAGGCCCTCAAGCCACCTCAATACGGCCCGCTATCAGAATCTAATCTAGTGAGGATTTTAGAGGGCATTCGATGCCACTTCCTGTTTTTAAAATGGAATTAATAGATATCTAATGTGAGACCTCAGGTGTCTGGTCTTCAAGCTCAAGGTATAATTAACTTTATTACCCTTTTTACTTTTGTATGAAAATTAATTAAACTAAATAAATAAAGTTTTCAAACTAAAATGTGTGTTAGTTTTAAATTTTGAGTCTGGCCCGTTAACACGTGCCAAATCTTATAAAAATGACCCTTTAGAAAAATCAGTTTGACACGCCTGACGTAATTGGCTATGGCGATTTTTTTTGCTATAGCCACAGCGTGTTATTGTAAATTACAACGTTTTAAAAAATTAACTTAAAATATTTTTTCTAACGACACTTACCCGATTTTTCAAGTGTTAAGAATACACCATTATTTATACAAATGTTTGATACCTATTTAAAAAACTGTTTACTTAGTGTTAGGATATCGTAGCGAGTAGCGAAATTTCCTACTTTTTAAGAATTTTTTTTCCGATAATCGTTATTGCTTTTTTTGAGTAATTAGTGAAAAACTAAATGCCTTTTTTCTCATCTTAATTTTCTTTAACTTTTGCCATTTTTTATGTGCCGGTAAAATATTTTAATACATTTTTATAAACCATCGTTGCGAATCCAATGAGATATTAAACTAAAGTACTGAATACAATGATAGTTTTTAGTCCAATTTTTTAAATGTTAAGGTCGACCCACAGGTCGCTGAGTAGTTTAAGGCATGAAACCGTAACAATAACAAACAAGCACAATCCCTTTCGCATTTACAATATTAGTTAGGGTGATATATATGGTGTTATAATATTTAATTAGATTAATTTTCTTGTTCTTATAAGAATCATAATTTCACTAGCGACCCGGCTTTGTTTAAAAAGAAGATATCGGAGAAAGAGACAACGGCGGACAGCGACTTTTTTTTTAAATTTTTTTTTATATAAAAAAATTCGTTGGTTTGTGTATGCGTCTATTAAAAAACTCGAGGATGGATAGACCGATTTTAATTCGGTTTTCATAATAATTTGGACAGAGATTTTTATATAAAACGGGGAAGATTTTTATATGTTACAACTACATATTTTATAAAAATTGCAAAATACGTTGCCTATAAAAGCGGAACTGTATACCATGCGGAACTGTATATATTATTATATACCAAGCGGAACTGTTAACCAAAATTGTCCAGCGAAACGCGAATGGAACTGAATAATGTAGTTACTCCCTAAAACCGCTAATTGTACAAAAATATACATATTACATTTATAAGTGATTCATTACCATAATTAAAACAAGTAGTGGCAACCTTGAAGTTACAACAGATAAAACAACAGTGAACGAATTTAATTCTTAATGCTAATTGAATAAGGTCGTAATTGAGTAATGGGTCGTTCGCAATGTATGCATTTTATGTTTCTGGTGCTTCAGTCTTTTCGTGGATTTGTGCAGGTGTGGACCATGTTAAAATTTGTGTTTTTTTTTGTAAATAAAAATATATATTTATGATTTTTAACACGTGTCCCTGATGGTGTTTTTTGAGTATGAGGTGATTATTTTTTTTCCTTGTATTTATATTCATTTACAATTTACATTAGACGGTTTAAAAACATGGATTTTATTTAAAATTTTGCTTAATTTTCTAAATTTTGTTTTGTTTTAAAAAAAGTGGTTTGTAAAAAGTAAATAAAATAATCTTAGATTGAACTTTTAAAATTAATTAGTATACTTAATTAACTTTTAAAAATAATAATATTATATAAATGTCCTTTAATTTTAAGACATTTTAAGAACATACATAGTTAACATAATTATCTAAAGACAAACACAAACTTCTTCTGCCACAAACCGGGTTCAACTCAACATAAACTCAGCAAAAAAACCTTCTACGAATCTACGAATTACACACACACACACACACACACACACACACACACACACACACACACACGTCCTAGATTGAACGCGAGTAGTCCAATAACGCATAGATTGCCATAGATAGAACAATTTTCATTAGTGAAACCCTTATCAATATCCGTTGAGTGCTTTAGAAGAAGTTAGCGGATAAACAGACATTTTATAATATTATCTAGAGAAGACAGGTATATAGATATATAAATAATATCTGACTTTATTTTAAACTAGCTGGCGCCCGCGCCTTCGTACGCGTTGGAAAAGAAAAAAGTGCCTATATATACATGTGTCCTGTACGTCTAAATGTTTATCTACCAAGTTTCACGAAAATCAGGTAATTCGTTTAAGTGTTATTGAGGAACATACATACATACAATACCTACACTACACTTACAGATTTATTATTAGTATTGATTTATCTATACTAATCTCAGGAACTACTAGTTCGAATTGAAAAATTCTTTTGTGTAAGTTGGATAGTCCATTTATTGAGGAATGCTAAAGGCTATAGAGAACGCGGACGAAGTCGCGGGCACCAGCTACTTTTAAAATAAAGTCAGATACCTTTTCGTCCTGTTTCCTTCTATTCACTAAATACGCTCAACAGATCTTAATACGGTTTTTTCTCTATAATGGAAAGAGCGATAATTTGGAGAAAAGTCCGTGCGAAGCTGGAAACAGTCGCTATAGTTAAAAAAAATATATCAATATTTAACCACAATAATAAAACGCAAACCAAGTCAATTTAAACTCCAAGACAAGACACTTGAAACAGTCTTGTAATTTACATAATAAACGCGTTGTGATTGTTTAAAATTAACATAGGTACTTTTTTACAGTAGTGGAGTAAACGAACGGTTTTTTTTCTCTCTATCGGAAAACATAGGTAGTGTTCGTTGAAGGTCGTTCGCATAGAATTTGTAATGTAACCATGAAGTGTTATCGTTATGTGGTTATTAATTTTTGTTACCCATTGTGACAAATTGTTTTTGTGTGTTTGAGTTGATAAATTGCGGTTTTACTCGTATTTTACACATATATTGCTTAGGTCGAGAAACTCAATGCAAAAAGTAATCGAGCTTTATCGACCGACGAAAACGAAAAAACAAAAAGGAGGAGGTACTCAATTCGACGCGTATATATTTTTTTTTATGTATGATCATGCATAACTTTTGACAGGGTGGTCCGATTTTGATAATTCTTTTTTTATTTGAAAGGGTGCTCCCCCGAGGGGTTCCCATTTTAATTTGAAAAAAAAAATAAATAAAAAATTCCAACCCTAAGGGTAGGAAAACAGGGGATGATTGATTGTTCACTCACCGATTCACTCACCGAAATATTGTAGCGTATAACCACGCATAACTTTTTACAGAGTAGTCCGATTTTGATAATTCTTTCTTTAAAGGATAGGGTATATCTCGAAGTTAGTCTTGTATAAATTTGGAAAAAAAATTCCTACTCTAAGGGTGGGAAAAGGGGGGTGGGAAAATTAAAAATTAAGCATGTAGTAAATATTAGATTATAGCCACAAAAAAACATGAAATAAAATTTTTTAACAAAAAATAAAACCGCCGAAAAAACTGAAAAGCATAAAATAATCTTATTATCATTTTACCTAAGTAATTTTGAGTCGGCGCCAAACAAGCAAAAATTACGTAAAGAGTGATGCGCGGCGGCGACTCAAAATTACTTAGGTAAAATGATAATAAGATTATTTTATGCTTTTCAGTTTTTTCGGCGGTTTTATTTTTTGTTAAAAGTTTTTTAACTACTATAGCTAACGCCCGCGACTTCGTTCGTTAAAAAGAAAAAGGTTTATAGCCTATCCTGTGTCCCGTACGTCTAAATGTTTATCTACCAATTCGTTTAAGAGTATCAGTTATGGAGGAATATACATACACACATACAATACACAGTACACTTACAGATATATTATTAGTATTGATGATATCTTTTCGTCGCTCGATTAGTCCTCTTAACTTCATTATAATACTAATAATAAATTTGTAGGAGTCGGTCATGGAGTAATTTTAGATTTTTAGAATTTTTTTCTGTATGTATGTATGTTCCTCCATCACTCTTAAACTATTTAACTAATTTTCACGAAACTTGGTAGATAAACATTTAGAAGTACGGGACACGTGATAGGCTACTTTTTATCTTTTTTAACGCGGACAAAGTCGCGGGCAACACCTAGTGACGTAATAAACAGTGAGAAACTCCTCCCTTTTTATCGGTTAGTTTTAAAATTTTGCGGACATAAACATACGGAAAAAACCAAAAAACCAAAAACTAGCGACTTTGTCCGCGTTGAAAAATAAAAAATATCGTTTGACATTTTATTGCCATAACTTTACATATCCATTAGAATTTAACAAAGTTAAAAAAGGCGGCATTTATGCGTAAGATCGCCTCTGGTAAATTTCATCAGACAGGTTGACCATCTACTTGATGGTAGATGGCTACCGTCGTAAGGTCACAAGCAACACATAGGTAATTTGTATGGCGCAAAGTCCCCTGAATGAATAGAATACAAATGAAATCATCGATGACTAAACCGTTGTTAAACTGAATTCGTTAATTGGAATTAGCATTGTTAGCACAAATAGTTAAGGTGAAAATTGAAGGGCCAAATTTGTAATCCAACCTTAATTGGCATTGATTTTGAATTAGATTCATTTGACCTATAAATCAACGTTGAATGTACAAATTCTGATATTGTATGTATCCACACTACAGTACACTATAATATTATAAACTAGCTGGTGCTCGCGACTTCGTCCGCGTTGAAAAGTATAAAACGCCATCTAAAAATGTCATATTAGTCGCTTCACTTGTTTTTGGATAGATGGCGCTATCTCCCGGGCCAAGCCGCTAGTATTTACTTTTATTTTAGATTTCCCGTAGGAATGAAGCATTTTCCCGCGGTAAAAAGTTTCCTCTTTATAATATTAGTATAGATGTGAAAGTAACTCTCTCTGTCTGTCTGTTTTTGCATATATACTTACATTTCATTCAGATAAAAAAAGAATGCTCCCCAACCTAGATAGCCGAAGAATAACTTCGGACGAAGGATCTGGTATAGAGGGAACGAAGCATTTTACGGCTCACCAAATTTTTCAAAGGTAAACTATTGCCAAGGAAATAATTTAAAAATATCCAAGACAATACTGTAGCTCGCCTAAAGAAATTTTCACTTAAGATGAAACAAGTCGGCGGCCCGAACAAAATGCGTCCTGTCTCACACAGCACAAAGCGCGGGAAGAGCACTCGACTGAGATGCACAATCATTCATACCAAAAATAAAATCATAAACAGACCCGTGGGCGTATACTCTTTTTGAAAAAACTACTGCATATATCTATTTCGTGTAAAGTTATTTATACTCTTGAATAACTAATCAATGTTTATATGTAAAGTATTTTAGAGTTTTTGTAAACTAGAGTGACCTATTGAACCTCAAAGTTGCATTAAAACTTGTGTTAAAATATGGATTTTTCAAGGATCATATCTTTTAAATTAATACTTTTTTTTTAAGTTTGTATGCATTCGAACCTAGTTAACGACAAGATAAATCAGTATCATGCTTACTTTTGTAAATTAAACATACAACAGCGGAGTAATTTGGGGGTCTAAGTTTGTATGGAGGAAAACTGACTTGAATTAGCTTAAAAGAAAAAACCGTTTATTTTCAACGAATAACTTAATTATAATGAAACAAAATGAATCTAATTAACCTTTACTTAACTTGTCGATGTTAAAATTCAGTTGGTTTGTTATCACGAATCGCGGTGATGTCATGTAAGCAAGGTCGGGTCGTACAACTTAGTCTATCAAGAGCGATAGCGCCCCGATTATGTATCGTAAACCCACTTTTATTGCTAACGGCCAAGTAGTTAGTTATTGTTTTAATATTAATTAATGCTTCTTTGCGATAGCTTTATAAGAAACTTTTTTTTTGCAATGACGCAAAGAATATAATTTGAATAACTAACTGTCGCACGCGAACTCGTCCGCATAGCTTCATACAATACTAGCTGTTGCACGCGAATTCGTCCGCGTAACTTTATAAAATATAATACATTCGTGTCTGTGAAACCATGGAAATACACATAAAAAATTTCAACCCAATCGATCAAGCCGTTTAGTAGTTGACATACCGTTAGCAGCGCCACCTACCGGGTCCAATTGTATTTTTAAATCATCCAGGAAACCATCGAAATAGCCATATAAAATTTCAACCCAATCGGTCAAGCCGTTTAGAAGTTATATGTGAAAAAGATAAGTACGGAAGGATAATTCTTACTAGCCGTTGTCCTATTACCCGTTTTCCCGTAGGAATGAAGCATTTTCCCGCGGTATAAAGTAGCCTATGTTCATCACGGATAATGTCGGCTTCTAATTGTAAAAGAATTTTTCAAATCGGTCCAGTAGTTTCGGAGCCTATTCTATACAAACAAACAAACAAACAATCAAATCTTTCCTCTTTATAATATTAGTATAGATAGCCTATGTTACTCACTGATAATGTACTCGTAGCTTTCTATATGTGAAAGAATTTTCAAAATCGTTCTAGTAGCAAGTAGTTCTAGGCATTTTGATCAGTTTTAATTTATTTATAAAGATATTTTTAATTGATTTATGTGCCTTTGCTTCATTAAAAATATACTATAAAATAATTAAATCCCTCATAGGTACATATATATTACTGAACTTCCATTTCAAGTTTTTTTAAGAAAATAATATGTGTGCGAGATAACAACTAAACCACATGTATACCATATAAATAATATATCTCTGCGAGGTATACACGTGTAGATTTATGATTCCAAAAGTAAAGAATTTCATGTCTTGATTAATAAATAGGTAGATAAATAGATAAAAAACATTTATTTACACACACATGACACACCATAAAGTTATAATCCAACAAACTTATTCTACCTCTTAGATGACACACATGAATACAAGATAACAAAAAGAAATATATGTAATACAAGCTGGTGCTCGCGACTTCGTCCGCGTAGAAAAGTATAAAACGCCATCTACCGTATTTTGGACAGATGGCGCTATCTCCCGGGCCAAGCCCCTAGTATTTTTTATTTTAGGTTTCCCGTAGGAATGAAGCATTTTCCCGCGGTAAAAAGTAGCCTATGTTCATCACGGATAATGTCGGCTTCTAATGGTAAAATAATTTTTCAAATCAGTCCAGTAGCTTCGGAGCCTATTCTATACAAACAAACAATCAAATCTTTCCTCTTTATAATATTAATATAGACAATAAGTATTTCGCACACACAACAATGTAGGCAGGCCTTGATAGACAGTTGATTTTGTCTTGAACCTATCCTAACTTTGTATAATATGTGATTCGTAAGTGACTCTCGGTTTATTGGCCATTGTTGAGTTCACACATGACTAACGTTTGCATAGTAATGTTGGCATCTATTAATATTTATTGGGTCTATACCATTTTAAATGTCCGTTTTGTTATCCTTGGCATAGATGTAACATCATGCGGATAGAAAATACATTTATTTTAATTATGTATTTATTCAATTGAAATATCAACAGTATGGCAAAAATCCATTAGGTCAAAGATAAACATACACATTTATTTACATTGGCATGCCAGTTACAGGTAAATACAGCGTTTGCATTTTAACATTTTATAAATTACTCGTCTACTCTACGCTGAGGAGGAAAGGTTTAATTTATTGTATTTTCTTATGTTTGTGATAGTTAAAGTAAATGTCGAGTTAAATGTGGCGAACTTTTTCTTACCTCGACTGTGCAATAAACATGTAGTACAATATTAGTTTTTGCAGCGTACGAAAAATAGGCATTTGCTTGCTGATAGGTGAATTTCTTTTTTAAATAATTTAAAAGTAGTCTTTTAATTCATCAGTCTTCTCTCTTTGTAATATTTGTGTCAAGAAGTAAGCAAATTATTTTTTTTTGTTTCAGAGCATTGTATTCAAGAACATGTCACTGACGTTGCAACGGATACACCAAGACTGAGACAACGAACGAACGAATTAGTAATTTTAAAAGATGCGTTCACATTGTAATTTTACGGTCTAATTTTTTTCCTAACAATTGTTTTAATTAAATAAGAACGCAGCGGTTTTAGAACGAGACGTTACGCGCGAGAAGGATAGAGAGCTCGTTCCGAAAATAGTTCGCGCAAAAATAGAAAAAAAATGACGGGCTCGGCTAAGTCAGTGAGAGAAGGCGATGCGGCGCGGGGGGACGCCGCATGGTGGCTAACACCATGGAAAACTATGGCTGACCTAGCTGAAGCGGTTGACGATCTGATATGCAGTTTCGATTATATGGACACAGCCATGGATAACCTGGTGATGTTGATATTTGTGTGGATACTTTTCTCGATTGTACTGCTCGGTATCGCGAAATGGGCGTACGGCCGTTTCGCCGCGAAGGCCGCACATTCCGAAGCCAATAAGACGGCGAAAACGAACGATGAATCGAAAAAGTCAACAGCGAACGAAATTGTTTCCAGTGCTGACAGTGTACTGGCCACTACGGCTAAAGTGAAAAGTGGTTCGTTCAAGCCAAGCAAACCGAGCGGTTTCGTGCCGGCGACTCCACCGAACAAGAAACGCCTGGGGCGCATGTCCCCGGGACCAGAACAGTTGACTCTGAAGAAACATCAGAGCATAATAGTGCCGACATGTACCGGGCCCGATCAGCCGAGTGTACAGTGGGTGAACGAGCTATTGACGTGGTTATATAACGACCTTGTTATTGTGAATGAACTTGTGCAGCAATGGATTGTGTCCATGAACGAGTTCTCCAAGAAATCCGTCGAGGAGGTGAGCTTGAGCATTTATTTAAATAAGATGCTCCCGCGCATTCATGCGCGCTGTAGTTGGTTTTTTTTTAATGCCACAGGAACCTAAGTTTTTCCAGGATAAAAAGTATCCCAAATGTTAATCCAGGTAATAAACTATCTGTGTGCCAAATTTCTTACAAATACGTTCAGCCGTTTTTGCGTGATTGAGTAACAAACATATAAACTTTTGCTATGTTTATCGCTAACAGCTGTTGCTCGCGACTTCGCCCGCATTCAAAATGTTATTAGCCTAAAGCCTTTCTCGATAAATGGACTATCCAACACAAAAAGAATTTTTCAATTCGAACCAGTAGTTCCTGAGATTAACGTGTTCAACCAAACAAACTCTTCAGCTTTAGTAATATTAGTAAGACTAAGTATAGATTAGGATAGGACTAGCTTTAACTCGCGACTTCGCCTGCACCTCTTTAGCCTGCCTGCGCTGCAAGAAGCGCATCTGTGATTTAAATATTTGTTTTATAATCGTTCGTAAGGAGTAAACTCCAGTCGTGCGTCGGAGTAACCGTTTTGATTTTTGAGACCCTTTTAAGTTTGTTAAGCGTTGTAAGTAGGTACCTACATAAAATCCCTCCGTCCACTTGGCTCCCACGTTTTGGATCCCATGGGATCCAAAGATAATTACCATTATAGATATTTACACAAACAAGTACCTATTTATTTATAGTTCGTGTTTTTAGACAAGGAAAAACGCCTCTATAATATAGTTAGTGAAGGTTCCTGTTTTATTTTCATATTGTACGGTTGACTCCGGTATTTCCTGTCGAGCCAATCTTTTGTTGGCAGCCGTCAGTCTCATCATAGACTCAACTCTCAAGTTCACCAAAGTGTACTGTACACTGAATTCGACTGATAAAAGGTTGAATATCAATTTTATAGCTAGTATATTTCAAACTAGCCATTGCACGCGACTTCGTACGCGTTGAAAAAGAAAAAAGTAGTCTATCCTGTGTCCCGTACGTCTAAATGTTTATCCATCAAGTTTCATGATAATCAGTTAATTCGTTTAAGAGTTATGGAGGAACATACATCATCGTCATCATCTCAGCCGTAGGACGTCCACTGCTGGACATAGGCCTCCCCCAAAAATTTCCAATTGGACCGGTCAGAAGCAGCCTGGATCCACCGTTGACCCGCGGCCTTTATTAAGTAGGTCGTCTGTCCACCTATATACAAAAATACACTTTATTGTATTATTATTAGTACTAGTGGGTGCCCGCGACTTCGTTCGCGTTGAAAAAGAAAATATATGCTACCGGGCAAACGTTATTTTGCAACTATCTTACCTACCGAAAAAAAATTCTTAAAAATCGGTCTTAGTAGAGATTGGACCTCATACTACAACAAAATTCTGAACACACCTATATAAATATTTGACAACCAAGTGACAATTTTAAACAAAATACATAAATAATGTTTCACAGCTAGGAACATTTTGTGTAATCGACCGACGAAAACGAAAAAACAAAAACAGAGGAGGTACTCAATTTTTTGCGTTGTACGCATATATTTTGTACGCGTATATTTTTTTTTGTTTTTTTTTTTTTATTCACGCATAACTTTTGACAGGGTCCGATTTTGATAATTCTTTTTTTATTTGAAAGGGTGCACCCCCGAGGGGGTCCCATTTTAATTTGAAAAAAATAAATTAGCAATGCAATATTAATGCTTAATAATTAAGCATGTAGTAATATATAGCCACAAAAAAATATAAAATAAAACTTTTTAACAAAAAATAAAACCGCCGAAAGAACTGAAAAGCATAAAATTATCTTATTATCATTTTACCTAAGTAATTTTGAGTCGGCGCCAAACAAGCAAAAATTACGTAAAGAGTGATGCGCGCGGCGACTCAAAATTACTCAGGTAAAATGATAATAAGATTATTTTATGCTTTTCAGTTTTTTCGGCGGTTTTATTTTTTGTTATGTCATCTTATATCGCTGTGACGACGATGGCGCCGCCATGCGACAGTAGCGCCCAATTATTTATGTTTTTATATGATCCCTCGGGAATACTTAATCTTTTTTTTTCTGGATGAAAGGTACCCTATGTCCTTTCTGGTGTCCCAGACAACGTGTATGCAAAATTTCATGGTGATCGGTTCAGTAGTTTTTGCGTGAAAGCGAGACAGACAGACAGAGTTACTTTCGCATTTATAATATTAGTATGGATGGATAGCCACATTACTCATACTCATGCCTACATTACTCGCTGTGACAATGTAGCTTTCTATAGGTGAAAGAATTTTTATAATCGGTCCAGTAGTTTTTCATTACAAAAATAAAATACAATTCTTCTATCGTTCGTACTGAATAATAATAAAATAATAATAATAAATTTCTTTAAACGGGTTACTTGGACCCACAGTGTTAGTATTACATCTTACAAAACCTATAGTTAGTAAATACATAAAAATAGAAATAATGAATTACACATAATATAACCATACATAACCTGCACATAAAAATTTCACACACATTTATACATAAACACAAATTTAACTTTAATTTGATTAACTAATTTTATTTAATAATTTGCTAAATGAGGATAATTTGCTTCCTAGAGGATAATATGTGGTTTTATGCAATGTGCAACAAATCTTTGCTGCTCAAAATAAACAACACATACTCATCATAAACCTGTTTGTTGTTTGTTTAATGCGACCTTCGCACCGTTCCGTGTTTATTTATTTACGACTATGCCGGTGCCCGCGACTTTGTCCGCGTTGAAAAAGAAAAAAGTAGCCTATTCTGTGTCTTGTACGTTTGTGATCCCACGGGAACAGTCGGTCCTTTTTTTCTAGAGAAAAAGTATGCCTGTATCGTCGAGAGCGTGTATGCCAAATCAAATTTCATCATGATTAAGTAAAAGGCGTGGAAAGGTAACTGAGACAGACAGAGTTATAACAGTAAGGATTTACAAGTAGTTCAATAAAATCATAGAATCCAATATATTTTAATAAAATGTTATCTTGACCCATACCGAAGTGGGGTCAGATGGCCCACTCAAAAGTAGGTCAAAAAAATGGGTTGTGGCTGTGTCGTGAGAATGCGTGTACGTTAAAAGTGATTATTTTAAATGTATACTAGCGACCCGTTAATGGCTTCGCAAGGGTGCTATTTTTTCTGTATTTTTATACATATAATTCTATTAGTGAAAACCGCGTTAGTTTTAATAAGGTTATAATCCGTTTCATAGTTTAAAAGATCTAAACGTATACATACATACAAAGGGACAGACGGCAGGAAGCGACTTTATTTTATACTAGCTGGTGCTCGCGACTTCGTCCGCGTAGAAAAGTATAAAACGCCATCTACCGTATTTTGGATAGATGGCACTATCTCCCGGGCCAAGCCGCTAGTATTTACTTTTATTTTAGATTTCCCGTAGGAATGAAGCATTTTCCCGCGGTAAAAAGTAGCCTATGTTCATCACGGATAATGTCCGCTTCTAATGGTAAAAGAATTTTTCAAATCGGTCCAGTAGTTTCGGAGCCTATTCTATACAAACAAACAAACAATCAAATCATTCCTCTTTATAATATTATTATAGACTAGCTGTTGCACGCGGCTTCGTCCGCGTAACTTTATAAAATATAGCCTACGTTACTCGCTGATAATATAGCTTCCCAACAGTGAAGAAATTTTTCAAATCGGTCTAGTAGTTTCGGAGCCTATTCAATGCAAACAAACAATCAAATTTTTCCTCTTTATAGTATTAGTATTATAGACTATATATTGAATGTTTTTGAGGAAGTCAGAAGTAAACAATGACGAAATATTTGTATAATCATTCAGTTTAATTAGTTACAAACATGTGAAGTTTTGCGCTAATTATTTTAATCGTGTTAATTAGTGTTACGTGTTAGGTCTTGGCTAGATTTACAATGTGTATAAATATAATTCTTAAGAATCATTACATACGAGGCGTCCTATCTATAGTGTCATGGCCGATTAGCTGTGTTAAACTTTCAATTGTAAATAATAGAGACAACAAGGATGGCACATGGATTATATGTAGGTACTAGGCTGTTGCCCGCGACTTCGTCCGCGTTAAAAAAGATAAAAAGTAGCCTATCACGTGTCCCGTACTTCTAAATGTTTATCTACCAAGTTTCATGAAAATCAATTAATTCGTTTAAAAGTGATGGAGGAACATAAGTATATACATACAGAAAAAAATCTAAAAATGGTAAATTTAGTTTCAGTATAATGTATAGAGCCTATATACACGATATTTGTGAAAACAAAGTAAATTACTCCATGACCGGTCCCTACACATTTATTATTAGTATTGATTGATTCCAAGAGATTGTACATTTTTTTTAAAATATTTAACACATTCCACACAGCACCATCTAGTTTCACACTAAGCAACTATAGGTTTGTATTATGGATACCAGACAGTTCATATGACATAACATAACCCACCGGTCTGTCTGTAGACAAAAAAATCGCGTTAGGTCGCAAAAATTTGCACTGTTTTGATTTTTTGGGATGTTGTTAGGTTAGGTTAGGTTTACATAGATTACTTTTTTTTTGTAAATACAATACATATTTATAGATACAAACATCATTGACTCGGGTACAAAAGTACATTTGCCCCTAGCGGGATTCGAATCCGCGACCGTTTGGTTAACTATAACTCTTCCATAAAACCCTAACACAGAATTACAGACCTGTAGTGGGAGTATTATATTATATTATATTATACCTGAGTAAATCAACCATTATATTCCTACAATTTATTAATTTACTTGTGTCATTTTGTTTTTGTTGTTTCTGTTTCTGATGTAATGTCATGTTAATGTCCTTCGTGCAGTGAATAAATACTGTCATTCTTTCTTTCTGTTCTTTCTTTATTTTCAATTAACCTCAAATACCTAATCGGAAATGTTTACAATCTCTCGCGCCATTATACTTTGTCCAACTTGTTGACTGCAACTGTTCCCATTTATCAGTTTTTCGCTGTATTGTGTACCTAGACAAATTACCTAGCTATTGTGGCCAAGGTTTCGGATAGAAACAGACAAAGCGACTTTTTTTAATAATATAATAGCCAATGCCCGCGATTTTGTTCGCGTGGACTTCCTCTTTCTTACATAGTAGATTTCCGCGTCTATCTGTATATATCCGCTAACTCCTCCTAACATTTCGATGTGTTGAGGGTTATCAGTGCGTTTCGCAGTAACTACTAACCACCGCCTTACAGAAGACCACAGTGAAATAACAGCATTTGTGCTGTTGTGTTTCTGTGAGCGAGTAAGGAACGCCAGAGCCCATTACCCCATCCCTCTCTTATCCATTATCCTTAATCTTTCTATGGTCGGCAGCGCACTTGTAGCATTTGTGGGCAGTTGGCACTTGTAGCATTTTAGTATAAACTCCATTCGCATTCGCATTATCACATTTATTTGTTCACTGTCTACGAGCGTGATCTGACTCACTTCACTCTCGACATATAGAAAAGACTTACTGTATGTATCTCCCCTGTCGTGCTTATGTTTATAGCCGCATTTGACCTGTCTGCCACTCCTTAACATATAAAAAAAACATATATACTCACCGAAAACTCCCAATATATCGATTCGTATAGTGTGTCACATTTATTTGTTCACTGTCTACGAGCGTGATCTGACTCACTTCACACGACCAACCTTGTCTAGGCTATAATTTTAAAAATAATTTTCGCCACACGCATCACCACACGCTTGTGAACGCATCGGCGAGTTTGAACATGGTGTTACGTCATGCATGACGTCTGTCACACAAGACGTCAATATGTCAAAAATTAATTGAGATTTTCGGAAATAATTTTATTCTGTCAATAGGATTATTTTCACATTTAGGTAGCTTTTGCCCGCCTCTTAGTCGCGCCCCTTTTTTAATCTCAAACGCATGACCCAAAGAATGGGATTTCATTAATTTCCACATGTTTCAACTCATGTGAAATTTGGTACCTATACTGTTATTTCCATGACATGGTATCATGGCATGGTTGACCTGACCTGATACTCAGATTACTTTTTTTTTGTAAATACATACATATTATAAATACAAACATCCATGACTAAGGCTAAGATGCAAAGGTAATATTATGTTAACACATCCCTAGCGGGATTCGTACCCGCGACCGTTTGGCTAACAGCTAGGGTGCTAGCTAGCCACTAGCTAGACCAAACGTGTCGTCCTATAGACTTATGTTTGCGTGTCCAATTAAATATTAACTATTCATCAATTTCAGACAGCACCAAATATTAACCCGTGGGTTGAGGGTGGTAAAGGTTAAATCGGGACTGTCTCACAGACAATCATGTCCCGACAAAATTAGTCATACATACCTCGTGAATACTTTGGCATATATAGATAAATTTTAATAGTATCAAACCCACGCGTAAACGCCTTTACCGCATGCATTACGGTGGTGATGATTGATTTACGAATCGTTTATTGAATGTTGGTGTATCTTTTTATTTATTTACTAGTTGTTGCCAGCGACTTCGCCTGCGTAACTTTATAAAATACTAGCTGGTGCTCGCGACTTTGTCTGCGTTGAAAAGTATAAAACGCCATCTACCGTGGAATATCACCAAGCAGTTGCCATGTTAGTCGTTTCACCCATCGAAATAATATATATCTGCGAGATTTCACCTAATTTGGATGGCGCTATCTCCCGGGCCAAGCCGCTAGTATTTACTTTTATTTTAAATTTCCCGTAGGAATGAAGTATTTTCCCGCGGTAAAAAGTATCCTATGTTCATTACAGATAATGTCGACTTCTAATGGTAAAAGAATTTTTTAAATCGGTCCAGTAGTTTCGGAGCCTATTCTATACAAACAAACAATCAAATCTTTCCTCTTTATAATATTAGTGTAGAGAGCCTATGTTACTCGCTGAAAATGTAGCTTTCTGTAGGTGAAAGAATTTCTAAAATCGGTAAAGTAGTTTTTGAGTTTTACAAACGTGCAAATCTTTTCTTTTTATAATATTAGTATCTTTATAATAGTAGTACAGATACATAACTTCTTTTTTTCTTCGCTTTAGCGCTTTAGTTTGTAAGCAGAAAATGTATGTCTCCTTACTTCTATAGACTCCAAAACCGCTTACCCGATTTTGTTGAAACTTTTAGACAATCTTCGGATTAGTTCAGCGGGTGTTCCTGTGAAGTTTGGTAAAGATGGTTGTAAACTGTGTTGACTTCGTAATAAATAAATAATTAAATAAATAAATTTTCTTTATTTTTTGAATAGGAAGGCGTGTCAATTATGGGCCATCATACTGTTAAAGTTATTGTCGCCCATAAAATCTGTGGCCTTGACCTTAAAGAAAGACCTCGAGGTCGTGAATATCGAGTGCTTTAAGTTTTTAACAGTAACGCATATCGATTTTATTACTCGTAAGACATCCTTTACAAGAGAAGCGATATTATAGAGAGGAAAGATTTGATTGTTTGTTTGTTTGTTTGTTTGCATTGAACAGGCTCCGAAACTACTTACTGGTCCAATTTGAAAAATTCACTTCGTTCACTTTTGGGAAGCTTGTCAGTATTCAGTATTCAGTGTTACCTTAAATATTAAGTATATATAACTGTCTCTGTCCGTTCGCGATAAACTCAAAAAGTACTGCACCGATTTTCATGCAGTTTTCACAAATGGATAGAGCGGTTCTCGAGGAAGGTTTTAGTATGTAATTTACAAAGTTACACTGGCGAAGTCGCGGGCAGCAGCTAGTATAATTATCTATACTAATATTATAAAGAGGAAAGATTTGATTGTTTGTTTATTTGTATAGAATAGGCTGCGAAACTACTGGACCGATTTGAAAAATTCTTTTACCATTAGAAGCCGACATTATTTGCGATGAACATAGGCTACTTTTTACCGTGGGAAAAAGCTTCATTTCTACGGGAAAACGGGTAATAGGACAAAGTGCAGTAAGAATTATCCTTCCATACTTATCTTTTTCACATAACGGCAGAACCGATTGAGTTGAAATTTCATATGGGTATTTCGATGGTTTCCTGGATAATTTAAAAATACAATTGGACCCGGTAGGTGGCGCTGTTAACGGTATGTCAACTACTAAACGGCTTGACCGATTGGGTTGAAATTTTGTATCTGTATTTCCATGGTTATGGTTTCACAGACACGAATGTATTATATTTTATAAAGTTACGCGGACGAAGTCGCGTGCAACAGCTAGTATATTATAGCTATGTTTGTGACGGGCTTAATACCAGGCACGCGACATAGACAAATTTGTTCGTCAACTTCAAGTTACGTGTTGATCAATCATTAATCAAATTATGTACTTATTATTGTTATACAACAATACTATACGCATTGGAATGTCGCCAACATAACACGAGGGTTGCTATGGTGTTGCCAACATGCAAAGGTTATTGGCAGGGCCAGCGTTTTTATATACATAATCTTTGTATAATATTACTGTCACATAGGGATAATTTATTATACTCAATTCTTATTTAAAACTAGGTTTTGTCTAGCATTTTATTAAATCTTTATTTCTCATACACTTTTGTGGAATTTTTAATTTTTATATCACTCTATCGACAAGGTTTCGCCTAGGGAACAACTTAACTAGGTTTTCTTATAAAAAAATCGTAAAAAAATATATATAACTAAATGGTGAAGAAGTTGTGTGGTTTAGAAGAAGTTAACGTAGAAATAGACTCGAGTTGGACAGCTACTTTATTTTATAACATGTATTTTAAATAACACATGATAAGTCTAAAAATAAATGAACACATCACAATAACAATTAACAAAATTATCAAGTTGTTCAACATTTGTCGTAATTTGTTAGTGTTCCGTGTCAATAGGGCACAGAATTGCTTGTTTACTAGCGAATCACAACACGAGTATGACTTCATTGATGATCTCATTATCCCTATGCATTATCCCAAACCAAAATGGTAGTTCCTTTAGAGTTTAGAGCCTAAACTTTTTCTCGTTCATTCATCCCTATGTCCTTTCTGGTGTCCCAGACAACGTGTATGCAAAATTTCATGGTGATGGGTTCAGTAGTTTTTGCGTGAAAGCGTAACAAACAAACTCACATTAACATTTATAATATTTTATAATATTATATATAATTCACATAGATGTAAATAGTGAATAATATGGATGTTAATCTGAAATAAATGATGATTATTATTATTATTATTATAAATGCGAAAGTGAGTTTGCATGTTTGTTCGTTAAGCTTTTTTCATACACATTGTAAGGGATATGTACCTTTAAACCAAAAATAATATTATTATTTTTGTTTAAAGCGGTTTGTAAAATAAAGCAGTTCAAAATCGGTCCATCCGTTTGGGAGTTGCGATGCCACAGACAGACATACATGTCAAACTTATAACAACCTTGTATAACATCTTTTGCGTCGGGCGTCAGGGGTTAAAATGTAGGTATTGAATGTAATGTGATTGAAAGCTGTTGTAATCAGGAGCGGATGAGACGAGCGTCAGAGATCCGCGTTCTAATTTTAAATTCTCCCGCCAATCGACCTAAATTCCCGCGCTTTTCTTTAGGGCCGTGGCACACGTCATATATATGCTTAGTGCTTTTTAGTTAGATTGGTAAGAGTCAAGTGCATAAATAAATAAATACTTCCAAAGAATCGGTTCATAAATAATTAGGTGTTTTGTACTCGCAGCACCATCTAGTTCCACACTAAGCAACTAATGCTTGTATTATGGATACCAGACAGTTGATATACTTTAAAGATTATTTTATTTTTGTAATACATACCTGACATATTATAAATACATGGCATATTAAAGTACAAAGATTAAAATGTTAACACACACATAATGAATCCTCTAGCGGGATTCGAACCCGCGACCGTTTGCTTAACAACTTGGGTTACAAAGGTGCTTAGATGAACACTGACTGAGCACACTTGAAAAGTCATTTGAAATTCCAGCCTTGTTTGACATATCACTTATACAATCCGTATATGTGTTGTGTACATTCCTTTGAGGCGAACACACCACAGCTAATGTGCCAGCTAGTTAACTTACCTGTTTATTATCAAACAAACAGGTTTCGAGGCAGACTAAACAATGAACGCACTAAAATACTCGGCCACTAACAAATCTGAAAGAGTAAACGAATTTTGTAAACATTATGACACTGAATTATGAGACATTTTATTGGGGTTATTGAAGGAAGATTCAAGATAGATATAGGTATATTTTTTTAATGGCTGACGGTACACTTGATGGTAGGTGGCTACGGTCGCCATCTACCATCAAGCAACGCCACATAGTTATGCTGGATTCTCTTGACAATGTTTGGACAATGTCTAGAATTGGCTTGGTTCTTCGGCGAATATAAGAATTTCTGATCCTAATCCACCAAAGAAATTCCGAGCATTTTGTATAAAATTATAAAAAAATATCGAATTTCACAAATGGAAATGTTTGTGTTACATATAATTTACAAAAGAAATTGTATCCGTGCGAAGCCTGGTTGTCTCTAGCTCTAGCATATCAATATTACATTACATATTATGGTTTCTACAAAACAGGAAAGTGGCCCAAATTGCCCGACATTATAGTCACGTAGTTCTTACATAAAACTCATATAAGTGACCATTTACGTTATTATAGAAATTATTATTCTCTCTGACCAGCGGTCTCTAGGACATAAAACAGTGTAACATCGTTTGCGTAATGTTTGCGTATGTTGATACGCGTTTTTTGACGTTTTTTCTTATTACAATAAGCAATTCTTACTGCAATATACTGCAGATTTACCTGCAGTATTTCCCGATTAATGCAGATATACTACAGATATAAAAATATGCAGATATACTGCAGATTTACCACAAATGAACTGTAGCAAACATTACGCACAAACAACAACCATTAGTTTTTTTAAATAGATTAAGTATGCTCTCGTAACTATTTTTATTTATTGTCTAAATTTCAAATACCGCAATGCAGCTCCATTTATATCCTACATTGTTTTAGGTAGTTGACCTAAAATTACAAAATTCGTAGGCATAAAGGCAAAAGTTGTTTTTAGTTAGATGCGGCCTTTGATTTTTAGCTGAGCACGCAACGTACCACATAAATAACTAGCTATTGCTCGCGACTTCGTACGCGTAACTTTATAAAATATATGTAGTCTGTCTTACACGCTGATAATATAGCTTCCCAACAGTGAAAGAATTTTTCAAATCGGTCTAGTATTTTCAGAGCCTATTCAATTCAAAAAACAAACAATAAATGTTTTCCTCTTTATAATTATATATTAGCTGGTGCTCGCGACATCGTCCGCGTAGAAAAGTATAAAACGCCATCTACCGTATTTTGGATAGATGGCGCTATCTCCCGGGCCAAGCCGCCAGTATTTATTTTTATTTTAGATTTCCCGTAGGAATGAAGCATTTTCCCGCGGTAAAAAGTATCCTATGTTCATCACAGATAATGTCGGCTTCTAATGGTAAAATAATTTTTCAAATCGGTCCAGCAGTTTCGGAGCCTATTCTATACAAACAAACAAACAAATCTTTCCTCTTTATAATATTAGTATAGATTAGTATTCATAGATATAAAATAAGGTAAGAATTATATCATACTAGCTAGTCTCCGAGACATTATCTGTGTTGAAAGATAAAATATATATATAAGGTAACTTATACGAGTATAATGTTCGTTGCTACTTTGGCCAGGCGTTAGTTTTTGGGAAGAGTACTTTTTTTACCCTATGTCCTTCCCTGTATCCCTGACTTTCATGATTTCATGATGTTCGTTTGAGTATTTTAAAAATATGACAAAACTTTTATGGATAAAAAACCAGCCTCAACTCTGTTATTGCAGTATCTCGTTCTCTACATGACCTATATAACTTACGTATGTCTTATGGAATGCAGTCTCTAGTCTCTACACTACATTGTGTGCATATTTTGTATGTTTGCTCGTTGATTAGATTAACATACTAGGATGATCCAAATGTAGGTAGGTCCGACCGTTGTACATAATTTGATTATCTTGGAATGTTATTTAGACTGACCTATTCAGATGTTTCTGAAGCTAATAACCCAGTTAATACCTACTTATTTTTTGATAGGAAATTTTTATGTGTCGTTTGTGTGTGTAGAATCTGTGTTTTTGAGCCCGAGGACTGTACTAAGTTTTGGGCAAAAACCTAGAATCTTTTCAAAGTTCGAGTGAATAGGCATCTTCTGGGTGAGCTCGCTCCATCTTAGGCCTCTCCCCTCTCCCTTGCTACCCAGCTGGTTGTTGGCCAAGAGTAAACCCATCTCTCATAAAAAAAAAAAAAAAATATTAGCTCTTTTTTAGGCCGGTTTCAGTGCTCTCTGTGTGTTTCAGTGCGTACGGTCAGGCAAGCTCTGTAACGACTTGTGAATTTTCATACAAATGACAAGCGCGTCGGTCGCACGGTCAGTAGCACTGCCATGAGTTTATGACGACCGAAATCGCTAGCGAGAGATGAGCGAGAACGTAAAATATTTGTATGAAAAATTGTACAGCGCCTCTAGCGGTCACTCAAAGAACTAAAACCAGTAAGTGTTGCATAAGTGAAAAACCTATTGAATGTAGTCGCTACGACCAGCTGCGTAGCGACTAATATTTAACTTGACATTTCTATACAAAATCGGTACCATTATGAGTTACAAATTTGACTGCTGCTCTCGAGAAATACCGTAACATTAGTAGTTAAATCATTCACTAGCACATTGAAGGGTGAAAGGTTCGTTATCGACAGAAGTAAACTAACGTAAGATTTCGATAGCAACTCATGGTAGTGCTACAGGAGTGCGTATCGTCAGTACTGACCGTTAGGAAAGCACTGAAACCAGCCTTACGTTTGTCTCTTCGCTCGGCCGCATACGTACGTTTTCCGTACGTTTTCCGCGTTTGGAATTCCGTGTGCCTAGCGCACACGTTCGGAATTTGCATTCGGAATATTATACTGCCGGTACGTTCAGTGGTGTCTTTGTGAACGCACGACGATGGATAACGACGATTTAATTGCGATTGCATTTCTGTTATCTAATGATAACAATTAAAGAAGAAAAAGAAACGTCAGTATTGGGTTCTTCCGTTAAACACTCGGAGAATCAACGAGACTCCATTCAACAGCGAATATTAATGCTTCTGCTTCATCCATTGTCTGATGCACTCGTCTGCCCAAAAATTGGAAACCGTAACCACCAAGACTATAGTGGCACAAATTTAATATTAACTTTTTTTTCAGCATGGTATCGGCGTTGAACTGGTGCGAGCTTTGGACAGCCATCCCCCTAACATATCCAACGTGTTCTGCGAGTGTGACTCTAAGGATGACGTTGTAAGTAATAAAATGATTTTTTATTTATATAAACATATATCTACTACAACTATGGATTTCGCGTCACAAATGCCAAAGCGGCACGTAAAAAGTACGCCTAAAACGGAATCATGCCTTCGCGCGTCGATGGTAAAAGGTAGGAAAGACCAAGTTCTGCTATCGATTTTAAACTCCAATGTGTTGACGTAAAGTCACATTTTCTCTAAACGATAGATATTTGGTTGGTTTTAAATGACAGTAGAGTTCATGCTATGTCATTTTTAAATGTTCCATAAAGTTGATAGTGTTTTGTATGGCATGCGAAATCCATATGACACGAATTTACTGTTTTACCCCCTCTGCCAAATTCTCCTTACAAATTTCCCAAGACCGCCTAAAGAAGTTTCAAGATTTTTCGGTTCAAAAACTCAAATCCTTCTGCTCGCGACTTCGTACGCGTAGAAAAGTATAAAACGCACTCTACCGTATTTAGGATAGATGGCGCTATCTCCCGGGCCAAGCCGCTAGTATTTAGGTACTTTTATTTTAGATTTCCCGTAGGAATGAAGCATTTTCACGCGGTAAAAAGTAGCCTATGTTCATCACGGATAATGTCGGCTTCTAATGGTAAAAGAAATTTTCAAATCGGTCCAGTAGTTTCGGAGCCTATTCTATACAAACAAACAATCCAATTTTTCTTCTTTATAATATTAGTATATATGTAGAAAAAAATCACGTGCATAGTTATACATATTAATGTTTGTTTGTAAGGAGTGTTCATTTTATATCTGCTGAACGCAGCATGCCCTGCCCTCCTATTACTATTGCAGTGTAAGTAGTACGCGTAAGTAGATTATGCCACTTAAAATGCAGTGTAGGGAACTATTCAATTGAGTTAAATTGAAATATGGCCGGAAGATGAGTGACGGCTTTAAAAGAAATGTGTGCATTTAATAATTCAATTGGTTAAGTAATCAATTTGATCAGTAAAGATTAAGTGGCAGTGGGCAGGACACATTTGACGAGCCTGATGGATGAGTGGTTAGCCCGAGATGGCCGGCGTACCTCCACTTTCAGGTACGCCGAAGTCCCCCCAGGTACGCCAAAGGTACGCGGCCTCAGTGTCTCCTACACTGCCTGATATCCAAGAGAATAACCCAACGTTAAAAAAGGATAATAAACTATTGGCTATTCTTACAAGGAGTATCTACTCTCCTTGTAGTGAGTGTTTGATTTTTTTGATACACTCCACTCCACGCCTTAAATATTCAAATGTTCTCAATGAATAGGATATAGGGTACATAATATGTATGTATGAATTTTCGAAAATTATATATAACAGAGAAAAGCCAGAATGAAAAGTATGTTAAGGAATTAAGCTCATTACAAGGAACCAACGTAAAGACTCGTGAGAGTGTTTTTCTGATTTTATCCATGAAAAGTACTGTTCCCGAGGGATTATCTGAAAGTAAAAACAAGCTATAATTAAAATTACAAACTAATCCCCGACTTTCTGTCGAGCCACAAAATGAAATCTATACTTTTAGGGGACACCCGGATTTGAACCGGGGACCTATCGATCTGCAGTCGATTGCTCTGCCACTGAGCTATATCCCCAATTGATGTTTCTCTCAAAAACAAACATTATTTTACTAAATTCAAACAACAGAATGTTATGTCAAATAGCACGTAGGTGTTTCGACGAGCGATAAAAAGCCATTTTTGATAGAGCCATTTCTCTACTGTCTTTGCCTGTGTTTGTGAAAAACATGAAGGGTCTAAGTATTTTGGTCCGTAACTTTGTAAAATATGAGAAAAGCGACTCAATATTGAACCTTAAGTACAAGGGTTGTAAGTCTATTGTATTTTAAATCCTTAGACGTTTAAAAGTTATCTTCCTAACGCGTTCTGCAATTTTATTATAAACGTATCTTACAGGAGATTTTTATTAAATAACCACTTATGGTTTAGATGGTAGAACCTATTCCCAAAACTCTTCTATTATCCTGTTAGCCAGGTATTGCCTATATTTTTTAGGTGGCGGTCCAGAGTAGGTCCCACTGTTTACAGCCTCTTACCGACTTCAAACCGTCTCATGGTCTCTTCTCATGGATGACATTGTCAGAACTGGACCAAATTGAAATGGGACCACACGGGAAGCACTAGCTTTCAAATAAAAAAAGAATCATTAAAATAGTTTAACCCAGTGGAAATTTATGAGGTAACAAACATAAAAAAAATACGCTTCTAATTGAGAATCTCTCTCCTTTTTTGTAAGTCGGTTAAAAAAGGAGGAGGTTCTCAATTCGACTGTATTTTTAAAAAAAAAATTATTTTATGTTTGTTACCTCATAACTTTCGACTGGGTTAAACGATTTTAATGATTCTTTTTTTATTTGAAAGCTAGTGCTTCCCGTGTGGTCCCATTTCAATTTGGTCCAGTTCTGACAATGTCATCCATGAGAAAAGACCATGAGACGGTTTGAAGTCGGTTTTTTTTTTTGTTAAAAAGGTTTTGTTTAGGTATTAATTTTGCTCATATTGTAGCCTAAATACCTCAGAAGGCGATCGTTCTAAGTTCCAATATTTCTTTAAAATTAAAGACGTGATATTGAATGTTGTGATGCTTGTGACTTCCAGACGATCACGTGTGACTGCGAAGCAACACCTGCATTCCAGCTCAAGGCTTTCAGCCAACGTGGCGAGAAAGTCGAAGTATCACATTATAGAGTTAATGTTAATAGGTATGTATGTACTGGATATGAATCAATTAATCCTTACAATTATTATGAAAATTCCGTATCACCACGATTTTTGTTCGCTGTAAACAAGAAATTTTGCACACTGTATGAAAATTGGTAAAACTTGAGAAAGCTAGCTAGCTGGTGCTCGTGACTTCGTCCGCGTTGAAAAGTATAAAACGCCATCTACCGTGGAATGGATCGCATCAACCAAGCAGTTGTCATGTTAGTCGCTTCACCTGATACTATTTTAAATGTAGTATCACTCTAGTATTTACTTTTATTTTAGATTTCCCGTAGGAATGAAGCATTTTCCCGCAGTAAAAAGTAGCATATGTTCATCACGGATAATGTCGGCTTCTATGGTAAAAGAATTTTTCAAATCGGTCCAGTAGTTTCGGAGCCTATTTCTATTCAAACAAACAATCAAATCTTTCCTCTTTATAATATTAGTATAGATGAATATGTTTTTTTTTATATGATAAGGAGTTGTGAATTCTATATGTTTTTAAAACAGATTCGGTAAAAGTTAGTTTGTTGACACAACTTTTCCAATTCCAAACAAAAACGAGGATTTTCCAAGCCACTTTTTTTTTCAATAGATTTCCAATAGATAGTGTCGTCTTAATTCCAATATTTTGCGGTGAAACTACATAAGTAATATATTAATACACAGTTATACACTAGCTGGTGCTCGCGACTTCGTCCGCGTAGAAAAGTACCGCCGCCATCTACCGGACCAAGCCGCTAGTATTTACTGTTATTTTAGATTTCCCGTAGGAATTAAGCATTTTCCCGCGGTAAAAAGTAGCCTATGTTCATCACGGATAATGTCGGCTTCTAAAGGTAAAAGAAATTTTCAAATAGGTCCAGTAGTTTCGGAGCCTATTCTATTCAAACAAACAAACAATCAAATCTTTCCTCTTTATAATATTAGTATAGATAAATACGTGTATTATTCTTGTGTATTTCGCTCAACTCCTGTATTAATATAATGATAACGCACTGTTTCAGATTCCGCGCCCGTTTGAATGTGATATGCATAACTGACAAGTTGATCGGTGATGTGAAATGTGATGGATGGCCAGAGGTGAAGATAGTTTTGGCTCCAGTCGGACCTCTGAGACCGAACGCTACTGAGAACAATTTACAACAAGCCGTAAGGTATTGAAAGTTTGTTTAATAGTCCACTTTCAAACTCGAGCAGCTCACCAATGCCATAACTACGTAGATCCATTATTGCTCATTAATTAGTTATACGTAAAAATAAATTGTCATTTTGAGACATAATAAAACTGAAAATTTAATATCTAACTAGTAAGTATAATTCACAGAATTTGTGACATTTTAGCAGGTTGAATTCTTGTAATTACTGATCACAATCCAAAAATGTTTTTCCATGAAAACATAGTAGCTATAATGTTCATTTAAAATTGGTATGTCAATAGTTACCATCTATGTTATATGTCAATAGTTTTTTTAAAATATTGGAATTGCTAATTTTCTGAGTTCCCAAGGCTCATACAGCGCCACCTTAAGTATTTTCTTTAAGCTTTAAGAGCACACTTGCCAACGGGAGCTACTTACCAATTCGATACCACGTGATTCCTAGATTACTGGTAATTCATTTGATTACATGTTGATTTCAGTGAAATAGTAGTGAGCGCCCTGCGGAACACCCAACTGGCGTTCAACTTGTCCCAATATCCGACTTGCCCCAGACTTAGAAGATATGCGGACACAGGACCGCGGCTGCCGTTGCACTACGACTCAATGGTGCGTATTCATAGACCGTACCTATTAAGAGAACATCATAGGGCTTGGTATTACCTTTTTCATATGTTAAGCTCAATTCATTAGTAATTAAATTCTAAAGCTGTCAAAATATTTTTACACTCAATGATATTTTAGTAATTTTTTTGTAAAGTTTCATACATAAAACGAGAGCAAAATTTATTCAAAATTCCGTATTAGAGATTAATTTAGGATTGAATTTTATTATAATAATATAGTGTATTGAAAACTGTTTTTTTGAGTTTTTCCCGGTTTTTCCCGACGATATCCTCTCAACATTGTTGACATACATACATTTAACATTCCAATTCTGGAGTGAGTCGCCATAAAAGGTGTTTGTTCTTTCTAACAGCTGCAAGGGGAGCGTAGTATGTACACGTCCACACCCAACTCGACGTCAATGGGCAACGTGGCAACGTTGCTCGGAGACAAGAGGTTACTTGTCAAAGTCGTCGCCGCTAAAGACTTGGGAGGTATGTGAAAGTCACACACCGACACATTAAAGCAACACAGACATTTTGCTAAATTGACCATTTTGAGTTGTCTCACAAAAACTATTCTATAACATGTCACTGCTTAAATACTAAAGTGCCACAAATCAAAATAATACTTTTTACAGGAGCTAATCGAAAAAAAGAATTTTTTTTTTTAATTTTTTTCTTAATAATAATAATAATAATTTTTTTTTAATAATATTTATTGTAAAAAATTTAGAATTAAGATAGAAAATAAATATATGTGTATAATAATAATAATAATAATAATAATAATTTATTTGCTGAATATAGGTTACAATAATGGTTTTACAATGGATTAGGCTCGCTACATTCTACCCTTTAGGGTGTGCAAATATTTTTGGAACACTACATATCAAATTAAACAATCACTCACTACTAATATTCACTAAATTATCACACATATAATCTTTTAAGTCATAGTAACATTTATTCACTAGTAATTCTTTAATTTTCTTTTTAAATAAATTAATATTGAGCTCCTTAATATTGTTCGGGATCTTGTTGTAAATGACTGGTGCTAGACAAAAAACACTTTTATGCATAAGAGCTGTGTGTGCTTTGCTT